>OW240916.1:29774855-30117834 GCA_933207985.1 Pelobates cultripes
CTGCATTCACTACACATTAACACACAATCTGCATTCACTACACACTAACACACACTCTGCATTCACTACACATTAACACACTCTCTGCATCCACTACACTAACACACACTCTGCATTCGCTACACATTAACACACTCTGCATTCACTACACACTAACACACACTCTGCATTCACTACACATTAACACACTCTCTGCATCCACTACACTAACACACAATCTGCATTCGCTACACACTAACACACTCTGCATTCACTACACATTAACACACTCTTTGCATTCACTACACTGACACACACTCTGCATTCACTACACATTTACACACACTCTGCATTCACTACACACTAACACACACACTGCATCCACTACACTGACACACACTCTGCATTCACTACACATTTACACACACTCTGCATTCACACACACTGACATACATGCACTCACTGACAGACACAGACAAACATGTTAACAAACACACACGCTGACAGACACAGTCACTGACAGACACACACACACTCACACATTCTTACACACACTCGGAAATAAATTGTATTTCTTGATTTCTTTATTGAGGCTGAACCAGCCTTTGAAAGTAGGGGATCCAGTAGAGTTTTTCCCCCTAGAGGTCTCCCTTCCTGCGCCTTACTGCTCTCTCATGTGTGTTATTTAGTGATGCCAGGCCAGAACGACTTCAAATTCAAGCTCCCGGCATCGCCACAGAGGGCACACGAGGGAGAAGCAGGAAGAACAGACAGTCCTCCATCGTCGATGCAGGCCTCCAGCTTTATCTGACCTGGTAAATTTCTGCAGAGTAGGAATCTGCAGTGTGGGGAAAGCAGGTGCATACTCTGCTTTACTAAAGAGCACCGCTCCGGGGGCTCCCTTAGGTAGCCAGCCGGCCATATCTTAAACACACCTTTGGCCTGCTCTGCGTGGCACCTCCCCCACCTGGCACGTGGGCATTTTGCACCCCATGCACCTGCCCAGAAACAGCCCTGCCCACTAGACCCAAGGGAGAGGACCCACACCAGCTCTCCCAAATGTAGGGAGGCAGGATGGGCCTCAAAAAAGAAATCAACAAGAAATACTATTTATTTATGAGTGTGTGTGCAAGAATGTGTAACTGTGTGTGTGTGTCTGTCTGTGTGTGTGTCTGTTAGCGTGTGTCTGTCAGTGAGTGTTTGTTTGTCAGTTAGTGTGGCTGTCAGTGACTGTGTCTGTCAGCGTGTCTGTCTGTCTGTTTGTCTGTCAGTGAGTGTGTCTGTCATTGTTGCGTGTCTGCCAGTGCATGTGTGTCTGTCTGTCATTGAGAGTGTGTGTCAGTATGTATCTGTCAGCGTGTGTCAAATCAGTGTTTGTGATGCTCAGTGAGAGTGTACAACTATCAGTGAGTGTTTCTGTCAGTGAGTGTGTGTCAAATCAGTGAGTGTGTGTATGTCCGTGGCAGTGTGTGACTGTAAGTGACTTTGTCTGATTACTAAAAGCAGTAGGGCTTACAGAGGGAGAAATGGAGTTCCTGCCATAGAAACATGCATTCGAACTGAAAATTTGCAAAAGTTAGTCCAGTTAGTTAGTAATATGACCACACTCACGTGGGGGCGCCAAAAACATTTATGCACCCTGGCGTCTGTAACCCTAGGATTGGCCCTTTTAGGAAGAACTTGCTCCCCAGGGTTTTGATGTTTTCAGTAAACAAGTATGGCTCTTCACTCCCCTATTTACCTCAGAGGAGCTGATCAAATTTTTCAGCAAGAAGAATGGGGAGGCAGGGCTGTGGATGCAGGCCCCCAACGAGACCCAGATAAGTTGCCCCACTGTCCTAAAACAGTTTCTTAATTACTCTGGGAGGGTTCCAGTGGAATCTGGCACCATAACCACTACAGCAGGCTTTTATCACGATCCAAAACTTCTGTTAGGTGTGTACGGTCTGCAGATATTTAGATAATAGACTATTTTCATTAGGAAGTGGTTATCAATTATATTAGTATTGGTTATCAAGTCCACTGGCGTAGAGACTCAAGACTGCACTTTATTAAAGTCTATATTTTTATTCCTTAGTTGCAAGCTATCTTTAAATACTGTGCTAGTCCATGTTTCTAGATCTTTTACTTTTGTTTAAAAACAGCCATAGCCAAATATGTCACAATCACCCTACAAAGTTGACTGACATTTTCACTCCTTGTCACTAGGTGTGGGGCCCCTCCACTTCAGTCTGCCTGGGGGAGAAACAGCCCAGCGCCTCTGGTCTAGAGTGTTGCAGACCACGAAGTGCGTGTCTTGCCATCTCTGGGGGATCCGATCGCTGCCACAGGTTACCACAGCAACACTGTGACACTTCAAGTGCCAGCGCTTGCAAGATAACTACCTCATGGTCTGCAACTCTGAACCTAGCACGGCTACACACCAAATATCTAGCCCACCAGACCACCAGGGAATTGCTTAGTGCATTTAAAAAAAGGTATTTCCATGTGGGGAGGCTGGTCATTGAAACACAGCCTCCTAACACGCTGTTACCCTCACACACATTGTCATGATCCCTCACAATGTCACACTCACCCCTCTAACCCCGTCTCATTTACCCCTCTCGACCGGTCATGCTCATCCTGCCGTAGACATGTCATCATACACACACCATCATGAAACATAGGTTCGTAATAAACACAATGCACAAAGGCCACACGCATCCCCCCATACACACAACACACTGCGAACAGCTCCCCACACACATACAATCACAGGCAAAAACATACACATGCTCACAGACACTTCAATTCACACACTCTCAGGCACATGCGCAGGTAGACATTTTATGGCAGGTGATTTTAATGTTATGGCTGATCAGTATATATAACATTTAAGTCTTTGAAGAGTTTATTTCTTCAATCTAGTTTTTGTTCCCAAAAAAGATTACAATAGATTTTTATTTGGACTTTTTTGAGCTGAATAAAGAAGATCTTCAATAAAGACTAAAGTATACATTTTTTGTTTACGTGTTTTTAATTTTACATTATTTATTATTAGACGAGGACATACTTAGGGAGTGGCTAGGTGGTTATGGCCCCCCAGACACTTGGAGGTTAAATTGCATTTTTATTTTCTATTGGGTTTTCATTCATGGGTTTTAATTTTTATTTACATTTATTTTATAATATGCCTTAAAAAAAGAGCAGATTAGGTGTTTTTGTGCACGCCAATCATCTCTTTGTATAGGATGTGTAGAGTGTTTGCAGTTGTTAACTTAATTAATAGTATTAGCAGGTAATAGTTAGCGAAAAGTTTGAAAACCAGTCTCTAACTAGCTTTTAAAGACTCTCTTTATACTTTGTGGGAGCGGTTACCAGTATAGTCAGCCAGTAATATCCTGCTTAGAAACAGCTTACGCTAGCTAATCTTAGAGGAACACTGCCCGAATAAAAAAAATAAATACAAATCACTGTTTAGTAGATATACTCAAATGAAAATATGCATGCATTTAATTATGCAATTTGGTCATAAGGATGCATCTAAAAACAGCTTGTCTGCAGCCTTTGCAAGCGCTCCCCATCTAACCCTGCCCAGACTTTATGCGACTCTCAAATCACAGACTCCCAAAGCAGCTCAATGTGAAGTCTTTGTAAGGCAGGTGCTCTAAGCAATTGCTGCCTCTTGAGTTTAGCTCCATTGAGCTAACCAAACCAGGAAGTGACAGGACCTGTTGTCTTATTGACAGCCGGGGTGGAGGGGTTGTAACAAAGTTACTTTATAAAAATGTTAATTTCGGGGGCAGAGCCTTACTAGCTAGCTGACAAGAGGTGTCCTGCATGAGCTCCTGCTGCACGGGCTCTAAACACCACTGAAGTGCTGTAAATCTCCCACAACCAAGCTATATGGACTGGGGAAACCTGCACCTATCCAGAGACACCAAGCTTGACACCTGGAATGAGCGGGAACCGCGGCAGCAAATTGGGGCCTACCAGAGTAGGCAGAGGGGAAAGGCAGCCACTTTCTATCCCCATGCCACTAGCCACAAGCAAGCATGAAACGCGCACTCCACCCCTATGGACTGGCAAGGGATATCCCTATCCCCGCCAGACAGAGCAACTCCTGCCCCAGACCTGTTGATGAGCCCCACAGTCCCCTTACAAAATGCGGGAGCGGGGGTCTCCAAAAAGGCGAACGCATCGGACCCAACTACACATGGTACGCACAGGCCACAACCTGAGCAGTCAGACCAAGTAAGCGACTCTATCAACGTAATCTTTGCCCGCTTCTGGGCCAAACTGCTGACACGTATACAGCCAAATTTAATCAAACAAGCACAGACTGCACGGGACCAAGCCCGCAGTGTGCTGAGGCCTGGGAACCCTCTCAAGGGCACAACAAAGTCCCACACCTCAGAACCCCACGCAAGATGCCCACCCGGGCTGAAAGCAACATGTGCCACAACCCACAGGCACCAGCCACATAAGCGGAGGGCTATAAGACACAAGCGACAACATGCAGCAACAGACAACCAGACCTACCGCACCATCCCAATAGGGAAGACCCTGGCCCATTACGGATCCCAGGTTCGTGGCAAGAGGGTACCAGTTTTCACTAAACCCCGGGGCAGAAGGGGGGCCTCATATCTGCGATGCTGTGCTATTTCCCCAAAGGGAATGAGCTCTGCAACGAGCAACAAACCCCGTAGGGGGATAGGATGACTGTATACACAATTGACACCTGAGGCCTATATGGTAGCTCATAACCACGTCCACGGAGCATCGACTCGGACGCAGCCCACTAACCATAAGGAGCTGTCTAGTACCTTTGTCAAACCCACATGCACCCACTTTCATGTTCCTAAAAACGATGCTCCTACATACTTAGCCTGAATCCCTCATGTTTATATGCTTATACTAATACTTTAAAAATGGTGCATGTCTTCTCCTTTACCCCACTTGCAATACATGTTGAATGCCCGAGGAATGAAGTTGGGGTGCCCCAGGCCAGTCTGTAACCTTCTATGCACTGCAAAAACATAAATAAATAAATGTCAATTTCTATTGAAATCTGCACTTTTTGTAAAATTAAAAAAAGAAGAGACACCCTTCACACATATAGCACTTCAGAAGTATCCTTTTAACGACAACAACTTTTGTTAGTAATGCTTGTAACATTCACTGGATACAGTGGAGTGCTGTTGAGAGAGACATCTTTTAGAAGTTTCATAAAGCCATGCACTTCCTTCCATACTGAGAAAATAGATTTGATCAACCTATGACCTGTAATATCTCTGAAATGGAAACAAGCACAATATTATATAATGTTGATATGAGTGCCACATTGCACCTATTGCATAAATACATACATTCCAGATACAATGCTTTATGATGTGTAAGGTTAGACTGTGGTAAGTCAATATTAATGACTACTAATGCCATAAATTTATCAGCACGGCTGGATTTACATATCTTATCTTATAATTACAATTTCACTTTGCACTGTGAGTCATATAAATATGGTCAAAACAAAAAGGTTTTACCACACTAACATTTTAACATGAAAATAATTGTACAGATAATTAAAAGAACACTATAGTCACTCGAACAACTACAGCTTGATGTATTTGTTCTGGCGAGTATAATCTTTCCCTTCAGGCATTTTCATGCAAACACTTCATTTTCAGAGAAAATTCAGTGTTTACATCGCCCCTAGAGACACCTCCAGTGGCCACTCCTCAGATGGCCACTGAGGGTGCTTCCTGGGGCAGTGCTGCACAGTAGGCAGCACTGCCGTTCAGCGTCCCCACGCTCTGCACGGAGATGCTGAATTTATCTCATAGAGATGCATTGTTTCAATGCATCTCTATGAGGAGGTGCTGATTTTCCTTGTCGATTTCCTTGTCGATTTCAGCCAATCCAGTGTGAAAAGGGGAATAATGTCCTCAAATCCAGTTGAGTATAGGGTGATATGAAATGATAAGAAGACAGTAAAACAAAATCTAGTGCAGTATTTTCATTACTATTGATATTAGATGAAAAGTTACACTTACTATTTTCTGGAGTTTAAAATTAGCTCCAGGTGTATTCGCTTGGACGGTATGATCCCCGTCTGTGGCTATGCTGGTATAGGTTCTGGTCCTCTGTTGGGAGATATCCTCAGACCTGTCAGTGGTGGGCAGCAATTACCAGTTGCTGGGGGTGTTTTCTTTCAGTGTGTTGTATTTTATCCAAGGTGGATCGAAAGCACAGCTCACTTGGAGAATTTTTACGCTTTAGCTATTTTGTCCTTAAATTTGAAATTCACTTTCTATTCACTTTCCTGACAAATCTCACTTTACTGAATGACTTTATAAAACACATTAAATCCTCTGGGTTTACAAATTCTCCTGTGAGCCCTGACTAGACCAGGAAGTGATCAGCCAATTAAAATGCTTCAACAACGTTCTGGGCCAAGTGAATACTGTGAGTTATTTGACTGAAAATAATAAACCTTGCAGGTTAAGATTCAGGAATAGAAATGGTGAACTTATTGAGAAAAATATTTATTTATTAAAGGGACACTATAATCACCCACACTACTTCATCTTATTGGAGTGGCCTGGGTGCAGTGCCCCTGTCTCCACAGTCCTGCAAAGTAATGCATTGCAGTTTAAAAAAAAACTGCAATGTTTACAATGTAGTAATACGACTGCCTCCAGTGGCTGTCTATCAGACAGTCACTAGAGGCACTTCCTGGAGTTTCACAGAGTTTTTACTCTTCGAAACGACGGTTTGTTTTCTTAAAGGGACACTATAGTCACCTGAACAACTTTAGCTTAATGAAGAAGTTTTGGTGTATAGAACATGCCCCTGCAGCCTCACTGCTCAATACTCTGCCATTTAGGAGTTAAATCCCTTTGTTTATGAACCCTAGTCACACCTCCCTGCATGTGACTTGCACAGCATTCCATAAACACTTCCTGTAAAGAGAGCCCTATTTAGGCTTTCTTTATTGCAAGTTCTGTTTAATTAAAATTTTCTTATCCCCTGCTATGTTAATAGCTTGCTAGACCCTGCAAAATTACATCTGTTCGAAAGTGAAACCAGTTTTTTTTTTTTTTTTTTCACGCAGGCTCTGTCAATCATAGCCAGGGGAGGTGTGGCTAGGGCTGCATAAACAGAAACAAAGTGATTTAACTCCTAAATGACAGTGAATTGAGCAGTGAAATTGCAGGTGAATGATCTATACACTAAAACTACTTTATTTAGCTAAAGTAATTTAGGTGACTATAGTGTTCCTTTAACTGGAAAGCATTGAATCAATGGTGAGCAGCTCTGTTATACATTTATACACAGCAACAATATGGATCTCCTAGAAAAGAGAGACATTAGGAGAGAAAAGAATGACAGAGGGATTTGGGCCCAAAATAGGAGCCTGTCCTACTTAAATAGGTACACGTGTGAATTATGCTTTAAATAGTTAGTGATTGTGTAGGTACATTGATGTTCTGCTGTTTGAAGCAAATGCGCACCAATTTAAAAATGCAAATAAGTATATATTTTTTCCTGATAATATTAATCATTTGCCTTGTCTTGTGAATGTAATGAATGGTGAAATCAAAAAAGAGCAGCAAAAAGTCTCAATAAAAAGTGGCAGAAACACTGATTAGTTTTGTGCATTACAGAAAAAGCTGAAAAAAGTCACCAATGTATATAACAGTTTTATGCATAAGAAAATTGCACAAATGCAGAAAACTGCTAAAAATGTCAAAGCAAAATCATACATTTTTATAAATCACCTCCATTGTTTCCTTCTCTGCTAGTACGTAAAAGGTAAACCTGGCTCCTTCCGCATCATTGTGAGTTTGAAATTATTCACAGGTGTGTAGGCAATATTAATAGTTAAAGGCATACTGTACTCACCATAACAAGTTCATCTTAATGCAGTTGTTATAGTACAGTAGGTCACCCATTGAAATTGTTTTCCAAAGGTTATATTTAAGCAGTTAGAGGGTTTGGAAGCACAGTGTCAGGACAAATCAGTGGCCCAACACGCAGAATTAAGTAAAACACGCAACAAAAACAAACAGTAACAACGTATTACCGGGCCTTAGAATGGCCGGATTTAACGTAATAGAATAAAGGAATACAGAAAGGAACAAATACGGTAAGAACAAAGCCAAAGGGTCAGGGATACCAGAAATACGGGAACTCAAGCCAAGCCAAGATCACAAACCAATAAACAGAATTAGGAACGCGCTCTCGGATAACCAACAGGATGGAAACCACGACAGGGCACTGAACAACTGCAGATTTGGGTTTAAATAACCCAGTTAACCCTGCTAATGGCTGATTTGGGTCCCATGACCCCAGAACGTGCGTGCACGGTGAAAACGTGACTCCACATAATAACGTCACTAATGGCGTTATTATATAGCGCCGCCTTTCAGCGGCGGGCGTCCTTCCTAACACTGGACCCAGCTGCTGTATTAAGAACGGCACAGAGGGAGAGGCTCTGGAGGTAAGATGAGTAACCTCTCCTTCCCTTAGTGTGACCGCACCGATCAGATGCGTCAACAGTGCCCAATGCTCCTCCATGCATTGGATTGGGCCATCATCCTTGAGGCACGCTTCCAGGATGCTGTCACGTGGGCGGCAGCGCCGTGGGAGACTCAGCACTGCAGAGAAGGTGAGTAAATACTCAAATCTGACACGCCATCAAATCTAACGTGCATCTCAATTTTTTTAACATTTATTATACAACATTGCACTACAATGAAAATGTTTACTGCCATATACCATGGTAACATTGATGGTATTTATATTTTAGTGTTACAAGTTAAGTCTATTCTTTCTTAAGCGCTTCTTAAACAAAATTTACCCATGTCAATTTGCCAGAATGAAATTTGCCTGTATGAATTCATCTATTTGAATTCACCTATTTGAATTCACCTATTTGAATTCGCGACGGATCCGACTTCTGATTGGCCAGAGCACATTTAAATATCCCGGATTTATCGGAGGAAAGGTTTATCCCCTGACGAAGGAGTAATTCAAAACTCCGAAACGCGCGTCGGGTTCATTTAGTTTTTTTAACTTCACTAGAGCACTTTATCATGTACTTATTGGGTATTTAGACCCATTTACTTTACTAGCTTGACATGTCGTCTTTAACTTGGAGACTTATGGTTTGGTGTGATTTAATGCGTGAATGACAGCATGCTAATTTTAGTTATAGTTGCAGTATAGAACACCCACGAAGGTGCTATCAGGAGACCTAGGGCACTAGCATTAGCGGTCTTTATATCTAGACCTTATGACTGAATGCTGCACATACTCTCCTCGGTTCACCACCCCATAGGGTGAAAATAGAATGCACTAAGAGTTAAGCTACTCCAATCATTCAATAGAACTCTTGTCTATACATTATAACAAACCTAGAGACATTTATTGTAGCTGAGGCATTGTAATCCTGCATTAGTATCACTATCCTGACGCAAGTAGGTCATTCTGACTCTCGCTATCAGAATTTTTTCAGAGGGAAACCTGGCAATGATATTTCAGTGAATAAACCCCTGTGTCTATATATGAAGGCTTACACTGCACTTGCATGCTCATGAGTACTATCCACCACTTATCAACATTGTTATAAGTTGACATTTTGTAAGCCATATTTTGAATGATCAGGGGAATGTATAATTTTGCCCCAAATGTAATGTGCCATCGAATCTAACGAGCATTCAAATTTTGGAAACGTTATTTTCCAAAAAAGGTGCGCATTAGATTCGAGTAAATATGGTATATACATTTTTTTTTAATAAGATTGCACACAATGTTGGGGCCTGCAATTATCTCTGGACAAAATATATATTTTGTGAGCAGCCATTTTAAGTTATTGATGTTACTCTTGTTTCCTCACAGATTGGGCATTTGGACCAAAATTAGACGACGAGAAAGTTCATGAAAAGGGGTATAAAGATGACAGTGAGCGTCGGACGGGCGAGTTCAACTTGAGTATGGATGGATTTGGTGATACACAAAGCCTGTCACCCTTTGAGATAGAGCATTTACCTCAGCGTTCTACACATCGTCAATCTATCATCACTTTTAAAGAGGACAGCCGAGGCAGACTGTTCTGAAAATATCATAGAATCTCTACTGCCGGATCTCTGTATGCAAGCAACACTCTAAAAATGTTTGGTATTATTGGACATAGTGACATTTACATACCTTTTTTAAGGATACATCATTATTTAACCTCTCTAGGGTCAAAGTATCAACAAACAGTTGTGCGTATATATGCTGAAAATCTATATCAATGCTTATCAGTCTTTACATATCTCTACATAACAAAGCAATTATTCAAATTCATTAAGGGGCTAAGGTATGCGTTTTCCTGCTAACTTTTATACTATACCGAAAATGTGTACAGGTTGGGTGGGTCTAGGTGGAAAGGTTTGCCAATGACGCAACTGGTGATATTGAAAATGGCTGTTCCTTCCCACAGCCATATCAGCTTTGCGTCAATGTAAGCTAAATTGATTGACAGTCTTTAGGCCAGTCCCACCCCACAGAAAACCATGCAGACAATACTGCTGAAGTGCTCTCTGCATGTGCCAGTGCCCACAATGCGAGCATGTCTAATAAAACGCTCGCTCTGTGATGGCTGGGGACAGCATCCTGGTGTCCTCAGATGTGGAACACCGGGGAACCAAGCATACCTGATTGATTAATCGCTTAATTTCCTGCCTGCAGTATTTCAATTCTAGTTACTATCATGCAGCCTATCAATATGTATAACTAGTATATGCAGGAAATGATGCTGCATTAGGCAATCCTAGTTGTAGTATAAGCTGAAGGGACGCTGTAGCTCAGGGGTGCCCAAAAGGTAGATCCCCAAATGGTGTAGAACTACAACTTCCATGATGCTTTTCACACAATGTAGGTAATATATAATTTCAACTCAGTGAATTGGTTATAGTGCCTGGAGTTCCCTGGTACTGTCCCTCTGTTTGGTGTTAAACTATTTTCAGCCAGTGTAACACAGAATGGGTGTACAAAGCCACCAAAAGTCTTGGGCAGGAGTGCCCAAAAGGTAGATCCCCAGCTGTTTTAAAACTACAGCCTCCATGATGCTTTGTTATTCAAAAGGCTTCGAAAGGCATGCAAAGCATCATGGAAGTTGTAGTTCTTCAACATCCGGGGATCTATCTTACGAATACCCGTTGTCTGGGGGTACAGTTAAGATAGAAACATAGAATGTGACGGCAGATTAAAACCATCCAGCCCATCTAGTCTGCCCAATTTTCTAAATACTTTCATTAAAGGACCACTATAGTGCCAGGAAAATAAACTCGTTTTATGGCACTATAGTATTAATAGGTCCCCCTCACCCTTTGGGTCCCACTGCCGCCGGGCTAAAGGGGGAGGAAGGGGTTAAACACTTCTCCAGCTCCACGGCGCTCTGGGCTCCCTCGGCGCTGGGGAGTCTCCTCCTCCTACCGACGTCATCGGCTAAATGTGCATATGCGGCAAGAGCCGCGCGTGCGTTCAGTCAGTCCATAGGAAAGCATTTCTCAATGCTTTCCTATGGATGCTGGCGTCTTCTCACTGCGAAAGCGGAAGCGCCTCTAGCGGCTGTCAATGAGACAGCCACTAGAGGCTGGATTAACCCATATATAAACAAAGCAGTTTCTCTGAAACTGCTATGTTTACAGCAGGCAGGGTTAACCCTAGACGGACCTGGCACCCAGACCACTTCATTGAGCTGAAGTGGTCTGGGTGCCTATAGTGGTCCTTCACTGTGTTAACCTCTACCACTTCAGATGGAAGGCTATTCCATGCATCCACTACCCTCTTCCTTATCCGTATCAGTTTATACCAACAATGGGTGGTTGTAATAAAAGTGGTTAGATTACACTATCAGCCAATCACCACTGCCCATTGCTATTCCCACTATTGCTTCCTCATTAGCCTGAGTAGTACTGAGGGAACAGGCTGCTGGGGACAATTTTGCATTAGAACATTAAACGCGGTTTAACCAAACAAATAACCAATTCAATGATATGAAACAGGTATCCCTTTAAAGGTACACTCAAGGCACCATAACAACTTAATTGGAATTAAGTTGATATGGTGCCACCAGGTCCCTGGCACTGGCTTACCTTTAGAGGTTCGATCATTCACAAGTGGTTTACCCTCAAAGTTCAGTAAATAGCGCCTGATAGCTTTGCTCCCCCTGTCCTTTCGCTGCTTAAAATCTTGAAAGAGGAAGCCTCGGCCATGGGCGCCTCTGATTGTTCTAAGCCAATGAGTAGATCCCCATTCACAAAATGGCTTGAAAAAGTACGTATTTCTCTCAAGCCACTCATTGGCTTAGAACATCAGCTGGCACCCCTAGCCGGGCTTCTGAGCAATGGAAGGACATGGGGCAAAGTGGTCGGCTGCTGGATGCTGGACTTTGGGGTTAAACTATTCTTGAACATTTTAACCACTAAAGGTAAGCGTTGCCAGGAACCTCCTGGCATAACGTGAATTTAATTCCAATTAAGTTGTTATGGTGCCTGTAATGTTCCTTTAAGTAAAAAAAATGGGCAAAAATTAGAATAATTACCTGTTCAGAGTAAGCTGATAATGCATTTAAAGTTTACAATGGATTACTCTTTCAGTTAGTTGCTTTGGCAATTAAACGTTCACCAGCCAAAGTCCAGAGAGAGAGAAAGAAAGAAAATGCTTAACCCTTGCAAACTCACAGATCTTATGGATACTAATGGCAAATGTGATATTTTCCGCAATTTAAACAAAACACATCCGTACAATGAACATAATGCACTGCATAATGATGCTGAGTATACTTAGATTATCATACTGCCTTGCGTTATGTCGTTATATTTCTATAATATAATGCTGAGTGCTTATAGCACAACCTTTTTAATCTGCTCTAACAAGCATATGGAGCCGTATAATAAGTGCTATCTGCTGGATATGATCATACCGCCTGTAAAGAAAACACAATTAAATAGAGTCATATATTAAAATGTGATCTACTCTCGACTGCGTTGTTTTTGTTTGTTTGTGAGTTCCCTCACAGTTTGCATGGCAGGGAATGGGTTAACCAGTCACTGGGAATTTTAACATGGATAATGAGTGGATTTTACCCCCTGTACTGCCATAAAACTGCAAATTACCAAGTGATTAATGAGCAAGGAGGAAAAGGCAAAACCAGGAGTGTCATTTCACTAAAGATCAACAACTGGCAAGTGTATACTTATTTGGGACTGAACCCTCTGTCCATTGTCTGCTATCCCTGGCACCATCTTGTTCCCCTCAACATGTCTGCGCTCCAGTCAGTTCTGGTTGTTCTAATACTTGCCTTATCTACTATGGCACAAAAAGGTAAGTGAAATGTGGTAATCATGTTAACTCGGTTAGAGTTGGTCATTAGTAAACTGGAAGAAAAGAAATATCT
The DNA here is from genome assembly GCA_933207985.1 of Pelobates cultripes. Classification (NCBI taxonomy): domain Eukaryota; kingdom Metazoa; phylum Chordata; class Amphibia; order Anura; family Pelobatidae; genus Pelobates; species Pelobates cultripes. The sequence continues at coordinate 29,788,264 of OW240916.1, forward strand.
GGGTTTTATTTTATTTTAATTTTTTTATTTGAAACAAGGAAGTAGGGACAAAGTTTCGGCACCTCCCTGAGACTAGAAGATAAAATGCAAAAAATTTGTGTGTGGTGTTTTTTTTTTTTGTTTTAGGTCACAAAAGCTGAACATGTTGCTGAGTTTATGTATTTTTCTTAAAACCAATTTTTTTTTATATATATAACTGTTGTGCAATTACATTTTTTACACTTTTTTTTTGTGAATGTGTGACAATTTATTAAACTCTGCTAATTTGCGACTTGAAGTGCATGATTTAGAAAACATGCAAGTGCGGGCTCTATTATGCTTGTTGGCATTTTATGATGTCACTGTAATGGTGACATTGGCACAGTCAACTGTGTGTGTGTGGCTGTGCGTCTCAACTTCCCTTAGCCTCCATATGTGCACATCTGGCTTTGCTGCATTATTTTGAAGAGATTCTATATGGTGTCAGTCTGGCCATTTTTCCAAGCTACTCCAAACTCATGCTTGCGTCTCTCTGTACTATATAAAAACACCACTTCCATTGGAGCATATCTGATCTACTTTGATTTTTGATATGGGTTTTTGAAACCGCTCCTGGCAAGACGTTCCAGCACTAATTTCAATGCTTTGAAAGTCTCGAGTTGGTGTTTGCAAATGACACAAAACTAGGTAAGGTAATAGTATGTGAGCTGAATATTATGTGCAGAAGGACTTTCTTTAATTAAGGGACTGGGCAGTCAAGTGACAGATGAGATTTACAGGTTTATTGTGAAAGTGGATATCAAATTCAAGGTAAAAAGAGCCAAACTGATAACATTCTCTAAGGTAGCTATGTGCCGAGATCCGCTACTCCTGCCCTAATTTTGATATTCACTTTGAATACTCTATGAATAATCCTGTTAAAGTATATGATTGCAAAGTTTTATGTATTCTTGGATGGGAAACACACAAACAATTTAAATTTTACCTACAAAGCATAAATGAAAAGATCTTTGTAATAGTTGTAGTAAACCATGTACAATGTCAGTAAGATATTTTCTAGCACAGGGGTTCCCAATCCTGTCCTCAAGTAACCCCCAACAGTCAGAATTTAGGGACTACCCTTTTGTTTTTAAAGTGTGTTGTTTGTGGGTGTTCCCCCCCTACCCCCTTCTAAAAACACCTTAGACACAACTGGGTAATCCCCTAAATTCTGAATGTTAGGGGTTTCTTGGGGACTGGGTTGGGAACCACCGATCTAGCATAATGAGAGGTATTAATTAATGTGGTGATCTCTTTCAAATGTTATTATGCAACTAGAAAAAGTGTGCACACAGACAACAAAAAAAATAAAAAGGGGAATGGAAGAGTTTAGTTCTAAAGAGAGGCTTGAAAACATGTTTGTATTATATATATATATATATATATATATATATATATATATATATATATATATATATATTCTCTTTTTAGAGGGGATTTGATAACATTATACCAAGGCTCAAAACTTACACTCACTGCTAGTCAATATTAAGTAACAATTCTATCCAGGTACATGGAAATTTAGCCATGTGAGTATTGCCATGGTCCGCTTTCCCAATGAATGTGAAAATCCTCAATGCTGTTTGTGAACAAGGTGGCTTTTGATCAGTCACTACACAGTTTATATCAAAATCCACCAAAAAAAGTTAATAAAATAGTTAATTAAATAGGAAAGCAAGTCACTGTCAGTTTAAAGCATTATGAAGTTTGTTGAAATTTTCTATCCTTTATCCAATTCAAATGTTGCCACACCCCTCTCTGGTAACCTATTCACTAACAGGGCAGTACAAATGACAAGACTTGAAGAAAGGACTACAGCAGGGTCAACGGTTCTTTACAGTATAACAATAAATATGTGGAATTTGCTACAAGATGTTTGAATATGGATAAGTGTAATAACTATCCACTTACGTCAGGTGGAAGAGGTTTTCATCCACACTTTTCCCCCACCACAACTCTGTTGGTATGTACTTTACAAGTCACGCCAAGCCTCTATTGCAAGCCAGTAACGAACCGCATGCTGATGAATTGAAATAACAACAAAACAGCTGTCCATGAGTGGTTCACTGGCTTTGCACCTCTTCCTGAGTTGTTTCAAAGCTGTTTGTTTATAGCAAACACATACACCATGGAATCCACGTATAAAGTGGAATTATGAGGCAAAAACGCGGTTCTTTGTGGAGCTCATTTGCATACGCCTACCCAGAATCCCTTTCAGTAGTGAGATTTATGTGGGAAAAGCAAGTCTTATGGCTTGACTGGTGTGTGTGTATTTGTGTTTAGCAATGTTATTTATATTTAATTAATTTTTTTAAGCGATTGTTACCCATTCCTATATAACCATGTACACCTTGGGGAGAATATTAAAAGTTTGCATGGTGAATCTAGTATCGTCTCTTAGTTGAGCTGCTCCTCCTGGGGGCGACCGTGTGCTGCTATTATTGCATATTCTGTACCATAGTTAACCTTTTGGACTGCAATGTTGGGCAGCATTTTGCCATTGACTCACGTGCTGACTGTTATGCAATGTTTACATTATTACATAAATTGGCACAATGTACTGCATAAGCAGCTGCTGAATCACCAAATTACAAAGATGCTGGTGGTGAGCCTATTGAATATATTGTTTCATTGCTGATGTCAAAGAGCTCTAAATAATCTGGTCAATTTGTTTGAAATGTCTTATAGTTGGTTTGTGTCTCTTTATTTTGTGTGTGGTTTTTATTTTTATTTTTTTATTGACTTATTTATTTTTATTCTATGAAGGGGATACATTTCTTTATGTATAAATGTTGAAAAAGGGTAGATATTTAGCCAAGTTTTATAGCCATTGTCAACTATGGTGTGTTTGTGTTTTTTTTTATATTTAATCTGGTTCCAGCATTGCATGGGGAAAGGTTGCTGGGAAAAGGCATATGACCAATGGCGGGACTACCGCGGTCGCAGTTGCAACCAGGCCCGGCTGCCCTGTGAACCCCTGCTACCAGGGTGCCCACCAGTCTTTTGGTGCAGTACAACTGATGCAATGTATTTCCAGGCACCCGGTCAGGGCTGCAGCGCTTTAACAGAGCGACCGGGCCCCCTGCGATGAGGTCAGCTTGGGAGAAAGTGATTCCTGCAAGTTAACATAGAGCGTTGCAAAGGAGAGGAAGGAGTCAGTGGGAGCTTTGACTCCCATCAGCCTGAGCCAGCCATTGGACCCCAGGGAAGTCACCCTCCAGTTTCCTACATTTTAGGTGCAGGAGGGTGACTAAAATATTTTGTATCTGTATGTCAGTGTGTGTCATGGTTTGTATGAGTGTCATTCTGTGTCAGTGTAGGCACCTGGATAACTGTCACCCCTTCACCCTGCCACACTCTCAATAACTCCGCCAATCCTGTCACTCAGCCTATGACACTCCCCTTCTCTCGCACTGTCACACTTACACCCCCCCCAATCCTGTCACACTTATTCTCCATCACTCTGTCACACTCGCCCCCTTTCACCCGGCCACACTTAACCCTTCCATTTCTATCATACTCACTCCCCCACACCCCCAACCATTCCACACTCACCCCTGTGGGGTGTGAATGAGACACATGGAGGGGCTGGGGGGGCATCAATGTGACATATGAAGGGGGGGAGGGTGCCAAGGGCAATTTTCACCCCGGGTCCCCATGGGGGGTGTGTGTGTGTGTGTGTGTGTGGTGGTGGTTTTTTATTTTTTTATTTTTTTAAATTTTTTAAATTTTTTATTTTATCAAACTGCAAAAGAGTTTAAAGGGACACTCCAGGCAGCCCTTTTTACTCGCCTCGTTCCAGCGCCGGGAGCCTCGTGAAGCCATGCCCCCTATTTCGGCAAAATGACGAAATAGGCGGGCGCGAGCAGGGAGCAATCAGACGCTTCCATTCGGAAGCGTCATTGCTCCCTTGTGTGCATGCGTGGCTTTGCTGCACATGCGCACATACTTCGTAGGGTGGCACTAAGCGCACTACCGCTCAGCTCGCGGTCTTTGCCTGCCCCCTCTCCTCTGCTGACAGGCAGGAGAGAGAAGGCGCGCACACCGTGCCTTCTCTCTCCTGCACACGTCAGACGTATTTTAATACGTCTGACGTGTACAAGGCCCTTTTAGGGCCCTACATGACAGGAAGTCCCTCTGGTGGCCGTCTGAGTGACGGCCACTGGAGGTATTCCTATCAATCAATGTAAACACTGTATATTCTCTGAAAATACAGTGTTTACATTAGATTGCCTGCAGGGAGCTATAGATCTCACCTGAACAACTACATTAAGCTGTAGTTGTTCAGGTGACTATAGTGTCCCTTTAACAGATAAAATGGCAAATGCCTGTCTCGATGAAGATGATTTTTATCCATCCTCTCCTTCAACATGCTAGTTGGTAACAACTGGCACATAAGTTACAACAAAAAAAATGAAATAATTTGATCACAATCATCCCTCTTTAAAATGATGCAAATTATCCAGGTGTTATAAGACAGCCCATTGTAGACAACAAAGTAGAATATGCCTTTTGATTCTTCAGAGCTACTGGCCTTCAAACAAGTGTTAATCCACCTATATTTGCACCTACCTGAAGCCTAGAGCACTGATCCTTCATAACCAGCTTTCTGAGTAAAATGATAATAGAGCACACTCTGACGTGATCAGGCCTGCAAATACCTGGAACAGCGAAATGGATGTAAGAGACCTACGACTAGTTTGGGAAAATGCTTAATAATCAACACTGAACAAGTGTAATATTACAGAAATATAGAGAACAATGGCTCAGTGTTCACTGTGAAAGAAATGGGTACATTGTGTCAAATTATAAAAAATTTAAAAAAATCTATAATTCTGGGGGGGGGGGGTTGTGTGTTTTTTTTTTTGTTTTTTTTTAAATTTAAATTTAATTTTTTATTTTATTTTTTTGCTTGGTTGTTAGTAAAACAAGACGGCAGAGGTCTAAATACACTTCATGTTGACTTTATTACAAAAGTGATTTTTATTATATAATTTTTTTAAATTTTTTTTTTCTCAGTGGTAAACCTAATATGCCAATAAGTCCACAGAAAAAGATAAAATCCACCAATTTCCAAGGAAACCAGCATGTTCAAAAGTCTTTATTCATAGTCTTCCCTTTTAACTCACCCCAACTGCAAGAAATTGGCTTTAATGTTCTGGATTTACCTATGTGCAGATCCAAGGCATGAAGGAACATGCTGTGCCGTGCTCTGCTGTGTGTGATGTCTGTACTGTTTTTATTGCTGTGCCTTTCTCTGTTTATGTATTTTGTGCTGTCTCAAGAACTCTCCTGGCACTGGAAGTTGTAAGACTGTAATCGTTTCCGTTTTTGTAGATGGAGCCCGGGCAACATCTGGTGGGAGCAGTCGTCAGTTACAACCCTGGTTGATAGGACTCACTGCTATGGTCGTGTTTCTCTTCATCGTCTTCACTCTGATGATTGCTAACAGACTGTTTTGCAAAAAGAGAAAGTGTGTATTACTCGAAAATAAAATCAATAGCGTCCCAAATTAACTAGTCCAGCACCATAACAGACTGACATACTTCCTCCAGGTCACAATATTGCATATTTAGGATCTACGTTCTAATGTAAAAGTGATTTAACTCCTAAATGGCAGAGAATTCAGCAGTGAAACTTCAGAGGCATGATCTATACACAAAAACGGCTTTATTAAGCTAAAGTTGTTTTAGTGACTATAATGTCCCTTTAACTAACATTACTATAATGATCATAGTGCTGTATCGTGCCTGCAATTCAGCAGTTAGAAGGAAGTGACGTCAACAATTTATTTAATAGATTATTAATCCGAAGAGGACCTCTTGTGGGGTTTTTATTTTTTGTAATTTAAAACATTTCTAGTTTAGTTATCACAATTGCTGTTCATGAGTTGTACCAGGTCTGACTCGTTGCTCTCACCGAAGTTCACCATATCCACTTCCATCCATAATAAAGCTTTTTATTTAAGCCTCCACATGTCCTATATAGACTAGCAAAGTAACCCTTGCCTGCCATTTGGCTGCTATGAGGGTAATCCCTCTCAGTGCAGAACCGTACTCCTCTTTCTATACAGTACCAACGTCCTCCTGAAGAGACCATGAAGGAGATTTATCAATGTGGTCTAAAGTACTAAAGGTGATCAATCGCCATGTAAACCAGTGAATTCCACAGGAACATTCCATTGGTGACTGCTCCACTCTTTCATTTTTGTACCATTTTGTAGAATGGAACACTATGATGCCGCCTCACAACACAGTGGACTCCTCTAGCCTCAACAAACCCTCTCCAAGACCGTTCCCACCACATAGCACAGTTATCCCACTTCTCCTATGTGTCCCCTAATCTTAAGCACAGGCTAGGATTGCCGGGTTGAAACTGCCTTCTCTGCTGCTCTTTCCCCATAGATTGCAAACATTCAGGGCCTTATCAATTTGTCCACAGGGAGAGCTAAAAGCCGTTTGTTTCAGTTTATGATCTCAATGCAGGGTCTACTGCGGCTACTTGACCATGCTCCTCACACTGTTTTTAGAAAAATAAAAATGCATGCCTGCATTCATGTTGGCTTGTGTTCATAAAGTTGCTACTTCCAATCTGAAATCCACTCAGTAGTTTCATTTGGATTCTTGTTGAGATTCCAATTGGCAGCATAATACCATCTGCTGCCAGACAGCACCACCACCACCTTGCCCAACAAAATACAGTTTCAGGAAAATCAGATAAATTGTGAATGCTAAGGTTGGTTGCGGAGATGGTGACATATAAAGCACGTGTGTGGTAGAAGTTGTTGTAACAACTAAGGGCCTCTCTTACATATACAGACCCAGAGAACTTGCTTTTTCATGTTGACTAATAATCATAATTTTTTTTTTGTACTAACATGTGTTTTATACATTGCAGGGATGAATTTGAGGAGGTGAAGAACGAACGGTAAGGTCCATCTTGTTCTTTTATACGTTATTGATAAGGGAGTAGCAAGAGTATCAGAACTGTTTCAGTTTAATATTTTCTGAACTAGTTTTTATTGGCATTTATAAGGACTACTGATAATTGTGTGTACGAAACTGTAGATGTAACCATGACACATGTATCCTCCTCCCCCTTAATGATGCCTGGAGATGCGGCAGGTTCTGAATTGGGGTTGAGGGTGGGGGAATGCAGCATTCTCCCTCTTTCTCCCCTACTTTTTAAACTTCACTGGCAGAATCCAAAGAAAATCGGGGGAGAGAGGGGAGGATCATGAATTTAAAAAATAAAAATTATATATATTCCCACATACTTTAAAAACTATGTTTGATTTTTGCTAGATGTCAGCAGGTTATTGAGGAATGAAATGCTGTTACATTGAAAGACCTTAACCCCTTAAGGACCAAACTTCTGGAATAAAAGGGAATCATGACATGTCACACATGTCATGTGCCCTTAAGGGGTTAAAGGGCAACACACCCATCTTCATAGATAGTTCAGGTTTCCTCACCTTTCTAATACATCTTCAAAATACACAAACAAGTTAACCGTTCTGCATTTGGTGGCTACTTTTCAGACATATCTGTAAATTCAGGTAATTTACACTTTTTTTTTTTTTTTTCTCTCTGCAGGATGGAAGCAAATGCTTATGAAAACAGTGCTTTAGATATAGAAGAGGGGGGGAAGATAAAACCCATGGGAAAGTGGGATGAAAAAGATGAAAATAATGAAGCTCAGAAGGTTACAGAAATGTAGAATGGACCACTCTTGATAATGTCAACTCCTTCCCAACCTCACTTAATATGTAGTCCCTAATCGCCTCACCGTTAACTTAAAACAATGTATCAGAAGTTAAGCTTTTTCTCGTGCCTAATTGTACCAAGTTGTAAAAAAAGTCACTATATAAGACAACGTTGTTTGTGCATGCATCTTCGAGATCACCAACACTTGACATTTATGTACCTTGCATCCACCAGTTAAGTTAGTAAGTGTATGAAGTTGTGGCGCTAAATCCACATTTATGGATTATTCATTACAGGAAGAATTAAGGTGTGTGTTTTGTGGCTTGTTTTGTCTAACCATGGTTACACAGTAAGTGATCAAAATGCTTCTTGTTATGTGTAAATTTCTATAAACTGATATGAAACATCTACCTCTGATGTTCTTTGGTGAGAAATAATATTGATTGAACTGTTATCCATTCACATTTAGGTTCTAGCATGTTAGATATATTATTAAACTGCGCCAGATTGTGTTAACTGTTATAAATTATAATATATCTTCAAGGGGTTCTTGTTTCATTCCTACAGTGCTTTGGTTTCCTGTCCATCGCAGAGCAGTTGTAGCATTGCAAGAAATGCCTTCCGATATCAATCTAGTCATGCTCAGTATATCAGTAGTGTTCCAGATTAAGAGAATATCGTCAAGTAAAAACGAAGTTCCCAAACGCATTTCGCCATACATTTTGGCTTTATCAATGATACTTGGCTTTCTAGTTTTGGCCTCTTCTGAATTTAAAGGTAACTAGACAGAGTAGGTGTGTGGTCACCTAAAAAAAATATTAATCACATTGTGTTTTATTAACATTCTTGTAGTTAGGCGCTACATTAGCAAGTGAATATTTTTGTAATTATGGACCAAGTTCGAAAGAAGGGTCAGTTACATATTTGAATACGTGTTTCCTTAGTTACCCACACTCGAGTCAATATTACTATTTTCTCAACTCTATAAAATTGTTGTAAGACTTCTGTTGTACAGGTTAAAATAATAGATAAAGTATATCTTTAATTTTAGTTAGTTCCTGGTGAAATTAGGTAAGTGGGTCATTAACATATCTGTATTTAGGTTTCCATGGCAACCAGTACCGCTAATTTTAAACTCTGTTAAATTAAACATATGATATATACTTTTATGACTACAACTGTGCTGAAATCAGGTGTTCATATGTTATAGAAGTTTTATATCAGGTTTCCATAGTAACCCATAAGCGCTCTTCAACTTTTTTTTTTTTTCTTCTTCTCTTTTCTCCTCGTTGAAGGACTTAAATTGGTGGCAGGTTGGGGCCCTAAATAATAATGGGGTGGACTTATGCTCTCCCCAATCCCCACTTATTGACGGTAGGTGGGGTCCTAAATAATAAAGAGGGGGGGGGGTTATAGGTTATATGACCTAATAAGACCACACCCATTGGTAGCGGGTGTGAGCCCCAAATTAAGTGGAGGGTGAACCTATTGTCCCGCCAGACCTCACCCATTGTAAGCAGTGGCGGTTAATAATTAAAAAAAATAAAAATTCTCCATTTCGCCCCCTTCCCCCCCCAACGTGACAAGGGAATTATCAATCCCATAGTCTCAACCCCCATGGTGGATAAGGGTACGCAGGTACCTAGCAATTCCTCCATAATAAAATACCTAGCTACACCCTCATCCTAATAATCATAAGGAGGGACAATAAACTAAATATTTTTAATATAAAACGACTGAACTCGCAGGGCTTGGAAAGCTTTATAAAGGCTTTCCCACCCTGTGCAACTTGACTCAGACCACTCTGATTGGTTGGCCTAAGCAAAGCGCTCTGGCTCAAATTGCACGGCTTTTTTTTTTTTTTTACAAATATTAAGGTTACTTTTTTCTTTTGTACTTGGTATTAATAAAGTTGTCTGAAAGACAAAAAAGGAAGGGCTTTTCCTAATTTTGGTCTTTTAGCTTATTAGTAGATGGCTTCATAATCCTCGTGAGATTGCCATAAAGATAACAAGAATTTACTAAATAGCTCCCTTATTTGGTAACCTTAAATTTGGCAATCTCACAAAAGGTACCAATTTAGGGCGTCATCTACTATACAGCTGCAAAATAGAGCCAAAATTATTTCTCCGAATTTTGTCCAAAAACAAATGAACAAGTGGAAGAAACTCGGTCCGGACTAAACTAACATTTCGAAGTCGTCCAAGTCTACTGTTTATCCTTATCTCCATTCTCCAGACCCTGGCTAGTTATCCATTTATCTGTATCTCCGTTATCTTCATCGTGGCTAGTTATTCATTTATCTGTACCTCTATTCTCCTTACCATGGCTATTCGTTTAGTCGCAATTTCATTTTCTCTGTATACTTTAAGCCGGCCACTCTAAGTTCCAGTGATTTATTCCTTGTTCCTCTACCTGTCTGCTCCTTTATAAACTCTAATCTCTGGTATTCAGGTATCCTGATCCCTAAAGATTTAGAGAAATCTAACAAACTTTTGAAATTTAACAAGAGTATAAATATATATAATGTGACAGTTGGGTTAAAAAAAAAAAAAAGCGGGGGGCACCCAGTAAGGCCAGTCAGTACCCCCTTTAGTGCTACTTACTGTCTTTTGCCATATTATTTAAAATAAAAAGGAGGTATTCTTAAATGCTAGTCTTCCTAATTTGGGGTATGTAGTCCTCTCGAATATCAATGATCATCCTTTCCAGTGTCTCAAGCACTAGCTTAGGCATAATGTAATATTTTTGGATAAACTTTTAAAATGTTTTTTTTTTTTGCCTTTAAATTACTATATCAATAGTAAAATATTGTTCAAAATAATTGGTTGGGGAAACTTCCATAGCTTACTATCCTTTTGCGGAAAAAGTGTCTCATCCTTGGTGACAATTTGAAAGGAGGAAAAGATCTGAGGAGTTTTCTCAGCCGCTGCTACTTCAAGATGGCAGCCACCAATATGTGACATTATATATAGAGATCTGATCATAATCTATGAAAGACTGGCATTGTAGGGGGAAGTCTTACTTCAGATGGTAATAGAGGAAAGGAAGGATAGAACAGATTGACAATGAGGATAAAGGACAGAGAAAGGCAATTGAACAGGGAAGGAAGATCCTTGTCTTGCAAAACAATAATAAAATGAAGTGGTACACTGCAGATGAGTTATATAGCCAGTATTAAATCTGCAGTGCAGCAAAACGAGTAATCCGGACACTGCAGGGTTTCATGGAGTTTAGTGTAACACACAAGAGGCAAACTTTGACTCTTATCTGAGGTTCTTATTAAACTTTTATCAGCTTGCTAGAGACCTCAGATAGAGGTGGAAATGTTGCTACTTGTGTGTACACTATACTCCATTAAATCTGCCTTTGAAGTAACCCCTAAATGCCCAGATTATGCTTTTTGCTGTACTGCTGTTTGGGGATTGTGCCAACCTCATTTTGGCTAAGCACCTTGTGGTTCTGATGTGAAGTGCAGTTCCATTGTTCTTGTGATACATTATTAAATCTGCAGACTCATTTTAGGTTTTCATGGTATGTGACAGTACAATCTGTTGCGCAATGATTAACTGTATAGCTAGGATTATAGGAAAGCACACATATCATGTATGTGACAATTGCTGCATGATGTTAAACTGCAGAATAAAATACCACGGTATATCGTCTTACTTCTTAAAGGAACACTATAGGGTTAGGGACACAAACATGTATTCCTGACCCTATAGTATTAAAAACACTATCTAAACCCCCTGGCCCGCCCTCACCCCCCTAAATATAGTAAAATCTTACCTTTATTCCAGTCTGTTGGTGCTGGCTCTGCCCCTGATCTGCCTTCTTGGCTGACATCATCAGAAGCGTTGATCACACCCAATCACAATACATTTCCATAGGAAAGCATTGGATTAGCTGAGATTGTTCATTTTGATGATCTCAGCCAATAAGGCAGGCCAGGAGGTGGAACCAAATGTCACCCTGACCAATCAGCATCTCCTCAAAGACATGCATTGAAGCAATGTATCTCTATGGGGAAAGTTCATTGTCTCCATGCAGAGGGTGGAGACACTGAATGTCAATCATACTGTGCAGCACTGCCCCAGAAAGCACCACTAGTAGCCATCTGAGGAGCGGCCAGTGGAGTTATCCCTAAGCTGTAATGTAAACACTGCATTTTCTCTGAAAAGACTGTTTACATCAAAAACATGCTATCCTCACCAGAACAAATACAATAAGCTGTAGTTGTTCTGGTGACTATAGTGTCCCTTTATCAACAGAAACAGGAGGGTGTCTGACTATGTATTCACAGGAGGGTTCCTGATTATGTATACCTCTACTGTTTGAATGCTTGAAGCATGTTTCTTGAAGCAAACTTATCTCTTCTTGCTGTAAACAACCTAGTAAAATCTTGTGTCACACTTGTAGATTGTGCTATTAAACATTTCTAAGATAGATCAGTTATATGTTTGTAAAAATAAGGCAGGGGGAGAGGGGCTGTTTGTTGTTTGACAGGGCAGCTTCTTTCAATACTATATTATGAATTTCAGTCAAAGATTTAGAATTATCTTCCTCAACAGGACAGCACTGAAGAGCTGCAAACGTACAATTTACCGGAAAAGTGTGAGTGTGTATTTCTGAGTGTATGTAATTTGTATATATATGGGTGTATGGGTCTAGGAGTATGTATATTTGTGTGTGAGTGTGTCTGGGAGCAGGTATGCGTATGTATGGGAATTTGTATCTTATTATGTGTATGTCTGGGACTATGTATCTGTATGGGTGTGTCTGGGAGAATTTGTATGTGTGTGTGTATGCGTATCTGTGAATCTGTGAGTATTTGGGGGAGGGTACATGCACTCAAACACTGTTTTTAGATACTGTGCACAATCAAAGACACACTTATGCTCTTGTCCGCACTCATTTAATTTGCACATGGCACACATTTTCCATCTTTCAACCAATGAAGAAAAACATCTGTTTTGGTTTTTTTAAACTTTTTATATATTTTTCCTTATTTTTCGACCGCTTACAAAAGAAACTATTTGTCCGTTCTTAAAAAAATAGGGAAAAGCACATTTCCTCCCTCCCCCACAAGAAATCCCAAAACAAAATGGAAGATATTTTATTTATTTTTTTACGCATGAAAAACTATACAGATTAAAAACCCAAGTATTCAAATTCAACAAAATGCAATTACCCCACAATTTAACCCATAAGTAGCCAAAAGAAGCCAATGTGTTACAGTAGCTCTGGCTACATTTGGGTTCATTTTAACCCTATAAAAGATCTGGGGAGAGAGGTTCTCTAAATTTGGTTTATCATCTTTACACACAAACCAGGTAATCCCTTAATTTGTTTTTTCTATAATCACCAGTTCAATACAATTCGTGGCAGGCTGGAGGAGACACCTCTTCCCCCCATACTCTTAGAGGATTTAGGGACAAACACAACAAATTGCATATATTTAGGAGGCTTTGGAAGACGCCAGAGAAAAAAATGTAAAAAATAAAATAAAAAAATGTTTTTCATCCCACCTAAAATAAAATAGGGAGAAGGTGAAATTTTTGGTTACAGAAGTAATTAGATTAGATTTTAATTGATCCGAGGCATGTCTGATTAAACACAGAGCCGAAGGATTTAATTTTTTTTTTCCGTGGTCAATCTGGATTGACATAGTCATCTAGTTACTTCAGTAAACAAGGTCTGGATCAAACAGTCCTGTAATTATATTTCTAATAATATTAGAATTATTTGGCTGGAAATGTATACTTTATGACATTTCAACTATGACATAATGACAGTTATATAAAAATAATAGATCTCGTTGAAGGAAACAAAACTACTTACACTGGCAACAGGAATAATTATACTGTCTATATTTAGGGTAGAAATATTATGATGTGCAGTTAAATAAAGATTTAGCAGAGGTTAAATGGAGAGATTATAAGGCATGATAGGAAGGTAAATACGTAAGAATCTTGGAATAGGAAGCATAGGGTGATACTATATAAAGCAATATAAGTAATTGCTGGAAGAGCTACATGATGCAACTGTAGTTGCTGGGATGAAAGAATATAGAGAAACAGGAGGAGTTATGGGTAAGTGTAATATCTTATATAATAGGGGCAATATGAAATGTTTGTTATGCTTGACGTATCCTGAATATATGGATTAATAAAAAAATGTTATAGAAGATACCGAGTTGAGAGGTATGGAGTAATACAAAGAGACAATGTTTATATTGTGAAATTACTGGTAAATATTTCAGAAGGATTTGAAATATACAAGCAGGACTGGATGAATCTGACCCAAGAGGCTGCAAGAACAGCAGAGAGGCTGTTACCTAACTGGTTGGTTTAACATAAAAACAAGACAATTTTAAAATTGTTGCAATAGGGCCTTAATTAATTCAAATTTCAAAGTCTATTGCAGAGTCATGCATTTTTGTGCATATGAAAAGCAGTGAAGTGGTGTGCACATCTGGCTAAATTAAAATTTCTTCAAGGTTTTTGTTAAATTATTTACAACTTTGTTTAAAAATTATGTGAAATGAAAGAAAATATATAGATTTATATTCCTCTACGTTGATAAAAACACAATTTCTCATTTTATATGGTGGGGAAGGTTAGATATACACATATATGTATATATATATGTATATTTCTTAATTTTATTATATTAAAAAAAAGATAATTTTACTCTGTTTTCTTATTCTAAAACGTGTTCAGTTGTTACAGGTGGATCTGGAATTTTTCATTTTATAGCTTATAAAATATAACATTGCAATTCTAATTTACCTACTGCATTTTTTAAATCTCTACTGCCAATATGCACACAGTTCAAAATTCTTTTCATTTGTCCAATGAGGTTACTACTAAACTGTAATGTTTAAGGGAGCGGTACGGTAATTGTGCGCCTCTCAGCAATTTCATTGGTCAACAGCCTTTCAAGGTGAGGATTTGGTGCGTTGGGAGGGTGAATGGTTAGAAATATGGGTGGGGAGGGGGGGAAAGGACTGAAGAAATGTAAAAAGCCATTAAACAAAATAATAAGGAATCAGAAATCATTAACTGTTTAATGTCTGTACACGTTTCATATTTTCCTGTATATTGAAGTCAGAGCATGCAGCAAATGAGCAGTGGTTATTTCATCATTTGTCAGAAGGCAAGGCACATAATGTGATAGAAAATTCCGTGCAAATAAGGGAAAAAAGATCATTTGTACATATTTAATGCTATATATATATATTTATATATATATATTTTTTTTGCGTAGGGTTTTTTCTCTCTAGTGTTTTTTTAAATTTTTTTTATTTATTTATTTTTTATATAGGACTTTCTCTTAATACCTCCAACAAACATTTAAAAAAAAAAAAACAGCAGACCAGACCCGAAGATTCTATCTAGTCCTACAAAGGGCGTCCCCACAGAGGCTAATCTTCAACCCCCCCACTCCATCCTCACTTCCGAAGATGTCTTCAATTAGTAATATAGTAGCATGTTTGTGAGTGATTTAAAAAAAAAACAACCACAAAATAACACCCCTCACACCGCAGCCCAACACCTGGACTGACCACACATACCAGGCATCCCGTTACCGGCCATCCATGGAACCGGAGGCACAGATGGTCGGCTCATGTAGAGCCTGGGGCCGGCAGCGTGGTACACGCCAGATCCTCCCTCCCAACGGAACTCTGCTAACTTTACAACCAGGTTGGAGGCAGGGAAACCACAGCTTATTGCCTCCAGCAGCCTGGCGGGCAGGACCCGTAGAGCGGGAAGGGTCACCGGCGAAACCCTAGTGGAGTTTACTAGCTTGTTTTCTCAGTTCACATGATTAATTTTACGTTGTAATTGCTATAGGCTATATCTCTCGAACATTCACAACTCAGATGTGCATTATATTGTCGTGTAGTGATTCCTAGCGCATCAACTGAAATACCCTGCATACACTTAGCTTATGGCTCATGACATAGTGGGAGAATAACCCAGATTGTACTGGAGATGGGCAAAGGTGCCTGCTACTGCCTAACCTGCACACACAGATGTACGCTGTCACAGCACACTGCACCCCTGGCAGGTATACCTTAAGACAGAACACGCAACGGGTTGTCCCATAAGGAGAACACACCCTTTCAAAGTCATAGGCCACCCTGCTTACACGTAGTGCAACACCACCTGACGCCATCACCTAGTCTAGCCTGAGTTAAACCACCACTACACGTTTAAGGCTATTACACTCATGCAATGTCAGCACTTGTTCAAGCCAATATTTATCTCAGAATCGTTGCCTAGCCTGCCATAGCTAGTTCTAGCCAAGTGATGACACTCTTTCATGCATCTACAGTACCTTAATGCACAGCTGAGTTAATGTCTTATTACGCTAAAAACTAATGCCAAACGTTTCTAACCCAACTTGCTTCCGCCTATGACTTTTATTGTTTTTCATGTTATAAAATGTGCTAGTTATTCCTGAGTGCCACGATGCTTGCACGATGTTCATACATAATAAGCTTGTTTAAGACATAACAGTGAACCTAAGCATACTCAAAAGGTCCACTAGTATAACACACTGTTCTGACTTTGTAACAACTATGTCATCCAGTATAATTAATAACCTTGCTAAAGCTGTTGTGGCACGGCAAGATATACTGTTATATGTTATACGTTGCACAATAAAATAAAGAATTAAAAAAAAACAAAAAAAAAACCCACAATATAAAACAATCTTCTGATGGGATATCATTTATCTACGGGCCACTGGAAAAGTAGAATAGCGGATGTTGAATTGTTTAAATATTTGTTAAACCAGTTGGGCTTCAAGAACTAATATTTTTCTTGGATAGTGAGGAGGCTGTTTGGAGGGGACATCCCTGCAAGAGGGAAAGTATATACATATTTCTTTACTAAAACAGAGCAGTATGTCTGCTTCATATAACAGTATATGATTTAATTCTTTGTTAAAATCTCTTACAAAACACATATTCAGGGTGTTTTATTTGTGGCAGTCGGGGAACAGTTAAGTATATAAAAATGCACTCTCCCTTCCTGCCTATAAAGGCTCTAGTGCCTTATTTATATCTGCCATGCAAGTCCTCAGCCACAAGCCTGTAGGGTAAGCCCAGATTTGGGAGTTGATTGCCGGAGAAAGCACCATGCAGGTTATACTGTAATATGGTTAAGAGCTTTCCCATCATGTTAGAACACCTTAATTAATTGTATTTCTGCCTTTTATAGCTACTTCCATTAGTATGAGTCAATGGAATAATGAATATAAATGTGTATGTAAAAAATATAGTCACTCACTTAATGTATGTGTAAATATATACACGTACGTTACGTGGGTGTTTATATATAAATACATTTTATATATACATGCAAATACAGTTGGGCGTATGTGCTCCGAAGGTACGTACATCCTCTGAAACCTGTGTGTAAATGTCACTTCGGAGTTTGGTTGATTATTGAAAACTAACCAGTTTTTCTATACGATCTGAAAAATAAAAGTGGGTTATACAATGTGCAATGATTTTCTTTGGTGTTAACTATTTCATTTTTAAACCATATCAGAAGGTCTTTAATAGGAATTCTTGCTATCTAAAACCATCTAATCCCCAAAAAGTTATATCAAATTATAAAAAAGGCTTCCTTAATAGTTATTAAACATAAATTAATTTAAGATTGGCATTCTTTCGGGCCTGGAGCAGTATTTTGAACAGTGGAAATTTCAAACTATAAAGTACACCTGTGTGAAAGAAGCATTGATATTTCTGTGTATATAAAGAAATATAAGAGCACACCTAGAATACAGGTGAAATGCATACTATTCAACTGAAGGATTCCAAATTACAGAAAATAACATACGACTTTCTCAGAGGCATATAATTGGGTCTCAATGTTCATTCTCATTTCTGGGAACTTTCTGCTTTGTAATAAAATCACATCCAGCACCTCATTTTCAGAGAGATTGGCTTTCTCTGGTGCATATGTAAATTGTTAATTCGATCCCTCCCTGTGTTTTGAAATTGATAAAAAATTGTAAATTAAAAGAATATCATTTAAAAAACTGTTAATCGTAAATCTAAGTGTGATCTGGGCACCCCTGCTGTATGTCATGTTATGAGCAGGAGATTAAGTAGCCTTGTTTTACCTAGCAGAAGGGATGAGGAAAAAAAAAACATTTGGGGGGACTTTTCTTAAACTAAATTCATGAAAGGTAGGTTATTCAGGCATATTGTGTTTTATTCTGCATATAATCATTGTGTATAAAGTATTTTTTTAAAATATTTTTTAAAATTTTCTATGGCTTAAACAATTTTGGACGTTAAATATCAAGTCAGCAGAAAAACACTAAATATAGCTCTAAATATATATTTACCCCCTAAAAGGTGTGATTACTGTGGATTACTAATGTTCTTGTTATCCGTTATATCCATAAGTACATTTCTGTGATGTTTATACAGAGATATGGATGTTGAAATTCAGTTTTTGAGGGTGCTGGACAAATCGGGATAATACTTCCCACACTGATTATTGTCGGGTTTTTTTTACATGTTAAATAAAGATTTCCTAAATGTGTGTAAGAAATATGGGCCCAAAGAAGCGAGTCTGATGCCCATGATGTATTAATGTAATGTTTTGTCACGGGTTTATATGTACACGAACATGACAAAACCCTCAACTATGAAATTCTAAATTCATTGAACAGAAAAGAAATCACTGTCCAAAAGCAATACATAGAATGATTGATTTCTGACCCCAAATCATAAAAAAAAAAAACACTTACAAATTTCATAAACTAAAAGAAAGAGTCAATAACTCCATGGAGTAGACCTGAAAAATAGGCAAAAAGTCTCAATGGCCTGCCGATTTTGCACTAACAAGAAAAAGGGATTCATTAGCCTGTAAGTGGTACATAGATAAGAGATAGTTCTTTCACCAACATTAAATCAATCGATACAAACAAAAACTAAAGCGCAGACAGGACCCCATAGGTCTCCAGCATTTACCTAAAGGGCTTAAGGTGCAAGAACACAACTTTGTTCCGACTGTGTCTATAGACACCATTCTCTCCCAAATGCAAAGCTGCAATTTGATAATATCCATCAGCCAAAAACAGGTTAAAACTTTCGGTGAAACAGGCAGTAATTTAAAAAAATTTAAAATATATATAGGGGGAAAAAAATGTGAATGTGCATTAATTTCAACAAAAGACTAAAGTGTATGCAAAGGAAGAATATATATTAACTTCCTCTTCCTTCTTGCTGGCTGCTGTTAACCACATTGTAAAATGGTTGAAGATAAAAAGATGATTAAAATCAAATTAGCATATGTATGTATATATTTATATATATATATATATTTTTTGCTTATATCGTCTTTGAAGCAGAAATCGAAGCCATACAATGGTTTGGGAGAGGGATGCAATGTTTTCCCTCTAGGTATTCTTTATAAAGTTCAGGGCCAAGGAACAAGGTCGGGTCTTCACTCCTGACTCTAATCTTTCATTCGCTCCTTCTTCCCAGGATATCGTTGGCTTTCTTCTTTTTCTTCTTCTTTTTTTTTTAAAGAGAATTATATTTCTTCTTTGCAAAAGCCTTTTATAAAAAGTTTTTTTGTTTTGTTTTTTTTTTCCGCCATGTTATCTTGCATACTTCAACCAGGACAAAAATCTTCATCTTCTACCTGCTGGCTGCAGTGGAGTTGACTGGCTCAGGCCGTTATCCCAGGTACCAGGACTGGAGGACAGAAGAATAAAATGTTATACTGGGAAAGAGAAATTATAGAGAGTGTTTCTATGTAGAACATATGTTTATGCAGGGTAACTTAAGAAGTGGGCAACTGAAGGAGACTATTGTTTCAGCATATTATATAAACTATCTTGGGGCGAATGTAAGAGGCATACATTCACAGGAGCTATAATTTAAATTGTTTCAGACTTAAACATCTCCTTTTTTTGAGGGCAGGTGGTGGAGACCATATCAAATCTATAATATAGCAATAAGTATGGAGTTGTGGGGAACGCATGTCAGTACACAAGTTCGTGTGGATTGCAAAACATGGGAGGCACAGTAATTACAGTCTAATGTGTATACTTATAATTGTATTATTTTTTATCTGAAATTATCTTTAGTGCTATGGGTGGTTATAATTTGAAATTCTATTGGTGACCACCAAATTTATAATTATACGTTGGCGTTCTTGGCCTCAGAATGAGTTACAAAAATTATGATTATTGCTGTAAGCAACCTCCAACATAAAGACTTGTGCAATTTAAAAAATGTCATCAATATTTTGTATTTTCTTGAATCTTGTTAATTTCGGCATAATGCTCTTACTCATTAGTGCTACTTCTACAATATCACATACATTTTAAATACATGAAGAGTGTGACAACACTCATTTTGCCAGACAGAGAGAAGACTCTGCCCACAAGCTCACAATCTAAAAGGAACCGAGGACAAATCAAAACATAAGATTGGGGCAAACAAAATCTATTCTTGTGAAGATTGAGTTAGTCTGATAGATAATGATGGCTGTAACTGTTAGCTAGGCATACATATTGATTTTTTAAATATGTATTAGAGGTCTTTGGCAGTATTTAAACACAACATTTGAAGAACAGTAAAGGACGAGTGGGAGGATTATTATCCTGAAGATACTAGGAACCCTACCCAACTATGAAGGTCGTGACAATAGACATGGAAGAAGAAATAAGGTACTAAGAAAGTCCATTATGAGAGAGGTGGGGTCATTAGTAACAAGGGCAGAAACATTAGTAAGAGCAAGAGAATTGAAAACTTTGGAAGTCGGGTTAGTATTTTAAATTTGAGCAGAAGGCTTAAAAAAAATTAAGCAGAAAAAATTAAAATAAAAGCAGCAGTTTAGATAGATTGCATGTGAGACAAAAGAACACAAGGAATCTCCACCGGAAGTAGGCTGCGGAAGAAGAGATGGAAAATAATAGGGGAGTGAAGTGAGGTGTTTGCGGTGTCTCAAGAAGGAAGCAAATAATAATAGCAAGATTAGTGGAAGGCCAGTTAGTTGAAAGGGCAATGTGTTACTTTGATTTTTAGGAGGTGTAAAAAGCATAAAGCAGAGTACTAAGAAAACAGTTATGAGAATGCCAACAAGGCATGGTGATAGACAAGAATTTAGGAAAGGAACTCTATTGTTGATTGTGATCAACACTATCTACAGCAACAGAGAGATTCTGAAGAATTACCAAGAAGAAATACATCTTTGCATTTGGCAGTTTGTTTCAGTTGTGTAGGGATTGGAAACCAATATTGATCAGACTTATTCAATGAGAAGAGAAACATTGTCAATCAATCACAATTTGATTGAACAAGGAGAAGATGAATGAATTTGAATTTAGTAAAACCGTGTAAATAAATCTAAGGCTAGTTGTGGTTACTGGATGTTTGAAGGTTAGTATGACAATGCCAAAAGAAAAAAGGTCAATGAGATAGCTACAATATACACAAGGATTGGGACAGGAGCAGTAAGGTTATGAGGTTAGACTATAGGGCAGGCATTTATATGTTTTCTCATTTGCATGGCATAAGGATTCATTAAATATATAGGCCTTGAAATTCAGTTGAAAATATAGGTGGTCGAACAGAGAAGGTATTGGTCAAAACTGCAAAAAAACATAAAAGATTGTATCAGATGAGTATATGGAGTAGTAGAGAAACAAAAGAGAAAACAAAGTCTATTTAGAATAGCATTAACGTGAGTGGAGGATGTATGTCTTCCACTAGTGATATTCCATAAATGATCAGAAAGGTAATTCAGCCACACCAGGGACTTTTCCAAAAACAATTGTTTATTCCACCATTACAAATGGACTGAAATGGTCTTTGTCAAGCATTTGTCAAAACCATTTTGATCAAAATGTTGCTGGGTCCATCTGTGATGGCGGTATAAAAATGGCTTTGGAGGATTCCCTGGAGTTACTTTACATATCCTTTACGAAATGTCACCTTAAAAAGGCTCACTTACATGTTTTTTTCCAAATTCATGATATTTTAATTGAACTTTGCTTTCCTGTGTTGTTGCAGAGTTACTTTACTGATCAATTATTTGATTGCTAGGACCAAACATTATCCATGAACATGCATCCATCTGGACTACTGACAGAAGTGCATTGTTGTCCTCTAAAGTGACATTCCCAGGAACAATTGGTGATCATTTGTTCAATCTATGTTGGGTTCAAGAAAGTGAACTTGACGATAAGAAAGCAGTCTTGGGTGACAAGCATGTTTTCTGTGGCATAGTGGTAGGTTTAACATAATATGGCCGTATTGTGGAACTTAATCACCATATTGGTTTGCTGAGATAGGTGATTTTAAACAGCCTTGAAACGTTTAAAACTGTATTTTTTGTGCGTGTGCACTGTTCCTTAATCTGTATTTTGTATATCTTTTGAGAAATGCATGTTCTGGGTGCATCACAAATTCCCCTTTTTCTTTGTTTATTTGGAATCCAAACCAGGTTCCTATTGGGCTAAGCACCCCAACCATCGACTATGGGTGACCCTTTGGAGATGACCACAGGAAAGCATAAATTATGGAGAGTTTCTTGAAGCAGTTTAAGCAGTAAGTATTGCAGTTGGCATGTTAGTCTCCCATGTTAACATTAATGTAGGAACCAAGGATATCGAGGTCCTTTGACGTAGTGGTGGGCTTAACACAATATGACAAAAAGGTGTAACTGAATCCCCATGTTTGTTTGCTGGGATAGGTAGTCTTATGTAGTCTTCTAAAGTTGAAAAGTGTATTTTTTGTGTGCGCGTGCTTCCTTAATCTGTATTTTGTACATGTTTTCTAAGATGTCTGGATATAAGCAAACTAAGTTAAAGCAGCCAGGGTGTGAATGAAAGTAAAGCAACTTTAAAGAGTCTACCATAAATGAAGTATTACTGTATATGATCACAAATGGTTGATAATTTTCTTCTTTATATAAAAGAAAAAAAACATTACAAAAGGAGTGATCATAACATGATTTATTTACAAAAGTACTTTGATAAACGGTATACCAGTAGTATGGGATCAGCTAAACTAGAAAGAGTAAAATTTCTCTATGCCATGCTTTGGGGATATACATTTAGAAAAAAATAACCTTAGTCATAATTTAATATAAAAAAGTAAGTAGGTAAATGTATATTTATTTTTATAGATGTTCTACTTGATTTTAGATACTATTATGAAAAGGGGGGAGGGGAGGGAAATAATATGCCTGGAACATAACACAACAACATTTATAGTTGTAAGGTGATTTAAGACTATAATGAAAAAATAAACTTAAATGCAACAATCTCAACCTCAACAGGATTTAAAGAGGTTACTTTAGAAGAGGGAGTTCATATAATAGGAGTTTAGTTGTTCTTGGGTATGAAACTGGTTTACAAATATTTACTTAGTAAGAATGCAAAGTGAATTTACTTTTGAAATCTCAATGTAGTCAATAATCCTGTAAATGTTATTATCTAATACATCACCAATGACCTTTAATTACTAAAGAAGCCTTTGCTGCTCAGAAAATCTATGTCCTATATGTGTATACCCTACGGAACAAAAAAGAAAGGACAAAAAAAACATCAACGATATTTATAAGCCCTACTGCAGAGTTGTTCCCCATATTCTTTTTATAGACTTCTTGGTCTTGCTTTTACACACAGACCCGTACTAAAGACCAGGGCTGAGACATTTTCTACAACACTGGAGATCTCCTACAAGCAAACGCCAGTAGCCATGTAACTGTCTTCCCAACAGACAAACAATTTTCAATCCAAAACAATCTCAGATGGTCCACAAAAAAACCCCCTAATTTCAATCAATGACTGATTTTGATCTTCTATATTGGGTATAAAATGCCTTAAATTTCAGTCTTTCTAACAGGATAACTGGTGCTTCCATTGTCACAGTATTATAACTCTAAGTCTATCTGCATTGTATTACAGTCACAGTAAAACATCATCGGAAAGACATGAAAAACAGTAAGCAAATGATTCCATCATACGACAACATGATTATATGTGAAAGGAATATTTTGTAAATCTACAGATTTGCCACATGAAGCATCTGTAGATATTTATGTCTACGTTGAAGAAAAAATGTTACACTAAAGAGATCATATAAGATTTCTGATATATTATAATATTAGGAAACATAAAGTTATACATAGAAATAGAAATGGAGTTAGAGCCAAACAGAAAAGCCTTCTACAAATTGAGACTTTGTTACTAAAGAAAGACCAATCAATGTAACACATAAAAAAGATGACAATAAAAACACAGGGTTAAATTACTATCTGGTGTTTATAAGTAAGGTCTACAACTCAGATGGCCTGCTGTTGTGATCTGTCAACTGCTTGGTGCTCCTGTTGCCATGGCGCCCCGTCCGGCCACACAGCTCGTACATGCCAAAGGTCCGTCCTGGACCATCTGACTGGATTAGTGCTGAGTTCTGGCGTGCATGCACACTAGCCTCCAAATGTTTTCCTATGGGAAAACATTGCATTGGCTGAGACAGTCTACATTGATGATCTCAGCCATAGTGGCAAAGCTTTCCTAATGGTGCTGCGAGGGCTAAAAGGTAAGCAAACGGTAGTACAGATAGATTAAAACTATAGCGTTAAAAATACATGTCTGTATTTATAATGCTATAGTGTTCCTTTAGAAAGTGTTACAGTGGAACAAACACATAGCAAAAGGGCTAAATAGGCCTTGGCCTCAAACACCCAGGAGGAGATTTACCAAAGTGTTCTTTCCTAAAAAGTGGTCTAAACCCCTAAAAGTCACCATGGAAACAGCAGGCACATACCATTGGTCATCCTTCCATTTTATAATTTTGCACCATGTTTGTAGAGCAGATGACTAAAAAATCTCCACCGTGGAATCTTGGAAAATCCTTGGTCTCTAAAAGGTTAAGAAAAGTCGTACAGTGACCAGCCACAACATTAAAACCACCCGCCTAATATCGTTCGGCCAAAACAGCTCTGATGCGTCGAGGCATGGACTTCACAAGACCTCTGAATGTGTCCTGTGGTATCTGGAACCAAGACATTAGGGGCAGATCATTTAAGTCCTCCATGGATCTGGGGAAATTGGAGAACAGGGCAAAACCTTGAACTCTTTGTCATGACCATCAAACCATTCCTAAACAATTATTACAGTGTGGCAGGGTGCATTATCCTGAAGTCAGGGAACACCATTGCCAGGAAGGGGTGTACACTGTTTGCAACAATCTCTAGGTAGGTTCTATGTGTCAAAGTAACATCCATATGAATACCAGGATCTAAGGTTTCCCAGCAGAATATTAGTCAGAGCACAGCATTGCCTCCGCTGACCTACCTTCTTCCCATAGTGCATCCTGCTGCCATCTCTTCACCAGGTAAACAATACACACGCACCTGCCCATCCACCTGATCTAAAAGAACACGTGATTCATCAGACCGGGCAACCTTCTTCCATTGCTCCATGGTCCAGGCTTACACTCACGTCTCCATTGATGGCGCTTTTGGTAGTGCACAGGGGTCATCATGGGCACTCTGCCCGTCTGCAGCTACACAGCCCCATATGCAGCAAACTGCTTTTTTCCAACACATGAAATTTAAGCACTGACTGTTCACTTGCTGCCCAATATACCCCACCTATCTGCCATTGTAACAGTATAATCAATGTTATTCACTTCATCTGTCAGTGGTTTTAATGTTGTGGCTGAACAGTGTACATTCATATGGGTACATATACAAATTTACATATCATATCTCATACATAAATATGTAGACACACACATTCACATACATTTACAGACACACCCGAACATACACATTCACATACATACAGGGTTATTTACTAAAGTGACAATTGTCATTGAATTGTATTCAAGTGAAGTCAACATAAATTTATAATTTAAGGCCAAAATAGCTAAAACCAGAAACATAGCGGACTTCAATAATATTTCCAGTTTGTTTTCTTGGTTTTAAATCTGAAAATTAGTTTTCACTTTGAATTTCTGACTATGCTCACTTTTGTGAATAGCCAAGTCAGATAAAAACTAAAATGCACCATCCATCACTTACATCACATACAGAAATCCTCATATATACATAAACACACATCATTACGCAAACAAACACACTATCACACACACATTCATAAACATTGGCAGTTAGGCACGTGATAATAGGCACAGAGTCACACACACACACTCACAGATTGTTTACGTATAGCAAGGTTTAGTTATTGTTTTAGTAGAATTAAAGATTTAAAAAATAACAGGTAAAAATCTCTGATCCCCAACATGTCAAGTACGGTTTATTGCAGAGCATGCCTTGGGTGCTCAAAGTGACAAAAAAGTGGATGGGGTTGTTAGGTAAAAGGGAATGGGAGCACTGAATGACTTAATTCAATCCACTGGCCTAGTAGACATTTGGCAAGCACACCACCCAGAGGCAGTCGAGTACACGTTCTACTCCGCCCCCCATGGGACGTACTCCAGGATCGACTACTTCCTAGTTAACCACACAGGGCTGGCCAGGGTGGTAGACACATCAATAGGGTCCATCACATGGTCAGACCATGCAGACGTCTCGGTGACGCTGGGAAACCTCTGCACCGCTTCGCAGTGGAACTGGAAACTAAACCCTGCCTTGCTGCGAGACCAATCGACTTAAGCAGAAATAATGAAGGAAATTCCAAGACTATTTTCTCAAAAATATGACGGAGGACCTGTCGCCAGGGACGATATGGGCTGCACATAAAGCGGTAATAAGAGGCACGTGTATTCGGCTGGCCACCAGGAAAAAGAGACAGAAAACACAGCGACTGAGACAACTGTTCGACTTGCTACACAAAGCAGAACTAAAACATAAGACAGCGCCCTCACCCCAACTCTTCGACCAGCTTCGGGACACAAGGAGATCAATTACAGAACTCCTATTGGACGATGCAGCCAGAGACATCACATGGTCTAAGAGGTCCTACTACGAAAAGGCGAACAAAACAGACACCCTACTAGCTAGAGTACTGCGTCAGAGACAAAGACGCACACACATAGGAGCGCTCAAGCACAGAGATGGCACTATAAAAAACACCCCAGCCGATATTGCCCATATCTTCACAGAATATTATAGGTCGCTATACAACCACACTCTTAAAGATCGTAAACGCCTAGCAACAACAGAGGCCGCAATGCACACCTTTCTACAAGAACTGGACTTGCCAAAACTAACCACAGAACAAGCACAGCACATAAACGAAAGCATAACCAGCGAAGACGTAGACAAGGCCATAGCAGGACTTCAGAGCCATAAGGCCCTGGACCCCAACGGATTCGACGGGGGATATTATAAAACGTTCAAGGAAGAGCTTTCATCCAGGCTGACGCAGCTCTTTAAAGACTTCATGGAGGGCGGAAACCCCGAAAAAGAGATGTCGCTAGCAAACATCCTTCTCCCGAAACCAGGCAGGGACCCATACAACCAGCGAATTACAGACCTATCTCCCTTATCAACCAAGATATCAAAATATTAGCAAAGATATTAGCAGATCGACTCAACCCCATCTTGAAGTCATTAATACACCCAGACCAAGTGGGATTCATACCAGACCGCCAACTATTTGAAAACACCAGAAGAAACATAGATATAATATGGCGACAAAGGGTAACCAACTCACCCACCTTAGTGGTCTCTCTTGATGCCGAGAAGGCGTTTGACAGAGTGGAGTGGCCCTTCCTCTTCAATCTACTGAAGTTCCTGGACTTCCCAGACAAATATGTGACCACAATAAAAGCAATGTATAGCAACGCAACAGCACAGGTGACAATAGCAGGCACATGGCCCCAGCCATTTAGCCTGGGCAATGGCACGAGGCAGGGATGTCCTCTCTCTCCACTATTGTTCGCATTAATGTTAGAGCCCCTACTACAGGCCATCAGTCAAAACGCCCGAATTAAAGGGGTAAGGGTTGGAGGGCAGGAATTCCTTGTCTCTGCGTATGCTGATGACGTGCTCCTAACGCTTACGGAGCCAAAGGACTCGATGGAGGCCCTCACAGAAACCCTAACAAACTACGGAGCCTTCCCAGGGTATAAGGCCAACTTGGATAAGTCAAGCGCCCTCCCAATAGGAATGTCTGAGGGGTACACGGCGGCGGTGCGGTCGACCCACATCATACCTATAGCACAGGTACATATTAAATACCTAGGGATTTACTTACCAGACGACCCAGTAAAACTACACCAACTGAATTATACCCCGTTAATTAAGACACTTACCACCGACATGGAAAAATGGCAAGATAAACTCATATCATGGATAGGGCGTATCCACGCTGTTAAAATTAACATATTACCCTGTATACTATTTCTATTTCAAGCATTGCCCATTAAACTCACTAAATCAGACTTAGCCCCAATACAACAAGCGATAGGAAACTTTATCTGGCAAAACAAACGTCACAGAATATCAAGAAACATCCTATTCAGACAGAAACAAGGGGGAGGCCTAGGCCTACCACACTTGTACTACTACTATTTGGCGGCTCAAATGGCAATGTGGCACACCCCACCAGAGGAAAGGAGATAGGCAGATTTAGAGTCCTTAATGACGGGAGCAGACCTGCCCCAATTCCACATATGGACCCCAAAAGAGGACAGGCCTATCCTACGCACGACCTGCCCGCAGTGGAGATGGGGCAGATATTAGTTTGAATTTGTGGGCTGCGGCATCCCATATTCTCAAACAAGAAAACAGGGCTACAAAGAATATGCCATATGTTTCAGAATGACTCATTAGTTACATTTGAACACCTAAAACAGACGACACACCTTACCCCCGCCGACTTCTTCCGCTATCTGCAACTCAAAGACTACATGTAACGCCCACAAATTCAACGAGCAGCCACAGGATGTATGTCCTTCTTTGAAAAGATGTGTCTAAACGAATCACCACAGCCAGGTCTTATCTCGAAACTATATGCACACATATGCTCAGAAACAGTGGAATGGGGCACTCTCACATACACGGGCACATGGGAAAAGGAACTAGGGGAGGAACTAGAGGAGGTGGAATGGAGGGAGATTTGGGAAGCGAACAACTCTGTATCCATATGTGTGTCTCTCCAGGAACAGGCCTATAAAACAATGTTTAGGTGGTACACTACACCAGTGAAATTACGACAAATGGGGAAGACACTGTTGGAGAGGTTGCGGCCTTAAAGGCACTTACCTCCACATGTGGTGGGATTGCCCACGAGTACAAAACTTCTGGAAAGAGATACACCAACTAATGTCAAGTATATTCCACAGAGCCCCGGACTTAAGCCTATGGACATACCTACTCAATAGTCCCTTAGAGAACTGGACAAGGAGGAAACAAAAATAAATACACAAAGTGACACTAGCAGCTAGGAGAGCACTAGCCCAAACATGGCTGAAAGTAGAAGTACCCCCTATGAAATCAGTCTTATCAAACATAAAAGACATATACCTTATGGACAGCCTGACAGCCAGGGTGCGAGGGTCCATGACGCGATTTGAAAAACTGTGGGAACCTTGGACAGCTAGCTACTTAGCATGAGCAGACATAAATACCAGGTGGGAAAAACCAACCCCTCTCTCTCCCTCCGGAACTGCCCCCCAACAAGGCCTCACTCATGTGGGACCGCATAACACCAAAAAGGAACAAAGCAGACGCCCCCCCTAACGTGATGAGGAACCCTCTCTACTTTCTTCTTTCTCTTTTTCCTACTTTCGACTCTCTTTTTCACCTTAATACTCACGGAGAATTAGTATGCTACAGAAGCTACCATACGCAAAGTTATAGTAGATGGTTACATTAGACTTTAGAATTTTAGTTATTGTTATACTTTAAAAAACAAACAAAATGAATGTATCTTGACAAATAAGGATGACATATGGCTAACGACAATAACAAAAATGTTCACATGATCTTGTTAAAAAAGGTTGGCTTATCTACAGTATTGCTCTCCATGTATTGTAAACATGTCAAGTGCTTCAGTCAAAAATAAAGTAAAAAAAAAAAAAAGGGAATAGGAGGCTAGGTGGAGGTATGTAATACGGTAGGTTGGCAAGTGTACATGAATTAAAAGTGAGATGGGTTAATTGTATTGGGGTTCAGTTGAGGGTATATAACAAGCTAGGTGGGTATTAATGAATTGGCAGTCATGTGTGGGCTATATGACAGAGTAGGTGGGTGTAAGTGAATTGTATTGAGGAGGTTCATGTAACATGGTGGCTCATATGTTAAGTGTTTTATGAAAACAATATTCACATCTGGAAGGGCTCTCTTTCTGAGGTAGCAGCGTAGCAGCAAACAGCATTGGTAAGAACTCCTCAAAAGTAGGTGAGCATGGCTTACCAAAATTTTTTTTTTTAATCACCAAAACTGCACCCCTCACCATTGTGATGCTGGTGCAACACCAACAATACTGAGCATTTTCACTGCCAACCTCTGCTGCCCTTGGCTGTGCCCCTGTTGTCTCCTTTATGGTTGAACTTGCAAGGAATCCTGTGCAGTCGCATAACTCTCAAACTCCAAAGGCCAGCCCTGCCCATAGCTTGTATGTTGATGGAATTTTCTGAAGTTGCTGGACACCATACACTATGTGTCATCTATATATAAAGACTTGTTTATTTAGTCTTTCTGCAGAACTCTTGAAAGTTATGGTCAAATGAACTACTGCAGCCCACCGATTATCCTAGAGTCAATGTGTGCCATCATTATTTGGTCTTTCTCATCAATTATTCAGCTGTACAAGCCAGAAGTTGCTTGGCATAAAAAACTGCAATTTTTGACAAACTTAAGCTGTTGGTAGATCTGAGTTTCCCAAACTCTGATGTAACAAGGAGACATAAACATCACGAGTGTACCTGAGTCTGAAGATTTCTCTATTAAACTAAAAAACAAACATAATTTTGGGGAAATAATAATTAGTGATGCCGCGAACGGTTCGTGGCGAACTCCGGTCAGCTGACACATCCCTGCCAATCTCCGGCAGACCCTCCCTCCCAGACCCTCCCACCTCCTGGACGGTTCGCGACATCACTAATAATAATATATATAAACTCCATAAATGACCATAAAAAGCAACAATGCTTACATTTTATGAAATTAATTTATATGTGGAAACAACCTTTACAATCAGCATTGTAAATACAAATTAATGAACAACGCACACACAAAAATACCGTATTAAAAGGCTACTTAAAGTCACCTATCCTGGCAAACATATATGGGTATTCAGTAAAAAAATACAGCTAAAACTGTTTCTGTGTGTGTGCACTGTTCCTTAATTTGGATTTTGTATACATTTTGGTCTTCACAGCAGGACCTCTGCTGAGAAATGCATGTTCTGTGTTTGCCCCCCAACTCCCTTTTTCTATGAGTTGTAAATCTGCTACTTGGCTCAAATGCACAAATATCTATCCGATCTAAGTCTTTGATACATTTGAAAAAGATATACAGCACAATTTGTATGAGTAACTACTATCAAAGGACAGCATGTTCAGACATGTACTAACCCAAGAACAGGTTATCAGGTAAGGACAACCAAAAACAGGCTGATATACTAAAGCCAAGGCTTGTGGCAGATGTCCAAAGGTAGTTAAGAGAGACAAAGTCAACCACGGGAAATGTGAATAGAAGAGGCATAGACCAGAAATAAAATAATAATGTTGGGGAGAACAAAAGGAATAACAACCGAGCACTGCTTGGAGTGTGAAAGAAGTTTTGAACCTTAATTAGGCAGCCTTCCATAAATAGTTCTTTCTCACTTGAGAACATGTACCCTGCGCCAGGACAAGAACTTTTCCAAAGATATGAACATGACCCTTTTAATGCTTGTACATTAGAGAAAGGAAACAATTAAGCAATGACTAATTCAGCAAATGCTTGAATGTACAAAGGCAAAATGTCACCTTGGGTTAGTTTCTATGGTTTTAAGAGAAATGGATCAGTAATTTTAAGATTCACTGCTTTACACACACGTGACCTCGTTCTCCTCTCCTTTTAAGCAAAATATTGTTATTAACTAGTGAGAATTGCTTAGAATTCAAAGTTAATTCAAACTGAATTTAAAAATGTAATGAAATTTGGAAAACACAATTCCTGGCTATTCTTGCTTTAGTGAATAACCCTTAGGTAGTTTTGCACATGTGTATTCAAATATGAAATAAGGAATAGTGTCTAAAAATCATAAGAATATTAACATTCGTTTTGCCCAGAGGACACTGGTAAACAGTCACTAAATGAATGTGACCACGTAGAGAGCTGATCTGCTTACTGCTATTCAGCTGGGTGTACTCCCCATCAACGAGAAAAGAACTGGGAGGGCATTAGTTAAAATAAATGTGAAGATGATGGTTGGCCATTGAGTTAGTCCTGAGTTGATATTGTTAGTAGTCTCAGGTGGCCTGTCAGAAAAAGGCAATATTGTACAGGGAGCACACAGGACATAAATTAATTTGTTGGGGCTTTTGTTGACAAACCATATTCCAATCTCTCTGTAGTGCAATAGATTTTGTCTTAAATTATATATAAATTGACTGTAATGAACACCAGGGAAGGCTAGCTATATTTTATTGTAATTAGCCAAATTAGTGCCGTTCTGTTAGGAGTATTGTGTACAATTAATTAGAGCTATTGGTATTTAATTTTACTTTAAATACATATTAAATTCACAGGTCTGGCTGTCTTACTGGTTTAGAAGCAACCGTATATTGTAGTAATCGCACACTAACTGTATGATTCTACTTGGATGGTTTTACTATTAAAATAACATAGCTGAGAATTAAAATTATTCAGTAATGCTTCACACTCAGGGAAGTAGTGATTTCACAATGCTGGTCTGATTATGTTTGTAATTACAGTGTGGGTACAGAGTACAGCAGAGTGACTCACATTTTAAACTCTATATTTTTGAAGTTCAGCAATGTACTCTGTAACCTTTATTCCTAAATATAACACAGACACTGGAAATGTTTTGTGTTTAGCAACTCTGACAGGACCAGATTAAGGTTGAAGGTCCAAGCCATCTCATTGTAACAAGCCTAAGAAGAAAGGAGAGAGGAAAAATATAACTACTTCTACATAATTCTTTTAGCCAATCAAAGCATTCCTATGTAACTTATGAGTGATCTGATATCATTATATTGTGGAGCTCCACGCACCGGAGACATCACACAGCTCATCATACTTTCACCCAATAGAACAGTGGGATTGACTGCAGCCCAAAGGAAACCAGGCAGCAATGGACTACATTTGCCATTACAAAAACTCAGTCGAACAGCTGCTTGACCTTTATCTAAAATGCAGTCCACAGTAGCTGACACATCACAGGCAAGCCATGACCATACTGTACATATTATTTTCGGACAGTTGACGTCCATTAGCCATATAGTTCTATGGCTGATATTCTGACGAGTAGTGAGGCTCATTGCAGGCAACTTACAGCAGGAAACATACCGGTACTTCCACAGTCACATGAATCAGGAAGAAAAGTAGGTGATCAGTGAAAGCAGAGGTGTTTTATGGCATGACTGAGTGTGGGTCACATTGACACAAGGATTGAAGCCTTGAGTTTAGTTGACATTTAAAGCTGCTAAAATCATGTAAATGTTTAAATCCATACTAGGTCATTTTGTAGGTTTGTAAGGGACCCTGTGGGCACTGTAACTGCTTCACCTAATTGAATTGGTTGTAGTGTCTAGAGTCCCCTGACGCCATGCTTCCATTCAGTGTTAAACGGTTTTTAGTGTTTTAATTCTATGAGAGTTCCGAAGAACTCAACCCCTTGTGGTGCTCGGGCCAATGAGGAGGCATCAGCCTAAGCAGCAAAGGGTGACTATGATTGCCTGAGAGTGTCATCTTATTGCTTTCAGCCACTCACAGTGCCCATTCAGGTATGATTTACCTTCACTGGAGGCGGGGCTTTGGGAAGCCAGGGACCCTTTATTCAGTATTATACTACTTGAAAATGGTTTTACACTGAATGGAGGGACAGTGCCAGGAATCGTAAAGCATTATAACCAATTCAATGAGATGAAATGGTTATAGTGTCCACAGTGTCTCTTTAACCATGATGGCATGTATAAGAGTCATTG
This sequence comes from Pelobates cultripes, assembly GCA_933207985.1. NCBI lineage: Eukaryota > Metazoa > Chordata > Amphibia > Anura > Pelobatidae > Pelobates > Pelobates cultripes. The sequence continues at coordinate 29,822,113 of OW240916.1, forward strand.
AGAGAATTAACATAACTAGTGTATAACTAATCTTATTAAAGGACCGCTGTAGGCACCCAGACCACTTCAGCTCAATGAAGTGGTCTGGGTGCCAGGTCCATCTAGGATTAACCCTGCCTGCTGTAAACATAACAGTTTCAGAGAAACTGCTATGTTTACATTAGGGTTAATCCAGCCTCTAGTGGCTGTCTAGTGGATTTTCACAGTGAGAAGACGCCAGCGTCCATAGGAAAGCATTGAGAATGCTTTCCTATGGACTGGCTGAATGCGCGCGCGGCTCTTGCCACGCATGCCCATGCACATTCAGCCGATAGCGACTGAAGGAGGAAGAGAGTCCCCAGCGCCGAGGGAGCCCAACGCTGGAGAAAGGTAAGATTTTAACCCCTTCCTCCCCCTTCAGCCCGGCGGGAGGGGGGCCCAGAGGGTGAGGGGGACCCAAGGACCCAATAGAGCCAGGAAAACGAGTATGTTTTCCTGGCACTTTAGTGGTCCTTTAAGCAAATTACTTAACATCTATCATGCAGTATAGACAATTAAATTTGTGCATGTGGAAAGTGGATTTATAGTTTAACCTTGATGTCTGTGAAGTGTTAATCTGTATCGTGTATGTGTGTATAAATAAAAATGAAAAGGGAAATTGATGTATGTATGTGTTGGGAACTGGAACACTGTGTGGCTTCCCTTGGCCGCATTGAGCAAAGAGGAAATGTCTGAGCCACACATAAAATATATAAAATAGTTAGCTAATTTTGATCTTCTAGTAGATCTTAATTTTGATCTACCAGATTAGGGAGCTATCTACTAAACACACACACACACACGTATATACATATGCACACATAACCACAGATATACACACACACACACACAATCACAGACCTATACACACAATCACAGACATATACACACATAATCACAGACCTACACACACAAAACATACACATACACACACACACAATCAGACCTATACACACAATCACAGACATACACACCCACAATCACAGACCTATACACACAATCACAGATATATACACACATAATCACAGACCTACACACACAAAACATACACACACACAAACACACACACATAATCACGGACCTATACACACAATCACAGACATACACACACATAATCACAGACCTATACACACAAAACATACACACACACACAATCACAGACCTATACACACAGAGACATACACACACATAATCAGAGACCTATACACACAAAACATACACACACACACACAATCACAGACAATCACTAGCATACATACACAAAAATCACATTCATACACATAGTAATCAAGAGGTCCACCCAGCCTCCCTACCTTGCTCTGGGAGAGTTGGAATGGATCACCGGTCCCTGGTGGCTAGCAGGGCTGATATCACTGTGCTCTTCCTGCACAAGTCCCTTGCGTGTCCTGTAGTGATGCCGATGCTGGGATGACGTCACAGCCCGGCTGCCGGCTCACTGCAAGACGCGTGAGGGAGCTCTGCAGTAAAAGATCAATAAGTAATTGTCTCCCTCGCCACCTGACAGCTTGGACAGCAACTAGGCCCACATTACTAGCGGTTCCGGGCCACAAGTTAGGCACGCCTGGTGTTAAGGGAATTTGGTGAATGTATGTGTCAGGAACTGGGATTATATGTTTGTGTGTGTGTGTGTATGTGTGTGTGTATGTGATGTGTGTGTGTGCAAAGGGACTTTGGAATGTATTTTGAAAGTGAATTGCTCGTTAATCGATTATTCACAAACAAGTCTCGTGTGCAAAACAGAGGCCTTTTTTAATGAAAAACCTGGGTCAAATTCTGGCTAATTTTGAGCTATTAGTGCAAAATCCAGACATTATTAAACATTGTGAACAATGTCCGGATTTTGCTGTTCGATGGCCACACACTAAATCACATGGCTTTGTCACCATTCGGTACAGGGTCATTTAGACTTTAGTGAATAAATCTGATGCTTTCCTCACTCATTCCAAAGAATTATGGACCAATTTCAGTGGTCATATGGCGTTACATTCTGTATGTCATTGCTAATCTGTTTGGTAGCATTAACATGGTTAAGACTGGAAAAAAGACCTTCCCAAAGTCCAGGCGGTACTTCTCTTTCTGCAATTCTTTTCCTGAAACAGATCTTGCTGCTAACACTGCTCAATAGTCCATTAGAAGACGCCAGGTGATTATGTTATGTAACTGGTAAAGGCTAGTTGTGATAGGAAACCTCTTTAAAAAAATGTAGTGCCAATTTTACCCAATTTGCACGTTTCCACAAACCTATTACAGACCTGTTAAAAACAAGAAATGTTGATGCTGAAGTGGACACCAGTGGTAGAACAAGTGTTAAAAGCACCAAAAGATGTTCTACTTGTTAACCCTTTGCGGTCCTATGTCAAAATATATCCAACAAAATATTTTACCTCTCGCAGTCCAATGTCGGATTTTCCCTGGAGAGTACCGCCAATCTTCCATGCCGGGTGCTCCGGATATGCGCAACGCTCACAAGCTGGGAGGTCCCGACACGGAGAATCAGCGGTACTCTCCAGGAAATATCCGACATTGGACCGCAAGAGGTAAAATATTTTGTAGGATATTTTCCGACATAGGACTGCCAAAGTTAAAGCTGAGTTGGCTATGCAACATTTTCCAAAAGAGTTTATCGTGCAGAACAATTATGCATTTGGTATTGCTTTGAGGACAATAGTGTTCTAATAAGCTTGTGATGTTGCACCTCATTCACTATATCAGCAACAAGTAAGATTCACAGTAGGAAAAAAATACACTATGCTAGAAAATCTTTGTCTTGCTATCAAACGGGCACTGGAGATTTTAAGTACTGTTTATTAGGCATGATCACTGATCATGCTTCTCACACATGATGAAACAAACTAGGGAAAATGATATTTATTGATTTCTCTATTGACTACTGATAAGGATTTAAACTTGGGAAGGATGATAGTCTTTTCAGAGTCCAAGGCTTAAAGGAACACTATAGGCTCAGGAACACAAACATTGTTGAAAATACTATCTAGCCCACCTCCCCCCCTTGCCTCCCTAAATATAGTAAATCTTACCTTTATTCCAGTTTATTCCAGTCTGCTGGTGGTGGCCCTGCCCCTGATCTGCCTCCTTGGCATGTTCAGGTGAGTGCATCCCCCTGGTTTTATATATTTATATATATATATATATATATATATATATTTGGGAGTCTAGCCAACTCCTTGGTTTTACACCCCTCTCTGTCACAGGTGCCTCATCCCAGTGCCCTATTTAGCCTTGTACTGCAGAGAGCCCCAGATGGATTTTTTTACCCCAAGTAAGTGGGTTAATCTCAAAAGTGCAGACATTAGGCTGTTAGAGTACGACCTGCCAAAGATGGGGTACATTGACGTTGTGGCAGACTTATGCAATGTATGATCATATAATGTAACTAAACCCCCATTATTCTTGCCTAGATTAGGTGTTTTTTAAAAAAACTAATAAAATCTGTCAACATTGAAATTATGGTTTACTGGATAAGTGAGTGTGCTGGATCTTGTGTATCATCAGAAGTAATCATCCAGGCCAATCACAAAGCTTTTCCATAGGATTGGCTGAGATTGTCAATTCTAATGATCTCAGCCAAGGAAACGGGCCTGTCGCCTTGGCCAATCAGCATCTTTTTGTAGAGATGCATTGAATCAATGCATCTATATCAGGAAAGTTCAGTGTCTCCATGTAGAGAATGTATCTACATCACAAAATGACAACATATTACAAAATATTTTCTTACTATGAAATCTTTTTAAAAAGTTAATTCAAAAATATGAAATAATTTAAAAAGCTTACCAACAATATTAAATCGAGACAAAGTAATTTAGCATGAAGTTTGTATTGGATAAACTGTCTGATGGATAATATCCAACTAGAGATGTCGCGAACCGTTCGCGAACTTCCCGCGAACGGCTCACCATGAACCGCCTTCAACATGGATGCTGTCCAGGAGGTGGGAGGGTCTGGGAGGGAGGGTCTGCTGGAGATTGGCCGGGATGTGTCAGCTGACCAGAGCTCGCCGCGAACGGTTCACGGCGAACCGAGGCGAGCCGTTCGCGGGAAGTTCGCGAACAGTTCGCGACATCACTATATCCAACTAGTTCTGCAATTGCATCACAAATAGAAATCTACTAAGCTACACCTGACGTAATATATGCAGGGTTCCTTCTAACCACTCTTTAATAATGACCATGGCCTAATTCAGGATGTCCATCCACAGATCACGATCATTGCGTGCTGAACGATTATTTTAAGTAAATTAACAAAGGCAGATTAGACTAATGAGCAAAATTACACAAGGTAATCTATATGTAGATAATCAGCCCGATGTGTCGCCTAAACACATACCATTAACCTGTAAATAAACTTTGTAAATAACAATTGAAAATATACTCCTTGTTTATACAACTTTACATTGTCAACCAAATCAATCAGTTTGGTTACACCAGACAATAATGCATTCAAATATTATGCCTGAATTTGTGTATTTAGTTGAGAGGAAATAAAAACCAGGACAGAGCTAGGATTTGGGTCGATGGGTTGAAATTGGGGTCTTCCACTAACGCAAGAGAGCTCTCATTTTGTATTGTACTATTCTCAATGTAGGGAGGTTGACAGGGATTTTGCCAACCTTCCTTCTCCAGGAGGTGTCCCCCTCAAGCTAAGTGTCCCCTAAATCCTAAATCCACCTCCTAATTTCCCACATTTTTGTAGGTAGGGTCTATGAGTTTCCATATACTACATAGGGTGTTGATCATCCCACCAGCAGTGTATATTAGATAGATTTGTCACTGACAGTACTTTTTGGGGGGTTAGGAAGGGAGTCACAGTAATCTTGCTACAAGCAATAGGTTAAGGAACCACTGACGTATTCCTTTAACGTAAGTCCCAATTCCACAGCCAAGCTGATGGAAAAAGTAGTGGAGAAGCCGATGGATGGAGAAAAAAACATTGAACTGGGCTCCTCTGGTTCTTAAAGCATCCTGCGTTCACTCATTTTAATAACCTTTAACAATTCTATTGTGTGACAGAAACATCCAAAGCCAATACTAACTCTCAATTGTTTATGAAAGGTCCTGGACATCCCACTCAGTGTTTATTCATTTTTTACAACATGATTACTTCATATCATGCAGCAAGAGTACTTTATTCCTGATGATTGTTTAGGAATTGCTTGGGAATCCATCATTATTCAGCCCCCTAAGAGACCTCTTGAACAGTTTTCTTGTACAAGAAGTGAGCTGAATATTAACAGCCACATTTCATCCTCAGTTGGGTTGAGTTTAGTGTATAACCCTTTCAGTATCTAGAAAAACTTTAGAAGTTTGTGCTGGACAAAAACAGCATTTCCTATTACGTTGTGAGATATTCCACCATTAATTCGGAAAATAAGTGTATTAAAAAAACATGTCACCAGGCAACATTATCCGGGGGTCTGATTGTGAAGGTACATGGTATAACGATGTCTCAGACTGCATTGTATATTTGTACACTTCAGTGGTTCTGTACAAAGTCACTGTAGCATATTTAGGGCAAAACTATACTTAGTATCCTTGAATTTATACATAGATTCCAGTAATAATAAACACTGTGCACAGACACAGAGCGATGCAAAAGCAACTCCATGGTCTACTGCTACTGCGGTTATTACTTACAGTTAGATATGTTATTATTTTAGTATTTGAGATAAATACTGTACAAATCACAATTTAAGAGGACCGTAAAGTTAAATTAATATTGTTTATTTTAAAGGCCAGCTACATTTCCAGCCCAATATGGAAAACGTTTATATTAAAATTATTTGACACTAGGAGATAAAACCAAAGTAATCTTTTTGAACTTTTTTTTTTTCTTCTTGGCCCGTAAGGAGATTTAATAATCTCTTCTGATTGGCACATTGTTTCTTTCTTTAGCAAAGAACAACGTGATTTGTTTCTCCAGCAGGAACAGATCCCTGTGAGTTCTACCTCAACATTCCAAGTTAGTTCTTCAAATTAGAGCAAAGATTGCCATGACCTGGCTGGAGAGCCTGAGATGTTCAATTAGAGCTGAACAAATTATATTAACTGCCTGAGGAAATCTACTTTACAATCGGTAACACATTTCTATTACTGCGTCGCATGAAGATCACACATAAAACAGTGTCACAAAGACCGACCCTAGCCTACATTATACTCGTTCTTACTTGTGCCTGATAAAGACTTCCAGGGTCGCGGGGCCCAAGTCCCACAAAGGATCGGTTGGCAGGTGGTGTGCCGGGGCCAGAATATGCTGTGAAGAAAAGAAGGTGAATACCCACTATGGTTAAATAGAAATTATACGTTTTATATTTACAGAAAACACAATCAGTGCCAATAAATAGAGAGCTGTACAATAAACTGGAAAAAAAAAGCAAAATTACATCATTATTTGCTGTCATACTACATTTTCCATCACAGCAGTACTCTTGCATCCTTGTCCAAAACTACTCTAAAGGGTACCGACTTTACACACCTGAAGTTATCAGCTAAGATAGGCTACCCTTAGAAGCCCCTAGAGGCATGCATGACCCGAACGAGGATGTGGTTGACATTATCAGGCTAGAGTGGTTTTACGAAATAATTCATGTTTAACGTGGAAGATGATATTACTGTCCTACAGCATATATATTTTATGTAATTCATGAGCTTATAATTCACTGCTGAAATCAGCATTTCATACCTTTCAGTTTGCGATTATTATTCTTACAGAACTTGTGCTACATGTATTCACTTATTACTTATTAATTCATTTTGTTTGTTTCCTCAGCGTAGGAACTAAATTGTCTTTGACGCTCACCTAAAACCCTGTTTGAAACAAAACTACTCTGAAGTGGACTAGATTAAAGGGATACTATAGTGCCCAGAATACAAAGCTGTATTCCTGGCACTATAGCTCCCTCTGCCTCCCCCTTTCCTTGTGCCCCTTCCCCCCCGCATGATGGTAAATAAAGGGTTAAATTCCTTTATTAACTTACCTGATCCCAGCGCCGATAACCTCTGACGTTACTGATGAGCGGGTGCTAATGGGCATTTCCTAATGGGCACTCCCCATTGTGTCCCTTTATTATAGCCACAAAGTAACAAAAGTGCAGTCAGATGGCTAGAATACTGCCTTGGGAATGTGAGTTTGTTTAAAGTATGTATTAATTTAATACATTCATATATACTATCACAAAATACAATCAGGGTTATTCCCTAAAGTGTGAATTGTTGGGAGTTCAACAAGGAACTGAAACTGGAAGATTAACCTACTTATGACGGCTAAATTGAAACAGATGTGGATGGGCAAGTAAAGACAAGTAGAACATTGCCTCTTTAAATCACATTAGTGACTCAATTTGGAATCATATTTGTATGCAATATAACTTTAAGAGTTGAATGGATGAGACACTTACAGCAAAAACATTGGTTTTATATGGAAAATATACTGATGGTAAATTAATTTTCCTTTTTATAATAAATAGTAATATCTCTCCATAATAAAATCCCTTCCTTTAATCCGAGCTGTATAGCAACAGTTAATATCGTTCATTAATTCACCTACTTCAGTCATCCTTAATCAAAAGAAACTTACCATTACTATCAAGTTATCCATTTTTCTTATTCAAATCTTCTACAATATCCAGTTTATCTCACTTTAACAGAATTTGAATCATTATGCACCCAATGAAACCCATCATATGGGGTATTTAGTGTCTGTGTCAATTACTACTTAATAATACCTCTACCTCCATACTCAAATTTCAGGACTTGTAGGAACAGGAGTTAATCTGTTCTTTGCATTAATCTGAAAGGTGAGAAATCTTTATTCTACAGCAAAATATAGGCTACAACATGTCATAATAAAGTAAATTAACTACAGGTGTCTTTTCTAATGATTCAGGACCCCAGAAATGTAGAATTGGTCTTCAGCTAAGATATCTTGAATATTCAGAGGCATGGCTTTGCTACCATTTTAAAATTGGACTTTGCTTGTTGTCCTTGACTTACACACATATCCTACATTCTTGCTGCTACTTCTCATATCTTTGCTCTCCCCTTCTATTTTTGCCCCCCACTATTTATTAGTGGACCCATTTTCTTCACAGATTGTAAGGTTGTTCATAGATACCAATATTGTTTGATCAAGGGCATCCTTCACCTCTTGTCTCTGTTGGTTTTTCTATGTCAATCAATTGTTTTCAAAATATCTCCATTCTATAACTGTGGAATGTTGACACTACATAAATGTTAATAATAACCATAGTTTATAACTATTCCCCACTACTCTTTCTACGATCATTATTTTGCTTATGAGGCCAACTACCTTTTCTCCACTCTTATCAACCATAATTGCAACAATTCAACATTATTTTAAACATGAGCATTTGCGCAGTCATACATTAAAATCGAGCACTCATTGCTTTAATGTGCATAGTATTTGTTAGTCTTACCTTTTCATTTAATTTAAACCCTACTCCCTTTATTATTTAATGAAAACAAGATTTACAAAAAAAATGTAGGTAGAAGACATAAGAGACTAGACAGTGATAGGGTAAAACATATAGTTTTAACTTTTTTTTCTGCTGGGAAGGAAGTTATTTCAACAAGACACAATTAGCTTATCAACCACTAGGTGTCAGCAATGAGCACCCACAGAATGTGGATGCAAATACTAGAACAGGCATAGGCAACCTTCACTGCAGATGTTTTGGACTACACCTCCCATGATGCTTTGCCAGCATTATGTGTGTAAGAGAATTATGGGGGATGTAGTCCACAACATCTGGAGTGACAAAGGTTGCCTATCCCTGTTACTAGAACATAACCTCCAGGAATGTGAAGGGTTCCAATATGTGTCACATATATCTATCAAAAAGCAGGTAATGTAATTCCTACTGAAAAAACAAAAACCAAAGTAAATGTTGGGCTGCTTGGAACTTAAGTGCACTGTGAGACACCTCCTTTCCGAATGGTAATAATGCCAACATACTAACATTGATAAGTGTAATAATATATACATATAATCTGAAACACGCTAAGCTCTTCAGACTAAGTATAAAACAAACCCTAGTAGTCACTCAAGTGAGTATTGTCAAGAATTCAAAGAGAATTTCAAATTTATAGGGTTACTCTTAGCTTCATGACATCTTCAGTGGGGTCTGTACAGTGTTTCGTTTTGGAACACTGCACACACAGAGTTTAACCCCTCTGCTAACTCCACCTATGCCAACCTCCTTAGTACATTATTAACAAGTCCGGAACAAGTGTTTTGAGTGGCTAATAACAGTTCTGTGAAGAATTGGGCTTCTGATGATCTGATTTCAGTACAGACAGCATGCTGGCAACAGACAACTAATAGTATCATCCGCCCTTACCCCCCTTTCCGCCCAACAAAATCACACAAAAATAAAAAAATGGAAATCAAAATTTTCAACCCATGGAGGTCTGGATTTGGAGTCACACTCAAAATTAAAGTGGAAAAACACACTACAGGCTGATTCAATGTTGATGTAATGTCCTTAAAACAAGTCAGAATGAGGCTCAGTAGTGTGTGTGGCCTCCACGTGCCTGTATGACCTCCCTACAACGCCTGTGCATGCTCCTGATGAGGTGGCGGATGGTCTCCTGAGGGATCTCCTTCCAGACCTGGACTAAAGCATCTGCCAACTCCTGGACAGTCTGTGGTGCAACGTGACATTGGTGGATGGAGAGAGACATGATGTCCCATTTGTGCTCAACTGGATTCAGGTCTGGGGAACGGGCGGGCCAGTCCATAGCATCAAGACTTCGTCTTGCAGGAACTGCTGACACACTCCAGCCACATGAGGTCTAGCATTGTCTTGCATTAGGAGGAACCCAGGGCCAACCGCACCAGCATATGTCTCACAAGGGGTCTGAAGATCTCATCTTGGTACCTAATAGCAGTCAGGCTACCTCTGGCGAGCACATGGAGGGCTGTGGGTCCCCCCAAAGAAATGCCACCCCACACCATTATGTTGCAGGCAGCAGAACGTTCTCCACGGCGTCTCCAGACTCTGTCACGTCTGTCACATGTGCTCAGTGTGAACCTGCTTTCATTTGTGAAGAGCACAGGGCGCCAGTGGCAAATCTGCCAATCTTGGTATTCTCTGGCAAATGCCAAACGTCCTGCACGGTGTTGGGCTGTAAGGGCTGTGGGCTGTGGACGTCGGGCCCTCATACCACCCTCATGGAGTTTGTTTCTGACCATTTGAGCAGACACATGCACATTTGTGGCCTGCTGGAGGTCATTTTGCAGGGCTCTGGCAGTGCTCCTCCTGTTCCTCCTTGCACAAAGGCAGAGGTAGTGGTCCTGCTGCTGGGTTGTTGCCCTCCTACATCTCCTCCACATCTCCTGATGTACTGTCCTGTCTCCTGGTAGCGCCTCCATGCTCTGGACACTACGCCGACAGACACAGCAAACCTTCTAGCCACAGCTTGCATTGATGTGCCATCCTGGATGAGCTGCACTACCTGAGCCATCGCCAGCATTCAAAAGTGACCAACACATCAGCCAGGAAGCATAGGAACTAAGAAGTGGTCTGTGGTCACCACCTGCAGAACCACTAATTTCAGTGTCTTGCTAACTGCCTATAATTTCCACCTGTTGTCTATCCCATTTGCACAACAGCATGTGAAATTGATTGTCACTCAGTGTTGCTTCCTAAGTGGACAGTTTGATTTCACAGAAGTGTGATTGACTTGGAGTTACATTGTGTTGTTTAAGTGTTCCCTTTATTTTTTTTGAGCAGTGTATATATATATATATATATATACACACACAATTTGTGTTTAAATGTAAGCATGTTTTTCTATGGAGTATGTGTGTGAACATTAGTGTTTGAATGCAGGCGTGCATCTGTGTGTAGTGTATATACTTCCACACACACTGATAAACATACACACAAATATAAACAGACATACACACTGACACACATGCAAATACACTGACACACATGGAAATACACAGTCACACAGATACACACACAGACACACCTATATCCACACGGACACAAAGACACACACATTGAAACATAGTTACACACATATATACCTACACTGACGCACACAGATACACAGACACTCATACACACTGACACAGAATACACACACACACAAACACAGACACACACATACATACTGACATACATACTGACATACACATACATACATACATACTGACATACATACAGATACACACACATGCAGCTCATTTTTCATCCACCTTCCTCTTTCTTACCTTTTGGGTGCATGAGGGTGCCTGGGGCTAATGGGAGTTGGTCTGGGTCTCCTTCCTCCCGCGCGGAGTAAGCTGGGAGGAAGTGAGGGGCCATCACTTCCTCCCAGCCCTGCTGTGGCTGACATCACTTAAGAGGGCCCGGTCTCGCTATAAAAGGGCTGCAGAGCTGACCGGACCCCTGAAGACATACGCCCATCGGTTGGCCCTAAGTGCATGGACCACCCGATGGGCCCCATCAGCATGCAGGCCAAGGTGCAGGTGCACAGGCAGCAGTTCCGCCACTACAAATGGGAAATGTGGGGCCGGTGAGGCCAGGACCATCGGGCATGTGACAATCGTCATGATTGTCACCGCCTAATGGTGGCCCTGCAGCTAGGGGGAGTGATGTCAGCAGAGGTAAATCTAACTAAGGTGAGAACCTGGTCTTGCCCCTTAAAAATGTATGTTGAATTAATTTGAAATTTCTGACAATTCTCACTTTAGTGAATAATTCTGCAGTAGACTACTTATTTAGACTATATTTCTCAATGGCAAATTGAGAAAGACACTGTTTTTCTCTGTCACCCTATTATAGGACTAATTCCACCATATGCACTTTGTTCTTGACAGTCACTCTGCAGCTGACATAACATACAGGAACACATAGTTATCCTGAATGTACTCACTTGGAGATGTAGGCGAGGATGTACCCCCATCAGATGCAGTTGTAGATTTGGTATCAGAAGGTAACGTCAGACGAGGCATTCCAGGTGGGGGTGGTGCCAACATCTGAGTGGAGATGTAGTGACTTGAAACCTTCACCTGGCCACTCCCATTCAGCTTTTAACAAAAAAAGGGAATTCACATAATAAGTGGATTCCTAAAAACTAATCTCACCCAACACAAATCACATTTCCTCCTAGAATTGCACCAGCAAAACGGTAATATTGTCATATTATGTTAACATAAATTGTAACTATATAACTTAAGCACTAATTCCATCCCTGATACAATGCTTCTAATACCGTATTTTTTATATAAATGCAGTCACAGTTAGCCTAACTTGCTTTCACTCAGGGGCTTACCGGACTGGGCTGTTGGTTGGAAGGATCACAGGCAAGGGACACCAAATCCTTCAGTGGATCCTGTGGATTGAGGTGTGGAGGATATCGGATGGCTGTGTGAGGGAAGTACGTCGATGCTTGAGGAATAAGTGAGGAAGTAGGAAAGTGTAACGTAGTGGAGGTGTGAGGACTACGGGCAAGACCTGAGTGGAGAAAAGACAGTAAAAAAAAAGTGAAGGGGCAGATACATACTAAATATATAATAATGCAAAACAACATGGTTTCACAATTCTTAATAAAGCCCCAACGCATTGTGCAGTGCTGTACATTCTTGGCTTTCCATACCCTATACACTTACCACTATGCACTGCTATGACTGGCCGGTGGTGCTGGGTGAAGCCACTGATTCTTGGGGATGTATCTTGAGGGGATGGGCTATGAAACGGAGATTTGTCCATCTCAGTCTTCTTTACCGGGGACATACCTGTCATATTACAGAAAAAAGCATTACATTAGAGCTGATGCTGTTTACTTTGCAGAAAAATGTAAATTTATTTATTATCATTTATACTGTGCCAACATATTCAACAGTGGTGAAGTCAGTATTACAGGTAAAGAGGGCCCTGCTCAAGCGAGCTTACCATCTATATGGATTTGATTTCAAGAAAAAAACCTCTACTCTCAGCCAAAGACAAACTCAAGTTTGCCAGAGACTACTGAAACTTCATTGGGATCAGGTTCTATGGTCAGATAAACCAAAATAGAGCTTTTTAGTGGGTTTGGCGCACACATAGAGGTAGCCATATGGAAAAGTAACTCATGCCCACAGTTAAATATGGTGGTGGCTTTTTAATGTTTTGGGGCAGTTTTTCTGCCAGAGGATCTGGACATATCGTTTGGATGCACGGCATCATGGACTGTATCAAATATGAACAGCTATTAAATGAGCACATCCGGTTTTTATCTCCCCCTTTATTGACCACTGGGGATGATGCTGAGAGACAAGAAATTTTTTGAAAAATAGACATTCTAAAAAAAATTTTTTACCGTCAATATTTTAAATATTAAAATATATATAAGTAGATAAAAACATATCAAAATATTAAAAAAATTCTAATAGTTTTTATAGTATTAAATCATTTCAAAAGCTTATCCAAAAATATTAGGGCACTATGTTTAAAACATAGCATTCTAAAAGCTAGTTATCACACGTCCCTGGGTTCTAGTATTCTGTATATTATATGTGAGTATCTGACAGTGTGCTTATGTAGAATATAGTGTGTGTCAGGCAGGGAGCGCAACATTCCGTTGCCCGCTGACTGTAATGAAACCAGCTCTTCGTCCAAATCCAGCTACAGACTGAAAAAAGACATTAACTGAAAGGAGAAGGGGGAGGAGAGGGGAGCGAGGGGAGGGGGGGTGTCAGGACCTGGCAGGGTCATGTCAGGACAGCCTTGTTATAATACAGCAAACATGTGACAAACCAAGAGTGGAAACTTGCAGAGAACTCACTACTGCCATATTGCAAACGCTCTCTTGAAGGTGCGACAGTGCAAGTTAAACACTATCTGACAGGGCTATCGTTTTACAAACTTCCTGTTTTTGCCACACTGCTAACTTCATGTGACCCTGTTATTTCACCGTACTATACAGAAACGCTTCACTGTCTGTGATGGCAGAGATTATCTGTAGTCAGGGATTATAAATGCATAGGGGGGAAAAAAAAACACTGTCTGACCCTCTCCCTTATTTAACATATTCAAATGCTTGCTGGTACAATTGCTGTATTTAATTTAGAGACTATATTGTCTATGGGTGCGCTGGCAAGGGCAGAGGTGGGGGCAAACTCTCCCCCCCAGGCCATATAAGGGTTATGGGCTGCATCCTCCTCCCCTCTCCCCCCACCTTTGTTTGGCAGATTAAAATAGCACAGAGTGCGTTGGGCTGTCAATTAGCACAGTACTGCAGGAGTGAGGCAGCAGGCTGGATTTAAGCACCCATTTGCATGGGTTTGTGTTGCACTGGTGGTCCTCAATCTCAATGTTCGCCTAGGCCTCCTGAAATAGTTTCCAGAGGACTTTAGTATCTAGGATTGACAAAGCTTGTTTGTAGTCCTTGGAGATATTTACCAGTGACCTCAGAGTGAGATGAGACAGTGATCATGACATTCACAACACACACTGGAGGTGCAGGAAACAGTCTGCATCTCTTAGGCAGATCTCTGTGAGAGTTTCCATACGCTGTGCATTTCATACTTACGGACAGTAATATATGATGTCATACCTCACAATGACTCCCTCTGTCAGATACATGAATTACAACCAAAACTGTGCTTTCCTGTACTTTCAGCTCGTCTACTCTTGCCTTTCATTTAACATTCACTTCTAAACTTAGTAAATAATGATGTCCCGAAAGGTTCGCCGAACGGTTCGCCACGGACTCATCATTGAGTAAACTTTGACCCTGTACCTCACAGTCAGCAGACGCATTCCAGCCAATCAGCAGCAGACCCTCCCTCCCAGACCCTCCCACCTCCTGGACAGCTCACTAAGAATGCAGCTTCACAATGAATGTAAAATGGATGCTGTCCAGGAGGTGGGAGGGTCTGGGAGGGAGGGTTTGCTGCTGATTGGCTGGAATGTGTCTGCTGACTGTGAGGTACAGGGTCAAAGTTTACTCAATGATGAGTCCGCAGCAAACCGTTCGCGGCGAACTGTTCGGGACATCACTATTAGTAAATAACCCTGTGCCTTTCCATTTTGAAATCTTCGACAATCTTTAGAAATTTAGCTTCCCACACTATTGTTACAGGTGCTATGAAAACACTGCTGAAGGCCTCTTGCTCTTGCAGCCATATTAAACTTTTAGGATACAAATCTCTACAAGAAAAAATCCATACTGAGAACATACTACATACTTCCCAACATTCCCAACTTACATACAGCCCCTTCATAAAGGGCCGTGCAGAGAGGGCCTGTTCACAGCAAGAGTGCACCCAATAATGCGGTCGAACTGTGCTATCCGAGGTAAATTTCCTTGGGGCCACTATATATGGGACAAAATGCAGGAATGGGACTGTCCTGCCAAAGATTGTTGGGAGTTGGGAGTTCTGATACTAGGAACAGCCTTTTTGTGGTGGGCTATTAAATGATGAATATTACAATGGATACAAAATGGATACAATGGATCCTAAATGCTGACACCATATGATAATGATGGTGACGATGTATCAAGGGATTAGAATTTTAAAAATAATTTCTAGACAAGCTTAAGGATCAACCGGCGCATGTACCCTCTCTGTAATTACATGAATTCAGAGATATCGGTCTGTAGGTTCGAATTACCCCTATCCATACTATTCAACCTGCCCGGCATGCCATCTATCCCTAACAGGGCTTTGGTATACATTGTTGCAATAGTTATTCTAATGGTATACAGTTTTACATTTGATTCATTACTATCCACTGTTTAAACTAACAGATACCTGCTTCAATACCATTCGAAATGTGTAATCAAATGTTCACGATTGATATTAATTGATTCTAACTATTTGCAATATCCCACCCACTCAGAGAGAAACATCGATACTTCAGTTTTAACAGTTGTATATATCTATCCTCTCTCTTTAGTATTTCTAATTTCCATCCTTACTTCCTGTTATTTTAGAGCATTCTACATTTGGATTAGATTTATAGATCCCCTATGGGACGTTTTAACCTACTCTTTTAAAAGTTACATTTTAGAATGATCACCTTATAGTGTTTTCACCACACCAGGTTCTAGATAGATATACTTTTCCATATTGTGGTGGACCCTGTCATATACCAGATGAATCCCTAAGACTTAGTCACAAACCCCCTGGTTCGGTGTTCAGGGAGACGATGGTGGACCCTTCCACCGATCAGCGTTCAGCCATCTGTAATTGGTTTTCCCAATCTTTCTTCACCATTAGATATGCCTGAACTTCAGACATAGTTTGGGCCAAGGTTTCTTCCGAAGAACTGCTTCCATAGAAGGCCAAGCGGGTTTCTCACCTCTCTGATGATAGGGATGAAGGGCTTTTAGACCTGTCTGCCTCCATGAGTGCGGCAATTAGGGTGTCCTTGGACTGGTTACTGGCAACTTGTCCTCTGGCTTCTAGCAACTCTTTGAGGGTCTTCTGTTTCAGTACAGCAAAATTCATCCATGAATTCCTCTGAGGTTGTAACTAGTGCTCGGTGGTTCCTTGTGGCTGGAAGGTACCATCCCACTTCTGACACCAGATGTAGTGGGCCTTTGGTAACCTGAGTAGTTACCTCTGCTAGACTCTCCTCTAAGCCAACCTGGAACCATGTGTGAATATAGCTCTCTTTCCCCTAGTAACCAGACGAGACATAGTTTTGGGAGTAATCTGAGTTTATTGCTCAGAATGCAGCCTTTTATGCTCAGACCCGCAGTATGGGGTCTACATTCTGTTACACAGTGATACCGCCCAGGCGTCTTGTGTCTGGGAGATAATTGATTCAAAGACTAGTAAGTTAATTATCTCCCTGATATAGAGAGACGAAAATAGAAACATATGAAAAACACCACAAAATACAGATAAAACCCACAGGAACCCACATGTCATACATCCCCGGATAGCTCTTGTCTGAACACCCAACTTGGCCAAATAGCACCCGAATCCATAAGGAATTGTCCAATCGCCCGGGGTAAAGTTTCAACTGGCCGCACACATAGGCGAAGCCCAAAACAGTTCCAGAAGAAAAGTGATCTCCGCCGGTCAAATGTCAGGAGCTACTGTGGTTAAACGAAAGGGTGCTCCCCTGGTATTCTGGGAGCGATTGTTCTTAAGAATCTGTAGTACATTCCCTCCTGGCAGGTCGGCAAGTAAGATAAAACAAGATGACAAGTAGACCGGTGACCGCATGTTCTAGTGGCCGATTTGGGTTCCACAGTGATCGCAACTAACGCCTGCTGAAGTTCATTCAGGCAAATAAAAAAAGAGTACGTTCGGTAGAAGGGAAGGAACTGAAACAGGGCGGTGAAAAAGTCTTAGGGATTCATCTGGTATATGAGTATTAGTCTGGCAAAGAAATGATTTGTCCAAAACAAAACCTTTTTTTTAAATCATTTTTATGGATGAAATATTTTTTGTTTGTTTCGTGTTTTGGATTTAGACCTCCAAGCAATTTGCCCGAACAAACCGATTCATTAAAAACAAATGAAAGGTTTTTGTTTTGATTGAATGTCAAATTAATTAACACATTGTCAGTGCATTTTATAGGTTTTAGACTTGAATTCATGATTTTTTCCCTCAAGTTCAAACCTCCACACTTTGCAAAAAAAAATAAAACATTTTTTTTTGTTCTTTGGATTATTTTAAGAGCCAAATCTGTGAGGCAAAATCATTGTAGCCATGCTCAAGTATCCTGGTATTTTTGAGTAATAGTAGGGTTTCTGAGTTCAACCTGTTCTAATAGTAGAGAGAGTTGATAACAGTTCTAGTTTAAAGGGAAACTATAGTCATCAAAACAACTTTAGTTTAATAAAGCAGTTTGGGTGTGTAGATCATGCCCCTGCAGTCTCACTGCTCAATACTCTGCCATTTAGGAGTTAAATCACTTTTGTTTCTGTTTATGCAGACCTAGCCACACTTTCTCTGCCTGTGACTCACACAGCCTGCATGAAAAAAACATGGTTTCATTTTCAATCACAACTTGCTTTAGAGGTTTGTATCTCCTGCTCTGTAAATTTAACTTTAATCACACACAGAAGGCTCCTGCAGGCTCCAGAAGATTTTTAACAGAGCAGGAGATAATACAATCTAGATTAAACAGAATGTGCAATAAAGGAAACTAAATGATCTAGGTTCCTTTTCAGGAAGTGTTTAAGAAGGCTGTGCAAGTCACATGCAGGGAGGTGTGACTAGGGCTGTATAACCAAAGTAAAACAAACACAAATGTTTATTGTGTGTAAAAGGGAAAATACCAAAGCGTGTAGCAGAGAGTCACCATACAACACTGATCCACTGTATACATTTCTGTGCCTTTCAGATACTGTGGTATTGACCTATTATTCCCCACGTCTGAATATTTACGCACTCCAACAAATCTTTAATTTATATAACTAAAGTGATTTAATTCATAAATGTCAGATAATTGAGCAGTGAGACTGCAGAGATATGATCTATACACTAAAACTGCCTCATTAAGCTAAAGTTGTTTTGGTGCCTGTAGTGTCTGTTTAATATTTTTAAAGCTGGAATTAACTATCCACAGGATATAAAAACACAGTGTCGGGAAAGCTATACCATTTCATCTGCCACAGTTTGCCTAACCCAATACCGATATCTTGCCAGTCTACGAATCATTACAACATGAAAACTGGTATAGGTTCTGTGTAAAATTTGTAGATTTATTGGGAAATATGTATTTTTTCTGCTGTTATCTCATATTAAGGGGCATAAAGTGAAGCCCATTATATTATAAGAATTCTGGTATTTCACTCATTAGCTTGTAATTAACCATTTAACAATGTGCTTATTATTACTCTGAAACCCTGCATGTATTCAGCTCTTTGGGACACATTTGGTACAATACTATTAAGCAGGATATAAAAAGAAACAAAAGGATCAGTGATAAATGAAAAAGGACAAATGAAAAATGCTATGTCCACTGGAAGATCTATTTCCGTTAACAATTCAGTAGCAATTTGGTTGAATCCTTCTGCATCAACGATATTCATTTCAAAACAGTAGGGGTCCATTTAGCTCAATTCGTCATCATGTAGTTAATAAATACTGTGATCCATAGAGGCATGTTAACACGTCCACGATGTTAGGATGTGTCATTACTTCCTAACAATACTGGGCTTTAACGACGTTAGGATGTATTGTCACTTCCTAACATTTTGGTATGAGCAATTTATGGGCTCCAGGCTAACCAACTACCGCCCAAAGTGGTAGCTGCATCAAGCCTTTTAAATTAATTGAGTAGATCGCACTCAGCCACGGTAATTCTCATCTTACAGCTGCTTAAGAAAGACCCCCAGAGTCTGACAGGGTCTCCCTGCATTTCCCTGATGATTGTGATCAGTGCTGTGCTATGTTTGGGTTAATACTTTTTTAGGCTTAAAAATTATGTAGTGTTAATATTAGGGATAATGTTAGGGTAGGTATGTGGTTAGAGTTAGTGTAAGCATAGTGTAAGAGTTGGTATAGTGATAGGGGGAGGCTGGTTAGTGTTAACTACCAAAAAATAATCCTAGACATATGAGGCATTTAACAATCAGAACTGATATTTTAATGTATTTTGAGTACTTTTTCTTTAGTTGCACAGGATATGTAAATACTAATATAAGCAAAACTGTGAAAAATATATAAATATATTTATTCACACTTTATGTTGTGTTATGTATACATATGAAATATTAAAAGAAAGACCTTTCTGTCCTTCAAAAAAATAATACATAATATGTATGGGGCACTCAAAGGGAAATCCTTAAATTACATTGGAACAAACACAAACAAAGTGGTAGCTGCATCAAGCCTTTTAAATGAATTGAGTAGATCGCACTCAGCCACGGTAATTCTCATCTTACAGCTGCATAAGAAAGACCCCCAGAGTCTGACAGGGTCTCCCTGCATGGTGGGAGGGTCTGGGAGGGAGGGTCTGCTGCTGATTGGCTGGAATGTGTCTGCTGACTGTGAGGTACAGGGTCAAAGTTTACTCAATGATGACATAGGGGGCGGACCGAACAGCGCATATGTTCGCCGTCCGTGGCGAACCGTTCGGGACATCACTATTCTTAAACCTTTGTCCCTCTAATTTAAGACTATGTCCTCTTGTTATGGTAATTTTTCTTCTTTTAACCCCTTAAGGATCATACTTCTGGAATAAAAGGGAATCATGACATGTGTCCTTAAGGGGTTAAATATACTCTACTCCTTTACGGTGTTGATTCACTTTATGTATTTAAATGTTTCTATCATGTCTCGTCTTTCCTCTAAGCTATACATGTTAAGATCCTTTAAACATTTTCTGGTACATTTTTATCCTGCAATCCATTAACATTAAGTTTTGTAGCCTTTGTCTGAACTCTCTACCACAATTCCCCCTACACATTAGCTACAGACTCACTTTTATCTCATCTAGAACTTTGATTAGTACACTATGATTTTTTTGTGAGACGTTTTCAATTTTGGTTATAGTGCTCAAAATAACGTTTTGAACCATGCATACATCTTAGTTGTATTCTGCAAGGCACTCACCCCCCTCCATATCCTCAGTCCAGTTGCGACTGCTCCCAGTTGGAGACGAGGGTGATGCATAGTATTCTCCTCCAGGGCTGGTGTCAATGTCATCCTCCAAGGATCCAGACTTGTGCCTTTTGCTCCTGGACACAAAACATTAACAATGTGTTTAATAAGAACACTAACGGAGAGGCTTGTCACATAGAAAGACCATAAGAATGCATTACACAGGAACAGTGAAACATACACAATGACAAAGGTGATTCACACCAAAACACCCTACAATAGTCTACTTATTTGTCAAACAAACACTGTCTTTTTTTTTGTCCTTGCTACATTGCAATTATCAGTATACACAATGAATATCTTCAATTATATATTTTAGATATTGAACAAGATGTCTAAACATATTTACTAATGTTCTGGTCCTTTGTAACATCCCCTAGTATATTTTGCTTAAAGGCATTAAATATGTGTGCTACGCACTCTCTAAAAAAAAATAAGAATAAAGAGTTTTTTTGACTTTGGGATGAGTTTAATTAAGGGTGTTTTATAACATATTTAAAAAAAAATGGGTCAATGAGTTAACTTTTTCAATTGAAGGATGAGTTATTAATCTGATACTATTTAAGTAATTTGGGTCTATGTCAAAACATTTTTAGAATTACTGCGCTTAAGACGCTTGTATTAACAGGCATCTCTCTATCACATTTGTTCCATTATTATTATTAGTATTAAATACTAAATATTAAAACAAAACTTTTTTTCTATTTGGTTGTAGAGCTCAGTAGATAAACATACACTAAAGCATAATAAGATTATGCAATAAATATGATGTAACAAATTTAATCATCTGCTTTTATCAATATGTATGTACCTGAAATAACTTGCAACTGAATTAACTAAGTATTTCACTGTTAGCCTTTTATAAAATGTTGCAATATGTTAATACATACAGTATTATGTAATAATATACACAAACAACACCTTCTTAAAAAAAAAAAAAAAAAAGATAAACTTGAATTCTTTTAAAGAAACAACAAACTTTCATCTCTATATGGTTTTTAAGTCACTTGTAATGTTTCACTTTGGTGGAACGCGCTAGGCTCCATCTAGAAGCAGACAAGCTAGCAAATCCTTTAATGATTTTGCAGTGAACATACTAATTCTTACATAAAAGCATGAAAGGTGGTCCTTAAAGACCACCTTTGATTGATTCCATATGAAACTAACAACCCAGATAGCAGTTTATCAAAGAAATGCGTTGACAGATCACTCATATCTAATTAGTTGTTAATAGTGCAGCAGTAAAACTGGTATGTTAAGTACAGTCATTTTGTTACACGCACTGTAAAATAAGTTTACATGTTTGTGTGCTCAGTTTTAAGCATTCATGAAAAAAAAAAAAAAGAACGCTAAACGCTGTAACTGACACAGTTGTAACTGACACAGATATGTAAATGAAATACACTTATGACAACACACATAAAGGGCTGTGACACTATCGAAGTGACACACCCGCTAGATGAAGTGCTGGGGAGAGTCCTTCTCATTCCGGTTCCCGCAGGGTTTAAATCATAAGCCAGGTGTCCCTGTAGCTCTCCCAGAGAGAAATTGGGACCCGTGCCAGAGACAACAGGGGCTGCAATGAGAATATTACAAGTGTCAAGCACATGAAAAACATTGTACATGTTGTACATACTCAAACATAGACAGCAGACATCCCACTAGCACATGCAAACAGATAAGGAGACATTTAATTCGTAAAAGTAATTACCCAAAGACACTGTAGAAGATGTTAGTATGCTTGCTTTAATACACACATGTGCACACACACATCAAAAAAGAAGTGATTTCATATTCTGTCTGTGCTACAACCTTTGTCAATCAGCAATCTATCTGTGAAAACCACAGGAAAAAAAATGTTTCCTTCGCCACTACTCACAGGCATGCATGCACAATCTGTCGTTATTATAAACATGGTCAGTCTGTCAAAGATAGATCGTGGGGGGAGGGAGGGGGTGTCTCACTGCCAGTGTCACATGACTTTTTACCAAGCATCAATAAAGCTAGTTATTAAACGTACTGATATCTTAAAATGGTGTGGCTTTGTTTTGACATAAATAGCCTAAAAGTTAACTATTAACACTGCCATAACTTTTTACTTGGTAGCCAGTTCTAGCAAGTTTGGCCAGCGCTGCTTACACTCATCCTCAATACTCTGTCACATGTCCTACCTTACATATACCAACCCCTACTAGATACAGCACTGGGCTCTGCCTATAACATTGCTCCTTCAATTATGATGAAAGGTCACAGGTCTCGGTTTAATAAGTTTTCCAAATGATTCAATACTTTTAGAAAACCTGTGCAAATTATTTATCTAAAAAAATTACTCTTTCCTTTCATGGTGATTCTATAGATAAATTATTTGAAAAGTTTTAAAAGAGTATTGAATCATTCGGAAACCTTATTAAATCGCAGGTGACTTCTGCAGGGCCGGATTAACATAGGGGCTGATGGAGCTGCAGCTCCAGACCCATGCCCCTGGAATAGGCCCATTACTACTCTTCACATGTTCTTGCTTAAGTATGGAGACTTAAGAGGGATGTAGGGAATCAAAACTTGTGTGGACTGGCTGACAATGAAATTAGTTTATGTAAAGCTGACTTTGCGAACTATGCAAATAATCTTGCTGCTTCAGTCTCTCTAACATTGTGGCATGTTCCCTTTCTTATACACTCACTACATATACATTTCCTCTGTCCCAGACTGTATAAGAGGAACTTCTGCCTTCTAGGAAGAAGGTAAGTAGAGGAGTGGACAAGTGAGTGCTAAGGGACAGTCCTTAGAAAGCGTGGAGCAAGCGCATCATTAGACGCATTTATGCCAAGCTCAGGGTGTTGTCTGCATAGTATGCCCTTAGTTGGCCAGTCTGCATGATTGGCAGGTGGCCTGACATGCATTCATGCCAGGCTGACCTTCTAATTCCTCGGGCAGATGTTTTTGGGCATGATTGCCCCTTTGGGCAGTTCTGGTTACATGATTCGCATCAGTGGCCCACCCTTTTACCCAGCTCACCGAAATCCTGCTTATCCGGACACTGCTGTTAGGGGGTATGGATTTACTTGAAAGATGAGAGCGAGAGATTAGCAATAGGGTGTGTGTTTTCTTATAGCTATATCCTGTGAGTTTCCCTCCAGCACCACCTCCACCTGATACATGGAGGTATGGCAATAAGATTCTGTAATTAGGCCCATCATAATTGTCAGCACAAGGCCCAATGGGCTCTTAATATGGGCCTGGACTTCTGCTCACTTGACCAAGACCAAAATGAGTCTGAGACAGCTTCCCTAGCAAATAGTTTGTTGTCTTTGATAAAAAGATAAAAAAAAGTAAAGGGCCGTAGAATAGGACAGAACTGTTCTAGAATCATTAAGAAACATACCTTTGCAGCAAGGTACACACTGGAGTATAGAAGGAGTGTCTTGGAGAAATACTTGATCTCTGTTCCATTTACTGATAATAGGTGAGATGAAAATGCCCACGTGTCAAAACAAATGCAATCAATTCTTACTTAATATTAAATCAGGCGTTGACACACTACAAGGGTTAAAACCCTGCTGTGTATTTTGAAATGTCAGCTTTGTCAGTTGATACACAAAAAACTAATTGCACGTTGGGGTAGAATGTCACTGCTCAATATGCATTACAGTCTAAAGACATCTGGAGAAATTTAACCAAAGACCCTGTGCATATGGTGAGAGAAGCCTCATCAAGGCTGGCGGGAGACTATCCTTAATAGAATTTGTTTTTACCTTGTCATACTGACATAGTGATCATATTGCCAGACATTAATATTTCTACCAGTCCAACCTGTCCCACAGGACTATGAATGACTGACGCAATTTTCACTATTATACCTGACCTACAGTTAACTCTTTTTTTGCAAAACTTACTGTTTATTCAGTCAGTTATTATCAGGTCACCTGAAATTTATGATTGATGTTAGACAAAACAGTCTTATCCTGTTTATCATGACAATAGCACACTCAGTGTGTTCATTAAGACAGATTTGAGGTGTATTTGATGTATCGGTGTGTCACATTAACAGATCCACCTTCTGTTGGAGATACGGTAGAACTGGCCTTTGTGCTTCGAAGATGTTAGTGACACAAAAGTCAGGAAAATGAAAAAAAAAATTCTCCAATTGTCCCTTAATATGGCTAGCAGAGAATTAGTTAAACAGTTAAATGGAGTGAACCGAAAACCGAATTGCAAATTTTAAGTAAAAATAGCTGAGCTAGAATAAATCTCTAACAACACAGCCACAGCCTTTTTTTATATTTTTTATAATTAAAGTTTTTATTGAAGGAAATAATAGCAGCACAGTTTTGTGCAGTGTAAGCAGTTACATTCTATCAATATATGCAACAAGAGAGAATATATGGCGGAATAAGGACACATAGAAACCAGATGAATCTCTACAGATACATGAGTAGAAGCAAGTGATAGAAAAAGAAAAAAATAGAGATAATATAAAAATAAAAACAAATAAGAATAAGTGACAGATTATGTATAACAAGCAATGAAGAGGGTCAGCTCCAACCCCATTAGGCTAAACACAGATCTTCTACGTAGGGAGCTCTCCCAAAATGACTTCAGAACCTGGGTGTATTTGGAGATTTGTTTACCACAGATCGGAGTGGTGGATAATGCAGGGATAATGCATTCAATAAAATAAAGGACACATTTTATGGTAAATAATGCAATCCCAATCCGCCCTGTCTGAAGATCCTCTCAAAAACACTTCTCATTTTGGAAGGTTCTGTAGGCAATCTGGATACAACGCAGATATATGAAGCTCGTTTGAGCAGGGGCCTCAACCCCATCTGTTCCTGTGTGTCCAACTCGTCTGGTTACAAATACTTCTGTTAGTCCACCCATTGTACAGCGCTGTGGAATTTGTTGGCGCTTTGTAAATATTGATAATAATAATAATACAAAATAAGATTAAAATAAGCATATGAAATCTGTCACAAAAAATATAGCTGGGAAACATACTGCAATTAGGGATTCTGTGAAGTGATAGGTAGTGATGTGATTATTAATTGCTCCTAGTGGTCACTGACAGCCCCCCCCCCCCCTTTTTTTAAAAATATATTTTTTACCCAGGATTACCTGGGGCTGTGGAAACCCTTATTCCATTACAAAGTTTTACTTTGAAGTCTGAATAATACAGCCTCAAGGATGTATCCATACTCTGTTATCTTTAGGCTTGTCTAATTTGATTCTATGACACTACTACTGTTTCACTATGATAACCAGAAATGTACCACCAAGTTTCCATACATCATCTGAAGCTTTTGTTTCTGTACAAATGAGATCTGGCTGCTTACTTTTTGGAAAGCAAAACAACAACAACAACGACAACAAAACAAAAATGAATAAAGAACATTTCAAAAGAAACTGTTCTGCTGACTTGTCAAGGATGGACTTGAGAAAGCTCTAGTGTCTTTCAAAACGAATGACCTTACAACGTACTGTAGTGTTGCAAGAGTGTTTGAGTAAAGAAGACTTTCATAAGCAGGAGAAAGAAATATAAATGTTTTAGAAAACCCACACAAGATTGCTTCAGTGATTCATTTCAGTATTCCCTCTGTCTGACTACCTGGAAATGGCTGTGAAACATGTAAAAAGTATGAGCTTGGCGAGTTTAACACAAGCAAAAGATATTAAGATAGGTTTCTTTATCGAGTGTAGCACAGAGAAGATGACTACTTGTAGTGGCATTATATACACATGGCTTTTTCAATGACTTTATGGAGTCACACCTAGTCTGTTAATGTTACTAATGCAGGATAAGCTTTGTCAGTCTGTTGAAAGGTTTAATCCCAGTACGTCAAAATGTCATTTAAAAAAATGCTTACTGTCTTAGGTGCCTCATATGTAGGATGTTTGACAATGTTATACATAACGAAAGGCCAGATTTAGTGTTTTAGCATCTCATGCAGACACACAATGTATTCACAAACGCAGACAAAGGACGGACTCACTCAGCCTGCCAGTTCTGCACACAGTAAAGAAGCCCTCTGTTAGTATTGATCTATAGAGAGTGTGTTACTCACTTCTAGACACTTGAATTAATTCTGTGACGCTGAAAACGCCAGAAGTGACAAAACTCTCCTGGAAATCTGTCATATCTGCAGAGACAAAACAGCTGTGACAGGAATCAGAGGCACGCATATGTAAAAATCACAGACAGAACACTCACACAGTACTCAAGAGTTCTGACAAGTTTAGGGAGCACTTACACTCGGTGCTCTATCACTTACCCAAATTGATAGGTTTAGTGTCCTCTATATCTGAGCCAATAGCTGTGCGAGGGCTGCCATCATGTTCTGAATCTGAAACAGAGATTTATAAATAATGACTTAATTATATACATATATATGTACAAAGGCGGTGGGACTTGTTTGCATTCTATAAACTTACACCAGTCTGAAACTTTAATATCTTAATGGAAAAAAATACAAAAAGTGACCCCTCCTCAGTTTATAATGTACTATATAGATGCTTTATGTAATGCATTCTTTTACAGTTCTTTACTGTAAAGTTTGTAAAATGGCAAAACTTGCCCAAGCAAGTGCAAGCTGCAAGTACAAGTAGCAGAGGAAGTAGTTATGGTATGAGTTGCAATAGTTTTTCGCTTTAGGTTTTTCCCCCACAGGGATGAGAAATAATTTATGACGCCAAACAGGAAGATCTGTGCAGACGGCGAAAAAAATTGTTTGCAATAATAATCATACTTAGCAAGCGCTGAATGAGCCTGCTTGGAACTGTAATCTGTGTATATGGAGTTCCACAGGCAATTCCCATTTTAGATCTAAACCTATAAAGATAAAGAACACTGGCACATGCTGTTGTTTTTCGGGCCCTTCTATCACTATGGCTTAGTTCAGGTATGACAGACATCACATAGTATGCATATAACATAGTTTTCTTAGCAATACATGTTTACTAGACAGATATATTGAAAGGTGCGTACCCAGCCATCCCAATGATGTTTCAAGAACAAATGCTGTTGTACGTGGGAGCTGGGATGAAGCCATTGCTAGCCACATATTGCACCCCATCATCTGTTATATTAATGTACTCAAGACATAAGGCATTCTCTTATCACCTCTCTGTACTAATGGATTCTTGTGTGTGGGTGTAAGAAAGAGCTTTCTTGAGAGGTGAAATGCATATTGTGCATTTGAGAACATGTTTGACACTATTTTGGATCCTAATTTCTTTGCTATTAACCCTTACATAACTGGACTTGCCTCTACTGAATTGCATAAGTTGCAATATGTAGAACACAGCCTGGAAGAGTTGAGTCTGTGAAACATATGGACTTAAAGGGAAAATATAGTGCCAGGAAAACAAACTTGTTTTCCTGGCACTATAGCTTCCCCCTTTGTCAAGGCCCAACCCCGTGGTGCAGAAGGGGTTAATAACGTCCGCCGGCGGGGGAGACCTTGTGCGCATGCGTGGCAATGGCCGCGCTCGCCTTAAGATTTTCCCATAGGAAAGCATTATTTAATGCTTTCCTATGGGGATTCTGGTGACGCTGAAAGTCCTCATGCATAGCGTGAGGACGTCCAGCGTCGTTTAGGCGACCAAAAGTCGCCTTCAAACCCGGAAGTCTTCTAGTGGCTGTCTGGTAGACAGCCACTAGAGGAGGAGTTAACCCTAGCAGGTAATTATTGCAGTTTATAAAAATCTCTTTCAGCAAAGACCAGAATTTGATGGAATTCTTACAAAATTCTCACTACCACGTTTAATATGGCTTGGCATGTAAGGCTGTTTACAATATCTTAGGGGGTAAATGTATACTTTGTGGAGGAGTGGCTATTTTATAGAACATACAATCACTCTAAAATGTTATTTTAATCTGCTAAATTGTGATCTTCCTTAGCTAAAACTACAGCCAAATATGGAAATATTTGGTATTGAGTTTTCAGGCATAGTTTTGTAACATTATGTCATGCCGATGTGTGCTAAATCATGACATGTAAATTGAATATCCTATTTCAAGGTAGGGAAATTTCACAAAGATATCAAATTGTTTTGCTAACTCTTACTACTCCCTTATTTCATAGAAACGGATATGTGATGCAATCTCTTTAAACATGCTTTTGGGTGTCTATCACACCATTTTGTGGCACATATAATAGCTTGTAAATTATATAATTTGTGCTTTTGTGAAAAATCAAATGTAGAGTCTGTTTTGTGTTGCTACATACATGGCACCAGAAGAGATCATACAGTTTATATCTTTTATTTGGAGCTATCAGAGATCTAAAACACCCAAAACATATATATTTACAAAAAAATTTGTTGCTGAAAAAGTTTTTTTTTTTATATCTTATCTTTAAGTTTGGATTCCAATATTGTTGAATGGTTAAGGCAATGGCTGAGTGACAGGCAACAGAGGGTTGTACTCAATGGTGTATAGTCGAAGCTTGGGCTTGTCACGTGTGGGGTACCTCAGGGATCTGTACTTGGACCCATTCTTTTTTAATATTTTTATTAGTGACATTGCACAAGGTCTTGATGGTAAGGTATGTCTTTTTTTCTGATGATACGAAGATATGTAACAGGGTTGATGTTCCAGGAGGGATAAGCCAAATGGCAAATGATTTAGGTAAACTAGAAAAATGGTCAGAATTGTGGCACCTGACATTTAATGTGGATAAGTGCAAGATAATGCATCTTGGACGTAAAAACCCAAGGGCAGAGTACAGAATATTTGATAGAGTCCTAACCTAAACATCTGAGGAAAGGGATTTAGGGGTTATTATTTCTGATGACTTAAAGGTAGGCAGACAATGTAATAGAGCAGCAGGAAATGGTAGCAGAATGCTTGGTTGTATAGGGAGAGGCATTAGCAGTAGAAAGAGGGAAGTGCTCATGCCATTGTACAGAACACTGGTGAGACCTCACTTGGAGTATTGTATGCAGTACTGGAGACCGTTCATTTAGAAGGATATTGATACTTTACAGAGAGTTCAGAGAGGGGCTACTAAACTGGTTCATGGATTGCAGGATAAAACCTACCAGGAAAGGTTAAAGGATCTTAACATGTATAGCTTGGAGGAAAGACGAGACAGGGGGGGATATGATAGAAACATTTAAATACATAAGGGGAATCAACACAGTAAAGGAGGACACCATATTTAAAATAAGAAAAACTACCACAACAAGAGGACATAGTCTTAAATTAGAGGGGCAAAGGTTTGGAAATAATATCAGGAAGTATTACTTTACTGAGAGGGTAATGGATGCATGGAATAGCCTTCCAGCTGAAATGGTAGAGGTTAACACAGTAAAGGAGTTTAAGCATGCGCGGGATATGCATAAAGCTATCCTATCTATAAGATAAGGCCAGGGAATAATGAAAGTATTTAGAAAATTGGGCAGACTAGATGGGCCGAATGGTTTTTATCTGCCGTCACATTCTATGTTTCTATGTTTCCTATCGCACTGTATCAAGATGAACATTATTGTAAATTAAACTGTCCTAAAAAATAATAAAAAAACTATATGTGTGTATATGAATATATATATTTAGAATTGTAAGTACATTTTGATTAAAAGTTCATATAAGGCTTAAAATTGATTCGACTAACTAGAATTTGGCATTTGAGAAAGAAACACCCTGTCATAGCAGTGAAGAGGTTACAATACTCACAAACAGTCTATAATATGATGTACCCATCATTTCTGATTACAAAGCCATATTAAGATGGTACTATTAAAAAACACAGACTCTGTTCCTAATTTCTATATTTTTATTGGATTTTATTCCTGTTTAACCTTTGACTACAAACAGCTGCTATTTGCCAACATTACTGATTGTACCCATGTCTCTGTCTCTACATCCGTGTGTCAGTCTGATGCTATACCTTCTCTGCATTTCTATGTTACTGTACATGTTCATGTCCTATCATTGCTGCCACGGGCACTGCAGACATGTGGACACAAAGACAGAAACTGAGGCATGAGTCCAGGCCTTTATTTACATCCACGTCACCTCAAAGCATAAATACCCCCACCCTGCCCTGATCACCATGAAATAAGCCCTGCTCATTGAGAGTATTAATCAAATAGTATTGAAGGAGGAACATTCTAAAACGGTTGGGGAAGTGACAATGTATTTCCAGCATGCAGATGCTTTATTGCTACTTTGTCATACAGCTGACCTGTCCGTCAATATACCTCTCCTATATTTGCTTTTTATTCTGCTCATTGCCTGCTCCTGCATCCTGTCTTTGTCACTATCTTATTTCTCATGTCCCTAATCCACGTCACATTAATTTGTCTTTACTCATACTGACCATAACTACTTCTTCTGCTTTTTTATTTTAACATGTAAAATTATTTTAAATTGGCAGGTTATGTCCCTCCTCTAACTCCATAGTCTCTTGATTCCTCCCTTTTTTGCCCACTTGGTGTGTCCCAGTCCTGCTTCTCTCTACCACCCCCCCCTCGCCTTCGTTCTGCGTCTCTCTATTAATATCCCACTCCTGCAGACGCTGAGCTCAGCAATTCTCACTCCCGACCAGCGAGATCTCCACATCTGTCCTCCCTGCAGTGGATCAGAACATCTCCCCACAACTTGCTGCATGCCACCCCCCCTTTTCTCCAACTACACTGCGCACTCCTCCCCTAAAACTGCACACTTTATTCTGGCCAAAAGTTAACCTTTCACACACAGCACCCGGGCCATGATCAAGTACTATATTCCAATATAAAGAAACAGAAGGAAAGAAAAAAAGATGCAATCTAATCCCGTAGTGATATAGAGGCATTAAATTAGAGCTAAAAGATCAAGAATCAAGCAGAGATACTTGGACAATAAAAAAACAAACATTCAGCTCGAACCTCCTTACAACCATAAAAATATATCACTTTGCACATATTGGAGTATAATAATTAAATGGGAATTGTGGAGAATAGAAAGGGTTATTGACTAAACGTGGAATGACCGAGAAGCTTGTTTGGGCAGATCCCTCTTCACCTGTACCCGTATGTCAAAATGTGTTTTGTCAGAATAAATAGTTTGTCTTGGTTTAGCTATTGTAGAGCGCTGCACAATATACATAATGTGAGTGTAGCAAAAGCACATGCAATAATGAGCCTGCACTACGTTTTCTGGAGAGAGATCCCTGGTGTCCCCAAAAACGGGACAACACGGAATAAAGCCGGGATGTTGGGACTCTACCACCAAAATTGGGACGGTCGGGAGGCCTGCATACAGAGAGAACTAGATTATACCTTATAATAGAACATCAGTTGTTCAAAACAGCAGCAAATATATAATCTAGATTGTATGAACATCTCAAAGGCCACTTAATGCATGTATTCATATAACATATGTATACCTTATGAGGCATAGCCAAGCGAGCAAGAAAGTTGAAACATATACCACTTCACCTTAACCCCTTAAGGACACGTGACATGTGTGACATGTCATGATTCCCTTTTATTCCAGAGGTTTGGTTCTTAAGGTGTTAAAGGGACAGTACAAGTACCAAACAAAATACTTAAGTATTTTATAGCTTTTGGCCTAACTAATTACTTGTTATTTTGAATACTAATTTTTATATAATATTTGCAGCAACAAATGCAAATTAACAAATATTTTGCAGCATTTTGCGTTTTAACACAGCCTCCTCTGTGTCTCTCACATACAGCATTCTAAATACTGTCTTCTTACTGGCTGCTGTAGCAGGGATGTGATGTCACTGCGTCCTTTCTGTTCTGACAGCATGCCTATGTCATCATCAGTATGTACAGCAAAAGTATCAAAGGTAAACCATTGTTTAGGGGTTTTTTGGTTAGAGAAACCTTACAGGCACTGTTATCCCTTTCCCATTCCTTCTTTCCTTCTTTTGTGATGCCATGATCCCTCACCACAGGGGGCTGGACGTTCCAAGGATGGGCTGAGTGAGGACCTAGGGCTCCACAGAGGGGGGTATGCTGCCATTGGTCGTCTTTTTTGCCAGTAGGTTATGCATGTGATGGCTGCATTCTATGCACAGATATAAAATTAGAGGCCTGGGGTCTTTTGCAAAATCAAATATCTCTGTAGGTGCACCATTTCTTACTGAAATGGTAAGACCTACATACAGACCCTGAGCACCATCACCACTTCAAATCACTCAGGTGGTTATGGTGCTTGTAGCAACACTTTAAGCTAACAGATTTATTAAGTTAATAGAAGCTGATAAATGAACTACAAATTTCAGAAATCCTTGTGCTGTCCACGAAACCCTGTTGCGCACAGATGTATGGAATACAGTAGAACACTACAAAAACATCATGATTGGCTAATCACTTTCTTGTTTGGGCAGTGCTAACATACAGAAAACATAAAACATGTATGCATTTTATTTTTTTATTACCTTGGATTTGTCGATTTTGCATTTATTATAATGCATTAAAAAAATGGTCCGTTTCCAGACATTGGTGTCCCTTTAAGTGAGGCTTATCTGACAAGGCCAGTGCTCATATTAAGATGGCACAGACAAATTAGGTCATAATCCAAACATAAACTGGTGTTGTAGCCAATATTCTTAACATCAACCTATGCCACTCTGCTCCATTGCCAGCAAACATTTAGCACACTTTGCTATTTAAACCGAATTCAGTTTTTTTTCTGCCTTTACCCTTTCAAAATATATAATTATTTAAATACATGCAATCATAAAAAAAATATAAGGAAGATCTTGTGTAAATATAAAGAGCCGTTTTAAACACAAAAACAGACAGTGCGAGTTGTAATTTAAAAAATAAACACATGTTCTACATGAGGTGTTTCAATACATTAACATATCAGTGTGCAACATACTATAACAACACAAAGCTCAATATAGTAGCATGTGTATACATATGTATACAGGTATATAATATATATATATATATGTATATATATAATATATATAATCGTGAGCTAGTTTGAGCAAAGTCTTCACCTCTTGTCTATAAATTTTGTATGTCATTTACTTGTGAAATACGCGTTCCCTTTCTATTATTGTAAAGCGCTTCAGAATATGTTAGCACTATGTAAATGCCAATAATATCGATATCTCAGTAGACTCAGGTCTCCCGAACAGTATATGATTTTAGCTTCTTCTCTCCCTACATCTTTTTTTGTTCCATGTTCTACCCATGTGGTTAATTGGTCTCTGACGCCTCTTCATACAAATACCATTGCCTAAATAGCACACCATGACAAATTCAAGAATGTATATAAAATGTATGGGACATGCAAGCTAAGCATTTATTTGTTCAAGAAGACCTGCATTTTTCTGTTAAAGCCAGCCGTGAGAGCTGCAGGGAGCTATAAAACTGAAATGCAATCATGGCTGTGTTTTCATTGGGGTTTTTTCAATCAATTAATCCCAGAGAGTATTAAAGGTGCAATACATTCATTCACACATATTTGGCTTGATGTGTATCTTAGGTTTCAACTAGTTAAGCTGACTGTTTGCTTTAACAATCTTTAAACAAAAATTAAATAAAATAGTAATAATTACCTTTGCTTTATATACTAACTTTTTCTGCCCACTACTAACCTACAATATTTAAATTTTTTTGCTATAAAAATATTGTTATATATGATGACATAACTACAGTAACAAGACTTCCCCAGAAACCATTTTGTGCCCATAAAACACACACTACTTATAGGAAAAGCTCAACAATACTATAGAAAATTAAGTGGCTGAATTGCTAGTTCACTGCAGACTGTGAATTTATACCAAATGCAGCGAATTTTGAAATTACTTTAATATTTGTATATATTTTGAAGCTTTATCTATATACTTGCTATTATATATCCACCACTGTACAATTGTACACCGCTGCATAAATTGCTGCTATATAAACAATGCTAATAAAATAAAAAATAAAGAGTTTTACATGTATTTCAAACTCTCCGCATAACCAAAACACTTAACCGCCTCTTTAAATAGTTTTCAAGTAGTATTTTGGTGTGTTAATGTATCTTATTTTCATCTATAGTTTTAGATATGAATTGCAACTTTATATGCAGTTATATGGGCATCTAGTAAAGTTAAGAAATAGGATTAACCAATGGCACACATCCCTAGATTAATTTATAATTCTAATATGTTGTATATCAGGTTAATACATCCCTACATCATTTATTAAAACGTAACATATATAAATGTTTTAAATGTCTGTTTAGATCACATGGAACCCAAGGAGCGAGTTGCATTTAAAAAAAAAAAAAAAATTTGAACAACTCTCTCTTTTTATATAAATATCTGTATACTTTATTGCAGATTCAGTTACAGAATACAGATTATGCCAAATTAATGTTTGGGTACTTTTAAGGGGATATTTATAAGTCCATCCACATATCTATAAACATAGCATTAATATAACCTTAAGGTTGATCGTACAAAGCTTTTGGAAACAGAAAAAAAAGAGAGAGAAAATGTGTGGGACAGATGGCATTTAAGGTCACGTATCACTTGCCCAATGCTTTGGAAGCCATTTTGTAATTCTTTTTTATTCACCCATACATTTTACCCCCACACCACCGACACACACACACGACCTCCATTCCCTCTCCTACAGCTATAGAGCGGCAGCCATTTTGTGTTTTTCCAATTGTTAAAAGTGTGTTTAACGAGTGGAGGAGGGGGTGAAGAAATGGGAGGTGTGCCCAGTGAGTGCCAAGCAGGTTCTTTCATACACTGCCCGCTGATAAAGTTTAACACTTAAAGTGGTACAACGAGTGATCTTTAACCCTTTAGTTAACAAGACACACACATCGACTAAGTTAATGGGTACTCAATTGAGTAGCTCCCTGACTGAAGAAAAGTTAAAAAAATTGGGGGTTTCTCTCGCAACTGCAGAAAGCGTACTATTACCCAAGCTGTACAGAGGAACTGCCAACGCTTCCTCGTTCTGGAGCTGAAAAAATACAGGGTTAATTTCTGAAGCAGGCAAGCCTGCCAAACAAAGTAGTTGAATTTGGCAAGCTCTCGTCTTCCCCGCGCTCTCTCCCTCCTATCTGAATTTCGCTACCTCGTTCTCAGTCCTTTGCTCCATTTCCTTCTCTCTCATTTCCTCTTATCATGTACATTTCTTTTATTTCTCACTTATATACACTCTCGTTTGTCTTCCAATCTCTCCTATCCTCTCACTACGATTCTTTTATTTTCTTTCCAAACACTATTTCCTTCATTTTCTTTGGCACATATTTTTTTTTTTTTTGGTTTGCTGTCGCCTTCCCCTCGACCATCATTACCACTTTTGTTGTCTCTATGTTTCTTAGCGGTTACCTTTCTGTGCTATTCTATTCCTTTAGAAGTCGTGCTTCTATCATTTTACCCTCGATTTGTAAAATAGGTGTAAAAGAAAAAAATGAAACCTCAGATCTCAGAAAAGCAGTTTCTGTGTGTGAGAAGAGTTTGCCAGGTGTTGATTTGTATACAATAAAAGTGCAAAAGCTCCCTTTACTCTCCCTTCCCCAAATTGTTTATTTGCTTTTAAAATCCTATTCCTGGACTTGGAAGGATATATAAGAGGGTGGAGACTTTTCCACACGTGTGTCCACCATTTCAGTCTATGATGGCGGCCATTTTAAAATTAGATTCCCTATCCCCGAGTCACAAGAGAAGGAATGGGTTTTATATAGCATTCCCTGTCTCCTCTCCAACTACTACAAATAAAGTCTCTCTATAAACCATCAAACAATCTAGGCAACAATTCATATTAACTTAATAACATATATTTTTTAAACATTACATAATACTATATACAAAATACTAGCTTCTCATACAGTACTTCACTAAGGAATCCTGCTACATATGTTACCTTTCCTTAAAACTCACAAAAGCATTCCTCCTAAGTGTCCCTTAGTTAGGATGGACAGTCCCTATTTTGGGCCCAAATCCCTTTGTCCTTTGTTTCTCTCCTAATATCCCTCTTTTCTTTTCTCTTTTCTAGGAGCTTCATATTATTGGTGAGTCATAGTAATGTATATTTAATCTACAATAAATGTGTTAAGAAATCAATCTGTGCGCTCAACCAGGCACGCGGAGATCTGGGGACCATGGTTCGTGTACCAAGCGAACAGACAGTAAGCGAACAAACAGTAGACGGATTACTCCGGCGCCTCCGGGGGGCGGTGGAGAGGGAAGAAGAGCCACGACCGTTCGCGGCCGGGTCTCGTCCCGCTGCTCACCCCCAGGCGAGACGCACCCCAAATACACACAGCTCATGTAAAGACATCTACCACCTGATAACGGCATACTCAATACACCCTGCACACCTTCACACACACGATAGCCTGAACATCAAGGCAGGCAATCATAATGAACGCCATCACTACACGCACACTGACACATCACTCAAAGCCACAGACATCGCATGCAAACACCTCAAACAGCGACTGGCGCCTAGTGGACATGCCCCACTGCAAGACGGACGGCTCTAACAAAGGACAGGGACAATGCAAACATCGCCCAAACACATTACGCAACGACTAACGGGCACAACATAAGGGATCGTGGCGCGACTCCCCACCCACACAGAGGGAACACTCCTTCAACACTAGATTACCCATGAAAGGCAGGGAATACACACAGACTACGAGAAACGAACTTGGAAGACACCGGCGCTTTCAACCCCCAACAACAAGCAAAATAGCACATCATTGACACTTATGATACTCGCTCACAGCAGATGCCGAAGCGGGAGGGAGGTAACCCCCTCATCCCTACCCCCCCCTCCCCCCTCTCCCCTCCTACCCTACCCACCCCCTTATACCCGACCCCCTAGAACAACACATTACCCATCACTACCAATAAGGCAGCGATAGACACTCATGGTAACGCTGACTACCACAGACTGAGACATTACACTGGGAGGTTCCGAGGGTAACTTATAACAATTACGAGAGGGGACAAATACCAATTACCAAAGCTGACCTATAGCTCATACCGCCCCGTACACGTGAAGGAAGGGTACGGAAAGGTGTTCCCTAGATACTTAAGCATACCTCGACACACAACATACAGTCTGTTTATGTACTTAAACTACCTTATTCACTGTAACTAAAAACGTACGGTTTAAGAATTGTACCCAAATGGCTCCTGTCACATGTTATATTTCATTATCATTATTTGCATGGAGGCCTGCGTGCCTCACTTTCCCCTTGTCTTATTTCAATAAAACAGATTTACAAAAAAAGAAATCAATCTGTGTAACTATGATACATTGTTCTTGTTCTAAACTACATTTTAGTTGAATACATTGTTATTACTTAGACAACTAAAAATTCCCAGTACAGCCTTGCCCTTGGCCACACCCCCATTTACACCCCTAAAATTAAAGTGTCCCTCTTTGTCCATTTGAAATGTTGGGAGGCATGCAAAATGGACCCAAAACATCATCTAATATTTTTTTTCCATAACAGGTTACCTTAAAAAACCTTAACCCATAAACCTCAATGTTTCAGACATTCCGCTTAATATTGCACAACAACCTACTGTTTTACAAAATCAGTTGCATTGTTCTAGACATCTTACCAATAACTGCTCTAATTAACCCATGTTTACTTAACATAAATATTCTTTCTCATAGTATTTTGCTACTTCTGTTATTTAAATGTTTCTTATGGCTTTTAATTACATTCTGAACACGCTCTTTTGTTTAGGAAAAGAGGCGATAATACCTTAGTCCCACAAAACAATAACCTGGGGTGGTAACGGTCCACATTTCCCTTAAAATGGCACTGTTGAGTTTACTTTTCCTTTCCTTATGCCTCAATGTATCTAAATGAATATACCCCCGATCTTTTCAATTTGACATTCATTATATTTATTATCTCTTCTTCCTTATGCCAAAACTAAATATATGGGTGAAGCCATTTTGTTCTCTGCCCATGATATCTGCTCTTTACTCTTCTGTGAGTTTCTTAAAACTAAAGAATTGTAGGTAAATTTGATTGCTTAAAAAGAACCTTGCTTAAGCCCCTCCCATTGTCAAGTTTTGTCAACCTGACTGCTATACATGAGTTTTAGGAAAACTAGAGCGCCCAAGAAAATATTAAAAAGAGTTAATGACACAGGGGGCTGTATAGCAGCAGATTAGATACATATTATCTTTGGCTACAGGGTCACTGCAAAGGTTAACAGTTTGATGCCTGAGACATGATTTAATTAATCAGACAGAATGCAACATTTTACATCTCCCATTACACTCCCAGGTCCACTTTTTCTTATCTATTTCCCACTAACTGCGTCCCTTCTTCCAATTTGCATGCCCCTCTGCAAAGCAGCAGGGGACGAGCTAAGGCCATTCACCCACTGAAGGTTTTATAAGTTCTCATAAAATCTTTCACAAGCACATCAAGCTTTTGAAACTGACAGGATAGATATAGATATATGTCAATTTTAGAAATAAATTAAATTTCTTAGCACTTCTTTTTCGGAATCATTG
Organism: Pelobates cultripes; assembly: GCA_933207985.1. Classification (NCBI taxonomy): domain Eukaryota; kingdom Metazoa; phylum Chordata; class Amphibia; order Anura; family Pelobatidae; genus Pelobates; species Pelobates cultripes. The sequence goes on from OW240916.1 coordinate 29,861,215, forward strand.
GCTGATTTTAAGCCTCTTTCTCCTACGCCCCAGAGCTACTTTGCTTGAGTAGAATTCATGTCCAGGAGCTGATCTTAAATGAAATCAGGTGGAGACTAGATGGGCCGTATGGTTCTTATCTGCCGTCGCATTCTATGTTTCTATGAGAAATAGTACCCATGAAGAGGCAACAAGGAGGGCTTGATAATGGGAGGTAGAATCATTGAGTAACAGGACTTGAGAATAGACAATGTAAAGGAATGATGGGAGGTAAAGAAAATACTAGGTTCAGACTGAGGAGAGGATCGTTTGAGCTGAATGAGTGGAAAAGTGACTTGAAAGCAACTTGGGAAGTTCATAATTTGAGGCATGTATCTGGTCGACCTCCAAAAACACAATTTGTCCCAACTTTTGTCAGCCTGGTGTGCTTGTCAGTTGGCGACCTGTTGAGTGTTGCCAGTGACAAGTTGGGTCATTGGCAATACCTCCTTGAAGGCCTGCTCACCTGTCCAATGCTGGGAGGTGTTTTTATTAACAGTATACATAATGCTGGCCTACACATTTAATGTTAAAAGGGACACTAAATGCACCTAGACAATTCATCTCAATGTTTTGCCATGCAACTAACCACCCAATTCTTCTCTATGGGGAAGCAGTGGATTGGTTGAGACCGACAACACTGATGATCTCAGCCAATGAATGTGGAGAGCAGAGCGGCGAGTGCTGAAAGTTATAAAATACTTGCCTTTCAAACGCTCAAATGGCAGGTGGACACCCAGATAAGTAGCAGTTTGTATTCCTAACAATGTAGTGTTCTTTTAATTATACTAATTTACACATTTGTTTTTTTTTTATAAGTATATAGACTGAGTCCCACCTCAGGGGCCAACAACGTACTCTCTACAAGAGAATTCCGCCAACAAATTTAACAGAGAGAATCATTAACACAATTAAACCCTCAGGGAACATCCTGTTGTATTCAAAGTTCAATCAATTTTAGACAGAACGTTTTTAACTTTTCTGTGTAAGTTTTACTAAACAGATACCAACAATGAAACATAAAAAAACAGTTTCTAATATAACTATCTAAGCTTCCTCAACAAAGTCCACTTATAATTTTATTAAGGGTTTGTCTACATGATTGAAGACGTTATTACAGCTTTTTTTTTTATCATTTATAGGTAAAAGACACAAAATCTACCATTTTCTAATTTTATTATTGAAAACTAAATCAGCAATCTAAGGTATCTTGAAGTGATGCAGTCACTTCCAAGATTTTTAATATTTTTATGTATCCTCTATATTTGTGAGGTGTGAATAATAAAAATGTAGAAATCCACATCTTTGTCTTGGGCACCTCCATTTTAGCTTCCTGTCAATAATTGTCATTAGCTCTGTCTTTTGCACTTGGCAGTCAGCAAAGAGAAAGGGGTGAAATGATACAATGTGCCTGGACTGAACCTTATTGTGATGCAATTTGAAAAATCTTTAATAAACATTAAAAAAAAAAGGAACATCAATGAAACAAAAGTTAAGTTTTATCAGATGTGTAATTTCAATAGAAGTAAAGTTATCTTTTTAATAATTAAGGAACACTGCACTCACAATAACAACTTCCTTTAATTGAAGTTGTTACAGTGCCTACAGTAGTTCCCTCTCCAGGATGATTGACATCATGCTAGGACCAGGCAGTGGCAGCACCGAAGGGAGACTCGGCACTGGAAAGAATGTAAGTAAAATATTATTATTTTTTATATAAATAGCTAGGGACAGTAAGACTAGAGTGTTAGGAGTACATGAATAAATCCTTATTGGTAAGAGACTTTGCAATAAAAAAAATTTAAAAAAAAAAAAAAATTAAGTTTACATCCAAAATCTTTTCAAATCATTCTTTCCTTTTTTTATTATCTGTCTGAGTTACTTTGAATTAAGTCTGCATACTTTTCATTTATTCTTAAAGCACTAACAAACACAAAACTATACATTGCATGCTGTCACTAAAAGGTAGATTAAAAATATTTGTAATTTTTTTTTGTTTGAATATGAAAGAGTTACAGGTGATGCATACAATTTACAGTACAAACCATAGAAACAGACGTAAAAAACAGCATCTCCCAGCACTTCCAATATATTCTGAAAATGATTTGTAAATTAACAAACAAATAAAGATAAGAGAAGGTAAAAGAAATGCAAGTGATTTTGGAGAATGGTGGCTATCCTAATTCCTTGTGGAATCCTCATGCCTTGCTTAGACTAAAATACATCATTTTTTTAAGTCTCTTTGATGTCTTGCACCAGAACGGTGGATGTATATCCAATACCTCTCTCTATGAGAAGTACTGGATTCTATGCTTCTATGGTTCTCGTAGTGAAGCACTGGACTAATGGATGGTGGCGATTGATGCGCAAGTAGGATGATTGAGCTATCATTGAGGGTTCTGTCTCGTGGTTGGATTACAGATTACTTGCATTTTTTTATTACTTTTTAAAATTAATCTATTAAAGGAATACATTGGGTTTAATAACATTATTACAAAAAGCAGGTCCCATGTGTACCTGTGAGAGTGACTGACTGATAATCTGTCCATCGGTACATTGTATTTAATCGAAACTAGAGGTGATTTCATTAACCAGACTGAAGCCAATGTACTTCTGGCAACCACAATGGTTTTTACTTGCTGTACACATGCTCCAGAAGTGTTAATGCGTATAACTGCCTATTTCTTGCTTTTAAAACTAGTAGCGATTTATTAATCCTACAGCAAGTTATTAATAAATCTCATAACTGCTCAAATATATTCACAATTTAGAAATATTTTAGCAAGTAAGCTGACATGTTAAAAATACATAGCAATGTGCTATTTTAACAAGCTATTTCTTCGATGTGATATATTATAATTATTATTTTATTATTTATATAGCGCCAACAAATTCCGTAGCGCTGTACAATGGGTGGACTAACAGACACATAATTGAGATCAGACCACTGACGTACAGGAACAGAGGGGGTTGAGGACCCTGCTCGATGAGCTTACATGCTAGAGGGAGTGGGGTATAGTGACACAAAGGGTTAAAGTAGGGGAATTAAATAGTTTGTTACAGAAGGGTTTATTGAGTGCTTGGTAGGTCATTTTTGACAGGTGCAGGAACAGAGTCATGGGGTGAGGGATGAGAAACCTGCTGACAGTTTAATTGATACGCTTTAATGAAGAAGTGCGTTTTCAAAGATTTTTTGAAGGAGTGGAGGCTGGGTGAAAGTCTGATTGAGGAGGGAAGGGAGTTCCACAGAATAGGTGCAGCCCTGGAGAAGTCTTGAAGGCGAGCATCAGAGGATAGGCGTAGGTCTTGGGCTGAGCGCAGGGGTCTCGACGGGACATACTTGTGTATGAGGGAGGATAGGTATGTTGGAGCAGCATTATGTAGGGATTTGTAAGCAAGCGCCAGAATTTTGAATTGGGCCTTTATACAATATTAAGTGTATATTTTCTTCGTTAGTTATCACAGCAACTTATTTATATAAGCTAAATTGATTTGTGGCAGTTATAGTGAAATGAGAAAAATTGTGATTTCCCCCCCCCCCCACTCATTAATTTTTCCAATTTTTTTTTTAAATCATGGCTATATGGATATGCTTCGCATCGAAGATTACAAATATAATGTAATAGTAGAACAATGTTTATAAAGTGATATATTTTAAAGCATCAAGTAAGATGCCCCCCTCCCCCACTAACATTTAGGCAGAATGGAAATTGTCTCAATGCGAGAGTCAACTAAATCATTTTTTAGAATGCTAATAAAATAAAGCATAGAGATAATATGAAGATTGATTCTCACATTACAATAATGCTCACCAGTAAGAAGTAAACACTTTATTTGCAGTGAACCCCAAGAAACCTAAATCCATGAGATCACCCCTAAAATACAGAAACTAGTTCACTATAAGGAATCCAGAGCATCTTGTACATAGACAGAGGTAAGTAATGGGTTATTGAGATTCTGCCTAGTGTGTTAAATGATATCCTTTGGGCTTTTCTGCAGTGTGTAGTCTAGCTTTTGTAATGCGACAATGCAGACTGAAGCCACATGCTGACATCAGAGTGAGCCATGAGATATCTGGGGGTCCCCTGGGGTTGATGTTGGTAGTAAGCAGGCAACAACATCCTGTGCTATCATGTGTCACTTGCTGCTTTAAGAACCTATCAACAACAACAAAAGTGCAGCCTGCACAGGGATTAGAATGTTTGGTGCATGTTTAGGTGTGAGCAGGTATAAATGTGATGTATCCCTAACATTATAGTGTCACAATAACTAATTCTACTATTGGGCCACCATATGTGCCATTTAAAAAAAAAAGTATTACTCACCATTATTCTGTGCAGCTGCCCCACCTCCCTCAATGATATCATCAATCTTGATCATGTCAGCCAATCCAATGCTTCTCCATAAAGAAGAATTGGGAGACTAGTGTGCATGCGCAGACGTTCTGTGCCAATCATCATCTTCTCATAGAGATGCACTAACTCAATGCATCTTAATTAAGAGTGTTCAGCGTCTCTATGCAGCGTCTCCTTACAGAGTCCCTCTATTGAATGTGAGAGTGACTACCACCAGAGGTGGCATAAGGCAGCAGTGTAAACACCGCCTTTTCTAAAAAAAAACAAAAAAAACAGACAGCATTTGCACTTTTGAGCCTGTAGGGACAGGTTATTTGACCCAGAACCACTACAGTAAGCTGTAGTGGTTCTGGTGCCTAGAGTGTTTCCTTTTAAAGGGAGTGGGTCAATGTTTCAATATGTACGGATAGAATTCTCCCCACCTTGCCGTTCTCTTTCTCAACCACGCATAGATCATACCTTTCCTACCCTTCAGACTTTCTCCCCAGCTACTGAACAAGAGGTGGCTGCGCTTCTCCTTTCCTCTCGCTCCAGAGGAAGTCAATTCAAAGTGTTAACCCATACCTATAAAGCACTGAACAATTCTAGCCCCTTTTATATTTCTTCACAGATCCATAGGTATGCCCCTTCTCGGTCTCTCCGCTCTGCCCGTGACCTTCTCCTGTCCGTTGCTCGCACCCATACGGCCAACTCACGTTTGCAGGACTTCTCGCGGGTGGCTCCTTTCCTATGGAATAGCCTGCCTACCGCCATCAGACTCTCCCCTAGTCTTGCATCTTTTAAAAAGTGCCTTAAAACCCATCTCTTTAGGAAAGCTTGTGGCCTCCCAGAGTAACCTCTACCTTACATACCTGTTTCTTGCTCTCTCCTAAAGAGCAGCACTCTACTCTCTCCTCTAGCTCTGCTTCACTCCCACCTTATTTGATTGCTATTTCTTGTCCTATACCTTACCTCTTATAGACTACAAGCTCGTTTGAGCAGGGTCCTCTTCAACTTATCGTTCCTGTAAGTTTTCTTGTAATTGTCCTATTTATAGTTAAATCCCCACTCTCATAATATTGTAAAGCGCTACGGAATTTGTTGGCGCTATATAAATGGCAATAATAATAATATTTAAGGGTGAGCGGATGAGTGGATGACTGTATATATTAGGTGTGTACATGCTTGAATGTATAAGGATGAGTGTGTGCATGTATATGGATGAGCGGGTGCATATTTAGACATCTGATGACAACTGAGTGTTCGGAATAGTTTCATGAATAATGGTGTGTGAATATTTGCATTTATGAAGATAGAAGATGCATCATGCAGACTTGTATTGATATTGATAGCTGCATGGTCGCATGCATTATGGTGAGTGGGTGCATAAGTTGGGACAAATGTTGTTACATGGATGAACTTTGATGAATGTATACGTGTTTACACCTTCGAGAGTGCATATATTAGCGTATAATAGCTCATATATGCATGTAACTTTGCCTCTGGGGGAATCAGGAGAGAGGGTGGGTCTTCTTAGCCAGTGATGTCTATAATGATATTGTCCGCTGGAAAAGTAGGTGGGTCTGCCCACTTAAGGGGTTGTGTGAGCCTGGCATCACGCATGCCATGTTCATAGACAGCCTCACGGCCATCCCCTACCAAGAGTACCATGCAGGGACCGCTGCTGAAGTGGTCCTAGTGCCCACTGCAGAGTGCGAGTGTGTCAAATAATGTGCTCGAGCTGTGGTACCTGAGAACAGTTCGCTGGTGTCCGTAGTTGTGGGACACCAGGGTACAAAATCGGAACAGTGCCCCAAAATTGGGACTGTCCCACCAAAAGTGAGACAATTGGGATTCATGTTCATGTATGTATGAGGAATTGCATGTTTGTAAAAGAATCATAGTTCGCTGAACTGAGTTGTTATAAATTACTGCTTTATTTTTGTATTTTTATTATTGCAATTTTTTTTTACCCACACATTTTCATCACCGATGATGATTTGAAAAATCATGTGACCACTGTGCTAAAATGCTCTGACTTCTAAAATCAAGTCAGCTCCTAAAAATGTCTCTATGTCTTCTGAACTCTAGAAATATTTGTAATTTCTTTCTCTTGCTGCACAACTTCATCAGTAAATATATTACATATATAAACACAAAGCTGTTCAGTTCGCAGATATATTATAAACACTTTCGGTCACCTACAGTGGTAAACTGCAAGATTTATATTGGCGCAGGAAGGAAAAATTTGCAATTTGGTGGCAATCGTTCCTTTAGGCAAATGATCTGTTTCAAATCAACCAATATGCAAAACATAATAAAAAGGATTTCTATAAAAAGTTTTGCATGTACCTAATGATTGATTGATACCCTCTCGGTGTCTGCATTTGAAAGCACCTCATTTATTTTCATATTCTTTAATTATCGTCTATAGTATAGCTTAAAAGACTGAGGATTAATTTAACAAACTCCAGGAAAGCTCCTGTTATGGGGCACAAAGAAACCTCATGTCCTCATGCATCTTGGACGAGGTCTTTAATGCACTATATGGTTGATTTACTAAACATTAACTGTATACAATGATAAGAGAATAGCAAAATGTAAGAGAATAGGGTAGCCAAATCTGGCCCAAACTTTAATATTACTTTACAATTCACTTTTGAGCTCAATACAGGCCATTTTCAGCGAATAGAGAACTTAAAGATCTGAATAGTTCCAGTTTACATTCAGACTAGTGCTTACCAACGGTGGAAGGGTAAGATGCTGGCAGACAATCAGAGTCAAAGTACAGGACAAAACTGGCAAAGTTGGTTATACATATATTCCGGAATCTAATCAGACAGGAGTAGCAGTTAAGAAGGTAATCCTGTTGACTTAGCTCGTGTTTGGCATAGTTGAAGGATATTGGCAGATAAGATAAAATCCTAAATCCACTGCTATATATTTCTCTTTGCTAAAGCAGGATCCGACATTTGGAGAGATACGGAAGCCTGCACTGAAAGTGCTATAAAAAATGTTTTTCTGAGTTGGATCATTTTTCCATTATTTTGCCTTAAATGATCCTATTTATGGAAAAATCCCTTTTGTCTCTAGACACTACTTGCTTCACTGCCACAGACACTACCATCTACACTAATGGTGAAGTGCTCACTAATATAGGCCTCGATAATTTTGAATAAGCTTTCAAAGTGATTTTCTTCAAAATAGTAAAATATATATATATATATTTCTAAATATTAAAGTTTATCAAAAATATTACATAATTTGAAAAGCTTATGGACAATATTAAATCGAAGACAAAGTTAGGGATGGTTAAAGTACAGGATACATCAGATGTTTAAATCCCCCCAAATTAAGAATTAGGGTTTGAGAGAGTGAGGACTAAATAGGTTAGAAATAGCATCAAACTTTGAGCCTATACATTCCAACAAAATATGGCAAAGGTACACATAAGAGGTATTTCTGTACTCAGAAAATACCAATCCAAGGAATGAGAAGTATTAGGATACACAAGGCTTATCACAATTACCAATAAAAGTCAGTATACATATTAAAAACCATGATAACTTTACCATGAGGAAATGAGCAAGTGAAAAGGCTCAACATACCCCATATTTAATATTGCATGTTGACTTCTTTGCAAATGATATGCCATAATGGGGGGAAATTTGGTTAGAGGTGACTATCTTGTCTCAAAATGCACATGGTCCCCATATATTTACTTAATTTGCAAACTGAAACTTGCATATCTGCATTTTGACCCTATAACTTCTGAAACATCTGACAGACTACAAGTGGTAGTGTTTTGCTCAGGGGCAGTAGCAGAATACTTATCTGTTTGTTTGTTTTTGCCGTAGTAGTGCATGCAAGGTCTTTTAAATTACCCACGTAAATGAAACGTGAATAGGAAACACAAGTGATTAAATTAACCAACAAATTTAGCTGAGGTTCGTGATAAAATTAAAATGAAATGAAAACTGTCAAAAGGCATTTAGCTAAATACCATAGAGAGGTCTACTTTCTACAAATACATACTTTTGTTTAGCCATTTTGGATTCTGTGAATGGTATGAAAAGTATAGTCTCACGCTTTTATAATGTATCAATTTTAAATATTTTATTTATACATACGATTAGGCTGTACATACATATAGAGTATCAGCCCTATCAATCCTTAAAAAAAATTATATTTATTTTATATGGGTGCATTTACACTTAAAGGAACACTATAGGGTCAGGAACACAAACATGTATTCCTAAACCTAAAGTGCAAAACCCACCATTTATTTTCAACTCTCCACGGGTCTACCGATGCTGGCCATGCCCCCTTAGTGACATAATCAGAATTGCCAATTGTTAGCCGATCCAATGCTAAAGCTGTCAAGGGGGCAGGGCCAAACGCCGTTTTCGCCAATCAGCACCTAATCAATGCATCTCTATGAGGAAAATCCAGCGTCCCCATTCGGAGCGTGGGGGCGCTGAATGGCACTGCTGCCTAATGTGCAGCACGGGTCTGCACTGAGCCAGGAAGCCCCTCCAGTGGCCATCTGAAGAGTGGCAATTTAGAAGTGTCCCTAGGAGCAATGTAAACACTGCCTTTTCTCTGAAAAGGCAGTGTTTGCATTAAAATGCCTGAACGCAATGATTATACTGACCAGAACAACTGCATTAAGCTGTAGTTGTTCTGGTGACTATAGTGTCCCTTTAATTGTAAAGTAGGCAAGTACGATGCAACAAACATAAAAAAGTGGGGGGAAAAAAGATGTCATGAATGCATATAGTGTCAGAAAAGCCTCAGTCACTAAAGGGTTATAACAACATAAACAGAATTAGAAGCAATCTCTATACTAAGCATAAAGAAAGTGCTTACAAATGCATGGGCAAGAGTGGTGCATCATGGGAAGATGTCTGCACCAGCAGTTTGAAGAGCTGAAGAGTTAAACAGGCTAGTATTTATTTCTACTGCATATCTAAACCCAGTAAAACAGAACTGTCAGGGATCCAAAGGTGGCATTTATTTTCTCTTTACTCTGTTTCCTCCCCTGCTATGTTCCCTGTGCAATCTGTCTTTCAGCCTAAGCACTGCAGTGAGACTTCCCTAGCCACTAATGACTAGTCTGCCAGATTTAAATGTAGCGTCTCCCTATTATTTTTCTCACACCTTGGAGCTACGTTTTACTAAACAATCCTCTTTTACTTTTGGAACACTAGGAAATCATACCTCCCAAGTGTCCCTATTTAAGAGGGACAGTCCCTATTTTGGGCCCAAATACCTCTGCCCCTCTTTTCTATCCTAATAGCCCTTTTTTTCTTTAGGAGCTTCATAACGTTTGTGTGTTTGAGTATATAAAAGCTCCATAGCAATAATACTCTTCAAACTACAATGAATGTGTTTAGAAATCAGTCTGTGTAAATAAGATACATTGTACTTGTTCTAAATTACATTTTAGGTGCATAAATTGTTATTAATAAGTCACCTAAAATTTCTTAGAAGAGCTCCGCTCCAGCCACACCCCACTCACACCTTAAATTAAACTGTCCCTCTTTGTCTATTTGAAATGTTTGGAGGGGTGGGAATTGAATTGTTAGTCCGCCCTCCCAACTGTAGAATTCTTGTGTCTCACAGACTCATATGCAAACACATGGACACGTATACACACACTCATACACATAGACTCGGCAATAAACATACACACACACACACACACACACACACACACTTTTCAATTGTACCTTTATTACTTTATTTTCTGGAACCAGTTCCCACAGTTCGTGTTTTAAAACTGCTAGGCTCAGCAATGGGTATTGGCAATCTTGTTAAAATTATTGAATCACTCTGGCCTTAATACCATGTCTATGCTGATAATACTTTCTATAACTCTTCTCCAGAAATTTTGTCCTCCCTCCCTCCAAGTAATAACACTAACTGATTTTATTTTCTCTTCTAGATTTCTTACAGCTACCTGAGCGTACCCACCACAGCCTCTTCTGACTGCCAGGGATTTAAAGGGTAATTTTAAGCACCATAACAACATGCAGATGTAGTGATTATTTTGCCATTAGGTTGCAGGTACGGTTCCCTGGTTCTTTCTTACACTGCTTTCGAGTGACACTACCATAAGAGATACCTTGGGGGATCCACTGCCCACCTCCCCACTCGCTATTTCTAACTAGCAGTGAGAGTGTCATGATGTTTGTGTCAATTCTGATACGTAACGCTTATGCTTAGCAGTTAGGTACCCGAAGAAAAGTATCCCTTTATTTTGACTATAAATCATAACAACAATGGTAATTTTCTATAGAATGTCTCTATTTTGCAGTCTTCCCCAAAATACCCATAGCTTTCGACAGAAGTGTAATGAATACATTCCCGCTAATATTTCATATGACTCACTATATTACCACATGGGCTCTCGCGGTGGCAGAGATTTTGGAAATGTGAAAAGAATGTTGACTCCATAACAACACTAATAAAACAATAAACAAACATAGCAGCAACAGCAGCAGTGTACACCACTATGCCTGAATAATATAGGCAAATGCATAAGAACTGTGAAAAAAAACAACAATGGCAAACTTTATATATATGCCCTTGCTTAACCCCCTAAATACTGGCAGATTGTGGACAGCAATGAGACAGTGACTGTGAGGACTTACGGCCGCAGCTGGTAAAATAGACAGATCATCCTTGTTTGTCCCTATTTACAATGCAGGTAAAGAATAACACCTTTCATACTTTTAATGGATGTGGCAAGAAAGATTCAGGAAGCAAATCTAATCTCATGTTTGAATACAAATATATACATTCCTTTGTATTCAATTCACTGCACACGTGTTAATGAACGGGCTTCATATCATTATCGATGCTTCCAAGATCCGGAGGTACCGAGTCTCCCTATACTCACTATACACATATACAATGAATCCGGGCACAGAAAATCCTCAATAGTGCAGATTTGACTAACCACAAGTAACTAACGCTAACTGGCGCCAAATACTAACAGTGGCACCGTTTCAGCCACACAATATGGCTTGACAAACGTTCTTTTGTACGTCAAAACTTGTTATTTTATATCCTTCCTGTATGATTGCAAAGCACTTTGGTATATGTTGGCACTATATATACATATGCTACTAATGATAAGCAATCATTGTTGAGAATGTTGTGGTTCACATTAAAGGGATCACTCAAAGCAACAACCTATGCCTAATGCACAGATTATGTACAGCAAAAACAGCAGCAGTGGGGGACGGGGCCTGACAACCAAGATGGTCAGACGTGCCTTTTGCTAGCTCCTGACAATCTGAACCAAAATGACTGAAATACCTAGGCTAATCCCTAAACTACCTGGGGAGTACCACTAAGATGCCCACATACATACCAACCCTGAATCTGGGTACCCCGATTAAAACACACAGTGCCTCAGCCTGCGGCCTACTGAAGACGACGGCCCGGCGGAGGGAGGGACGGACGCTCTCCCGACCCCGGGCTCAAGCCTGCCAACGGAGCCCAAGCAGGCCTGTCCCCCCCCCCCGACCAGCGGTCCCCACTGGGTGCACCCAGACCCCCGCAAGGTTGTCGCGGCAAGACTGCAAACCTGAGACCGCATGGCCAACTAAGATGGCGGACGCACCGCAACCCAACAGGCCCGTGCAAGTTCTGAAGGCCTGTCATGGCGGGAAACCTTCGATACTAAAATCGAGCAAATATGCAAAGCATTCTGGCTCCGCCTGCAAAAGAGATTACACCAGCAATCCTACCTCGCTGCCCTTGAGCACCTAGCCACAAAAGGGGCCACTAAACCCAACCCCAAGAATAAGGTCTTAGGGGAGCTAAACCCAGCCAGACCCCCTCAAATACAGAGGGGCCCCCGACTCACCGCTATCCAGACACAGTAAAGACTAAGGGAAACCCTCCTGGCGGCACCACCCCACCAGACTTCCAGAGTGGCACAGCCAAACCATGACCAGCTGGGCGTGCGGGATGGATGGAGGGGAGTAGTTGAGCCTTCGGGCCCAGCTCGCGGAGCAGCCCGCACCAACATACTCCCCCTGCAGCTCTGGAGTACCAGGCTGCAATGGTAGCAATTGGGCCTCCCTTCAGGTATGAAAAGCTGAAGCTTGCCCGACGCCCTCACACCAGGAAAACACCCCGGCTTGCTACAATCCGACCCCAGCGATGTCCACGGAGCACACCCCGTCCAGCGTCGCCCAAGCAAGACCCACCACGACACACGGCAACACAGAGAACAGCCAGCACAAAGGGGAGGGTGAGGATACACAGACGGGAGCCGCCACAACAGCACCAGACCCGGCAACACAACCCGGCTGCGGGTCTAACACTCGCTAGGCTGCGGCTCCGTAAGGGACACCCCCACGCCAACAGCTCGCACCCTCTGAAGGCCTCTCTACATCCGGCTCCCCAGCCGGCTACATGACAAGAGACCTGGAAACAACGTACCGTGGACTGTTATCAAGCTCAGGGAAGCGATATGGCCCTAGGCCAGGCCCTGATGACCACTACCACCAGGACACTGAGCACCCCCCGATAGTCATAGGCTAAGAGTGCAATCAAATGCAGCTACCCCCGCACAGAGGGGTGGGCCATCTTATCTAATTTAACATACCCATGCCTTTACAATGTGGTCACATACCCAGTGGTCTTTATTATTATTTTTATCTTAATTATTTTTATATCTAATATTTTGATAATTAACGACTCGCTAGCAACTTGTCACTTGGTGTAGCCTAACCTGTTTAAACAACTTATATTATCTTTAACCACTTATCAGTATGCATATACTACACAGACGCATTTTCAAAGATGTCTAGGCTCCATGTTTCGCTACAAGAGCTTTTAACTCTTATGAGGCCAGTAGACCATAAGCACATAGCAGAAGCACCTAATAAGTACATCAGCGGACAGGTACACAAACGAGACAGTTCATCACAACACAGCCTAGACATGAATCCTGTTGTAGATAATTTCATTAGATGTATGCAGTATGATAAGTTTACGACAAGTTATACCCTCTTGAACCATATACTCTAACAAAAATGTGCAGTATCCTCAAATGCCAACAATTGTTTTCATATGTTTACTGCTTGAATTCGCAATTGCTATTGTGGCATTGCAAATGTACGCGTCTAATCCATGCACAAATAAAATAAAGAATTTAAAAAATAAAAAAAAACAGCAGCAGTGATTCAGAGGTTTAACATAAACCTGTTAACAGAGCTGTGAATTGGATTGACGTGTCCTTTATCATTTTATGCTGTATTGAGTGGAACTGCAAAAGAAGGCTAGACAGGAAGTTTATGGGATAACGGAAAGCCCACGAAGACCACGAAGACCAAAAAGAGAGCTCTCCTTTGGTGATGTATCTTCTAACAAGGGTTATATGAAGCTGCAGAAACAAAGGCAAATTTCTTTTATTTATTTATTTATTTATTATTAATTTTGGTTTTTATATAATGAATTAAAAATGAAGGTGTCACTGGAGTTCAATAGAGTGTCTCTTTAAACAGATAGTACAACCTTACAGCAAGCAAAATTAGGTTAGTTACTCAACGAGCCAACAGTAAAAATACCCTGCAGTAACGCTGTATAATTGTAGTGTAGAACAAAGAAAATCAATATGCCTGCCCAATGACATCAGAGGGTGGATGGGGTTTTGTAAAAATGGTCACAAATCAAAAGCTCATAGAACTTTAACTCTTTGGTGACTTTCCAAACAAGTGCAGCATACCTCCTAAGTGTCCATTAGCAGACTAATACTTCTCTTCAAAATATTTCAACTATATAAATAGCTTTCGGTATGTATGATGACCCATTGATCATAGATACAGTTACTCTTCGGCCATTTTAATCGTTAGGAGGCATAGTACAAATGTGTTGAATCTCAGTGGGGGCTGGACTTACTTCATACCCTGCCCAATTAACTTAGCAGTGTTGAAGGAATAAAAGCTGAATAAAAGGCTCAGAAAGTTAAAGAGTCATGAACGTAACAGTAACAGCATACAATTAATCAAAACTGTGCTTCTATGGAGTTTCGTTTCTAACCAGTGAATTGTAAACACTTTTATTTATTTTTTTCATTTGCTTATCAATTCACCTGAATTTGTTTAGTGAAGAAACCTATTTGAGTCTTTGTATATTACACAACCAGTTTGTTACAAACAGATCACGCACGAGATTTTTTGTTTGTTTAAACGGGATACATCCAGACCAAGCCTATTGCACCTATTCTTTTTGATCAACACAGAACAATTCTAGTGTATATTCTGATTGGATTGTCAAACTGTGATATGATAGAGTTAATTATTAAGACACACACACACATGGTAATATATATATATATATAAAAAAAGTAAAACAATAGTTTTAATTGTTTTGCAGGCTTGCCTGGCACAAAAAGGTTAAGGATAAAATCAGGGGTAGTACTTCATGTAATACCCATTCCCTCCGCCTCATCTGCTCACCCACACACTCCTCTCCAACAAGTCTGATCAATATTCATCGATTAGCTCCGGTCTGGGCTGTCAATCAGAGGCTGATTAGGATTCAGAGCTGATAGGCCTGCCTTCCCTTCCCTCATATCACCCCAAACCACTTTCAGCATGTAAGTAGGCAATAAACAATACCAGAGAACATATACATTATGTGGCAAATGATGAATTAAAGTGAAGCACGTATTGCCTAGGTTAGTAAGCAGCTAATATTGCATTGCTTTTAACGAGGCTTTGTTACATTTTAGTCTAATTAGATTTAAGACATTTAACCAAATCTGGGCAGGAGAGGAATCTCTAGAGCCGACTAGCTCACTGGGGATAGGGTGAGTGCTGAAAGAAGGATAAGTGCGCAGTAACCACCTTGGGACACAAGCATTTAGAGATTTTGGGCTGCAGTCTAACAGTACCATTTTTCTGCAGATTAAGATGGTGGAAGGTGTACTGGGATGTTTGTAGGTGCAGGTGTGAGGCATTTATTAGCCCAGCACTGTATGGGTTTTTGCCTGGACTGGGGGACAGCTCTCCAGGCCTGGACTGGCTCACTGGCGTATTTCTTGGGAGACAACAGAATCTGGGGCCAAGGTCAGGTTGCCAGGTTGCGATGAGTGTGTAGAAAGTCTTTGGTGTGGTGTCTCTGTAAAACATTCATGCTGTACAGGACACACTGATGGGGGTTGCAGTGATGTCACACTTTATGTGCAGGAATGGGGGTCGCTGGTCTCTGGCTTGGCTTCCAGATCTGTTGTACTACGTCGTCTGTCCCTCCACCTATCGGACCAGAAACCAACTCCACCACAATTCTTCAGAGTAAAGTCTACCCACTGGACAGGTAGATATCACCTTTTCTGCCTACTCCTTCTTCCATAAAGCTATAAATTACTCTGGTTGCTCCTGGCACAGTCTTTACAAAGATGCTTTTGGCTCACAGGCCCAAGTGACAAAGTTCAAAGTGCTCCAGACCCACAGACATGGTCACCACTGTCACTGTCCCTAGCATAAACATCGTCACAACAAACATAGAGAAGGACGTAAATGGCAAATAGCAGCCTCCATCTGTCAAACTCACAATGTGGTTCCATGTGAGTAGGACCATCCACATAAAGGTCTCCTGAGCTTCATGCATTAAAAACTACTTAAAAAAAAAAACGAAAAAAAAAACCCTTTCATATAGATAACAGACTGCTTGTTTAGCACATGATTTACTAATCGCTCATTGCATAAAAAGTCATGCAGACCACTCTCAATGAACTGGTCTAGGTGCAGTGGTCATGTCGTTTTAACCCATTATTTACTTTTCAGGGTTAAATATACCTCTTGTGGCGGTCTTCCTGACAGCCACAAGAGGTGCCTCCTCCTCCAACTGAGTCAAACTCAGTCATGGAATCAAATCCAACTGATATCAACATTTGATTGTTAGAGCTCTGCGTCTGGCTGCGCATGACTATTTACAATCCATTGCTTCCCTATTAGAAGCATTGGATTGGAGCAGATCACAGAAGGAAAAAGGCATCTTCAAAGGTGAAGCGGGTGGTTGCAGCAGAAGATTCTTGGTGTCGGAAATGAGGTAAGTGATTAATATTTAACCTAAATTTTTTTTAAACCAAAGGAGGGTGGACAGAAGGGAACCTAAAGTCCCCAAAAAACTATTGTTATTTCTGGGACTATATGCTCCCTTTAAAACTAGTACACAGATGTTTTTATTAGAGGAAATGGTTAAATGTGTATCGTATATGAGACAAAAATAATGTGTTCCATTGAGATATTCCGTGAGCTATTGTTTAATGTTGTTGTTTTTTTTGTTTTGTTTTTTTTAATTAGATCTGTCATCTGACAAAGATGTGATTGACAGGATCAGCTTCATATAAGCATCTGAATTTACCCTTATTGCTCATGCTATTAAATGGCAATTCAATATATACAATATAAAATAAAAATAAAAACTACCTGATGACTGGGGCAAGGAACAGCAAGCACAGCAGAACGCAGTACCAGCCTGATTAGATATCACTCTTAGTCACTGTTCTGACTGCCCAGTGTCCATCAAAAGACTGTCAGCTTCAGGTGGCAAGGCCATCTATACAGTATTAAAGGGACAATCCATACCCTTAAAGCACTTCAGTTTCCTGTGTGTGCTCTTTTTTTCATTTTACAAAAAGTACACATTTCTACAGATATTTGCATTTTTATAAATTAATCTTGTTACACCCCCCTGGCTGTCAATCAGATATTCGGTCCTGTTACTTCCTGGTTAGCTCAGTGGAGCTAAACTCGAGAGGCAGCAATTGCCCAGAGCACCTGCCGTGCAAAGACTTTTCATTGAGCTGTATTGGGAAGTCTGTGACTGGACAGCCACAGAAATTTTTTTTTTATTTGGGCAACGGAGTGTCCCTTTAAGTATGTGACATTTGTATTAATTTTAGTAAGGAAAGCAGTATTGAAATGAGTTATCAGAGTGGCAGTGTTTGTCAATAAGTTAAACTAGTAATTCATAACTAAATCATCCAGCCAAGTGTCCTAAATTTCATAAATCTTATCCAACTACCCTAAATGACCTTAAAAAGCAATTGTATAATACTAAAAACATTAACATCTCAAATTAAATAGGTTTAGATATATCCCTTGGCAGAGTCACAATACAAGGAAAATATGAACATATACGGAGCGATTGAGATACCCTGTTTTAATCCCATGCTAACGTTTTTAGTGTTGTAATGCACTCAGATCATTGGACACATACGCAGATATTTGGTTTTCTCTTGAAAGGATACATTTCTTTTGACACCCTATAAATGTGTATCTATGTATTTTAAAAAATCAAACAAAATCAATCTAACCCCTTAAGGATGGAGGCAATTGTCCAAGTTGTGACGAAAACAAAATCTAGAATTTGAGCTATATGTCTGTTTAACCATAATAATATACCTCTGTTCATATTAAGTACACCCACACTTATTATATTGTATTTTATTCAGGAGATATAGGGCCTTAATATCACATTATATAGAATATATAATTATTCACTATATATATATATATATATATAATCCAAATCAGCAAACACAGATTAAAAGGAATCCATGTTTAAAATGGAATGAGGCAAACGCGATTCTTTGTTAAACTAATTTGCATATGCCCACCCAGAATCCTTTGCAGTTGTAACATCGCTGCAGTTTTGGGATTTCTGTGGGAAAAGCAAGTTTTATGGCTTGACTGGTGTGCAGATTTTTGTTTAACATTGTATTAACTATATATATATATATAACTCATAACTTCAAATACAAATATAATCTGTGTGGGAAATTAAGAAATTTTGTTATTTTCCAAATTCTGCATGGCATTCTACTGTGCATGTCGTGACACTGTAATCTTTTACTGCATGGATATCTCACAAGTACAACAGTACCCCTCTTATACTGGTTTCATGTTGTTTTGTAAAGTTACAGGGTCAAATATAGTGATTTGCCATTTCAGTTTTTACACATTAAAATTTTCCAGTTTGGTTTGGTGGGCCCACGTTGCCTTTGAGACCATACGGCAGCCCAGGTAAGTGTAAAAAGGGTTTTTAATTCTTTCATGTGCGTAAGTTAGGTGGGAAGGAACCCATTAAATGAGGGACAGGGACACTATAGCATTAGGAATTCAGGCTTGTATTTCTAACGCTATAGTGATCCTTTGAAACCTGCCTTTTTCTTATCATTTTATAGCATTAAGGGATGGAAAGAAGGGGCAGAAAGATAATTCCATACCTATTACACTATAATAGTGGACATTTGTGTTCCAGTGCCACTAAAGTGCTGCTTTAAGTGTGTTCCTTTACCATATACTTTAGCATGCATTAAAATTATGCAGATACCAAGAGTGATTCTTAATTAAACAGTGAGCTATTGGTAACCTGTTTGCAAACTGTTGGCCTAAATAGACAAACTGTGGGGAAAAAAACTCCAAATCAGCAGGTCTAACAGACCCCGTGGAGACCTTATTAATCCTGGCTTCTTTCACAACTACTAGAACCTTGATACACTGGGCTCTGGGTTTTCCTTAGAGACTTGAAGAGTCTCTGGTACAAATGCCAAATTGGCCATTTTTTTTTTACAGGCTCTTGTCACTTCACTATGCTGTCAATATGCAGAATTTATATGTTGTAGAATGGAAATCAATTAATTAATCATGAAGGGAAACCCTGTGGAACAGGCATTAAAGCTGCTTCAGGTACTGGGAGCAAAGTGTGAAAACATTGCAGATATGATTAATGAATGGTCTCTCTGTGTTGCTATTTCCAATGCAATATGACCTTAATGAAAGAGTGAAAAAGTTAACTTCTACCACAATGCATACAACTTCCATACATATATGCAATATTAAGATATGCCCTCACTATGGACAAAACAAATCTGATTGCTACCGAAGACGTAAAGGGTGCCTCTACACCCACCAGTGCAGAAATTCAGAAGACTCGCACTGCAAATTTGTTCAGTTATAGGCTCATTAGAACACATGTCCAACTCTTCCCACAACAATCCATAGCAGCCTTTTGCACATGCACAGTACACTAGGGGCTGACTTCCATGTGTGAACAGTTCCTATGGATTTCAATGGGTGAAGCACTGCATGCCAACTAGTCAATTAACAGTCATGTAGCCAAACTGGAATGTACAGTGAGGGGGAAAAAGTATTTGATCCCCTGCTGATTTGGAATGTTTGCCCACTGACAAAGAAATGATCAGTCTATAATTTTTTTGTTAAACTACCGAACTAGATCGACCGTTAGCACTGATTTCATGGAACTGTCTTTGGTATAGGACCATGTGCACGGTCAGTCAAAATTATGACTTCCAGGGAAATTCCGAACCCCTGAACTGATCTGGGTGATATTTGGATATGTTGGTCAGCCAGATCGGAGCTATCAGAGGATGTAACTTGTGTGGGGGGTTTGTGTTTTAAAGGTATTTTTGGGGTTTTATAATATTGTATGTTTTTCTGTGCCTGGAGATAATTGAGTTAGTTCAGTTCCTGACTCAATTATCTCTCAGGCACAGAGGAGGAGTTTGTAAGTTGTAACTAGTCCCCTCTCAGGTTCAGGAGAGGGATTATCCTGTTTGTGTGGTAGTGTCAGGGGCATGCTTAACTGTGTCTGAAATTGTATAAAATCAGGCCATCTGAACAGATTAAAACATTCCAGCTTGTACTCCCAGAACTTTGTGTCGTCTGGTGACTGGTAGGGGAAAGGGCTAATCACTAATCACTGTTTCAGTGTGGAGGATTCAACGGGAAAAGTCCTTGTAAGGACTAGCGCTCCCAGGACTGAGTGTCGTCCAGTGCCTGGGGCTGGAAAGAGCGAGTTCCCCATTTGGCTCCTGGAGGGAGCAGTTCTAGGACCCCAGTCAAGCCACGGCAACTGTGGGCAGAAGTGATGCGGTTTGTCCCCTGTTCCAGCTAGGAAGCGGTCCTTGGCGGAGGTACCCAGCCAGGGGTACAGGGAGCTCCGTCACAATTATGCTTTGGGGGTGTTTTTCTACTAAGAGGACAGGACAACTGCACTGCATCAAAGGGACGTCAAATCTGTACCGTCAAATCTTGGGTGAGAACCTCCTTTCCTCAGCCAGGGCATTGAAAATGGGTTGTGGATGGGTATTACATTTATTTATACAAGCTTGTACTTAAATCCCTCCAAAACTCCAAATTGTAACAGGTGTAGGATGGTTGGTTTACCACAACACCACGGTGGTGCTTGGTGACATATCCTGTTGCTGAATCATGACCCTAATGGAGGGATAATAGGGTGCCTTGAGCAGAGAATGATATAGTCTATACTCATTATATACATTCTTTCTATTTGCCCTCTTTTCGCTTACAAGGTTCCCTTGTAAGTAAATTTTAAATATTTAAAACATTTTAAAAAGTGCATTTTAAAATTCTGATTACTTAAACTTTATATTAAACAAAAATGTTTATGTGAGGAAAGAAAAATGTAGAACGCTACGTGCTGCACTGAGAGATCTCAGTTTATCTCTAAATCCATGAAGATATTAGAAAGTTGAACTCAGCATGTAGAGTTCTACATTTAATTGTATTTTTCTTTCCTCACATAAACATTTTTGTTTAATATAAAGTTTAAGTAATGAGAATTTTAAAACGCAGACATGTGACAGTGCCCCATTAAGATCCCCACTATCTTATAGAACAGGGGTAGGTAACCTTTGGCACTCCAGATTTGGTGGACTACATTTCCCCTGATACTTTGCCAGCAGAGCTAGGCCATCAAGCAGGACAGACATGTGTAAAGCGTGCTCCTGCTGCAAGGGTCGAATTGTCGGTGCTTAACTTGATAAAAACGCTGACCTATCTACCATATTACACCACTTATTCTGGGAAATCCCGGGTGATGCATTGAGACCTTCACCAAGACTTAACTCCACCGGGATCCCGAGAAAGTAAGCTGAGGCCGATCATGGAGGACGAGGCAGAGGAGAGGTGGTCGATCTCCTTGCCACAGTTTCCACAAAGGGCTCCACAGCGCTGCTACCCCCCTCCCCACCTCTGGACCGGTGAGGGTTATCCCGGTCCCCACTGAACCTCTTTTGGGACATTGATACTGCACTTACCGTTCGATTAGAACTTACCCGATACCTTACAGCGATTACTATATCTCTACAAAATGGCTGACGCAACTTCTGCTGACAAACAGGGCCTGAGCCCTTCCCAACAAACGTACTACCACGCGATTGAATCCCGTTTGGACGACATCTTTAAAGCCTTCTGGCTGAAGCTCTCAGAGCATATGAGCGCACCCCCTCCTGAGCCGATAACCTATGGAAGGAGAACAGTGCCAGGAGAGAGCGGCAGCATAACCAGCCAAAAGCCGCTCTGCCTTACTGTATGCCGTATGTATGCATATGTACGACATCTGTAGGCCTGGGAGCCTCGAGATGTCGTACCTCTCTGCATCAGCCACACAGGCCGAGGTTCACGCGTCGCAGGCGGCCTAAAACATTGAGATCCTCCGACCGCCCCTGGATGGGGTTAGACTTGGCTACCAGGATACTCCAAGTCTGTGGATCGTGGATGCTGGCCCTCAGAAATGCTTGGGACTGGTTGGGAGACCTGAACCCACAAGGTATTGCAGCTGCCCACATGTACTCTCATGGACGCACTCCTGCCGTGCCGCTTAGAGGGATTGGCTAATCGAAGTTTTGGGACATAACATGCCTCACAAATAGGCCTCATGCTGGCATTTGCTGTTCTCTCTGTTATTGATTATAGACGCCCAGTTAAAGTTTGCTCTACCTCTCATACCCTTACAACTATCAACCTGCTTAGTTCTGCTGTTCAGAGATGCTCATTTGAGTGGAGAACTTTCTAAGTTAATTAAGCGTTTACATTACCCTCTAACAGATTATCTTATACCGATTGCGACCTATCATTAATGCTATGCTATCTACCAGTCTGCTACACCTGTCATGCTTTGATTAACTCTAAGAGGGTTAGCATGTTACCTTAACTTACTTTCACATACTGTAATACAAAAGTGCAACTATTCTAAATGTTAAGTCACTGTACTCTACAACCTGTTTAGCTATACATGTGACTGCTGAGATGACGTTTTAAGCGTTATGTTGTTGTTTGCACAATTTTATGTCCAAAAAAACGGGGGGAAAAACATTTCTGCTTTGGATGCAACTTTCCTTTTAATCTGTATTGTCATGCATTTTTCTTGCCTCAATAAAAGAAAGATTGAGGAAAAAAACAAAAACGAATTGTCAAGAATTAAAGAGTTTTACATTTCAGGCAAAATAGGAAAATTTTCCAAGTCAACTAAGTCAGCTCAGCTACTTTGGAATAAAATGTTTAATTCACATTAGTGAACAACCCTGTAGCTAACAACCTTTCATGCTTTGTGTAAAAAGAACCCAAAAAACAATATAAAACCTGGGCCTCACAAACTGTAATCTGGATCCAAGACCAGTGAACCTTTTAATAGGGTATATGGATGCGACTGACCTAGTTTTAACCAAAAATAGTATAACGCTTATTATAGACAGAAACCTGCCCAACACTTCTAAAGGAATCAGTTTTCAGATCTCATTCTAAACACGAGTTTGACAAATTTTACTAGAATGCAGTAATGTGGCCATTATAATTAGCAATTAGAATTATATTTCGACCTAACGCTTCTTTCAGGCTTGGCATTATATTAGGGTTACATTTATGTTTACGATTTGTATTACATTTAGGTTTAATGTTAAAGCACTACTCCAAACACCATGACCACTTCAGTGGTCAGTTCTGGTGACTATAGTGTGCCTTTAATTTCTGCTATTATATATGTTCTTTAAGATAAAACATGCACTTTATTAATAGAAAGGATAATTTGATAGTTTATGTGTCTGTCGTGTATCTGGCTTTCTGATTAATTTTATTTGGTAAGATTTAACCCCTTAAGGTCCAAACTTCTGGAATAAAAGGGAATCACGACATGTCACACATGTCATGTTTCCTTAAGGGGTTAAAGGGACACTATAGTCACCCAGACCACTTCAGCTCAATGTTACTGCTGAACGTCCATAGGAAAGCATTGAGAAATGCTTTCCTATGGACACTTTGAATGTGCGCGGCAGCACTTGCCGCGAATGCGCATTCGGCTCCGCTGACGTCGGACAGGGGAGGAGAGGTCACCAGCGCCGGCGCTGGATTAAGGTAAGCTGCCGAAGGGGTTTTAACCCCTTAAGCGCCAGAGGAGGGGGACCGTGAGGGTGGGGGCACACTCAGGGCACTATAGTGTCAGGAAAACCGCTTTGTTTTCCTGACACTATAGTGATCCTTTAATATGTTTAATATGTTTTGGTACCTGCTTTAAAATTTCAATATACTGCCAGTTATTTGAGATGTATTTTTCTTACATATGTATAGGGTCTTTGCTGTTGTAAATCTCTCAGCACCAGGCTTTTTTTTTTCTTTTGGGGGTAATCGTCAGTTGTTAAACAGTACCAGAAAGGCTGGAAACAAGTGAAATTTTTTACACTATTAATAAAGTGACATTTATTATTTTTGCTTTATTGGCTGTGTTGACCATTAAGGTCTTCCCTTTGTAGTATTATAAAATTGGCAATAGGCCATATTCCGGGTGCCAGTAAAACGTCCCACCAAGAATTGGCCAGCAGGTAGCTCTTTTGTACCCTGTAAAATGTGATAGTACACTGCAATACTTCCATGGTGACATTTAACACTGAACACATAGGTCCCCTATAATCAAATGGTTCTTTTTGATTAGAAAAAAACTGGTACGCAGTTGCCCTGTGGCTACAGCTCTGTGGAGCTCTGTACCCCAAAATATCAGTGATGTCCCTTTAATGAAAATAAAAAAAGGTTGTTTTTTTTTTTCTCAAAACATTCGAAACCATTATTGCACTCTTCAATGTAAAAACGTAAAAACTGTGAAGTTTGCTGAGTCCTATAGAAACCATACCTCCCAACTCTAGCGCTTGGTAGGAGGAGGTAAATGTGGTGGACGTACCTGTAAAGGGGATGAGTCTGCCCAAATTACTGACAGATCATTCAGGTGTGGATGCACTCCAGGTTGCCTGCCAATTATCTAAGGCCAGTCCACTAAAAGCAGACCATGCATAGAGCACTGTTTCAGCATACTCTGCAGAATCTTAATGCCTCAACTGTAGTGGGAGCAAATCTAATGATGCGCTCAAACAGTGCTTGCTGGGGACAGTTCCCTAGGGTCCCTCTTTTGAAACAAGTCGGGACAGGACCCAGAAACTGAATCTTTGGGAGGCCTACATAAACTGTTATGTTATACACGAGTATAAGTTAGGCCCAAAATCCCATTTGCACTTTCTGAGCCTGTACACGGCTGACGTGGGGAACTGGTTACATCATTTGTTGGAATTGCGACTAGACGTCCAGAACACCATTATTAAAGCTGGGGAAATGAGCAAAAAGCTTCCTCCATTTCTTCTGTGATTGTATCAAGTTTAGCTAATTAACAAATGCAATAATGAAAACACTGAGCTAAATAAAAAAAAAAAAAACATCACAAAACATCCAACAGATATCTCTCTGTATAATCTGTTTTATCAAATATAAGTGGACAAGTTGAACTACAAAACGAGTGAAATACAACGACAAATGATATGCAGCTCTTTTAACGAAACACAATGTATAGTTATCTATTTATATACATGTAATTATGCGAAGTGTTGTCATGGTCTCAATAAAAGGCACGTTGTTTTCGGGAATGATAATGATAAACGCGTCTACCCACTAATCTTCAGCAACAAAGGGTTAAGCAGTGTTTGTCAGGGAGCCTCCTCCTACTGCAGCACTAGAAATGCTTGTTCTTTGGCTACATGTTAAGGAGGGGCAGAAAAGGAAGAGAGGGGACCTGAGGTCAGCAAAGAAGCAAAACCAACAGGAATATAAATATTATGATACTGAATTCCAGAGAGAGCACAAGAGAGACAGCAAAGGAGCAAGCTAGAGATAAGAATAAAGTAGAGAAAGAGACACTGGGCAGGCAGGGAAGGAAGAGAGAAAGGGAAACAGGCTGATGGATGGATAAGAGTAAGAAAGGGAAGAAATAAATAGTGAGAGAAAAAAAAAGAAAGGGATGATGAAGAACAGAAACAAACAGAAAGGTTAGCGAAAAAAACAAACAATTCCACGATGGATATGTCATCAGCTATAGAGAGATCACAAATATCCCGAGTAATAGTGGGAGTGGGAGACGCATTAAGCAGCGAAACTTTAAAAACTTATATCGCCCTCTGTTATGTATACAGTATTGTATCACACATCAATCGTTCCGAATGACCCATAGTTTATTGGTATCCTATTGGAGCACAGGCAGGAAATCGCTTGATCCTAAAATATTTGGGGTGTATGATAGTTTAGGAAGGACTGTTATAGACCAGTTTCCCAAGCTATACTGCATGTGGCAGTTTTCAAGAGGGTGTTTTTAATACCAGATTTTGTTTTATATGATAATGGTATTTGAAAGGGAATGTCAATATTAGGAGATCATGTTGCATAAAATATTAGATATTAGAAGTTCTCTGTTGAAATAAAAATTGTTATTAATGCTATTTAGTTACAAAGCAGGTTGCAAAACATGGTATGGAGAACTTTGTCTTGTGGACAAGTCTGAGGATGAGAAAACTTGACAAAAGATGGCTCTAGCAATGTCTGTGCAAATAAGGTATGTTCTGACAGTACAGGGTACTCTTGTGCATTGGTGTCCACATGGAGTGTGCGGGTGTGCCTAGACAGGTCTCCCTGACAGGTCCTATGTTCCCTGGTCCCCTTCTCACTGCCCAAGAAGTTAAGCTATATCGATGGTTGAGGTTCCCAGCCGACCCCTAATCCAAGGGAGAAGTTCAATGCTCATTTTACTGTATTAGAGTATTGTGGTGGGTTACAATGGCATTGCTTGGCTACATTTCCCAACGCCTGCCTCAAGGAACTGTTTGCATCCACCGAGGGTGCAGACAGGCTGCATTTCCCACTGGACCACCAGGGATCAGGATACCCTGGCCAAAGGTAAGCCTTAGGGAGGGGGGGAGAAATTGAATTTTTGTTTTGTATGAAAGCACCTATCCCCCACTACTATCCCTAACACAACACTATAGCCCATATCCCCTGACTACTGCCCCTATCTCCCCCACTACAGTCTCTAAACCCACCTACAGACCCTAACTCCTCACTACTGACTTTCTATCCCACTACAGCTTCTATCCCCACTACAGCACTTATCCCCTTACTACAGCTTCTTATCCCCACACTACGTCTTCAAGCCCACCACTTTAGCTCCCAACACATTACATATCTATTACAGCCTTCATAACCCACTACAGCCCCTATCTCCCAGTACTGCCCCAATTCCCCACTACTGTCCCTATCCCCCACTAATATCCCTAACTCCCACTACTGCCCCAATCCCCCACTACTGCCCCAATCCCCCACTACTGCCAGTAACCCCCACTACTGCCCCTATCCTTCGCTACTGCACCTATCCCCCACTACTGCCCCAATCCCCCTACTGCCCCTGTCCTTCTCTACAGCTCCTAACCCCCACTAGCTATACTGGGCAAAGGGGAAGCTAACTTGAATCTCCCTTCTATTTTTTACTAAATGGAAATCCCACTAATTCTCATGTGTATTGTGTCTACATGACTGACTGTGTATCTGAGTGTGTATCTAGGTGTACATGAGTCACTGAGTGTGTAGTTGTATATGTTTGTAAGGCTGTGAGTATGTGTATCTACATGTCTGTATGTGTGTATCTGTGAGTGCATCTTCAGATATGACTGTGTGTGTCACTATTGAAACAAAGGAGGTAGTACCGCACTTCCTAGAGGCCATAGGATGCTTTAACTGATGCAGGAATAGCGAATCCTTTGTAAATAATATATCCTAGAAGAGGCTTCAGGCACTCACAGGGTTCAAATACAAAGCATTTTTATTGGATCAAAATGCTAAAGTCAATGTTTCGACCACAAAGGTCTTTGTCAAGTGCATGTGCTGTGGTTGCTATAGTACCTTCCTAGTTGGCACTATAGGAACGGAGTGAGGTGACATGACTACATTCAGAAGCTGGCTTCATTGATGGTGGAGGTTTCCCCTGCTTGGGGAAGTGTCCACAAGCAGGGCAAATCAACTAAGACCAGAGGAAGAGCGCAGGAAAATCGGATATGGATATCACAAAAGTTTAACATCCAACTCTTTAACAAGATCATGGCGGGGGAGTGAACTGTCACTACTCTGAATTAGAAAATGTCACTACTCTGAAAGTGACAGACCCTAATTCCATCATTCTAGTAAATAATAATTTCAAAACGACTAGTGCAACTAAAAAAAAAATAATAAAAAAAATATTAATTTACTTATTAGTCTTGATTGTTAAAATGCCTCATAATTACAGGATTTTTTGAAAGTTATAGGAAAAATAGGGTTTTAAAGCTAAACCTTTTAAAAATTTAGACTGCTGAGATTTTACTTTTAGCAGCCACATAATCCAAAACCAATGCACAATATTTTATATTTGTGAAAAGTAGCCCTCCACTTTTCATTAACCCATTATTTACCTCTGCTAAATTTCATAACAACATTTCATTCCCCACCCCCCCACAAATTTATCTATTAAGCCCCCCCCCACCCCCCCCCACAATTCTGTTTCATGCAGACACAGACTTGTTTGTCCCACTACTGTAAAGATGACATATTTGCATTCTGCTACTGCCTATGAAAATATTAATACCCAACATATATACCGTATGGATGATCATAGGGTCAAAAGCAGACATGCCAATTTCAGTTTCCAAATTTCAGCGATTTGGGATGAATTTTAAACACAGTGTTGCCTAGGCAATTCTAAATTTCTCAATGGATTTATTACTATAGGTTGATATAGATATCCATATGATGAATAGGCTTTAATGTTAAAGGCCTAATACAAGCTCAAATGGACACTTCGGATGCCTAAAGTGCCTCACGTGTCAATCAGACAACCGGTCCTTTTACTTCCTGGTTGTATTGCTAGTGGAACTAAACTCTAGAGGCAGTAATTGCCCCAGATCACCTATCTTGGAAAAACTTCTCATTGAGCTGCATTGGGAAGTCTGGATTGGACAGCCACAGAATATCTGTGTGGGTTAGAAGGGGAGGGCCTGCCAAGGCAGCAGACAAGAGTTCTGCAACTTTTGCAAGCTCTTTTTAGCTATATCCCCAATAAAAAAAAAAAAAAGTAATTAAATACATGCATGTTTTCAATAGGGATATATTTACTAAACAGTGACATTTATTTTGTATCTGGGTGGATTGTCCCTTTAATTTGGTATGGCAGACAATATTCAAATGATAGAATAAATGCAATGGAACTTATGGCTGTTTAAAGATTTGGCTTAGAATTGATTTTAATGTTTCACTACCTATTTTTAGATAGCTTAGCACTGATCTGAAAGATGCAGTACATGGTAAATTATAAGCATATGGTAAGGCAGACAGTTGTATTACTGTTTCGTAAGGATCCTGGTGGCATTTTCAGGAATGCAGCTTCATAAAACTACCACCAGAATATAAAAACAATGTATTTTGTTTGTATAAAAAGTGTCTGTAGAGAAAATTGATGCACACATGAAAAAAGGGTCCCCAAAACCAGGCTCTCCTGGTTTCCATGGTAACTGTCATTATTTTAGCATTTTAAACTTTGTATACATAACCCTTTAGTTCTGCATAAGAGCATGAAAGAAGGGGTTGGAATTTTAAATCTCTGGAGCAATTCTGAGGGAAAGAATGGAATGAGAATTGCAAAGGGCAAATCTGAAGAAAATCGGGTAAGTGGGGTTATAGGGGCAACATTTTGTTCTGCATGCTGTGCACTATAAATCATAGCCATTGTATTTGAAATACATGAACGCACATGAGATTCGTGGAGGCTGAGCCATTACAGGCACAAAAGGATTAAGAGGTAAAGAGGTTATCCCATGGAAATCTGAAATGACTGGCTTTACAAATACATAAAAATACAGATTATTTTAGTGTCCATTAAAATTGGACATGGAATTTAATCATAGCGCCCCTTAAATCTGAAACGTAAAATCCTTACCTAATCAAGAGATATTTAAATATATAACTAGTGATGTCCCGAACAGTTCGCGAATGGTTCGCCACGAACGGTTCGTGAACCGTTCGGCGAACCGCTCGGGACATCACTATATATAACACAAGCCTCACAAAACACATTACCCCAAAAATATATTTGAAAAGAATTGTGCTGAGGTTAGCTATAGAACATATTTGATGCATGGAGAGCAAGACAAACGATGGAATGTTACCCATATAAATTATATTGTGATAATGTAGTGTGAAAAGCTGAATTCAAATTATTGAAGTATTTTAAAAGTTTTTTGTTTTTTGTGATCAGCTAGAAAGACTCTAAGCCTTTTATATTAATGGAAAGCAAACATTTGATTGGCAACAAACTGAACTGCTTCAGAAGACCAAGAGAAAAGCCAAGTATACACCTTCAAAAAGGAGAGCACTGGTTTATGATAATTAAATTAATACCGTAATAATAATAATAGCCATAATAATATAATACCATAATAATATAAGGCGAACAAGAGTGATACTGCAGTGATGTATAAAGGCTAAACAAACAGGCAGTAATAAAAAACTGATAATGAACTCATACTGTATTATAGTGTACTATACTATTACCACAAAATTCAATTAATAAGAAGAACAAACAAATACTTAAAGGGACACTATAGTCACCAGAACAACTATAGCTTATTGTATTTGTTCTGGTGAGTAGAATTATTCCCTTCAGGCTTTTTGCAGTAAACATGGTCTTTTCAGAGAAAATGCAGTGTTTACATTACAGCCTAGTGATAACTCCACTGGCCACTCCTCAGATGGCTACTAGAGGTGCTTCTTGGGGCAGTGCTGCACAATGTGCAGTACTGCCATTCCGTGTCTCCACCCTCTGCATGCAGACACTGAACCTTCCTCATAGAGATGCACTGATTAAATGGACCTCTATGAGGAGATGCTAATTGGCCAGGGCTGTATTTGACTTGTGCTGGCTCTGCCCCTGATCTACCTCCTTGAAAGTCTCAGCCAATCCTATGGGAAAGCATTGTGATTGGCTCACATACTCACTTCTGATGATGTCAGCTGTAAGCAGGCAGATCAGGGGCAGAGGCAGCTGCTGCAGACTTGAATACAAGTAAGATGTTACTATTTTTAGGAAGGCGTGGGGGCAGATGGTGGTTTTAACACTATAGGGTCAGGAATACATTTGTGTTCCTAACTCTATAGTGTTCCTTTAAATAAATCCAAAGAATGACATACACGGTGACGTAGCATGTAATATGACGACTCATAATTACTCTATTATTTGTTTCATGTCAACAAGAGGGGCATTGGGTTTGCGTATAAATAACTCTTACATAAAGGCAGGTAGGCCCTTTTGGGGGTCTTGTAAATAGAGAAAGTGAGGTAACGTGGAGAAAGAGAGGGCAGGTGGTAGGAGCTGCATGTGGCTTATACCCATCTGTACAGCTTGGCACAAGGCGAGTGACAGACAAGTCCCTCCCTCATACTGCCAGGAAGACAGGTGCCATCTGCTACATGTCTCAGGGCACCAGGAGGAGGGAGAGAGCTCTAACAAGGAAGACAGAGAGATGAGCTAGAATCCTCTCAGTATTACTTCTAACTTCAACATTCTACTATCTTTGATTCACACCAAACTCGTCTAAACTCCTCCTTAATATCTTCTTTATTCATTTAGCTGCATACTGCATTTAGTTCCCCTCACACAGCCATCTCTCTCACAAATTAAAATAAGTGTTTTGCAGAACAGGGAGTTCTGCAAACAAACCACAGCAAGGAAGGGAGTCACATGATAAAAAATAAAATAAAAAGGAAAGTGACAGAGGCATTATAAAAGAGAGGGAGGGGGGAGGGGGGGTTGATAACAGGGGTGCACAGGATGAAAGCGAGGCAAAATCAGAGATAAGAAACAGGAGTAAGCAGAAGCCACAGAAGCACATGTTCAAAATAACCACACATTCATAGACGCGCACACACACGCGCGCACTTTCCCCATCAGAGGGGACACAATGTTCCAGACCGATTTTCCCCAGAGTTCAAACCTTAAGGAGCCGTCAGGGCGGCTCAGAGAATAATGCTGATGTGAGAGAAAGAAGAGAAAAAAAAAACGCTCAGAGAGAAAGGAGAGAGACAAGGATAGCAGAGCAAGTTATGAAGAACGAGAATAGTACTAGGAGGTAGATTAATACAGAGAAAAAACACAGACATGCACACAATAATTTATGCAACAATAATGTAATTTATAACAAGATCAAAGTATATGATTTACACAGACTGCTTTCTAAACACATTTATTGTAGTTTAGTTTTAAAACACATTGGTGTGAAAATTATTGCTGTGGAGCTCTGTTATATACTCAGACACACCAACCATATGGAGCTCCTCGAAAAGACATTAAAGGACGACTCTAGGCACCCAGACCACTTCAGCTTAATGAAGTGCTCTGGGTGCCAGGTCCCTCCAGGATTAACCCTTTTTTTTATAAACATAGCAGTTTCAGAGAAACTGCTATGTTTATAAATGGGTTAATCCAGCTTCTAAAGCCTCTAGTGGCTGTCTCATTGACAGCCGCTAGAGGCGTTTGCGTGCTTCTCACTGTGAAAATCACAGTGAGAAGACGCCAGCGTCCATAGGAAAGCCCGGTGCTGGAAAAAAAAAGGTAAGATTTAACCCTTTCCTCTCCCCAGAGCCTGGCAGGAGGGGGACCCTGAGGGTGGGGGCACCCTCAGGGCACTATAGTCTGAGTATGTTTTCCTGGCACTATAGTGGTCCTTTAAGGTTATACATTAACATTAATTAGACCAAAAAAATAGAGACTGCCCCTCCTAAATAGGGACACTTGGGAGGTATGTTAAGTACATATAAACACAGCAGTTGTAATACAACCGAGTCCTGCTAGTATTGAGTCAGATGACACATTAGACAGAGCTCTCTATGAAAGCATTTTTTATTATCTCACAGAGCAGTGACAAGGCCAGGGATCTGTACATTCAGTGAAAATGCCCACACCTTATTTGGTTTTGAGCAATTATTGGAATCAGGTGACTGTGTCCAGAGAATGTGAGGTCAAGGATAAAAGCAAAACTACAAGGGCTAGAGGCATTATCAAACGTCTGATTGCATTTTGTATAATACCGAAAACTGGCAAGCCATAAAAAGTAATCAAATTGTACATTACTAATACACAGAACACGATTCATGCACTGTGTGTATGCAAACAATTGAAGACTAGGGGAGAGTCTGATGGGGGTAGGCAGACTATTCCAGAGGAAGGGAGCCGCCCGCGAGAAGTCCTGCAAGCGTGATTTGGCCGTACGGGTGCGAGCAGTAGTCAGGAGGTGGTCATGGGCAGAGCGGAGGGAACGTGGAGGGGCATACCTATGGATCTGTGAAGAGATATAAGAGGGGCTAGAATTGTTCAGTGCTTTATAGGTATGGGTTAGCACTTTTAGGATACAGGAAGCCAATGTAAGGACTGACAGAGGGGTGAGGTGTAAGAGGACCGACTAGAGAGGAAAATCAGTCTGGCAGCAGCATTCATTACAGACTGGTTGTTACAGATGTAGCAGACTACTGTTATTTTGACCCATATGCATCACTCCCGACATTGTGTCTGGGGGTGTGACTGAGAGATTGTAGGTGACTTACTAATAATTTATACAACTAAAATGTAATTTAGATCAAGAACAATTTATCTTATTTACATAGAATAATTTCTAAACACATTTATTGTAGTATAAAAGCCATTAGAGTATTATTGCTGTTTTACACTCAGATACACCAACAATATGGAGATCTTGGGAAAGAGGGACATTAGGATAGAAGAGAGGGACAGAGGGGTTTGAGTCTAAACTATGCAAAGACCCCCATGAAAGTGACAGATCCTGTTTAAGAAGTTAGAACTGATCAGGTTAGTTAAAAGGACAGTTTTGTCCTTTCCTGGATGCTTGAGTAGGGGCTCAAAATGTCTACTTTCCACTAGCTATTGGAAAGTAAAACGTCAGCCTAAATGAGTAGAAATTCACCCCTTGTTTGTGTTTAATGGACCCATTAACCCTCCAGGCTTGCAGTGGTAAGTAACGTTTAAAACCTGGCTAGTAACTTAGGACTTGAATTTGAGCTGCTTGACGACTGGTGATTTTATATCTAAAGAAGACATGTGGACTATCTACAGCAGCGGTTCCTCATGCTGTCCTCAAGGCAACCAATAGAATTGCAGCAGAATTGGAACAGGCCTACATCCTGAACTGTTGGTGTGACTTGAGGATTGGGTTGGTGATGATGCTGCAGTTGGTGTAACAGGGGAGGCTCATGCATGTCAATGTTAACTTTAGCAGACAACAATAAAATCACTCTCTCACTTAATGACCATCATGATAGGTCAAAATCATCACAGAAAACAGATCCTGCACAACTGGTAACAAGACCAAAACTTTATAACAATCAATCACAGCAAAGTCATGTACAGTGCAATTACGAGACAGATTGAAATACTAAAAAATATGGGACAATGGGAGTGAATATCCACCAGGCATCTCTGAGCTTAAAGGGACAGTATAGGTACCATAACAACTTCATATGAATGGAGTTGCTATGGTGCCAGAAGGCCACCTGGTGCATTCTTACCTTCATGGGTTAAACCGTTTTCAAATGGATTAACCCTGAAGTTGCCTCCAGTGTCGATCTCAGCTCCCACCTTGGCGGCATCCGGCTTCTGAAATTTCAGATTCAGGGAGCGCAGAGTTTCTTTCCAAGCCAGTTTTGTGAATGGGTAGTCAGTGATTGGCTGAGAGCATCAGCTGGCCGTTCCCAGAGAATCAACAGCCCCCTGCCTGTCTGTAATCTGCTCTTCCTGAATCTGAAATTTCAGAAGCCGGATGCTGACAAGGGGGGAAAATAATTTTAAATGTAAGGCAAAAGTAGCCAAAACGTAAGCATAGCTAACTTAAAATAATTTTTCCAAGTTGGCTATTTTGGCCTTAAATTTGAAATTCACTTTGAATTCTCACTTTACCCTGTAAGTCACAACAGTTGTGAGTGCGAGAGAAATTTGGAAGTTAAATGCTGAAGTGATCCCCATATATTCACCACCTGACATTTTTACACAATAGAAAATAAAACAAATCATGAGAACACTGCAAGAAAAAGGTCAAATGACCAAATAAGTAACATAGAACAGCAGTTCACAACCCTTTATTCAATCATCATATGTTTATGAGGGGACAAAACCTGGATTGTTTGTGTGCCTTGAGGACTGGTTTATGAATCACCACTATAGAGTGTATACTTTTTTGAAATATACACTTTTTGCACGTTTGCATACTATTGAAATATAGCTCCAGCATAACAAATGTAAAAAAACAAACTTTGAGCGGTAAATTAATAATGTGCTCCTTGTCATATATTAACTGTAACTGTCAAAAATGTATTTGAATCCTAGGCATTTGATAGATAGCTAACCTATTTTGAGGCATTTTTTTCATAAACTGCATTAATATCCTAGGTTACCAATGAATTTGTTTACTACTAAAACACTCTTATAATGTATACAAGTTCAGGTGAGTTTAAACCTTCTGCTTTATATATACAAATATTTGGGAGCGTTGACCAAACCCCCTTTGGTTTGGCACCATTCCTGTCAGTACAAGGTCCTGTTTAAAACTTGCACTGCAGAAAGACCCAATATAAGTAATAACTGGGTGAATCTCATAAGAGTGGCATTGTGTTGTTAAGGTAGGACCTTCTAATATTGGGTACTCAATTTAAAGTGGCAGGCCTACACAATTTAAGATTATATATTGTATAACCAAACCTGTGTTATTTTTGCCAAAAATCGTGTGTTTTAAAACTGAGTAAGCTGGATTGTTCATGATATATATGTTGTGAAATAGGAAACTATCAGTGAAACTAACAATGTTTCAGTCTTCAAGATAGGACTTCCATCAGGACCTAGCTAGAGAAGTCAACTCATTGTGTAATTTGTATTATGTATGGCTATTTCAATGGACAGAGCTTTTATTCAAAATCCATATTGTATAGTGTGTCTGGCACTGTGCAAGGAAGGGCCTTTGGTGCAGCTCCAGGACATACTGTACTACCCAACATTGGATTGAGTCACACTCCCAACAGCAGCAGCTATTTACACAATGACATACTGTCTCTCCCCACAGCCCTTCTCCCAGCATGACAATATTGGAAGAGAAACTAAGTGAATGGTTTTAGACAAATGGCAAATATATACAAGTATATGTATTCCGGTTCTTCCCTAAGTGTGGTGGAATACCTAACCTCAAGCAAGTATTACAGGATAGTAAATAATGACATTAAGGAATGTCTATACAGGGAAGTTAGTTGAATTTACAACTATATAGTCAAGCTATCACATTTTCTAGCATTTACCACAATTCATTCTTTAGTGAACATTGACAAACTGTAGCACACCATGTGTTTTTGAATAACAGACAGAATTTAATTTAAAGGGAGACTCCGTTCGCAATAACAACTTCATCTAAATGAATCAGTAGCTCTACTGATTAGCTTAGAGCGTCAGCTGACCACTCTAGCCTATTTTAGTTTAAAATGTGAAATTCACTTTTAATTCCCAACTATTCATACTTTAATGAATAACCCTATCAGGGTGTCCCAGTAGACATAAATGAGATAATTTGGCATAGTTTAGTGGATAACCATCACTGTGGTTGTGGAACTTGATTTGCACTCACCTCGTTCTCGGACGAAGTAGGCCAGATAGAGGTCGAGTTCCTTGACAGACACACTGATGTGGTGTGGCTGCACACATAGCTGAGGGTTCGAGCAGTGGCCTGCCTTAACCAGTCTCTCTCCATCCGTGCTCTCCAGTGGAATGCCCTTGAACAAGATGACCATCACTAGGTCCAACCTCCACACCTTGTCCGCCTGTCGCAGGCAGTCAATTCTCCTCATCTTGCCTTTCTGGTCAGGATTGGAGAGGACACAACTGGCTGCCTTCTTCCCAGTTATGGACAACACAAAATCCTCTCGGAACTCTGGTCTGATATCCTTGCGTAGCTTGGCCAGCAGACGTGATGCCCACTTCTGCTTGACTTCAGCCTTCTCATTCAGCAGCTCATCTTTAACCCCTCGCTCCTCATCCTTGGTCATCTTTTTCTCATGCTTCTTGAAGTACTTCCGTTTCCGTGCCTGAAGGTTGAACCACGTGTATGCAAAAGCTCGAACATGAGGGAGCAGGGCCTCAATAAACGGGTGGAACTCATCCTAGAAGAAATAAAAAGAATGTCATAAAAAAACAAGGCACATTGCTTAAGTTCAATAAGGCCAGCAACACCTATGATTATCACAGATAACAACGCTCATCATTGCATGCTTAGAGACCAAAATAAGATGTCTTTGTTAGAATGATATAGCTATTTTTTTAAATTAAAGGGACACTCCAGGCGCCCAGACCACTACTGCCCATTGGAGTGGTCTGGGTGCCAACTCCCACTACTCTTAACCCTGCAGGTGTAATTATTGCAGTTTTTTATAAACTGCAATAATTACCTTGCAGGGTTAACTACACCTCTAGTGGCTGTGCTAGAGCATCGCTGGACGTCCTCACGCTGTGTGAGGACCTCCAGCGTTGCTCATTTCCCCATAGGAAAGCATTGAAAGCATTTTCAATGCTTTCCTATGGGGAGCTCTAATGCACATGTGCGGCATTGCCGCGCATGCGCATTAGGTCTCCCCGGCCGGTGGGTGGGATCAGTCTTGCCACCGGCCGACGCAATCACTGGGAGGAGCGGCGGTGGAGGAAGAAGCGGGACATCGTCGCTGCCTCTGGTAAGTTACTGAAGGGGTTTTCACCCCTTCAGCAACCGGGGATTGGGGGGTGGGAGGGAGAGGGGACCTGCAGTACCAGGAAAACAGACTGTTTTCCTGGCACTGGAGTTTCCCTTTAAACAATAAAAGTATAGTAACCCATCTATTTCAATATTTCAATATGCCTTTATCTTTAAATATCTAAAATTTAATATGCCAGAAAAAATGCTTACACACAGGGAAGGAGGTGAAATTTGTCTTGGCTTTTAAAGAAAAACTATTATAATTTTCATATTATTACTGAAAATTAAAGATGCTTGTAATCTAGCCTTACTGTATATTACTTTGTACTAAACACATATAAATTAAAAGTTATTTTACTGGATGCACTGACTTACACTTGCCTGGTGGTGCAAGCCATATTAGCCCTCTTTGGTCGGAAGAACCACTGATCTGACACTGTCCAATTTTCAAGATACTTGATGCTAGCAAGTAAGAAATCAGCAGCTTTGTAAAGTTTCTGGGTTGCTACCAGCTGTTACCCAGACAGCCAGGAGGGTGCTCTTATACACTCAATTTGATCGCTCACCTAAGGTGGAAGTGAAAGCTTCTCATAGAGAAGCATAGGTTTCAATAGTTCACCAAGAGAAGCATTGGGGGTCCAGTGCGGCAATTGCCACACATTCATCTTGCCTCCCAATGCTTCTCTATGAAAATCACAGGATTGACTGGGAAATCATCACTAAAGAAGGATCATCTCACCACTGGATTTGAGATGAGTAACTTCAATCTAAAATTTTAGGTCGACACTCCAGTGTTACAAATAAAGGTATCTATTTACAACACCGGAGTCGTCCATTTAAAGGATGCCTTAAAGGACCACTATAGGCACCCAGACCTCTTCAGCTCAGTGAAGTGGTCTGGGTGCCAGGTCCATCTAGAGTTAACCCGGCCTGCTGTAAACATAGCAGTTTCAGAGAAACTGCTATGTTTACATTAGGGTTAATCCAGCCTCTAGTGGCTGTCTCATTGACAGCTGTTGGAGGCGCTTCCCACTGTGATTTTCACAGTGAGAAGACGCCAGCGTCCATAGGAAAAGCATTGAGAAATGCTTTCCTATGGACTGAATGCATGCGCATTAGGCAGAAGAGGGAGGAGAGTCCCCAGCACTGAGGGAGCCTGGCGCTGGAGAATGGTACGCGTTTAACCCTTTCCTCCCCCTAGAGCCCGGCGGGAGGGGGGCCATGAGGGTGGGCAAGTTTGTTTTCCTGGCACTATAGTGGTCCTTTAACAGAGTAAGATGAATTAAAAAATATATATTTATTTACACGTATCCAAAACAAAATAATACAAACGGGGATTATAATACGTGTAACCTTTTACTTCAATTAATAACAAATGATAGCGGTTTTACTATAAGATTATTTTCTGATGTGGGAGCATTTATTTTAAAAGCCATATAAAGAAACTGTTTTAATATACAAGTGTGCTACATTCCCAAGTTGAGATAAAAAGCATTTCCTGTACAGTGATGAGTAAATTGAATCGGAATGTTCTTTCTTATTCTAATACATTGTGTCAGATAGACCTTTGAGAAGCCATATTTGCCAATCCTTAACCCCTTAAGGGCACATGACATGTGTGACATGTCATGATTCCCTTTTATTTATTTGGTCCTTAAGGGGTTAAAGGGACACTATACTCACCAAAACAACTTTAGCTTAATGAAGCGGTTTGGGTGTATAGATCATGCCTCTGAAGTTTCACTGCTCAATTCTCTGCCATTTAGAAGTTAAATCACTTTTATTTATGTTTATGTAGCCTTAGCCACACCTCCCCTGGCAGAGAATTTAGCAGTGACACTGCAGGGGCATGATCTATACAACAAAACTGCTTCATTGAACTAAAGTTGTTTTGGTGAGTATAGTGTCCCTTTAATTTATACTGCTATTTATTTTTTGCATATAATATGCATTACTAGTATATGTGTTCTGTAAATAATTACCTAAGATGCTAACCCTTTCACAGTATCCTTATTTTGTGACATCTTGAAGTTGGTTTTAAGCCATTCCCTAATTCCAACCTTAAACCAATGGTAGAAGCACTGGAGATACATATGCAAGCAGTACTTCTCATATTAACTGTCAATGAGAGATGTAAACTGCCAACAAAAAGACAGAATGAATACAATTAAAAATAGCAGTAGTCTGCTACTGCTGTAGTGTAATGCAAGGACAGCTACATGAAACTGCAAGTAGCACAAAGTATATTCCAAGTTCTTAAATAAACACTGCGGGATTTATTCAACAAACATCGAATCGTGGTGAATTAAAATCTGAACTGCAAAATGTAGGCAAAAATAGGCCAGTGGTAACAATAATAATAATGACATGCAAATTACTATGGCAACACGCATACTTTATCACTTTTGGCTTATGTATGTTAGTGTTAGTGTGTGTGTGTCTGTTAGTGTGGATGTCTGTTAGTGTGGATGTCTGTTAGTGTGGATGTCTATTAGTGTGTGTGTTAGTGTATGTATGTATGTTAGTGTGTGTTAGTGTGTCTGTTAGTATGTGTCTGTTAGTGTGTGTATGTTAGTGTGTGTGTGTATGTTAGTGTTAGTGTGTGTGTCTGTTAGTGTGTATGTTAGTGTTAGTGTGTGTCTGTTAGTGTTAGTGTGTATGTTAATGTTAGTGTATGTATGTTAGTGTTAGTGTGTGTGTGTCTGTTAGTGTGGATGTCTGTTAGTGTGGATGTCTGTTAGTGTGGATGTCTATTAGTGTGTGTGTTTGCCTGTTAGTGTGTGTGTGTGTTTGCCTGTGAGTGTGTGTGTCTGTTAGTGAGTGTGTGAGTGTGTGTCTGTTAGTGAGTGTGTGTTTCTGTTAGCTAGTGAATGCGTATCTGTCAGTGAATGTGTGTGTGTGTATTTAGAAG
The DNA here is from genome assembly GCA_933207985.1 of Pelobates cultripes. NCBI lineage: Eukaryota > Metazoa > Chordata > Amphibia > Anura > Pelobatidae > Pelobates > Pelobates cultripes. The sequence continues at coordinate 29,901,428 of OW240916.1, forward strand.
GAGGGAAGGTTGGGTGGCGGTTGCGCGGGTGGGGGTGCCTGAGTTTTGTCCTGCCTAGGGCAGCACAAAACCAGGATACACCACTGGATGAGACACATTTCCATCATTGTCAAATTTTGCAACCCATCACAAATGATTAGTGAATAGATTGAGAGAAAATGGAAAAACTCTTAAAATCTGTAAATGAAAACTGACTTTTCAAGACATCACAAAAATCTGAAACTACTTACAGCGTTTATCACTAAAATAAAAAGTTGTCAGGAATTCAACGTGCATTTCAAATTGAAGGCCAAAGTAGTCAAACGGGAAGCATAGCTGACAAACAATTTTTTAATTTTGGCTGCTTTGACCTTAGAGGGACACTAGAGGAATCAAAACAACTTTTGCTTAGTGAAGTATTTTTGGTGTATAGATCATGCCCACGCAGTCTCACTGCTCAATTCTCTGCCATTTAGGAGTTAAAGGGACACTGTAGGCACCCAGACCACTTCTGCCCATTGCAGTGGTCTTGGTGCCTTGCCCCTTTCCCCTTAGCCCTGTTAGTCAAAACACTGCGTTTTTTTTAGAAACCGCAGTGTTTTGATTACAGGGCTAATCCAACCTCTAGTTGCTATCGCTCAGACAGTTCTTAGATCACGAAAAGTGTTTTAAATGACGATCGATGTCCCCACGCTCTGCATGAGGACGTCGAACATCGCCGGAATCTCCATAGGAAAACATTGAACATTGAATAATGTGCGCGGCCATTGCTGCACATGCGCATTAGGTCTCCGGAGCGTGGGCGGGGGACATCGACGCTGGACCCAGGTAAGTAACTAAAGGGGTTATTAACCACTTTAGCGCCGCGGGAGGGGGGGCCTTGACAGAAGGGTGAAGCTACAGTGCCAGGAAAACAAGTTTCTTTTCCTGGCACTATAGTTTCCCTTTAAATCACTTTGGTTATGCAGCCCTAGCTACACCTCACTTCGTGTGACTTAAACAGTCTTCGTAAACACTTCCTGTAAAGTCATCTAATGTTTACACTTCCTTTGCACTCTCTTTTTCATTTAGATTTTCTTATCTCCTGCTCTGTTAATAGCTTGTTATACCCTGCACTTTGATCACTATAAATTCTGACAATTCTCAGTGAATAACCCTGTCAGCATGCATTCTAGTTCTACGCTAATTCAGTAGAAATTTATATTTCTCATCTTGGATTTCCGCACATGTCTCATGTGTGATATGGCCAATAAACAAAGCACAGTTTATTTGACTTACTGTTAATGTAAAACATTTGATGCTTTAATAACTATATATGTTTTTCATTCACTTCATGCTGTTGAAGTTACAACTGCTCTTTGACCAGGGCCGGAGATCCCATAAGGCAGTGTAAGACCACTAGGGGGCGCCTGTTTTCAGCACTTATAATGTGTCTTTTTGAGCTTAAATGGGCAGGTAGGGAGAGATAAGTACCGGTGTCCTCTGTAGTCCATTCAGCCTTAATAGCAGAGCTGCAGGAACAATGTTACTGTAAGAAAAACTCAGTGCTGTCCCAGCTACTCCAGTGTCTGAATGTGAGGCTGGACAGGAAGTGGAAGGGATCACTTCCTATCTCCCCACTAACAGCCGCTCACATAGTAAATGCCCTGCAGGAAGAGCAGTGGAAGTTCTTGGTAATGCACACTGTATAACAGCTCCTGCAACTCTAATATCATCAATCTGATTGGTCTACAGAAGGCACAGGAGGGTGAGTACTTTGCAAATAACACTTCAAACTCCAGCACTCAAAACCATAATCCTATGTTTAACTCCTCTTATACTCCCCAATACTTAATTTAACTTAACTCTCACCCTAAACGGCCCATATACTACAACTTTAACCCCTCTGAACCTGTTAATCTACTTAACACTGACATTAACCCCTCTCTAACCTTAACCCCCTCTTTACCCTAACCACTTAGGGTAACTCACACCCTCACTGCACTCACAGATTCAAACACAATACATTACAAACAGTCCACAAATATGCACATACATACATTTATCCATATACGGTTGTTAAATACGAATGTTTTTAGATGTTTTAGGCCTGCAATGTCCAATTAATACATTTAACTATATTTTATCTGCCTTATTTAGAGATTAGGGAGCAGGGGGCCCCTTATAATTTTGTGCCTTCACCTGATATATAAATCGGGTCTGTCTGTGACCCGAAAATGTCTTTCCATAAATTAGTTCAAAACAATAATGTAAATAGATGATGGGTATTATAATTATTATTTTAATTTCACCATCCTTTAGTAAGTTAAGGTAGGATAATACGCTAAAGAACTTCAGTGTAGAGGTGGTCATTTTGCAATTATACGATACATTTCAAACTCTCAGTTACAGAGTAGAAAAAGACTGTGTGATGTCATCAGCCAATTAAATTCTGTGATTTGCAGAGAACCTCCCAGCTCTCCATTGGCCAGAAAACAAAACACTCTCTGATAAGGGCCAAGGTTAGCTGACATTCTTTTATCTTTTTTTTTTATATTTGACTTTTATAATTAAATAAAAAAATACTGAACAGATTTCAAACTTATCGACATAAGCATGATACAGTTTTTTAAACTGCTGTATGATGGTGAAGATAATAACATAGTTACTTAAAGGGGAAATATTACCATCCAGGATTATTAATATTACTTTCTTTTCCTTTAAATTTAACAAATATGTGTTTGCGAGGTCTGACAAAGAATATTAAAGGGAAACTGGGTAAAAATGACCCCCAAAACTGACAGTCAACCTGGAATCAAAGTCGGCTGATTGAGAGGTGCCGGAGGTTAAGCTATAGCACAGAAAAAAAAAATGCAAAAAAATCAGTTGATTGGAAACATTTTAAAATGCAACACTGCAAAGACCATGTGCTCGCACCATAACCACTTCACTCTGCTGTATTTATTTTTATCCTGGAGGCTGAATATCTTCAACTTGGCTCTCTGTCAATAACTGTTATGAGGTCTGCTCTTTACACTAGTCAGTCTGCATGGAGAAAGCGTAGGCAGGAGGGGAAATATAAATATTGAGATGTTTATCAATGTTGTGATCTGAAAAGTGGTGAAAAGTTCTAAACTTTCTAAGCTTTTACAACTTTAAATCTCCCTAAATATTTGTCCTCCATCAATGCAATTTGTGCCTTGGCTGTTGGGCTGAGCTGGATTGTCATGATACTTGCGAAAGCTTTAAGATACAATTAAAATAGAAAAGAGCATTAAAAAAAAAACAAAAAAAACCCCCAATAAACCGTTAACATAAGCTATATGTGAATTTCACTGTTTTATTCAGTGTCGTAATTTTTCACAAATGGCAGTTTTCATTTAACCGTACGTTGTCTTATAAAGATGCACCTTGTTTTGACTGCCATGACAACATACACAACAAAGAAACCTCTTACTCTTAACGCAACTGTGATTAGAGACTTCTAGAAATGAATTCGCACCTACGGACATCGTCAGTTTGACACAAATGTCTCAAATGTTGCTTCCTGTGCCAGAGCAATCTGTTTTTATTTTCTCCTGATGCTACGGAAATGTAGTAATTAATGCGTTATATCTCAAATCAGGAATGTAGTAGACCTTTCACGCGGCTGCTAAAATATATATTTTTTCTTAGTTTGCACACAGTCGTTGTTTAGAAAGTTATTTAAACAATGTGACAGCCACAAACTTTACGGGAAGGAAAGAAAATCTTGTTTTTCTTTTTCTTTAAATATTGCTGGTACCGTTCAGCTATAACTATAACTACAAGGCATGATCTTTTTTTCCCTGACAGCAGACGGACGATACTCACAGCTGTACAATCTACATAACCCACCAAATGGAAATATAAGTGATAATATTTACTAATTTTTATTTGTCACTTTATGGTACCCTTAACGTAATGATATGGCATGTTATTGTGTGCTTAAAAATCAATATCATATAAAACTGCAGCCATTGTGATAAAGTGTCAGTTATCGATATATGGGCACATACTGTGCAAATTGCAATAATCTGTAGTCAAACGATAGCTATAAGTTTATGTGCATATAAATATTAAAAGAGTCTGTTGGTTCTGTTGACTATACAGTGTGTTAAAGGGCAGAGTTTAAAACTATCTTATAAAAATGTAAAATGTAAAAGCTAGCCTATAACAAATATTGCCAGAATTGGCGTTTAGTTTAGTGAAAAATTCCCACATATATGCACGTTATAGTTCTAATTAAAAACGTACAGCTGATGGAAGCTTAAGAAAACAGAGATTAAATCCCCAACATGTTGTTTACAATTCTTAGATCTAAAATCTTTGCAATATGCTACTAGAAGTTATTTTTGCAAGTGTGTATTAATATAGTTCAAAATGAGGAAGTTGTGAATACTTGCTGGAGGGGGTTAACTGAAAGGGTGAAAGTGTGTGCATATATATATATATATATATATATACACCCGAACCAACGCTTTAATTATATATGTTTGGGAAATCCGCAGCAAATTGTGAAATGCTATGCAGGAGTAGACAGAAATGTATACAATGTTGAGTGCAGAATTCAATCACCGACAATACACATTTTTGCAGAATGTTATGCAGAGAATTGTACGGCACATGGGGGAAATCCTGCAATTATCGAGAGATACAGATGTAAGAAGTTAATGTTTTGCAGTGGCTTTTGCAGAAAATGAAGGTAATTATTACAAAGGCAATTAACTATGTAGTTTACTTCACGTGAAACAAATCTATAAGGCTTCATGATGTAATTGCATAGGACACCTGATATTATTTTAGACCAGAAATTGAAAGTCGTACTATTATTTAACTCAATAAATTATATCCGGCATAGAAGATGTTAAATCTACACATCAAATTAAGGATACGGAGGGGGTGGGGGAGGCCCTACTTCCGGAGCAAAAGCAGGTGGAGCTGATGTTTTTGCTGAAAGAACACAGAGGAAGGTCGTATGAGGACACAGAACTGAGAATGTGTATCTATACATATATGTATACATTTATGTATGTGCATAGGGTAAAATTAATCAAAAGTCACTGCATTTTGCTACATACAAAAAAAATAACTGTGTGGATATGGAAGCCTACACAATGGCTAATTATTGTAGTCTTGGTTTCATAATTGTTAGTATAAAAAAAAACATTGTTTTGCTTTGTGCTTCGTATAAACACAGGGAAAGAAGACGGGGACTTGGTATAAAACGTTTAAAAGTTCTGCAGTGCCAAAATGGCAAGGAAGCTGGTGATCTCATTAAATTAACTTTTTTATGGAGTGTCATATTTAGACAGGGAGGGAGAAGATACGCGTCACTGGTACCCAGCGGACATCTTGGCATCTGTTGCTGAGCTAGAACTACAATGGTTAATTTAAAGACATAATGTTAGTTTCGAGGAATAATTAACCCATAACAACAAAAGTAAAGTATGATAAATTAAAGGAGTAATCAATCACCTTCAGTGGATGACTCGTAGAGATTTATGGGAATGATAGTTTAAAAACAACTAGTGGGAGAATGTGTACAAAAAATGTGTGTATATGTATATAGATATGTATATACCAATCTTATATGATGGCTATTAAATCTTAATGTACATGAAAACTTGCATGCAAGGTAGGCATTAATTAGGCCTTCTAGATGACAAAGAACCTATTCATGGACGCAGGTGAATCAAAATACATCTGAAAGACATACCTGTGTTTAGTTAGGCCAATATTTACATTCTATCATGACAAAGGATTCCGGAGAAAGAACATTGAGTGACTACAATTAATCAATAACTTATCATGTAGACACGAAACTCATCGTTACAATGTTAAAATTTATGAGTAATGGACAATGATTTTATTTAAACAAAATATTTTTGTGTTAAATTTTAAGGTTTGTGTGAAGAAATAGAATGAATTAAAGAGAAAAAAAAGAAAATGTGGTAATTGTAGATTTTTAAAAAAAAAGAGAATTAGAATAGGAAGAATTATAAAGATATATAGAGTCACTAAAGTAAATAATGACAATTCTAGGTCAATTCAAAACATATGCTTTTGTTGAGCTGAAGATAATTAGAGGTATAGTAAATATAAAGTGGATGAGTTTAAAGAGATCATATGAGGTACTGTAAAGATATATAAGTAGATGAAACAAAAAGGAAAGGCAATTAGATTACAGATGGGTCTAGAATGGTGCTCCGTGGACAATTAGAGACCACAGGACCTTTCAAGATGTTGTTTTGTTTTTTAGAATTAAATTAAGGAATATTGACAGGGCATCAATATGCCTTTAGAACAAAATGTGAGTGCCCATACTATGGATAAAATCAGGAGGGAACAGTTTCTTAACTGGAAATTTAAAGGGACACAGAGATAACATATAGTCTTATAGATTAAGTGCTTTTCAAAAGTAGTCCCCATAGATTAACAGTCCTCTTTAAATACAAGCAATGAGGATTTTTTTAAAAGCTAGATAAAAAAAAACAACTTTTTTGATAACAATTTAGACAACTGTGGGAAAGGAACATTTCTGCTTTTAACGGTAAAAATTATATTTAGGGAACATCTGCTATAGAGAGCTGGGATAAAAAGTTAAAAAGCTGTAGAGGCACAAAATTACTTGGTTATAAAAGGAGTTAAAGGGGTCCATATAGAAAGGATGGAGTTATAATGAGAATACATTGTTGTTCAGAATTGATCAGGCCTATATGAGCAACAGAGTTAGTGATCTGGAGTAAGGACATCAATAAATAATTCTCAGTACGATAAATTATATGAAGGAACAATGGGCAATTTAAGGCAATTAACAACTTAAAGGGTTATTCTCAAAACTGAAACTAAGTAAAATAAATCTAAATCATAACAAGTAGGATAAAAATACTGATTTGCTATTTTTGCCATTCGGAATTAAATTTGCAAAAATTCAGTGTTTAGTGAAAAATGTTGATGGGGTGGTTGAATTGAACAATTTAGTAATATACTATTGAGCAACAAAAGTATAATTCGAATGTACTGAATTTGCTACAATAAGACTCTTTTAAAAGAAGTTACCTGTGTGTATAAAATTCATCAACAGCGTGCAATTTATGTGCAAAGCGGCTATAAAATTCTATTCCTTACAGTGCTTCCTACTGCTTGAAAATCGTTTTTTACACCATGTGCCAGTAATGGCTTTGAAAACTCAAGCTAAACTCAAAGACGTGGCACTAAGGCAAATAAACACTCTCCCAATCGCAAATGACAACAGTAGTAATTCCACCGAACTTTACAAACAACGAGGCCGAACAGACCCAGAGTGTCCTACACTAAAATATCTCAATATTATTTAAATATAAATACTGTGCTCTGCATGAGCATACATTGCACCTACGAATAATTCTCCACTGATTTGCACGGAGGTATCTAATGCTCTGCTGTAAAGTCAATGCTTCTCTGCACCAAGAGATATACCACTTAATTCAGATATACCACGTAATTTAGATTTCAAAAACTGCTATGCATATATACACTTTTATTAATCTGACGAAGGATCTGCACTCCCAAATGCATGCTGTGCTGTGAACACTTCTTGGCACATATATAAACTGATTTTAATGGAGATACCGATTATTTCTCTGCATTGCAATAAACTATTCTGCAGATAAATTTATTATAGTGCAGGTAGAAAAATCCAAGACGGGACCTCATCTGCTGTATGGCTACATGCTATATATCTTATTGGGAAGATATAAGGAGCAGGTGCAATCACCTTAAAAGCTAACAATTTATTATTGGAGGGAAAGCTGTTTTCATGCCAAGGTCACTTCAAAAACCTGTACTTTTCCATAATCCAGTCAGTGGCACTTTTAACACAAGGAGTGCAAAAGAGTTAAGCAAGGCACTGCAGTCAATCTCCGTCTGCTTTGCTGAATATGTAGGGTTAATATTATTCGGAGAGGGGGGGAGGGAGGCAAGGCCCAATAAGATCCAACCCACAGTTAGTCAGCACCCCCAAGAATAACGGCGAAGATACGCCATTGCAACCTTAACTTAGCGCCAGATAAAACGCATATTTTTACTTAGTCAACAGCACAAACAATCGATGAAGTGCCCGAACCTGAAATAAAAAGCTACAATATGCTCTCATGTATGACATCACACTTCCCCTTTTAAATAATATGTATTTACATATTAACTCACACATGCATATATATTTTATACGTAGTGGGTATATAAATATATATATATATATGTTTTAATATATAAAGAGAGACGGGATCGTGAACATTAAGAAAATATTCACCCCACAAAAGAGCGCGCAAGAGGGTGTGGGGCGAGGGGCGGGCGAGACATGTGACTTGCTTTTTTTTTTTTATCAGCAAAGAACGGCCTACAATGCATTCCTAAGGGACTAGAGTTTAAAATTAATCAAAATAGCCCCTAATCACTCCCTCTCATTTACTCGAAACATGAAAATAAATAAACATATTTTCAGCTAAAAATAAAACAAACATTTGATTAACAGCAACCTCTTTTAAGGACACAGCACTTCCTTCGAAACTTAGATCGAGTTCCTTATTCCTCCGTTTTTACAGCATTATAAAATCCCACAACATTTAAAGCAAAAACTACATCTTTGCATTCTCCCATTCCAAAAAAAGCAGACACTTCTCACATTTTAAAGAAATTTTTTTTGTACCATCTAAATATAATATAGATTGATTAACGAGTGTTCAATAAAATCAGAATGATACCGACTGCAGAATGCAGCATACTGAAAAATATTCAGGCCAAAGAGATCGGAATCCTTACAAAAAGTCAGAATAAAAATGGGATTTAAGAAAATTTACCTGTGTCAGACATAAAGGTGATGCATACATGGTTGAATAGGGTATCCTCTTATAGTCCACTGTTACATGCACAAAGTTACTGAGTCATAGGCAGAGGCTGTAAAGTCGCTTCTTGTAAGATCCCACATCCGACTTTCTTTCTCCCCCCAAAAATAAAACAATTTCCACAAAATACACATTAAAAAACATTAAAGAGATAAAGCGTCCCCAGGGAATTCCAGCCTAGCGTAGCAGGCAGTAGGGTCTTTGGTTGAAAAATCCTGCCACCCTCCCTGGACCCCCAAATTTAGGCTTCCCAACAGGGAGGTGGAAGGCAACTTTGTGAATTGTGTTCCATTAGGAAAATGAGAACAGGAACGATAGAATTAAAAAAGAGAGAAAAGAGAGAGAGTGTGGGAAGGAGGGGGGGAGGAGGAGAGGAGGGTTGACGTTTTAGATCAAGCCCATCCTACAGTAAGAAGAAAAAAAAACAGATATAAAATGACATCCCTTTAAAGTTGTAGGATCCACAGACGGAGGGTGAAAAAGCCTTGATGGGTGAGAGACGAGGGCCAATGATATAAACCTTTCTGTACTTCAGCTATCTGGAAATAAAAAGAGGCGACGTGGTTGGGTACGTGCCAAAACGTCTACGAAAGTGTGTAATCTAAAATTAATATAATTTACCGGAAAAGGGAAAACTTTGCCCTGCAGAGAAACTGTTAAAAGTACTTGGTACGATCAAGATCCCTCTCCGTCTGCTATAAACTAGGAATGGGTGTTGCTCCACAGACAATATTATAACTGACATGATCTAAATATCGAAGGCTCCACTGCATTTTGCAGGTCATCATCACAGACGACAAGGCATGCAAGCAGACATACACATACAAAGACACTCACGCAGACTGCAGAGCTGGTTACATTATGAATTAAGGTGGTGGGCAGACAAATGGCAAGGAGCAAGCTGCTCAAATAATCTGTGCAGACACACCGCATTGAATGGATTCAGTACTCTGATGTCATTGTGCAGAGAAATGTACTGTTCTACAATGGACTTTAGAAGGGTTTACTTCAATCTGTGTCTATTGATGGCTCGGAAACAAAGAGCGGAAAAAAAAAGATAAATTTAGAAACATAATACTCTCACAAACATCTGTAATGATATATATTTGAGAAGGAGACAAGTATGTTCGATTGTGGGACATTCTAGATAATAAGGAAGTGGTTAAAAACAGACCTACGCAGTTAATTTGTTACACAAAGATCAAGATTTTGTATTACCTATCATTGGTGTGTTAGGAGCAAATGTGCCAATATATGTCTAGTGTGAAAACGTGCATCTGGAAAAAAAATGCTTCCTAAAATATATCCGTAGTAATTGCATCCACATAACTATACAACTGCACTAGAGTCCTACAAAGTGTCTATCAGCAGCTGTGATTGTTCAAACACACACAAACAGCTACACAATGAGATGTCACAAAATGTCACATAAGCAACATGTGAGCAATTTTAATATGAAAAATAATCCATTGCCCTGTTCTATAGAGCAGGAAAAATATTTAATTCACTAAATGACCCTAATTATGTGTGTTAATGAAGCCTTGGTCACAACAATATAATTTCTCCCAACCTTTCCCAATTTTACAGTGAATGAGTTAAAAGCGTAGAAGCAAACCTCACAGTTCAGGGTACATCACATAAAACAATATATATCAAGGTGCTGAAGGGTTAATTTCTAGTTTGATATAAAAAGGCAATAAAGTGACTTTACTTGTAACTGAACCATAATAAAACCTAAAGAATGCTTTGACCAAAGATATTTTTTACTAAAAGAGAAGTCTGGAAATGGAACAACACCTCTTCTTCTTATTCTTAGCTTTTAATTATTCCAGTTTGTAGAATAACATTTACATATCTATCTATCTATCTATCTATCTCATAGTAATATCCCCTGGATGTTGTGCAAAAAGTAACATCCCCAGGACGTACTTGGAAACCATAGTAATCGGAATGTACCTTTCCTGGTAAAATACTTCATTATTATTAGATAGATTGGCAGATAGATAGATAGATAGATAGATAGATAGATGGATAGATAGAATTAAAATGTAACCAATGTGAATAACTTTGTTGTACAGATCTTTTTCCAAACAGTGGTGTTCAAGGAAATGAAGAATTCCTGATAAACATTAGTATTTGGAATATATTTGATATTTGTTAAACTCTTTTCAAACACATCAACATTCCTTGCAAACCCCCAAAAAATAAAAGTTTACTGACAACTTATTAAAGTCATATAAGTATATGCAGATTAGGTTTTATTTTGTTTGTTTTTTGCTCAAGAATATACTTTTTGTAGTGTTACTAAGTACTTTTTAATTGCTGGTTTTGGAAAGTAAAAAATTGTATCTATCCAATGCCACAAACTGATAAAATATATATAATATTATATATATATATATATATATATATATATATATATACTTCCTGATATTTGACATAGCACCAGGATTTTGGGAGAAAAAAATGTCCAAATAATTACTAGACGTATTCATCTAAGAAAAAAAAGAAGAAAAAAAAAACCTGACAACTGGAATCAAGTAATTATTCAATAGATGCAACAATTTCATTTACTGAATTAAAAATAAATTGACATATTCTAAAATTTATCTTTTAGGTATATTTAATTAATATATATATATATATATATATATATATATATATATATATATATATATATATATATATATATATATATATATATATATATATTTATATTTGACAGCTGGGTAAAAAATGTTTTAAAACCTTTCTTCAGACACTTCTCAAAGTAATTTTAATATAATAAAATGTCAGTATAACCATAGTTGTTTAATGAGTTGCCAAAATTCCAAACGGTTTCTTTTTAGAATGTAAGATTCTAGTGACCTGAAACTAAACCCACTTTTTTCTGTTTTCACATGATAACTTTTTTTTGAGCCATTGTTTGTTTAGAGCTGTTTCTCTGTGACAAGTAGATAAGCTGGCTGACACCAGGTCAAGTTCAGACAGTTTGCAATAAAGCCCTGCCTTGACTTGGCATTGTCAGACAACCCCTGGGCTCTCTCTTTCTCTCATGTAGATGGCATCATGCTCACACCTTGCACAATGTGTGCAGCTGCCAGGCGCTAACATGAATCTGCATCCGCATTGCTAACCCCACAGCTCTGCTGCACCCTCACCCCTCTCTTCCCTCCCCTTTGCAGTTCCAGCTATGCCAGGATAGCTGTCCTGCGGGGCTGGCTCGGGCCGCCTGCCTCTTTAATACGGCTCTGTCTGGTGCACTGGCCGAGTCAGGCGTGTCTTCCCCCCGGCTCCACTTCCAAGTTCATGCCGATGTCTGCTCTAGGTCCTCCCCTTCCTACGCGGCCATTTTTAGCCAGCTCCAGCCTCTTGTCTGTTAAACAAAATACTACCCACCCCCTTGTCCTAAATTCCCCTCCTCTTCATATGCCATAAAGCTGAGCATAGAAGGGTGAAGGGGGGACACCCCATTAATATATAAGGGGCATGGATCTACTGCAACACCCAACACACCAGCAAGACACCCAGCAGCCCCTGTGCATGCTAGGCAGGATCAGCACCCATCTGCATTGTGCCACTGGAACAGGGGGGATTCCAGGTCCCCCCATCCCCGCCCCACCCACTGCACCCACAATACTGGCACTGCCACCTACCATGATCCAGCTCACTCACTTCCAGTGCCTTCTACAATAGGGAGTCCAAAATTAAGCTAGAGGTGCAACCAGGCTCATGTTAATAGATCCACATGTTCTTCCCAGGTCCATCCTTGCTGTGCAGAGGGGAGGTGGTGACCGGTCCCCCCACCCACCCCCAGTCGCCTTGTGTCCTGTCTCAGGCTACTGCGGGTCCCCCATGCCCCTGTCTCCTCTCTCTCTCCCTGGTGCTGTGAATGAAATGCTGAGTAACATGGTGTGTGATCCTGCGCTGCCCTCCCCACTGCTCCAGCTAGGGAATTACTAAACTGAGGGGGGTGAAGGGGGGGTGGGGGGGAGAGTGGTGGTGAGTGAATTAAAAAACAAATCCCTAAAAATATATACTGTTTTACCTAAGCTGTTCTGATATTAGGCTGAAAATAGCTGACAAATAACTCCAGTATCAGGATATGGCACAATCAGTATCTATTGCTGAATCTCTGGCGGGGGGAGGGAAGGGGGGTTGTGTGTGTTTTGGGGAATGTGGAATACTGTGATAAACATTACGATGTATCTGCCTGGCTGGCCAGGCTTTTTATAGGTGTGCTAGTGATTTATCCTGCGTTCCAAAAAAGTATTCTCTTCCAATTACTTTCTGTTCTACCTCCTATGGTCCCTGCTCATATTCTTCCCCACGAGTTCTTTCCTCCGGACTCCCTGTGTACTCCCTTCCCCCTGTCTCTCCTCACACTTCTATCATGCCCCCTCTCCCTCTCTCCACTTCTCATTCTTCACTCACAACCTCTAATGTCTCTCCTCCTACTGATCTGCATATACCCTCCCCTAAGCACACTCTGCCCGTACCCAGCTAGAGGGTGCCCCTGGCATATGCAGGGGTAAGGGAGGAGTTGGGCTCTGTCTAACACCCCCACACTATACAAAGATATTAACCCCTCCACAGCAGCTAGAATATGTAGAAATCAAACCACATCACCTTTTATTTTATTTTTATTTTTTACAAATTTACACTCACTAAATTGTTTCACTACTGATGAGTTTAACACCCACAACTATCTTTTAATTGATTTTTGTCTCTTTTTTTTTCTGTATTACCGCATACATTTTAAATTGAACTTTCAATAGTACATCTCTGGGCGATATTAACTAAACAGTGATTTGATGGGTTGCGAACTCAGTTTCAAACCAGTTGGAAGAATAGATGAGACTCGGGCAATACTTAACTATTTAGTACTTGTATTTTTCGTTTTATACCAGCCCATCATTGTTTATGGTATTAATACATAGTTATATATCTATTTATAAAATATTTTACTAGGAAGGATACACTGAGATTTTTTTCTCGTTTTCTTATATATCCTAGCATATATATTATTTTTATTTATTTTTTTCTCATCTTGCAATGTATTTAAACTTATGGCTCCACATACACCTCTCGCTGTCACTCTAATGCTTTATTGAACTATTAAATACATGTGCTTACATTGCACTTTAAAACCTGTAGCTCAGTAAAGAACATTATAGAATTCACCCTATAGATCAGGGATGTTATAGGAGTGTTATTTATGACTTCATGATCAGTATAGAAACCGGGATAGAATGTGCAGAAATCCAACATTCTATTCATACCAATAATTAGCAGACAATTAGTACTTTGTTAATAGGGTTGCCCCCTCTGTTTATTTGAGACATAAAGGGGAGGGCGTGTATTTATGAATTGCGCACACACATGGATCAGACTGTGCACACAGGGTGTCCTTGTCTGACCCCGCTCAGTACAGGAAACTCAAGGGGGGTGGGGAGGAGGGGAGGGATGAATGTGTTACAGAGAGCCAAAGCAGTAGGGAGAGAAGGGGGAGTGAAGCCGGGTGTATAACTGTACATTTTAATAGTATAAGGAGATCAGAGTGACCTAGTGAGATACGTATACAATTATAGTTAGGAGTATGCTATTGTACAGGTAGCTATTGTATTATACTGGATAATAGTTGTGAATGTGCATGTGTAGGACCAGTTTTTGCATTGGCATCCTATGGTGCAACCAGGTTACACCTGCTTAGAGGGATACTACATATCTGCTCGAAGGTTGCCCGAGGTTCTATTAGAAGAGGACTTCATATAAGGATGTACTAGAGACTGGGGAGCTCATAGATGCTTCTTACCTGATTTGGGGAAGTTGTTAATGGGCACCGAGATTTTAAATAATTAACATTCAAAAGCATGCACTCTTCTTCGGCGTACTGATTGTATTACTTATTAAATAGGTCAAAGCAGGGACTCTCAAAAGACATCACCCGCACTCTATTTTGCACAAGTTATTATTTAGTTTATTATAGATGCAGTAGATTACTCAGCATTCTACAGTATAACAGGGTTACAACATGTTGACACTTAAAGTAGCTATGTCCCTCTTACGGGCTGTTGCCTATTTGCATTCGCCCCCAGATGGTGACACTCCCATTTTGTGTATGTCCGCATGCACAATAGTACAACACGGTGGTCGATTGAGGATCTTCCAGGAACTCTATGCCTATTTTTTACTTTGTAGGAATCGACAAAGTTTGGTCTTGCCGTTTATCAATTTATGTCGGCCATGTCTTTGTCCACAAGGCAAAGTTGTCCCTACTTTGTATTTATAATACTTTTTAAATGCGTTGGAATTCCAATGAAATGCATTGGAATTTCAATAAAATTCCAATGCAGTCTACATGGACAGTTTGTAAAGATTTGTGACCAGAGATTACAGAGGCGCGTAAACAAACATTACAAAATGTTTAGCATAACGTACATAAGATTATGAAGGTTATAGAATGGAATATTAGGAACAGGATATACAAGGATTAACTGCAAATATGGTAGTTCTGAAGTGCTAGTACAACAGTCTAATTTAAAATGGGCTACAACAAACAAAAGGTGGTCACGTGCCAAAGTAAGAACATACATTAGGTAATGAAGGGGTGGTGTTAGCACATCACAGCATAGTGTGTAATTTTACTTGGTAGTGAGCCGAGCTTAGTTGTATTCATGTTAGCAGTTTTAGAGTATAAGAACTTACCATTGCTTAGGGCAATTTGCAAACTAGATGTAAACAAAATGAAATAGAACTTTGGGTTGGGGCCAGACAAAGCTGCAAGGTCTTCCCAAAGGAACATGACGATCATGGGATAATATGAGTTTATTTAGTTCATGGGTCGTCAACCTGGTCCCTACCGCCCACTAGTGGGCGTTTCAGGATTCCAGGTGGGCGGTAGAGATTTCCTCAATTTCAGAGATTGGGTGGGCGGGAGGGCGGGAGGGCGGGAAGGTGGGTGCGAGCCGGCGGTACCCCAGCGACCGGGTTCCTGCCGTCACCATTTGCCCCGGGGCTGCCGTCCAAGGGGTCCATCGGGTGGCCCATGCTGTCAGGGCCACCCGATGGATGTGGATTGAGAGGGGGCCCGGTCAGCGCTGGGCGCTTAAACAGCGCGACTGGGCCCCCTATTATTACATCGCACGCTGGGAGGAAGTGACTGCACGTCACTCCTCCCAGCTAACACACAGACCACGCGGGAGGAAGACCAGGGAGTCAGAGTAGGAACTCTGACTCCCATCCACCTGAGCCACCACTGGACCCCAGGGAAAGTCACCCTCCTGCACCTAAAAGGTAGGAAACAGGTGGGTGAATAAAATATTTTGTGTGTGTATGTGTCTTTGTATGTATGTCTTGTGTGTGTGTGTGTGTGTGTGTCTATCTGTATATATATGTGTATGTATGTGTGTCTTGTCTTTGTATGTATGTGTTGTGTGTGTATGTCTTTGAATGTATGTGTGTCTTATGTATGTGTCTTTGTATGTGTGTCTTGTGTCTGTCTGTATGTGTGTATGTGTCTATGTATGTCTTATGTGTGTGTCTTTGTATATGTGTGTCTGTATGTATGTGTACCTGTCTGTTTGTATGTATGTGTCTTGTGTGTGTGTCTGTATGTGTGCGTGTGTGTGTCTGTATGTATGTGTGCCTGTCTGTATGTATGTGTCTTGTGTGTGTGTGTCTGTATGTGTGCCTGTATGTTTTTCTGCATGTATGTATGTATGTGTGCCTGTTTGTTTGTATGTATGCGTCTTTTTATGTGTGTCTTGTGTGTGTGTGTGTGTGTGTGTGTGTGTGTGTATGTGTGTGTATGTATGTATGTGTGCCTGTCTGTTATAGTGGGCTATAGTAAGTGGGCTACCTAGCTCAGCCTTCCTACTGGGCATTGCTATAAGGAAGGTTAAAAAATAGGAAAAAGGGATAAAAAAGGTGGGGAGGGGAATTGAGGAGGGAGAGGAGATGAACTGACGCACAGATGAGAAATCATATTATGCGCAAACAGAGAAGTCGTCTGAATATCACCGAAAGAGGAGACCTTTGTTTGTTCCTTACGAAAATCGAACCAGATATGAAATATTTAGTCTCGCAGCATCAGCCTCAAGGATCTCATTAATCACTAGTAAAGGTAATTTCAATTTACTTTATTGTTTTCCCATTAAACTTTATAAAGTAAAAAACATTATAAACATGCATTAAGTAGAAATAAAAAGATAAATGTACGTACATTTATTTATTTTTTTAAAACACCCTCCTTTCTAAAAAATATTCTGCACTTGCGCTATAACTGGTGGGCGGTAAGGACATTTTTCCATCAAGAAAGATGCATTAGTGGGCGGTAGGTAGAAAAAGGTTGACTACCACTGATTTAGTTTCTTTGTAAAACGCTCTTTCAATGACAATGGAATTTTTTAAAATCAAATTTCTTAATAAATGTGCAATTGCTTTATAATAGAGAGTGCAATATTATTTTCTGAGAGGTTTTCACGCTAGGATTTTCCTCATGATGTGGTCAGTCTTCAATAAGAACCAATAACACTTTTTAGCTTTTATGGTCACTTTTTATTTTAAGTGTGAAATCTGACACATACTTTTGCAGAAGGAAAAGGGGCCACCTCACATGCAAACTTGCAGTCTAGCAGGAGATGGGGTGATAAAGACAGTAAATCTTGACTATGAAATATGTGGTAGATAGTGAAGGAACATAGAATATCTAATATTCTTTTTTTTTTTTTTTATTCTTTATTTGTCATACGATAGGTTATAGCAAGTACAATACAACTTACAGGCTTACGCAGAAGCCAATAGCAAATATAACTTTCTTGGGCGTACAAAGTGTATTACGAGTACACATTGACAAGCCATTTAGAAACCTTTTGTGCCTTGCTTCCCATCGAGGATTTTAAGATAACTTTATGCTTCCACGCAACGGGTGAGACAACTGCACAGAAACATTCGGGCTTACGCAGAAGCCAACATAAGCATTGCAAGTAGCTAAAATGTACAGATCAGGTAGGCCATGCGAGATCTACCCGCGTCCCCTTACAGTCGCTGCCCCATCAAGGGAACTTTCACCTGTCTTTCAGGCATATTGGCTATAGTTGGGGCCCAGTCTGTAACCCTGCGTGTTATAGCTATTTCTGTTCATGGGCATCCCAGCACCTCCGACAGCTTGATTAAGCCTGGCGTATATAAATACTAGTCTCTTGATTTTCAAGAGATAAAATGAGAGAAAGGAAAAAAGAGAAAGATAGATAGCAGGAAAAGGAACAGGAACAGTATAAAAGAAAAGTGAGGGGAAAAATAAGTCAAGAGAAAGGGAAGGAAGAAGGGAGAGGAGAAAAGAGGGGGGGGGTGAGAACCTCTATTCCCGCAGCAGTACAGTCAAAGTGGTCTCAAAGAGGGGGAGGGAGGTCAATAAGCGTACCTAGTCTATACTCTGGTCCGTCCCCTGTCAGTCACCACTCAAGCCCACTGGGCTATTGTCCCATGGCTCCCAAAGTTTTTGGAAAGGTACAGTCGTACCCTTCATCCTTGCAGTCAGATCATCCATAATCCGGCATTCACGTACCCTAGAGATCACCCCGGAAAAAAACGGACCTTCCGGTTTTAGCCACTTAGTCGCTATCTCTCTGCACGTGCTTAGAGTTATTTTATGAGCTAATTTCTGTTCTCTCTTGGTCCACCCATCTACTGTTCTATTCAGCAAGTACGTCCAGGGGTCCATCTTCAGGGGTTTATCAAAAGTTTGTTCCAGCAGATCTTCCACCGCTTTCCAGAAGCTGTGTAATTTCGAGCAATCCCACCACATGTGGATGTACGTTCTGCGGGATCCACAGCCTCTCCAGCAATCGTCCGTATCTAGTTTATGCATTTTGTACAATTTCACTGGCGTGGTATACCACCTGAACATAGTCTTCCATGTCTGTTCCTGGAGCGTAACACATATGGAAGCATTTTTGTTTGATTCCCATATCTCCTGCCATTCGAGTCCTTCCAGGACCTCTCCAAGGTCCGCCTCCCATTGCTCAGTATACGTCAAACTCCCCCACTCTTTGTTTTCTGTACTAAGGTGTGTATACAGAAGTGTGATCATACCTTTAGGTGCCATTTCCTCCGAACACAATTTCTCATAAAAAGTCAGCTGTCTCTGGGCCGCGGCTCTAATATGTGGCCTTCGGGCAAAATCCCGTATCTGGACATATCTAAAAAAATCTGCCGGTGTTAAATGGTGGCCTTGTTGTATCTCTTCAAACTGGACTATCTCTCCGTTGCGGTATAATTGATGGGTCCGTTGTAGGCCGGTATTTTCTATATTTCGGAAGTCTCTTGGAGCCATGCCGGGAGGAAACTCTCTGTTTCTAAGTAAAGGGGTGAGAGGGGAGGGAGTTGACGCTAGCCCGTACTTGGCATTAGTCATATCCCAAATATGTAGCGAGTTGAGTATAGCCGGGCAGGTTACTCTTATCATAGGCCGATGTTCTTTAGGGACCCACATCGTAAATTGGGGTATATCCGATCCTACCAGCATGGACTCAACCTCTACCCACCTTCTTTCTTCCGGTGGGGAGTGCCACATGGCTATCTGCGTCAATTGAGCTGCGAGATAGTAGAAATATAGATTAGGCAGGCCGAGCCCCCCTCTATCTTTGCGTCTATACAGGATCTTTCTTGATATCCTGTGCCTCCTGTTCTGCCATATGAAATCCCCTATCGCTTTTTGTATTGGGGACAGTTGCGCTTTCGCAAGTTGAACGGGTAGTGCTTGAAACAGGAATAAGAGGCACGGGAGGATATTCATCTTAACAGAATTGATCCGTCCTATCCAGGAGATGGGTTTGTCCACCCAGTTTTCTAAATCTCTTATTAAAGCCCTGAGCATCGGAGTATAGTTTGCAGAGTATAGACGTTCCGGGTCTGCCGTCAGGTGAATACCTAAGTACGTCAAGGAGTCCTTTTCCATACGTATATTGAAGGTCTCTTGTATTTCCCTCGTTTCCGTTTCCGATAGGCCCACTGACATAGCACTGGATTTGTGTATGTTCGCTTTATAACCGGGCACTTCTCCGTATGCTGTCATTACCTCTTGTAGGGCCGACATCGAAGCGGCCGGGTCTGTTATGGTCAGGAGGACGTCGTCTGCATATGCCGAGACGGCGAATTCTTTATTCCCCACTCGGACCCCTCTGATGTTCGGATGTTTGCGTATTGTTTGCAGCAAGGGTTCTAGTGCCAAGACGAAGAGAAGAGGGGAAAGCGGGCACCCCTGCCTGGTCCCATTGAATAATCGAAATGGTTTCAGTGGGGCTCCAGTTATCAGCACTTGTGCCCTCACCTCATGATACATGGCCCTGGTCACCGTTATGTATTCCTCCGGGAATTCCAGATGCTTTAACACGGAGAACAGAAATTTCCACCGAACCCTATCAAAGGCCTTTTCGGCGTTGATAGACACTATCAGGGTGGGCGTCCTGGTGACCTCATGCTTCCATATCAGATCTGCATTCCTCCTAGTATTTTCGAATAATTGCCTCCCTTGGATAAAACCTACCTGGTCTGGGTGTATAAGTGAGGTCAGCAACGGATTCAATCTATCCGCCTGCACTTTCGCTAGGATCTTCATGTCGTGGTTAATGAGCGAGATAGGCCTGTAATTCGTGGGCTGGAGTGGGTCCTTTCCGGGTTTAGGTAGTAGTACGATCGTGGCCATGGTCATGTCGGGATCTAGATTCCTGCCTTGCCTCAGGTATGCAAAAAGCTTCACCAAGCGCGGTGTAAGCTCCTCCCTGTAAGTCTTGTAATACGTGCCATCGAACCCATCTGGTCCCGGCGCTTTGTTGCCCTTCAGGCCTGAGATGGCCCTGTCCACTTCTTCTTCAGTGATTTCTGCTGCTAGACCATACGCCATATCCCTGCTTAGTTTCTTCAGACCTAAAGGTTCTAGATACTGCAGGATATGTTCCTCCTCTTGTTCAGGACGGGTATCCCCCGTTGGAGTGTGGTGATATAATTGTTTATAGTAGTCCTCAAAAACCTCAGCTATTTCCGTTGGCTTTGATTTCGTCGTGCCATCCGGGTGTCGTATGGTCATGATATGAGACCGTTCCTGTCGGGGTCGTAGCGTCCTGGCCAGGAGTGTGTCCATCTTGTTTGCCTTTTCGAAAAAGGTACGTTTTGACCACACCATGGACCTGGCCGTGTCGTCTAGCAATAGAGTACGAATGTTCCTCCTCACCGCTTCTAATTGTCTGTAGAGCTCACCGTTCGGGGTCGTTTGATGTTTTAGTTCAAGGGTTCGTAGTTGTCCTAACATAGTCTCTAGCTTTTGATGTTTCAGTTTCTTTCTTCTGGTAGCTATCTTGATCAGTGTCCCTCGCACTACAGCCTTGTGTGCCGCCCATATCGTACTCGCCATCACGTCCGGGGTGTCGTTCGTACCAAAGTAATCTATCAACTCTTTCCTAACCTGTGCCACCACTTCAGGATCCCGAAGTAATGACGTATTTAGTCTCCATGTCCATGGTGAAGCTGCACACAGGTTGCCCAGTGTGATGGAGATGTCTGCATGGTCCGAGCATGATATGTTACCAACTTGTGAGCCCACAGTGCGTGAAATACCTACAGCGTTCGTTAAGAATAGGTCGATCCTTGAATACGTACCATGAGGAGCCGAGTAAAAAGTATAGTCCTTGGTACCCGGATGGTGAGCCCTCCAAATGTCTATCAGCCCCGTAGCAGCAATGAAGTTTCTGAGTAACTGGTCCTGTCTGCCTCTCCCTTGGGACCTTGGTGTTCCGTCTTTCGAGCTCCTGTCTACAGCAGGGCACGGGGCCGCATTGAAATCCCCCCCATGATAACTATGCCATGTGGCAACGCTGATATTTTATCCTGCAATGCGTGCCAAAAGGTGGAGTCCGGTTGGTTCGGTGCATAGATATTCAGCAAATGTATGGTATGGGAATGTAAGGTTCCCGATACTATGACGTAGCGGCCGTCTGGGTCGATGTCTTGGGAGGTCATTTGGAAGGGACAGCTGTTGCTAACGAGGATAGCTACTCCATTACGTTTGCGATGGGACCTCGCTTCGTACGTCCCTGCGTATGTGCGGTCACGTAGCCTGAACTTGGCTTGTTTAGGAATATGAGTTTCCTGTAGGTAAGCGATATCCGATTTCATTCTCTTCAGTTCTCTAAACATGAGGCGGCGCTTCTTCGGGCCGTTGAGGCCTTTAACATTCAACGTAGTGATCTTGATCTCCATTGTGTAGAGTGTCCATCCCTACTGCTTAAACCTGCGACTCAGAATATCTAATATTCTATTGGAGACTACTGAGAGACTTGCTCATACCCCCTCCCAGGCTACTTTTCTAATCAAACGTTGCTGGTAATATAAAAGAAGAAAAAATGAAGAGAGCAGTGGTTTTATCTGTTAAAGCTGATTGAAGGGTTATGAGCAAGTTATCAGTTTTATCAAAATGTGATCAATATTAATTAACTGAGTCAGCTGACACACTCACCCAATGAATGCCATTCAAATTTGGATGGAATTTGCTAATGTGGATGAAGAATATTTGCAATAACCAAGGAACAAGCTGGGACATGGGCACCAGGGGGACTCTTGGCAAGGCCAACCAAGACAACGTTGCACCATCAATACATGTTCATTGTACAGTTTACCCATAAGCTGGGATGAAGTGAGGTGGAAAGGGCAGGGGTCTTAAATTGAGGCATATTTGGCATTAAGATATGGGAATTCACTGACCTTTTACACACATAAAGGAAAACACAGACATTACACAAAAAAATGACATACACACATAATGACTTTGAACGCGCACGCACAAACATACTGATGATGTACACACAAATGCTGGCGTTAAACCCATGAAAAATAACGGGCACAGGTACGAGATCGATCACACACAATCGGGAATGGTGGCATGATGGCTTTGTTTTTAAAAAGAACCAATGACAACAAGACAGAAACAGTGATTAATTTACATATTGTTATATGAGTCTTCCTGGGAGTGAGGGTTTTTAATGGGCTTTAAAACTATTAAAATCAAACAGTAAGTGTTCAATAAGTCTGGTGGGTACTGGGGACAGATCAATCTTAGCTTTCGGACAAGGTACCTGAACCTCTGAGACTGGTTCTGATCTGCACTTTTAACAATTTGACATAGAACCAAGGGATGGTGCCAGGGGCACACCATATCCACTAAATGAACTGTACTGATTAAGGTACTGAGAGTACCCTTTTAATGAATGATACAGTGACAATGAAAATGTGTGTTAAAGATCCATAAATCTTAATGTATATTTTGGCAGAAATTTGGGATTGAAACAACACTCCAAGTGCCCTGGTGTCCCTCCATTGCAGAAACTTGCGTTAGTTCTCCTGAACTAAACCCTGCGACAATGGGCTTAGCTCATTGGCTGAGAGTGTTAACATTGTAGCTAATTTTTCAAGACAGTTAATAACATCTGCTTTCAAAGATACCGACCACCTGCAGATTAGATGCTAAAAGGTAATACACAGAAACAGTGTATACAATATCATTCTAGCAATCACATCTTGAAAAAACTCTCACCCTGAGCATGAATGCGTCATTCAGTGATTGGCCTTAGTAAGAGATAGCGACAGTGTACACGATGTATTAAACTGCGTTTTTTTATGCCACTGTGATTTTATTGCTAGACACACTTATATACATTTTGAGGTTTATTTCTACAATGTCAATTACCATATGAACTCATATTTTATATCACGTGGCTGGCCTTTAATTTAATTTTAGTTCAATTTGATATGGATTAATATGCTTTTTAGTTTAATACCATATTTCTAACAGGTATTTTTTACTGCAGGATGTATAGGGAGTTGGCTGTTCTTTGCACGAGTCAGCAGGAGTCTTTAAACCATAGTGATAGATTTTAAAATCAGCTGGAAACGAGTCATTAACCAGCAGTTAACATCTCTCACAGAGATTAAACGGAAACTTGAACTGCTACTTAACAACTGAACTTAAAGGACCACTATAGGCACCAAGACCACTTCAGCTTAATGAAGTGGTTTGGGTGCAAGGTCCAGGTAGGATTAACCCTTTTTTCTGTAAACATAGCAGTTTCAGAGAAACTGCTATGTTTATGTTAGGGTTAATCCAGCCTCTAGTGGCTGTCTCATTGACAGCCGCTAGAGGGCTTCTGCGCTTCTCACTGTGATTTTCACAGTGAGAAGACGCTTGCGTCCATAGCAAATCATTGAGAATGCTTTCCTATGGACTGGCTGAATGCGCGTGCGGCTCTTGCCGCGCATGCGCATTCAGCCGAAGAGGAGGAGAGGAGGCGGAGAGGAGGAGGAGAGCTCCCCGCCCGGCGCTGGAGAAAGAGGTAAGTTTAACCCCTTCCTCTCGATCCAGCCAGGCGGGAGGGGGACCTTGAGGGTGGGGGCACCCTCAGGGCACTATAGTGCCAGGAAAACGAGTATGTTTTCCTAGCACTATAGTGGTCCTTTAAGTAGCGTCAATCAGTTACTCCCAGTCACTATTGGTGAAGTTCTGCATTTCGTAAACAGCCACTACTTGCTAATGTTAGTGACAGACATTTTTGCGAGTACTAGCAGGCCAGTAAAAAGAAACGACTAGATTGGAAATTAGCCCTAGGTTGGCAGCACCTCTTTCTGCATCAATTACTTGAGGTAAAAGCCTTCAAAATGACTTGCACAAAAGTTAGGAGAAATTCTGAAACGATTTAATTTCATTGATATTCATGGAATTCCACCCATGAATTGCTCTGTTCTGATGCTAACACATCTGCTACACACTTGGGTTGAGGTTATGACTTTGGCTAGTTCATTATAGAAAACAAATTTACTTCTATTTAATCCATTATAGCGTTGACTTACTGCTGGGTTTCAGTTGTTTTTCATTGTCTCCTCTATGACAGCAAGCTGCCAAAAACAACGGCTTGAACCAGATTTTCAAAAGGCAGAGTAGGCAACTGCTTAGCGGCATATGCCCAAATGAGGCACTGCAGGCGCCTGCTTTGCCACTGTAGATGTGTAGCTCTGATTAGCTGTAATGTCTGCCGCTGCACTGGTCATTGAAGTATCTGAGTATAATGTAGTGGTAATTATACATCCTTCTCTAAAGTATCTTTGCTCATTTACTCTGCAGTCTGCAAGAACACTGTGGGGTCTATTCAAGAAACACTGAATGGCAACAGAACAACAACTAAACGCTGTTTGGTTGTCACAATTCGGCTCCTTTAACCCATTCGCCTGTTCACATAAGGCAAATTTGGTTATTTCAACTGAGTTTGCACTTCCATTCGGCTGCAGTACGGTTATCTGTTGAAATCATTCAAACCTCCATATAACACAGGTGATTCTGCTATTTGCAGACAGTCACGGGTGTGCGCTGCACAATTTAAGGTATGCATTTGAGAATTATTTTCATATGCAGTTGTAATCAAAATTATTCAACCCCCATCGATAAGAAGGTTTATTGTCGAAATTTACAGACTTTCAGCTGTTTACAATAAACAAACCAAACAAAAGCAATTGAAATAGCTCAACACAACAAATGATTCAAGTGGTTTCCCGGAGATGAACCGAAAATGCAACTTATCATGACTTCTCCAGTCTCAAAATTATTCAAGCCCTTCATGGCAAGCATATTTAGTACTTAGTAGAGCACCTTTTCTGTTATGACCCACTGCAAATGAGATGCATAGCAAGACACCACCTTCTGGCAGCGTTCCAGAGGAATCTTAGCCCATTGCTCATGAGCATTGGCCTTCAGTTCAGTAATATTCTTAGGTTTACATGCTGCAACAGCCATCTTTGAATCCCACCAGAATTTTGTTTCTGGGGTTCAAGTCAGGTGACTGTGATGGGCATTGTAGACTTTTCCAGGATTTTCCAGGACATCTTCTGCTGCCAAGCCTTGGTGGAATTTGAGGTATAATTGAGACAATTGTCTAGATCCTAGGTTTTCCTGATACTTCAATGAATCCATCTTACCTTCCACATGCTGCAGGTTTCTATTGCCAGAGGATGCGAAGTAGCCCAAGAGCAATGCCGAGCTACCACCATGTTTAACTGTAGGCAGGGTGTTCTTTTCAGTGTATGCTTCATCCTTCTTCCTTCAGACATACCGCTGATCCATTGGGTGAAAAAGTTTCATTTTGCTTTATCGCTCCACAGAACAGAATCCCAACACATCTGTGGCTTAATTGTATGATTTTGAGCCACGTGGAGCCGACTTTTCTTGTGCTTTTGGGTAAGTTTCGGTGTATGTCTTGGAGTTTCGGCATGGAAACCTTCTGCATTTAGAACATGCCTTACTGTGCTCAATGAAACCTCAGTGCCTGTTGCCACCAAGTCTTGCTGCAGGTCTTCTGCAGTCACTCAAGGATTTTTCACAACCTGCCTTCTCAGAAATTTGGTTGCAGCTTTTAATAGTTTCCTTTTTCTGCCTCGTCCAGGGAGTGTAACCACTGTTCTTTCAACTTTGAACTTGCAATTGCAAACTATGCTTCCAATGGTGTCTCTAGGAAGGAACATTTAGTGCCTTGCCATCGTTTTGTATCATGTTCCTTGTTTGTGACATGCAGTCAAACGTAGAATTTCAAAACTCCTAGCCAGTTCAGGTATTTCAAGCGTTCCAGCTCAAGCACACCTGGTGCAACTAATAAAGTTGTATCAGGTGTGCTTGAGACAACACTTGTTTTGCATATTTGTGAGGGATTCTATTCAGGGGGTTGAATAATTTTGAGACTGGAGAAGTCATTATAAGTTGCATTTTCAGTTAAATTTGGGGAAACCACTTGAAGCGTTTATTGTGTTGTACTATTCCAAATACCTTTGTTTGATTTGCTCATTGCAAACAGCTGTCTGTAACTTTTGACAATAAACCTGCTTTCCAGTGGGGGTTGAGTAATTTCGATTACAACTGTAGAGTTATGTTAATATTTATTAAAAAGCTCTGTGTGTGGGGTGACTGTGTTTTGTGAAGGTGCAGGCTGGCTGTAAGTGTTGTAGGCAGGGGCGGGCTGGGCCGGGGGGCAGGGAGGCAATTGCCCCCCCAGGCCGCCCTAAATTCTGTTAAGACCGGCCACTGCAAGGCCGGCCCTTTAAATGCTGCAGCCACCTGAGCCCTCTGTTAAGAGCCTCAGGCGGCTGCAGCGGCTCCTCTCCTCCCCTCCCCTGTAGCGTGGCCGAGCTGCTCGCTGGTCCGCGGTGCCCGGCCGGACTGATAGGAAGGTGCACACTCAGGGTGCACTTCCTGTCAGTCCGGCTGGTTACAGGAAACAGAACAGCGAGCAGCTCGGCCACGCTACAGAGGAGGGGGGGGTAAGTGAAGGAGGGGGGGAGGAAGGGGTAAGTGAAGGAGGGGGAGAGGGGAGTAAGTGAAGGGGGGAGTAAGTGAAGGAGGAGGGGGGGAGTAAGTGAAGGGGAGTAAGTGAAGGAGGAGGGGAGTAAGGAAGGAGGGGGAGTAAGGAAGGAGGAGGGGGAGTAAGTGAAGGGGGAGTAAGTGAAGGAGGGGGGGGAGTAACAGAAGGAGGGGGAGTAACAGAAGGAGGAGGAGGGGGAGTAAGAAGAAGGGGGTATGAAAAACAGGGGGTAAGAAGAACAAGGGGGGAGTAAGAAGAACACAAGAAGGAGGGGGGAGAGTAAGAGTGAGGAGAAGGGAGGGGACTGAGAAGAACACAGGGTGGGTGGTGAGGAGAACACAGGGAGGGGGAGGTGAGGAGGACACAGGGAGGAGAGGGGGTGAGGAGAACACAGGGAGGGGGAGGTGAGGAGGACACAGGGAGGAGAGCGGGTAAGAAGAACACAGGGAGGGGGGAGGTGAGGAGAACATATGGAGGGGGGATGAGAAGAACACATGGAGGGTGGATGAGATGAGCACAGGGAGGGTGGGTGAGTGTGAGAAGAGTCCGCTAGTGGAGGGTGGGGGAGAAGAGAGACCACTAAGGGGCAGGGAAGAGCTAGAAGGGACAGCTCTATAGGACAGGGGGCAAGACAGGGAGCTCTTTCACATTACGCGCACACACACACACACAATGCATCCCTATACATACACAGAAACACACAATGCATCCCTACACACACAGAAACACAACATGCTTCCCTTACACACACAGAAACACACAATGCATCCATTACACACACACAATGCAACCCTTACACACAAAGACAATGCATCCTTTGCACACATACACAGAAACACACAATGCAAACCCTTACACACACACTGCTTTTCTTACATACACACAGAAACACAATGCATCACTAACACACACTCAATGCACACACTTACAGACACACACCTTGCATCCCTTATGCATACAAACACAGATTCACACAATGCATCCCTTACACACAACCAGAAACACACAATACATCCCTTATACACAAATACACACTGCTTCCACTACACACAAACACACTGCATCACCTGCACAAACTGGTATCCCTATACACTACATACCATAAGCACACATATTAGATCCTCTACAATAACACATAACACATCCCCTACACACTCCACTCCCTGTGAGCGAACTCATGGGTGGGTGGAACATATAAGTGGACTTATGAGTGGGCTTTGTGGGCATA
Organism: Pelobates cultripes; assembly: GCA_933207985.1. Taxonomy (NCBI): domain Eukaryota; kingdom Metazoa; phylum Chordata; class Amphibia; order Anura; family Pelobatidae; genus Pelobates; species Pelobates cultripes. Next base: position 29,929,906 of record OW240916.1, read on the forward strand.
CTCACCGTAAGTCCCTGGGGCCCAGACCTTGAGCTGTGTAAGGGGTCCCCCAAAAATGGATCTGCTTCCAATTCTCCCAGAACATTGAATTTTGTGACCACAGTTGCAAACAGCCTCCAGAGATCCTGTTCTACACCAGACCAGAGGAGCCAAACTGCAGCCCATCATCATCCTCATTTGGTTGTAAGTAGGCAATCTAGTATATTATTAGTGACACTAATCTATAATTTACCTCACATTAAAGGGACACTATAGTCCCCAGAACAACTGCAGCTTAATGAAGTGGTTCTGGTGTCTATAGCCGGTCCCTGCAGGCTTTTTAATGTAAACACACACTGTGGGCAGCACTGGCGTTAGTTCGTATGGCAGCTCATATAGGTGGGGCATTGTGATGTCACATGGGGGGGCGGCAAATACAGCTGTTCCCCATGCAGCCACAGGTGCCGCTGTGCTGGGAGATTGTGATTACTCTTCACTTCCTCCCAACTTACAGAGCAGTGCATGGGAGAGAGAGAGGAGGAGGCATGATTTAATCTTAAAACAAATCCAGTAAGCAAATCTTTATAAATTTGGGTGGGATCAGCTCTGTTTCCACAGTTTATTGGTGTTTACTCTGATGTCTGTATTAATATTGAGGGATTTCTAAGTAGTAACATCAGTGTGTGTCAGCAGGGCCAGCCGTTGGGGTGTGCACGCTGTGCGGTCACGCAGGGTGCCATCACAACAGAGGCGCCCGGCGGACAACACAGCTCACAAGTTGGGGACACCAGCCTATTCAATTTAAACGATTCACTGGTGGTCCACTGGTGCGCACCAGCAGTAGGTGCAGTCAGATTATAGCCTCTCCCTCGTGGTTCCGGCGCTCAGTTAGTGAGTCAGAGCACAGGCTCAGAGATTCTCAGCCTGCGCTCTGACAACATTGAAAGTCAGAGCCGTGAAGGAGCGGGTATGGCAAAGAGCTACTGATTAGCATAACATCAATATCCGTTATAAAACCAGGAAAAGGTGGGCACCATTGCACTGATTTGGTGGTGCAATGGGCCACTTGACTGGTTTTGCCCCCCAGGCCTAAGGCTGCCAGCCCTCCCCTGGTTGTAGGTGTCTGCGTGTGATGTTTGTAGCTGATTGTGTATGATGTGTGTGTGCTAGTTATGTTAGCTATGTGGGTAAGAGTGAGTGATGTCTGATGCTCTGTATGGGTAACTAAGTAATCTGTGTGGCTGTATGTGGGTAACTATATGTAATGTGTGTGGGTCGCAGTGAGGGAGTGATAGGACATAGTAGAGAAGAAGGAAGTATTAGGTGTAATAGATAAATGTGAAGGGAAGGATGGGTTGGAATTATAGGAGGGTGGGGAAATACCGATGTTAAAAGGATAGTAGGAGAGAGGGAAGAGAGATGGATGTTGAGAGAGGGAGGGATGGGTGGGGGTAATTGGGTAATCTGAATGGAGGGATGGGTCACATTGTGGGTGCAAACACATGCACAATACTCTTTTCTGGCCCTTTTGTCTCCTGGTATCTCACTTATGGAGACACCAGAGACAAATTACAAGCAAACACAGAGCAAGCATTCTATTCGTATGGGTCCTGTATTTAGTAATAATAATCCTGACTCCATGGCACTTGATTTACCTGAACCTATGCAAGTAGGTGTGACTAGATTTAGTGAGGCTGAACGACAATACAGACGAAGGGAGGGACTGTGTCTATATTGCGGACAAAGGGGACATCTCCGCCTAAATTGTCCTAACAAGCCAGAAAACTCCTGCATCTAATCCTTCTGGGGGACAGGTCTTTGGGTGTTTCTACTTTGTCCTCCATAACGAAACATAAAGATCAAAGGCTTCTAATTAACATCACCCTAACCTGGGATAACAATAAAGTCAATACCATGGCTTTGATAGACTCTGGTGCCGCAGAGAATTTCATAGATCAGACTTTTGCTAAAGAAAATTTTCTTTCTTCCCGGTTAAGGGATACACCCTTGGCCGTTGAGGCCATAGATGGTAGACCACTCCAGGTACCCATGATTATACATGAGTCCATACCAGTTCTTCTAATGGTGGGTGTGTTACATAAAGAAATTTGTGTATTTCAGCACATTACTTCCCCTACTTTCCCAGTAGTGTTGGGGTTCTCTTGGTTAAGGAAACACAATCCTTCTATTGACTGGGAGGTTGACGATATAGTTTCTTGGAGCAACAATTGTCTTAAGGGATGTAATACAAAAATACACCCTATTCACCTTATTAATGTTCCTACTATGTCTCCCTTGTCTACAGAGATACCGGAACAGTATACAATGGTGAAAAAAGTATTTGATAAAGGTAAAGCTGAATTGTTGCCACCTCATAGGACATATGATTGTGCCATTGACCTACTTCCTGGAACCAAGCCTCTTAGAGGTACAGTATACCCTCTCTCTGCTAAAGAGAATATGGTGTTAGAAGAGTATATCAATTAAAACCTGAAAAGGGGTTTTATTAGAAGATCTTCTTCACCAGCAGGGGTAGGGTTTTTCTTCATGTCTAAAAAGGAGGCTGATCTCAGGTCTTGCATTGACTACCGAGGATTGAATAGGATTACTGTACGTATATCCTAGCCAATACCTCTTATTACGGAATTGTTTGATAGGTTGAAGGGTGCCAAAATCTTTACTAAACTAGACTTAAGAGGAGCTTATAATCTGGTAGGGATTCATAAAGATGATGAGTGGAAGACAGCTTTTAACACTAGATAGGAGCATTACGAGTACGCTGTCATGCCTTTCCGTTTGTGTAATGCCCAGGCTGTCTTCCAGGATCTTATAAATGGTGTGTTGAGAGATTGCCAACAAGAATGTGTGATTGTGTGTCTTGACGATATTTTGATATACTCTTAGGATAAAGAAACACAAACAAGTTAGAAAGGTATTGATTCGATTAAACATGGTTTATATTGTAAATTAGAGAAATATCGTTTTGGCCAGTCTAAAATTGGTTTCCTGGGTTACATAATCTCCAGTAAAGGATTCGCTATGGACCCCAAAAAATTGGATTCCATTCTCAATTGGACACTACCTAATGGGCTAAAAGCTATTCAAAGATTCATTGGTTTTTCTAATTACGATAGACGATTCATCAAAGGTTTTTCATCTTTTTTTCTCCCATAACAAATCTGACGAAAAAAGGTATTAATCCCCAAAAATGGTCTCTTGAAGTTATTGAGGCTTTTGAAACACTTAAAACCTCTTTCTCTTCTGCTACTATACTTGTTCACCCTGACCTTAACCTTCCTTTTCTATTAGAAGTCGATGCATCCGAAACTGGTTTAGGAGCTGCATTGTCACAGGGTCAAGACCATAATTAACCTCTTCATCCTTGTGGGTTTTACTCTAAAAAACTATCAGACACAGAAATGAGATATGATATAGGTGATAAGAAACTCCTTGCTATTATTCTGGCCTTGAAAGAATGGCGTCATCTCTTAGAAGGTACCTTAATCCTATAACAGGGGTAGGCAACCTACGGCACTCAAGGTGTCTTTGCACGGCACTCAAGGCTGCTAGAGCCAAACAGGCTCTGGCCTATCAGGAGTCACAGTGAAACTTCAGATATCTGCTAACACGAAAAGGACAATCCTCAATTTATGCATTGCAGCATGTAGAGTAAGTGATCTCAGGTCTCTTCCTCCCAGCACTTGTGAATGGGAATCCACACTGTGGTAGAGCAGCCCACAGCGGATATTGCAGCTTCTGCCCTTCACCTGTACCTGGCCAGCCTGGTCCCCACTGGAACCCAGGGAAGCCACCCACACTGCTAGATATACACAGAAATGCACAATAACCCTCCCCTCATACAAATAATACGAACAGCCCACAAACATACACACAATCCACACAAACGTAACCCGCTAACAATCCACATACATGCACACAACCCCACATGCAGCCTCTCACATGCAATACCCCACACATACATACACTACCAAACACACAATGAGACAAATCCATCCACACACACAATTCCACAAGCTGCCCCAATACACAGCCCACATTCATATGTATCATACACGATACCACAAACTACTCCTGAACATATACAATATAATAGCTCATATACACACAAATACAAATATACAAAGCAATTACAGTATAAATAACACAAACAAAATGCTGCAGCACACAGACCTCAATTTTAAAAAATAGGACCGGCATGCTACGGGACATCACAATCCTATATCGGCACAGTGCTGCTAAAAGGTTGTCTACCCCTGTCCTATAACCATACTAACCGACCATAAGAATCTCTTATATTGGAGAAGCCAAACATTTGTCAGCTAGTTAAGCTTGTTGGTCCATTTTCTTGGCTAGGTTTAACTTTGTTCTGACATATAGACCGTGGTCAAAAAACTCTAAAGCAGACGCTTTATCTAGGCAGTTCGAACCTTTAGCGTGTCCTGAAACCAACAAAACTTCTGTAGTACCCTTGCAACGTATCATTGCTCATACCCATATTTGAATACGGTCTCCTCTGATATCTAGTATCATTGCTAAGCAAAACTTAGCTTCTGTAAATATTCTTGAAGGTAGTTTATATGTTCCACCAAAACACCAAATAGAGATATTCCTTTGCCTCCACAATAGTAAAATTGCTGGCCACCCAGGTATATGTAAAACTTATGATCTAATGTCTAAAGAATATTGGTGGCTGTCCTTGTGTAAAGATATCAAGGACTATGTCTTGGCATGCTGTGTCTGTAGTAGGACCAAATTGTCCCATACTCTCCCTTGTGGTTTGCTTCAGCCTCTCGGCATAGTATTGCCATGGATTTCATTGTTGATCTACCTAAGTCGGACACAAATACGGTAATCTTCACTGTGGTTGATAGATTCACCAAAATGGCGCACTTCATTCCTTTACCCAAGTTGCCCTCTTCTCCTGAGTTGGCTACTGTCTTCGCCAAGGAAGTATTTCATATGCATTGGATACTTCAAGAAATAATCTCCGACAGGGGTTCTCAATTTGTGTCCCGATTCTGGAAAGCCTTTTGTTCTCAAATGAGGATTACACTCAGATTCTCATCGGCTTATCATCCACAACCTAATGGACAGCAGAAAGGTCTAATCAAAGGATAGAACCCTTCTAACGTTGCTTTGTGTCCACTCATCAGGATGATTGGGTTGGCTTGCTTCCATGGGCTGAGTTCGCTCTTAACAGTACTATCTCTGATGCAACTCAACATAGCCCTTTCTTCTTGAACTATGGTTATCATCCTGTAGTCCTTCCATCTGTGTTTTCTTCACAGGGAATGTCGATGGTGGATAAACATGTTGATGACCTAAGGAAAGCTTGGGATCATGTTCAACAGTTGCTTCTCCGCAAATCTGCACTTGATAAAAAATATGCAGATAGACATAGACTTGCTGCTCCTGTCTTTTATCCGAGTAATTTGGTCTGGCTGTGTACTAAGCATATTCGTCTTAAAGTCCCATCTATGAAGTTTGCAACTTGATTCATTTGTCCTTACAAGATGGCTAGGGGTGTCAACCCTGTGGCATATTGCCTCGACTTACCTTCTTCTTTCCATATTCTCAATGTATTCTATGTGTCCTTGTTGAAACCCTTGACCTGTAATAGGTTCACCAGCTCTGTTGTGCCTCCTTCTTCCATTCAGGTTGAAGGGCAGGAGGAATAGGAAATTCATTCTCTTCTTGCTCCAGTATGTCCCGGGGTAAGCTCCAATATTTGGTGTCTGGAAGACAGGTCTTGGGTTGCTGGGTCAGACATCCATGCTCCTCGCCTTGTTCAGTCTTTTGATTTGCGTTTTCCTTCCCGTCCTGGTCCTTCCCACCTGGTGGGCGGTCCTCAAAGGGGGGGGTCCTGTAAGGGGACCTTGTGTGGTAGCACAGGCTGTGCCACAAGCTGGCATCTTCAGGCAAAGGATTGGGGACATGCCAAACGATTCTCCCATTGTTCCCAGCGAGGTGCGGTAGCTCTGCCCCTTTTTATGACGCGGCGCATGCGCGCCAATGACATGACACTAATGACATCACAGCCCGCTAAAACTTTAAAATCGAATGTTTTGGGGGTGTGACTACAGATCAAGGAACATAGTACATAAGGGAGGCTCAGGGATAGACTCTGCCCTGTTGTGGTTCTTCTTAATCCCAATAGTGCGTTTCTTTGTATTGTTATATCGGATTTTGACTTTTGGCTGTGTTTGACGATTCTGCCTTCTGTATTCCTTTGACCATGGCTCTTGTACTCTCGCTGTTCCTGATTTCTGGCATCCCTGACTATTATGTTACAATCTGAGTGTAGGATCTCCTGTTATTCCTGAAATACTCCGCCTGAAGAGGTGATTTTATCAGAGTCTATACAGATGTTCAAACCGCAACTGAATAAACACTTGCAAAAACATAATATCCGGGGATAGTATTTTTAATATGTGGAGTACCAGCTTCTTGATCAAAGGAGATATCTGACTGCCATTTTGGGGTCAAGAAGGAATTTTTATGAAATACTTATTTTTACTGTGTTGGAATTTCACTGAAATAGGTACTACTTTGTATCTGTATATATCCTACATCTGACACTTCTAGACACTGGGCAGAGCTGCTGCTGTCTAGAATTGTCAACCCCCCCAGCCATTATCAGTGTCAGCTGCTGGGAACTGGCGTATGTGCGAGAGTACAGCAGTGACATCTGCTCCTGGTGCTTAAGAAGAGTATTTGCTGGATGAAGATGGTGGCGCCCGCGAGGTACAGGTTCACATAAGCAGAACTCACCTTTATCTGCCCCAGCAGCAATGTCACCGTTGGTGGTCTTTGCGAAATCTAAAAAGTTCACAGACGTGGCAGTGCCGCTTTAAATAACTCTCACTTTGAGTGCTACATGCAGCTCATCTGTCAGCATGAGGAAACCAATTCTGGCCCAAGCTGACAGAGGAGAGTCCCAAGTATCTAATGATACCTAGGGTTCCCCTGGTACGAGCAGGGAACCAGTCCCTGCAGGAAAAATTCCCTTATGGGAAAAACACCCATGATGCGGATTATTGCTACTCCAAACCATAAATACAGGGCTGATCCTAGGGGGTGTGGACTGCCCTGGTGCTTTGTAGATAGCTGGGGTGTTCAGCTCTAGGCTTTGACCCCTCAGGTAAATCCTACCTCCTCTCATTAGGCCCCACCCCTCATGAGCGGTGCCAACACCGAACAAGAGGGTGCGGGATATACTGGAGGGGGTGGAGCTTATCACAGAACACCCCGCCTAAGTACAAAGCACCTGGCGATTCGCCTTCCCCCCCAGAAACGACACTGCCCAAATCCCTTTTCCTATACTTACTCTTACATTAGCTGTATTTAATTTATTTTGTAGCAGTTAATTTCAGGTACAATTCAGCTGCAATTTCGCTTGAGGTGTTTTGAAATGACTCTCCCTTCAGCCAGAATTATTTTAAAATAGCAAGAATTCACTGAGCTCATTTCAATTACCAACTGGCTGTTAATGAATTTAGATATGAAACCAAGAAGGCTGCACTCAGATAAACATCCACTCTCACTCCCTCACTCACTCAGTAAACACCAACTTCAAAGCTCATAAAATGTAAAAGTATTTTTTTCAAAACACCTGGCTTAAGCAACATGATTGGTGATTTAGTTACAGTATATTATCACACATTGCATAAGCCAGGGACAATGTCAATGTACTTAATTTTTGGGCAGATCCTATTCTAACAACATAATGCCAGCTTTTATGAGATTACTTACTTGGAAAACCCTTCCTTATGGAGATCTCTGCAGTGCAAGATTAAATAGGATCCTGGACTCCCAAATATATTTACATATGTAACCAAAAAGGGTGGCATGATAGTGCAAAGTAACCCTTTAGTGTTAGGAATACATCTATGTACAGTGACGGACTGACAGTATTCTGGACCCCAGGGCAAAATTAAACTTTGAGCCTCGTCAAAGCCATTACATATGGTCCAGCCATTTTTTTCACCTCAGTGTTGAAGGAAAACTGCAAGAATGTAAAGCACTTGAAGTGCATTATGTGACTGTAATTTATGTATTTTCAATTTATAAATGTGATCGTATTGTGTAGAGTGGCTTTGTGTGAATGTGGGGTTTCGCTGACAGACACACAGACACACAGACACTCACACACACACAGAAACTCACTGACAGACATACACTCACTCACTGAGAGACATACACTCACTGAAAGACAACCACTCACTCACTGACACACACAGACACACACTCACTAACAGACATACACTCACTGACAGACACACACACACACTGACAGACACACACACACACAGACACACACTCACTGACAGACAGACACACACACACAGATACACACTCACAGACAGTCAGACACTCACTGACAGACACACACACACACACTGACAGACACACACTTACTGACAGACATACACTTACTGACATACATACACTCACCGACAGATACACAAACAGACAGACACACACTGACAGTCAAACACTCACACACTCACTGACAGACACACACACACAGGCAGACACTCACTGACATACACTCACTGACAGACAGACACACACACAATACACACACCTCACTGACAGTCAAACACAGTCAAACACACACACCACTGACACAGACTCAGCCATCCAGCCTCCCATCCTCACTCCTTCAGCGCGCTGTTTAGTATGCTGTGTCCGGAATGACGTCATATGCCGTCTCCCGGTATCTCCTGCCTCCTCTCCTCCAGCATTCATTGGCAGAGCAGGCACCTGCCATCAGGGTAAGCATACTGAAGGTGCTCTGCCATACTGAAGGACAGCTTCGGGGGTGCCCTGAGGTGGCCAAATGGCCACCTCTTGCACCCCCTGTGACAGGGTTCCTCTCGGCCTGGCGCTGGAGGATCGGTACGGCGCTGTGGGGGGTGAGGAGGCGGGGGGGACAGGGGGATTCCACCAGGAAATATCCCGGTGGGCGCCACCAGCAGGTCAGCGCCCTAGGCAAATGCCTAGTTCGCCTAACAGTTGTGCCGGCCCAGGACAGGGGGAGTCCACCAGGAAATATCGCCTAACAGTTGTGCCGGCCATGTTTGTATTTATACAGCATCTGAATATGAGGGTGTGTTTATACAGTGAGGTTGTGTTTGTGGTAATGTGGAGTGAATTTGCACAGTGAGGTAGTGTGTTTGAATGGATTGCTGAATTGATCCTGATGAAAGCCACGAATGATGGCTGAAACGTCATATTTTAACAAGGAATGAAATAAAGGAATCTTTTACAAAGGAAAAAGACCGTGAGTACAAGCCTTTTTCACTATTTTTATTATAACCTATGGCTATGGCTAGAATGCACCCGGCATTTTGAAAAAGTTTGAAAAGTGTGTGTGCAAGGACAAAGAGGAACATTATATATGTGTGTTTATAGATTACTCAATCATCTGGGGTGGCAAGACATGCATACACATATGCCTTACATATTATTGATATATTTATTTTTATAATGTGGTGGGTAGGGGGGCTGTGAGGTGGGTAGGGGTTCTGTATTGTGGCTATGGTAGCTGTAGGGGGGCTGTGAGTGGGTAGGGGGCTGTAAGGTGGGTAGGGGTTTCTGTATGGTGGGTAGGGGGACTGTGAGTGGGTAGGTGGGTAGGGGCTGTGTGAGGGTAGGGGGCTGAAGTGGGTAGGGGACTGTGAGGTGGGTAGGGGCTGTGAGTGGGTAGGGGGATTGTTAGGTGGGTAGGGGGGATGTGAGGTGGGTAGGGGGCTGTTAGGTGGGTAGGGGGACTGTAAGGGTGCTGTGAGGTGGGTAGGGGTTCTGTATGGTGGGAATGGGTACTGTGAGTGGGTAGGGGGCTGTAAGGTGGGTAGGGGTACTGTGAGTAGGTAGGAGTTCTGTATGGTGGGTAGGGGGACTGTGAGTGTGTAGGGGGACTGTGAGTAGGTAGGGGTTCTGTATGGTGGGTAGGGGTTCTGTATGGTGGGTAGGAGGGCAGTGAGTGGATAGAGAGCTGTAAGGTGGGTAGGGGTTCTGTATGGTGGCTAGGGGTTCTGTATGGTGGGTAGGGGGACTGTGAGGTGGCTAGGGGGGCTGTGAGGTGGGTAGGCAGCTGTGAGTGGGTAGGGGGACTGTGGAGGTGGGTAGGGGCTGTGAGGTGGTAGGGGCTGTGAGTGGTAGGGGGTGTAAGGTGGGTAGGGGTTCTGTATGGTGGCTAGGGGTTCTGTATGGTGGGTAGGGGGACTGTGAGGTGGCTAGGGGGGCTGTGAGTTGGGTAGGGGGCTGTGAGTTGGTAGGGGGACTGTGAGGTGGGTAGGGGAGTTGTGACGTGGGTAGGGGGCTGTTAGGTGTGTAGGGGGACTGTGAGGTGGGTAGAGGAAGGGTAGGGGAAGCTGTTAAAAGATAAATATAAATTTATATAATATACCTTTCCTGCTGGTCCGGTGGGCAGCTTTCCAGCGAGGTCATCAACGTGCGTGGGGGCAGAGCTTGCATGTGGGGCGGAGCTTCCATTCAGGAGGCGGGGCCTGTGGGGGCGGGGCATGCAGCAGAAATTGATTTTCCCTGTGCAGGGAAACTGACAGGTCTCTCTGCTGTCTGCCCGGCCCCTGCTTGCTGCGGCCCACCGGTAAATTTCCCGGTATCCCGGTGGGCCAGTCCAGCCCTGACTGCTCCTCTGCAGGCTGCCTGCTCTGTGAGGGAGAGAGAGGCGGGACATAACATACTTCTGGTCCCGCCTCCTTCATACTGCTCCTCTGCAGGCTACCTGCTCTGTGAGGGAGAGAGAGGCGGGGACAAGACATACTTCTGCTCCCGCCTCCTTTACACTGCTCCTCTGCTGGCTACCTGGCGGGACAAGACATACTTCTGATCCAGCCTCCTTTACACTGCTCCTCTGCTGGCTACCTGGCGGGACAAGACATACTTCTGATCCTGCCTCCTTTACACTGCTCCTCTGCTGGCTACCTGCTCTGTGAGGGAGAGAGAGGCGGGGACATGACATACTTCCGGCCCCACCCCCTTCACGCTGCTCCTCTGCTGGCTACCTGCCCTGTGAGGGAGAGAGAGGCGGGACATAACATACTTCTGACCCCGCCTCCTTTACACTGCTCCTCTGCAGGCTACCTGCACTGTGAGGGAGAGAGAGGCGGGACATAACATACTTCTGACCCCGCCTCCTTCACACTGCTCCTCTGCAGAATCATGGTGGGAGAGCTGGGGGAGGAAGAGGGAAGGATGTTTTCAACAGGCTCCAAAATCCTGAATACCCAGTTGTGGAGTTCTGTGACCATCCCAACTGGTGTATTTCTTCTCAACAGCAGGCAGGCCCCCAGGAGCCAGGTCAGAGAAGTGAGGTGAATGAAATCAGACAAATTTGGAAATAGCTAATTTGGAGTTTAGTTAGTAGACCCAGATGGCAATTCCAAAAACAGCTCTGCTGGTGTGATTTACGTGGGGTAGGATTACACAATTTGTGGCTTTCCATTGATCCCAGCGATATAGAAGAATAGTGGGACTTAAATGGCCATCTCCTCTGCCCCTACAATACCACATAAAAAATGTTGTTGCCCTTAACACAAATCAACCTCTCCTACCTATGGTGTCAGTCTGGCTGTCACGAGGCTCAGGTAGCTGCTGGGTGCAAATATATACCATACTTTCGGTTGAACACTGTGTCTGGTGGCATAGAGCGAGGGTATGTGAAATTAGCTTAATGTCACATTGAATTCTGCCCAATCAACTATATTTGCATCACAGCAGTTGCTACATTTTCCATCTTTATCTCTTCTGCATAAAATGCACATTTTAGTCACTATAATCATTTCATCTCTGTTATTATTATTATTATTGCCATTTATATAGCGCCAACAGATTCCGCAGCGCTTTATAATATTATGAGAGAGAAGAATTAACTATAAATAGGACACTTACAAGAAAACTTACAGGAACGATAGGTTGAAGAGGACCCTGCTCAAACTAGTGCTTGGAGTCCACTGGCACTGTCCCTCCATTCACTGTTTAACACTAAATAAGGGTCCTTGGCCACCCTTGGTCCAGCCCCTTCTGGAGGTGTGGCTAAGGCAGAGATTTCACGCTTCCTTGTAGTCATACCCTTCATAATGTCAGCCGGAGCTCTGATTGACAGTCAACCAATCACTGCTGCCCATTGCTGCTCAGTTTAAAACTTCCTCATTAGCCAAAGCAGCAAAGAGGTGATGGGCTGCTGGGGACTCTCATGTAGCATTAAAACATAAAAAAAACATTAAAAATGTTTAATGCTGCATGAAATGATGCCCAGGGGATTCTAGACTATAACCAGTTTAATGAGATGAAGCAGATGCGGTGCCTACAGTGTCCCTTTAAGAAGATGGAGTGTTTTTGGGAAGTGAAGGTTAAAGAACAGAACTTAGGGTTGTGGACAACAAAGATGAGAGAAATTGTAAAGCAAAGATTCCAAAAAAGGTTAGTGCACAGGGGAACTATTGGGAAGCGTTGGCTTTTGTGAGAAGAGCGAGCCATGGGTGGTGGGTAAAAAGAGGGAGTAGTATCTGGCAGGGGAATGAATTGGAGGCAAAAGAGGGATCACTGCTTGGAGGAAGGGGAAATAAATAAAAGCTCTCTAGGATATTGATTTACCCTGGTGATTGGAATTTAGATAAAGTTTTGGACAATTGTCTTCTTACACTCCTTGTGGATGAAGGATCAAAACAGCCCATGTGGTAGAAGCAGATTAGCATATTGTAAAGAACGGCAGTGGTTACATTAATATGCAGGGATTCGCCAAACCAAGCCATTTTAAGTCTAATCTTTATATTGCAACTCTGCGTCCCTTTTGGCTTTAGAATTGTTTTTGAACCTTTCAATGCTGACAAATTGACACAGGCATCAATGGCTTAATTCAGCAATTCTGAATCCTGTTATTCAACAATGCTGTCAGCCTTTAATTGCAAGTATTTAGACTGCAAATAAGGAAGTCTAATTTCCTCATTGTAATATTGGAGATTGACATAGGCTGCCTTTGTTTGATGGTTTGTTTGGCGTCATAGGTGCCAAAGATCATATATGCTAATGTGCATCTTATATGTATCATGATTAAAACCTGGAGGGGCACAAATGCGTCCTAGGTTATCACATGTAATGAAACGTAATGATATATATTTCTTTTAATTTTGTATATTCACTTTTTGAGAAAATGTCACTTTTTTTTAATCTTTCTGGACAGCCATGTTGGGTCAGCCTCTGCTGTTATCTAACCAACCGAAGTAGCCTTTGCTTTCAGAACTCTGCTTCCAGGAAAAATAAAGGAAATTTATCATCCAATTATCACTTCTCATTTTTTTAAACATTTGTTAAAACTTAATTTCTTTTTTAAAAATAAGTTATATATATAAGAAAATGTTACTTTTTTATCTTGCTGTGCAGCCATCTGACAAACTACTGTTCAACTTAACTTGCTTGCTGCTGCAGTTTTACACAGAGCAATTTCAGCATCAGGTAAGTAAGGAGGCTAGTAAGGTTGAACAGGTACAGTTGGAGTCAAAATTATTTAACCTGCATTGAAAATCAAGTTTATTGTCAAAATTTACAGACTTTCAGCTGTTTGCAATGAACAAATCAAACAACATCAATTGAAATAGCTCAACACAACACATGCTTCAAGTGGTTTCCCCAAATTCAACTGAAAATGCAAATTATATAGACTTCTCCAGTCTCCAGTCTGATTGAAATCAGAATCAGATCAGTCCTCAGAGTCACAGCCCCAGTCCTGCAGTTTGATGCTTCACAACATTTCAACTAGCCACAGCATGAGTGTCTCATGTCTCAGCTGTAGATTGACTGAGCACATTGAAGAAGATGGTGGGTAAGTGAGGTAGGAGTTATTAAAAGTATTAATGACAGGCAGCACAGTGCTCTGTGTCAGAAATGTCTCTTTCTCCTTCACACCATTTGGCTTCCCTGGCTTTATATACATTAATTATATATTTGAGTAAATTCCCGTGCTTAATCAGCCCTCAGGCAGCCACTGGGGCTATTGGGGGAGAAAAAAAAAGATAATATTATACACTTATATTTGGCAAGAGCCAGAAGCTGTTGCTGCTGAGCTCTCTTTGTGTTACTTCCAAGATGGCTTCTTGCGTCTCTCTCCTATGGGCACTGTAATACCACCCCATGGCGCTGTGGACCTATGACAGCACATGAATAGAGAGTCCAATAGCATACCTCCCCACTCATAGGCAGCTGGCTCTGCTCAGCTCAATGGCACTTCTTGAATTTCCTTCTTCTTAAACGACACTAGGCATGTGCAAAATCTGCTGAAACAGGACAGATGTAAGCAGACCGATAAAGCTAGTGTGTTGGCTGGGATGGATCGTGCAAAAATCACGACACAATTAAATGACAGCAAAATATATCTAATTTTTCCCCGCAAATGAAACTGAGCAAAACTCAGTACTTTGAAATGGTCCTTTCGGATGGCTTAATTGATGTCAATTTGAAAAATTCCTATGTATATGTATATTATTCAATTATATAAATTGAATAATATTAGTGCATTTATAACTTATGTCTATTTTGGGATGAGTTTTTATTAATAAAGATGGCCTGTTTTGGATGTAATAAGCACATGGCAATGTGTGCCTCACTTCTTTAACGTATATTTATGAAATATCTGTTAGCAGGTATCCAAAACCATTAAGGATAAGACTTTTATAAGGGTTCTACATTTCACTGGGAATGTCTTCCATGGATTTTTGCTTTCAAAGAAAATACTAGCATTATGTAATTTGGAACTGAACAGAGAAACCGTGTTTAGTTTTGGCAATTAAAAGGACAATGTAGGCCCTGTATCTACTTCATCTCCTTGAACTGGTTATAGTGTCCTTGACTCCCAACCTCCCTGAATTTGGCAGTACAGTAACGACTTTCGGGTCCTGTCCCATCGTCCTGACTTGGTTCCCTGACGTCCTGCTTTTAGGAACTCTAGGGAACTGTCCCCAACAAACATAGCGCATTAACTACACCAAGTTAAAGATGGCAGCAGCAAGTACTGGTGTAATTCATTTCAATGCTTTATTTTGAGGTTTGCCAATAAAATAAAATTTAGATTTATTCATATCAGATACATTTATTTTAGAATTAACCAGTTTATAACAGAGGAGAATGCAAAAAACAGGGCAGTTTGTGAATTGCTAACAAAATCCAATCCTCCCCTTCTGTGGTGGGAACGAGGCATTGCGTGCGAGGTGTTAACAAAGAGTGGACATTGAAACAGAATGATTTGTTCCTGTGGCTGACCAGAAATGTCAGAGAGATGGCTGTGTAGCTCACACAGGAAAGGGCAACGAGAGAAAAAACACTGGTGAAAAAAAGGAACCACTAAATAAAAGCAAACAGTACAGTGTATAAAATTTTATTCCCCCCCCCCCCCTCCCCACTTTTTAATAACCATGAAAGAAATATTACAAAGTGTTAAATAAAGTGTCAAACTACTCCCTGACAGGTTTTGGTGTGAGACTGCATTAATGCTGGTAACACAGTAACACTTATTTTATAGCCCAGGATGTTTCAGTTGTTAAAGGGACACTCCATGTACCACACACATTATGGAATCCACATATACACAATTATTTTACATGTGGAAGAAAAGATATTTAAACAATTTATTCTAAACTAGAATCGCAGCAAACAAACATAATAACATATACAAAAATTAAACTTAACAGTTCTAACCATATCTGATAAACAATAAATCAAACAATTCTTTGGTACAGGAGACAAAACATGAAAAGATAAATTAGATAAAGCTTAAAGGGACACTATAGTCACCAGAACAACTACAACTTAATGTAGTTATACTGGTGAGTATAGTCAGTCCCTGCAGAGAAAAGGCAGCGTTTACATTACAGTCTAGGGCAGTGGCGGATCCAGAGCCCGATCTCGGGAGGGGCACTTGTAGATTATTTAAATAAATAATCCAGGCACAATAACCACTACAGCTCCTCCAGGGCAGCCAATGCGCAGAGCCCTGCTAAAGTGCTCTTAGATGAGAAAAAGGTCCTGTATTTGTTCTGAGCAGCACAAGGGGGTTTAATGACACACTTGCACTGTATTTGCTTGTGACTTGTCTCTGGTGTCCCAATAAGTAGGATACCAGAGGACAAAAGGGGCAGGAAAGAGTATTGTACATGTGTCTGGAAGCTTCTTGTGAGAGCTGATTGTAATGTTGCGTTTGTGTAAATAGGTCAGTGTCAGTTGTGTTGTGTTTGTGGTGTAATGTGGGTGGCAAGGGGCTGTAGAGAGTGTATGTATATAGGTGCTGTAATGTGTGTGCATAGGGGCTGTTGTGAGCGTGTATAGATGACAAAGTGTGTTTAGAGGCTGCAGAGTGCGTGTTTATGGAACATAGTACGTGTTTTTGCTCACAGGGGATCTAGTATGTGCATGGGGAATGCAGAGTGTGAGTATAAGGGAAGTAATGAGTTGAGCGGTGCAGTGTATATGATTAGTGCATTGTGTGTGTTAGGGGTGCAGTGTGTGTGAGGGGTGCAGTGTGTGTGTGTGTGAGAGGTGCTGTGTGTGTGTAAGTGGTGCTGTGTGTGTGTAAGGGGTACTGTGTGTGTGAGGGGCACTGTATTTGTGAGGGGTACTTTGTGTGTGAGGGGTACTCTGTGTGTGAGGGGTGCTGTGTGTGAAGGGTATTGTGTGTGTGTGTTTATTTGCATATTATGACCTTAAGCCCTCTTTCAATACCCTTTTTGGGATTGCAGCTGTTCCTAATTATAAACGTATGCATAAATTTGTCAAAATCAGGTGTCTTGGTGACCAATGGGGAGGTGGAGGTTCGAACACTCCAATTGTAGCTTACTTTTTATTGCATAGACAGAAGTGCATAAATTTGATCAGGTGAGTTAATGAAGTAAACTCTATGGTGCGGGGATGCCTAATGTGATGGAGGGCAAGCATCGTATATGTCTCAAAGCACACTGGCATGGTCCCTGTGAGGCTGCATTGATGACAAAGGATTCCACTTTCAGACCACCATTACAAGCCTCCTCATCACACACAAAGCTGTTGGCTAGCCATTCATATACCAGGGAGAGAGAGGGAGGAAGACCTTGGTCTTCTTCATCTGAAGAAGAAGGGGAAAATTACATTGTCCTTCTCCACTGTTGCCGCCACAGCTGCATTAATCATAGACTTCAAGTAAGGGTTTGGAGGCTTGGAGTCATTCATATTGGAAATGTACTCACACTCCAACAGCAAGGCTCACCAAGAACAAGGCAGGATGTACTTAATAAAGAAAGTTCAATAATACTGGGGTCACTCACACCTAGGTAGGAACTTTAATTATACCGGGTCTATTCATACTGGGGCTCACACAGAACAGGGACATTATTATGCAGGTAGGGCTTAGACCATACCGGGGTTCTTACACTGGTGCTCACTCTCGTCAGCAGAATGAAATATAGCAGTTTGAAAATATAGCAGCCCAATTGGCATGAGGTGTTGGCTCACCTCCTTTAAAGTAATAAACAGATCAACTCTCAATGTTTCCAGTAGAGAGACTATAGGTCCAGCTCCTACAAAATAACTTGGCTTAAAGGGAATCAACACTGTAAAGGAGGAGACCATATTTAAACAAAGAAAAACTACCACAACAAGAGGACATAGTCTTAAATTAGAGGGGCAAAGGTTTAGAAATAATATCAGGAAGTATTACTTTACTGAGAGGGTAGTGGATGCATGGGATAGCCTTCCAGCTGTAGAGGTTAACACAGTAAAGGAGTTTAAGCATGCGTGGGAGAGGCATAAGGCTATCCTAACTATAAGATAAGGCTAGGGACTAATGAAAGTATTTAGAAATTGGGCAGACTAGATGGACCGAATGGTTCTTATCTGCCGTCACATTCTATGTTTCTACTTTTTCAATTTGGATACAATTCACAATAAATTGGAGTTTAGTGAATAACCCAGTTAATACTCAGATACTAATTTATTTCAGTTGATATTTTACTTGATTTCAGCTAGTACAATATTTTTCAAATATAGCCATATATTCTATGAGTTCCCCCTATTTTATATATTTATCCCAATATATGTACAATAATCATTAGTTCAGTATCCACTTGAAGACAATGGTTTAGGCAAATACACTGATATCATGCCCGGTATAGTGCACAAAGAGGTTAAAGTACTTCTTTACCTCCAGATAAATATAAAGGTTCTCTTGCCATTAATTGTAACACAAGAGGCCGAAGCGATTTAAGCATTCTATTTTCATCTGCTTTCCATTAATTTGCTATAAACATCTGACATTTTACATAAACAAGTGCATTTTTTAACTTAATCTAAATTGCGCAGCGTGCGATTTTATAAAATTCTAAAATATTAATCAATTTTTATTAATATTTCATTCAGGACACCCAGAAAACAAATGAAGGCAGTAAATCTTATGTTATTTCTAAAATCCCCAACAACCTGGCCAATTTGTACACTGTATGCTCATTTAATGTTTTTTTTTTCTAGTTTTCCAAATTGCATATTTTGTTAAAAAAAGTGTCCCTTTTTTAACTTAATAAACTATTATTTTCAAAAAGCAGATAATTACTCTGACCAGCTTGTGTAATGAGAACAGACATTTTGCTTGTTCAACATACATCTAAAACTGTTCAAATTTTGGGGTTGGTAAATATTGGACTGAAGAAAGTCTCTTAAAGGAACGCTATAGTGTCAGGAACACAAACTTATTCCTGACACTATAGAGTTAAAATCACTATTTAGGTGTCAGCAGCCCTTCTGGAGAATGGGGGAGTTGGAAGGAAAAACCACAAGACAGCTGACCTTTTGGCACTCAAACATTGAGCACCATCCCTCAATGTATCTACTATAAATTACTAATTGTTGAAAATTAGATAAATAGGTCAAGGTCAACCACTGGTCTCAATTGTCAGTATAAACTTGTAATCTATCCTGAGCAGAGAAAACATCTCCTCATGAACCTCAAAGCATCCATTGTAGTATATTAAAGATGTTCTGCTTTCAAAATAATGGAACCTGCTTCATACTTGTTGGTAGGGATGGGGGACACAACACTACCAGGTGGTCAAGTAGTACTTGGTGACTCATGCTTGCACCTCTTCCAGGAACAGACTCTTCTTGCGAGTTATATATGTGTAGGAGCATTGCCATGGTAACGCGTGGAAACATTCTAACAGCTGAATCTTGCAAGAGAGAAGATCCAGAAAAGAGGACCCAGCTTGCGAGAGAGAGGACCAAGGCTGGGAGTCTCATCCCTCCCCCTTGTCATATAAGCCTCCAAGAGCTCTGGACCAATGTCTGTATGTATATAGCAATACTTGCTATGTATACATACATATACATTTGCAATATGGAGCCCAGCCTTCCTAGGCAGCACGGGCCCCTTACAGGTGTACGGCCTGAACCCAATGGTAGCCTTGTGTGAGTGATTTCTTAACCTTGGAGGTGGGGACTGTAATATGGTGAACTGAACTCAGTTAACAATACTAAAACCATTAAAAGGGGATAATAATGTGTTTTACTGGGCCTTAGAGTGTATGGACTTAACACAATATAGAGAAGTACAAGAGAAGCCAAGGTCAGAGAGACAGAGTATAACGTACACGGACAAGGCAAAGTTCAGGGACAGTAGGATGTAGAATGGTCAAGGTACAAGCCAAGGTCAGAAAAGCCAATGAGCTTACAGAAAACATGCTTTTCGTATTTCTGTATTTCGCTATTTTCTTTTCAGTTCTCATTTTTAAGAATTAAATGACGAGAACAAACAAACATTTGTTGGCCCAGCCACCAAGTATCCAAGGAATGTGGAAAACCACACTTATTTGTGTTTTTGCACTGGAAGAAGACCATAAGGAACTTCAAAAAAAATACACCGAAACCACACATGGAAAACTGATGAAGATCAAAATGCTGTAACTGAAAACTATGATTCGGTACTGACATAACTTTTTCCATGGATCGAAATTCATATCATAAGTCTCACGATACAATGGACCAACTGAAAATCGGTTGGAAAGTTGGATGTAGGACGCCTGAACTAGCTGGATGTAGGATACCTAAACTATTGCATATCTGTTACAGATTCAGATTCTCAAGGTTCCGTTAATTTCTTGAGTTAACTAGAACTCACCATTTATGGTACTGATTCAAGTGTATGTCATGACACCGACATCCTAGAGGCATTTTCCATAAAGACATCGCAGAAACACTCTACATATAGATAAAGTTACTGCATTTTTCACCAGACCACATAAAATTTCTCTTCACATACAAGCACATCTGATTAAAACTTTCCTCCCTGTCAAATAATATTTTGTTTCACATTTAAGTTATATTTATTTTTGGGTATAGTTTCCTTCAATAAAAATTGCTGATAATTTATTTGTTGTATCCTGGCCTTTGAGGTAATTTCAGGTCCTCAGTTTCGGACTTAACCTGTAGATTATGCTAGCTGTAGTGTACTTTTAATCTTAATTCAAATAATATTAAGGTGAGTATTTTGCATATCCTCTATTTAAAAAACTCCACAGCAACAAAGAAAATAGAATGTGACGGCAGATAAGAACCATTCGGACCATCTAGTCTGACCGATTTTCTAAATACTTTATACTGGCCTTATCTTAAGTCTAGGATAGCCCTATGCCTAACCCACGCATGCTAAAGCTAATGCACTGTATTAACCTCTAGCACTTCAGTTGAAAGGCTATTCCATGCGTCAACAACCCTCTCTGTAAAGTAATACTTCCTGAAATAATTTTTATACCTTTGCCCCTATAATTTAAGACTATATCCTCTTGTTGTGGGAGTTTTTTGTCTTTTAAATATGGTCTCCTCCTTTACTGTGTTGATTCCCTTTATGTATTTAAAGGTTTCTATCATTTCTATCATATCCACCAGTCTCGTTTTTCCTCCAAGCTATACATGGAGGAATAGCATAGGAATGGAATAAATAATAAATTGAAGCAACTCATATAAAAAAAAAAGGTAGTAATCTAAGGACCTCCTCTTTCTTGGTGCAAAACTAAACAACAACAATGAAAGAAATAAAATCCAACGATTTAATGATCCAGGGTAGAAAACGTTGAACCAGATGGATCACATAAGAACCAAATTCCACGACCGAGATGTTTAGTGCAGGGAACAAACTGAAATGAGAGAAAAGCATGAAAAGAGCGATCAACGATGATAATGATTGGAGAACAATTTATGAACACATTACAGTACAAAAACGTAAGAAACATATCACAGTCAAAAAATACATGTAAAAGCAATACAGTCAACGAGAACAAAAACACATTTATTACCACTAACAAGGTTACCAATAGAGATGTTGCGAACCGTTCGCGAACTTCCCGCGAACGGCTCGCCGTGGTTTGCGGCGAGCTGAGGTCAGCTGACACATCCCAGCCAATCTCCAGCAGACCCTCCCTCCCAGACCCTTCCACCTCCTGGACAGCGGGAAGTTCGCAAACGGTTCGCGACATCTCTAGTTACCAACCAACCCCCTGACAAAATCATAAACCACGGAAGGAAAGGGTCAGGGAAGAAAAACCCATACCTCCTGTCATTTTAAAATTTAGATGCTATGGGGATTTTCAAGACGATGGACTTCCTTATACAAAGTGTGGGACGTTCAGTGTCATTTCACGCAGTTATACTCCGTGTGAATTGTGGAAGCGCACTGTCTATTTAACACTAAACATTGAGTTTTTAGTGTTGTGGAAGTGCACTAAACATTGCAGTGTTAAATAGACAGTGACACTGCACCCAGACCACTTCAATAAGATGAAGTGGTCAGGGAACCTGAAGGGTCCCTTTAATAGGTTTACAAACCTGCTTCCCCTAACTGAACAACCAGTACCTTTGTCCCAATTAATGCAAGTTCATGGAACTAAAATCGGACACTGAAACTCCCGAACACCGCTGGACTTCCATCATCGCCTGCGTTCGGTTCTGTAGATCCTAGAAGAACACTGTTTGGTGGAATCGTTCGTCTGGATGAAGGGAAGAAGCTCCACAGTTCAGAGACTACGTTTGGTATTTTATTTCTTTTTATGTTACCGAAGTTGACCGACCGCTAGCACTGATTTCATGGAACTATTTTGGGCTTAAGCCACATGTGCGGGCGGTAAAAACGGGACTTC
The DNA here is from genome assembly GCA_933207985.1 of Pelobates cultripes. Lineage (NCBI taxonomy): Eukaryota > Metazoa > Chordata > Amphibia > Anura > Pelobatidae > Pelobates > Pelobates cultripes. Next base: position 29,952,075 of record OW240916.1, read on the forward strand.
CATGGAAAACCAGAACCCCTCAACTGATCTGGGTGATTTTTGGATATGGGGATGTAACTTTTGTGGGGTTTTCGTGTATTTTATGTGTATTTTGGGGTGTTTTATAAATTGTTATATTTTCTGTCCCTGAGAGATAATTAACTTATAAGTGTTTGCTCAGCTAGGATCCTGGCACAGAGGATCCTGGGAGGGATTTCCCTGTTGTTTTGTGTTGGAGATCCCATGTAGGGGCTATTGTATAAAAGGAGGACATCTGGCCAGTTTAAAGCATTCCAGCTTGTACTCACAGAACTATGTGTCATCTGGTTCCTGGGAGGGGAAAGGGCTAATCACTGTTCCAGCTTGTTCCAGTGTGGAGGAGTCAGTGGGGAAAATCTTGTAAGAACACCAGCTCCCAGGACTGTGTGTCATCCAGTCCCTGGGAGTGGATAGAGCAAGTCCCCTAGACTGCTCCAGGACGGAGAGGTTCCAGGACCCCAGTCAAGTCACGGCAACTGTAGGGGGGAGGGCAGAAGCGCTGCGGTTTGTCCACTGTTACAGCTAGGAATTTTTTCTCTGGCAGAGGTACCCAGCCGGGGTACAGGGAGTTCTGTTACACCTGGGTCTGCCAGGCACCACCCACCACCTCTACTACTTCTTGAGCTAAGCATTGTAATTCTGGGCTAGTTCATTAGCTGACAGCATCAGCTGATTAATCTCAGCCAATAAGCTAAGCCAGGCACTGCTATGTTTAGCTCAGACAGAGAACTTTCTGATCTCTGTCGGCTTTAGCGGAGAAGGGAAGAACCCTGGAGGACCCCAGGTAAGAAGTAAATGTTCTTTAACAGTTTGACTACTTACATTGGGGGTGACAGGACATTCCTAGCACCATAACCTTGCCTATAGGTATTTGTAAGGACCTTGAAGGCATTACTAATAGTGCAGTTTACTAAAAATTGCAACCGAAAGTAAAAGGAATGTGTGCAATTGAGCATAATGTACACATACAGTAAAGACCGTTAAATCGTTTATTTCTAAATCAAAGGTATTTAAAACTACTATAGCAATATTTATCAATCTCTGGACTGGTAATGTAATGCTGACAGTGACATGGTATTGTCCATTCACTCCTTCCTCGTCCCTGATTGTAAGAATGGTATCACCCATTGAAACTTCCTGTACTGTTTGAAAGCATGGGGGTGAGCTGACATTTGCACCACATTTTCTTTCATTATATCAGTGACTAGTGGCTTCTGGCAGAGAAATCTATTCCTCTACAGGCTGGTAATCATGACTAAGGTATAAATGAGGATGAGTTATGCTTTATGGACTAGATTTTATACTGCAAAATACATTAAAATTAAAAATGAATACTCAAGTTTGATATTCAAATGGTTCATTTATTTTTATGGCCTAAAAATATCGCCTCCTCTTTGGTGACCTCACCACTCCCCATCTTCATCCAAATTTGCCTCTAATTCCCATCTCAAACCCCTCCTTCCTACACCCCAACTTCAGACACACATTAATTAACCCCCTTAAACTCCTGCTGCCTTTCAATTGTAGTACATTGTAAATATTAGAAATTACTACCTGGGAGTTTGTCTTCTACAGGTTACATGCTAGTTACCTGACCTCATTCGTTTGGATTCTTCATCTTAAATTAAAAAAATGCAGTTCAAAGATCAACGGCGTAGACAGCATATAAAAGGAGATCCATATGTACTTACAACACGAATCCCATTTGGTGGGATCTCCGCCCACTATAAGCAAAAGAAACAACAAGGTGCCGGGTTCTGATTTGTGAAAGCAGACAACTGGAATCGAACATAGAGACAAAAATCATAACTTTATTCCAAAACAAAACCGAAAAGGCATTCTGCGCTAGTCTGCATCTTCTCATAGAGATGCGTTGGCTTGTTGGTTCTCTATGGGGAGCTTTCGGTGTCTTCATGCTGTAAAGACTGCAGAACCGCACCAGAAAGGACATTAGAGGTGGCCATAGTAAGCAATGAAAACAGTGCCTTTTCTCAGATAATGAGTATTGCTGAGACTGCAAAGACAGTTGCTGGCACCAGAACTACTATATTAAGCTGTACTGGTTCTGCTACTCAGAGTGTCCCTTAAAACATATGCTAACCTAGCTTAAGATGTTCAATGCCGTCTGTTTTGTTGGTAGCTAATTCCTCTAGATCGGTGGAGATCTTCAAACATTGCTAGTGTTCTAAGGCATTTAACTTAGGCCCATCATAAAACTGATTGCACGCCCACCCACCCACAAAGTCTCTGAAACGTTTGTACGAGAAATAGAAATCTGCAAAAGTTTAAAGGACAAGCCAAGATCCATTACCAATACCAAACGACAGTCACTCATTTCAAGAAAGGTAGAGAAGTTTGGTAATTTTCTGTTATGGGGGCAGGGAAAAACATGGGCAGAGCAAGGGTACAAGAAAGTAAAGCATGGCTACAGAAGGGTACAGCATGGGGAGAGGAGGAGAAAACCAAAAAAACAACAGAATCCCGCAGAACCTCAGCATTATTATGTCTCCTTTCATTATTTAAAGGGTTACACCATATAACCTATTGTAACGTTTATGATGGCAGGAATACCCTGGCCCGGTTCCCTGGTAATGGGGCAACTCAGTTTATTAATGGTTCCAGCCAGGCCCTGATGCTCCCTGGTGATCTGGTGATGTGTTTATGTCTTCTGGAGAGTTACAGAAACTGGAAGTTGCAGGTGTCGCCTTTCTAAGCCACTGAAATTTGCACATAATTGACATTAACCAGCCAAGAACTTTAGTCTGCCGGAGGTGAGTTAAACCTCAAGCAACAGAGGGGTTAAACTCTATATGTAGTGTAATTTCATAGTGAAATATTACAAGAACAAAAAACATGTGAAAGAAATGTTTAGCAATGTTTGTTGTTGCAAGCGGTAGAACAGTTAAACTTGTGGTAGGCAGCAAAAATTTTAATTTCCCAGCAGATGGGAAACGTGCGAGTGAGTCTAACATAATAGACTTTTCGAAAAAACCTCATGAAGCTGTTCATAATATAACTTGTGGTAACATAACATCTCAATAGTCCATGTAACTGAAGGAGACAAAAGAATACGTTTCTGGACAATGCTTAGAACTGCAGGATGAAGTAGAGCAGAATTTATGTACCATGCAGCTACTTAACATGCTAGCTGCAATTCCTGGGACAGTCAGTTCTTTAGTGTGCGTTATTTCTTCTCCAGAACCCTCACCACGTTGGTGTCCCATCTTTTTAGGACCTTCTTACCCACAGTAACTGACTTGATGTTAGTGAGAGTACTGTTATTTAAAATCAGTACATTGGTGGGGAAGCCCCAACAGAATGGCATATGGCGCGGGCATATGGCAACAGTGATAGGAATGAGGGATTTCCTGAGCTCTGGGTTTTCTGGTGACAAATCTACGTATACTTGTATTCTACAGTAGTTTTTCTGGCACTCAGATGCTTTGCAGCAAGCTTTTTGGATCAAGCCCTTAACATATTAAGAAGATCGCTTAGCACAACATCTTGAGAGATCGATTGACTGAAAGGTATTTAGATCTGCCTACCTTATGAATGCAATCTATGATCATCTGATCAAGAGGGACGGCTAGTGTTAAAACAACAAAGTAATCCAGGACATATGAAGTTAGATCAGAAGAGGTCATCAATTCTGGAATGGCTTTCAAACATAAATGGTTTATTCTAGATCAGTGAGATTTTGTCTACATAAAGATAGCTGATGTTCCAGGTTTGTTACCTTGTCATCATTGAGATCCATGTGACACACTTTCAGGGTGTATTCGTGATGAGAAAAAAATGTTTATTTTGGACTTTTAGCTTATTTTGGTGAGGCAAAGGCTTATTTTGGTGAGGCAAAGGTCGTGCACAGTTATGGGCAGCCTGTATGCTGTTTAATGGCACTCATAAGGCTAAGTAAATTTGCTTCCGGACAGATGCTCCCGTTGAAGCATTTGGTTGCATCACCATAATTCCAGAACAGACCGCACAATGAGTAAAACCCAAACCATCTCTCCGAGATGGATCCTTTGAAGTACTTAATTTATTAAACAGTATGAAAATGGTACAAAACAAATACAGTCAGACCTCATAAGTGACATAGGACCTATATAAAAGCCGTATCAAAATTACTACAAACATTAAAAATACGGGATCCATGCATCTGTGAGGAGGGGGGAAATAAAGTAATGTCACCCAAACACTTTACCAAAAATTGATTTGTACATAGAAGATTTTCTTTTGTGATGTTTTTTCTACATTTAGTTTCGTGTCAGGACAAGCTGTTTTCAATATGTTAGTAAATGATAATTAGGCAATATCCTTTATTTAATGGAACACTTCAAGCACCATAACTACTTCAGCTCGCTTTAGAACGCTTTCACTACTTACCTGGGGTCTGTCATGCACCATCCACTGCCTCTACTACTTCTTGGGCTAAGCATTGTTTTTCTGGGCTAGTTCAGTAGCTGACAGCATCAGCTGATTGATCTCAGCCAATGAGCTAAGCCCTGCACTGCCATGCTTAGCTCAGACAGCGAACTTCCTGATATCTGTCGATGTAGGAGATGAGGGAAGACACATGGAGAACCCCAAGTACGAAGGAAATGTTTAATACGTGTGACTACTTACATTGGGGGTGACAGGTCATTCCTGGTATCATAACCATTGCAGCAAAATGTACTGGTTAAAAAAATTGAATTCCTACTAATTTCTCTTTAAATGTTCTACATTCCCGCCATCCACCAAAACCACCTATTTAAAATCTGGCTCCTTAAAAATGGCATGTGTTAATTGATTGATATCTGTGTATTTTTCTGTTAACAGAAAGCTTTACTATTTTTGTTGACAGACAGGTATCTACAGAATGTGAATATTATAGCCCTCATCCCGCAGAATAGGACATGTGATCTAAAAAAAAATAATGATACCGCCTCCCCCAACTTATTATCTTATCCCTTAAATCAGCTTAGAGGCAGAAAATCTGTAGCTATAAATAGGCCGCATGCACAGCAGGCTAACCCTTCATTGGCATCGAGGCCACACTCACTGTCACAATATTGTTTCGAAGCTCTGTTACTGAAACATGAATTAATTACTACAACTAAATAGCTTCATAACAGATCACAGCGGGCAAGTGTTCAATTCAGAATGTGTCAATGCTACTCTAAATCATTTTTACATAGCATTCTCTGCTGCATAGAATGCTGGTAGTATATTGATATTTCACAGGTTTTTTTTTTTTTACTAAAGGTATAATTGTCAGGAATTCCAAGTGCATTTAAAGTGAAATTCAAATTTAAGGCCATAATAGTTGAATTGGAAAAATTCTCCAAGTCCGCTGAGTATCCAGCTTGACTATTTTGGTCTAAAATTTCAAATTCACTTTGAATTCCTGAAAGTTGCCCGTTTATCAAATAGCCCTGTAAATGTTCAGACAAATCATAATAAATTGGACGAATCATGTTTGTCACAAGACTCGTTCGTTGTTTTTCAGATACTCAGTACCATTATATATAGAAGTATTTGCAGTTTGCTCTCCCTCTTACACCACCACCACGTCCTGCCCATACACGCCTCTCAGCAATATCCACTGGTAGTGCCACGTCAGCGCCAGCCCAGCAGGAGTAGGGGAGTTACTGTTTATTGGCAAAGGAAATATACACCCTTAACTGCTTCACTGCTCGTGTGCCAACAGCCGGTGAATTCTTGCGCCAGTAGCACAAGGGAAGAAATTTTGCCAGGGGACATACTCTTTAAGCCAGCCTTCTCACCCATATCTGTGCACAGCCCTCCCTCCTCCTCTGGCTGTTTTTCTGCGGCACCTTCAATAGCTTTGAGTCACTGGGTAGGAATGTTGGCAGCGGGCATGGAGCCACACCGGACTGAGAAAGCACTCAGCCACAAAACATCTCTATAATCCCACTCAACAATTTAGATTGCAGTATTACAGACTGCTGTTCACAAACGCACTTAATGTGTTTTGCATTCGTAAACACACACAAAAAATATTTGTCTTGCGGACAGGAGAATAAAAGTAATTTTTTAAATAAAAACCAGAAAGTGAAGACAATAAATAAAGAAGTTAGAAACGACGACAGGGGAAGTAAGGGACATGCTGGGGAATGTAAGATGAAAGACAAAGGGGAAAAACTAAGGGTTTATTCACTAAAGAGTGAGTGCTAGAGTATTGCAAAAAACAGGTAAAAAAAAAATAGAGTTGGTGAGAAAAAAAGTCTTCTTTACATTTTCCGTCTATACACTGACATCTAGTGGTATATTCATATACTGCGATACAAAATCCATGAACTGTCTGTTTCATACATTTAAACAATATAGACTCGTTATATAGACACCAAAGACTTGATTAATGTGATCACTTTTCTGGTATCTGATGAAAATACCTGCCCATGTTGTCCTGTGCAATCAACATCCAAACTCTCCTTTTCCCCCAATAAATAATAACCATTTTGTATATCTTACTTTAAAGGACTCAACTCCTCTCTGTTGGTGTCCCCCAAGGTTCAGTCCTTGGTCCCCTACTGTTCTCCATCTATACTGCCTCCCTTGGTAAACTCATTAGCTCCTTTGGTTTCCAATATCATTTCTATGCAGATGACACGCAAATCTACCTGTCCTCTCCTGATCTCTCCCCGTCCCTCTTGATTAGTGTATCTGACTGCCTCTGCTATTTCTAACTGGATGACTGTCCACTTCGTAAACTAAACTCGACCAAAACTGAAATTCTGGTCCTCCCTCAAGTGTTGTTACTCCTCTGTCTGTCTCCCTCCAAGTCAACGGTGCTACCATCAGCTCCACCACGCAGGCTCGCTGCCTAGGTGTTCTCTTTGACCCCGACCTCTCCTTCAAGCCTCATGTTCAATCTATCGCCAAATCCTGTCATTTCCATCTCAAATACATTGCGTGCATCCGCCCCTACTTAACGCCAGATGCGACTAAGGTGTTGGTCCATTCCACTGTCCTTTCTCGCCTTGACTACTGTAATCCGCTTCTCAGTGGTCTTACATGCTCCCAACTTGCGCCGCTACAGTCCATAATGAATGTGGCAGCGAGGCTCATCTTTCTGTCCGCCCGCACCTCCCATGCCTCACCCTTCTGTCAGTCCCTACATTAGCTTCCTATAAAATATAGAGCTCAATTGAAAATTCTGGTTCTTGCTTTCAAATCTCTACATAATGCTGCTCCCACCTATCTATCCTCCATTATACACAAGTATGTCCTGTCTAGGCCCTTACGATCTGCTGAAGACTTACGTCTATCTTCTGTCTGTACTCCCACCTCTGATGCTCGCCTTCAAGATTTCTCGAGGGCTGCACAGTTCCTGTGGAACTCGCTTCCCTCCTCCGTTAGATGCTTACCCAGTCTCCACTCCTTCAAAAAATCATTAAAAACTCACTTCTTCATAAAAGCGTATCAATTAAACTGTTAATAGCTCCTGACTGATTCATCTTCTGCAACTGTCACTAGTCTAATACTATCCTTACCTTTTTGTGTCATTTTACCCCACTCTCTCTAGCATGTAAGCTCATTGAGCAGGGCCCTCAACCCCTCTGTTCCTGCGTGTCCAACTTGTCTGGTTACAACTACATGTCTGTTCGTCCACCCATTGTAAAGCGCTGCGGAATTTGATGGCGCTATATAAATATCATAATAATAATAATAATAATAATGACCAATAAAGGCACCCAGACCACTTCAACTCATTGAAGTGGTCTGGGTGCCAGGTCCATCTAGGGTAACCCTAGTGCCAGGAAAACAAAACGAGTTTGTTTTCCTGGTACTATAGTGATCCTTTAATTAGTGTTCTCAAAAACCACACAAAACCAGAGGGGAGCCATCAAGAGTTCTACTCTCCACTTTACCCCCATGTATTGTTCTCAAAGACCCAGGGCCAGATTTTCCATTAGGCAGAGTAGGCACCTGTCCTATAGGGGGCACCTATTTTCAGCATTTATAACTGGCGTTTTTGGAGCTTAGGTGTGCCAGTGAGGAGAGATAGGAACTAAGAACCTTGGCCAGTGTCTTCTCCGGTCCAGGCACCGCTCCCAACCTCATCTACCTACCAGAGAGCCAGAAGCTGACACTATCAGCCAATTAGTTAGCTAGTGCAGTGCTTATGTCAGGATAGCTAACAGGAGCTTCTGGGTCCAGGCTGTAGTAGTGGGAAGCTGCACCTTGTTGACCCCAGATAAGATGTAAAAAACATGGTTTGACTCATTACAATGAAGGGGACAAGGGCACTCTCTGCACCATAACCACTCCAGAGCTCTGCAGTTGTTAGGGTGCTTGAAGTAGCCCTTTAAATGGAAGATCAGTTATGGCTTCAGATATCCCAGCCCAGATTATGAACAAAATTTGGATTAAGTCCTTCATGGCTAAAAATGGTGGCAAAATAACGATTAGTATCCTGCTTATTATGATAATATTGAATATTCAAATCAGCTGCTTGTAAAAAGAAGAGAAATGTTTCATTCATTGTCTTTGCACTCTGTGAATTTAGACACAGCAGGGTCGAAAATGTGGTTCAATCGGTTTACAAACACCAAAAAGTAAGAAAAAACAAACAATGAATAATAATTGTAAAATGAAATATTGATGTTACCCACAAGCGATTTTGTTTGGGAGCCGAATATTAAATCCTGCATGTCTGGACACAAAGCATTTGTTATTTGATAAACTAGGTCTGTCTATAAATAGTCTTACTATATTAAGATTACCAAAATAAAACATGTTCCTAATATGTTAAAACTATACGTGGACAGACATAGGTTTCATGGCTGAAAGTGAGTTTCAGACTGCCCAGGATTCGCTAAGTACTAACTGTCTCTCAATGTTGATTTCTTTAAAAATGTTTTTATGGTTTATAGAAAGGTTAAAAATGTGAATCTCTTTAGTTTGGAAAAACTGCGCCTCAGAGGGGATATGATAACAATATGCAAATATATTCGGGGCCAGTACAAACCATTGTCTGGAAATCTATTCATAAACAGGACTTTACATAGGACACGAGGTCACGCATTTAGACCGGAAGAAAGGAGATTTACTCGAAGGCAAAGAAAAGGTTTTTTTACAGTAAGAACAATAAGGATGTGGAATTCACTGCCCGAAGGGGTGGTTTTATCAGAGCCCATACAGATAAATACTTGCTAAAACATAGTATACAGGGATATAATTTTGAATTAGTGGGGTAATTGCTTCTTGATCCAAGGAGATATCTGACTGCAATTTTGGGGTCAAGAATAATTTGTTTCCAAGTTTGTTGCAAAATTGGAAGAATTTAATGGGTTTTTTTGCCTTCTTTTGGATCAACAGCAAAAACATGTGAGAAAGGTTGAACTTGATGGACGCATTTCTCTTTTCAGCCTATGTAACTATGTAACTATTCAAATTGTATTATGGAGAAACTCATACAAATTTATTTTCAAGTAACTACTGTGATACATATGAAGTTAGTACTTATTACATGAATTTTTACTTTCATTAATTTACTGTTTCGATAACATTTATATAGATTACTTACTATAGTGGTGTGCAGCTTTACTTCTTAAAAAAAAAAAATAATTTCACAAAAATGTATAAGATTTATGCTGCAAACTTGGGCCAAAGAACAATTTACGATTTAGCGTAACTTTATAGCAACGAGAACTAGTTATTCATTCTATACAATATACTATACGGAATCCTCTTTAGGTGCCCAGTATGCCGACCCATTAACATTACCAATGATACTGCATGAGGCACTGGACCAATTAAAGGATTATATAGGAAACAATAAACACTTGGGCCCAACAGTTACACTAGAACAGTACAGCACATGTCCTTGATCACGTTCACTCTTTCAACCATTTCTCAGTAATCTAGACTTTTAAAATAGCGATGTCGTATAGCCATTTACAAAATGGCCATGCTGGGCCTCAAATTACAGAAAAAATACTCAGCTTTGCCCATGCCGTTGTTTGCATATCTTCAGGCATATCGTTGTTAATATTGTTATTTAAAATAGAAAAAAAATTTACCGTACTTGATGACTTTTATATTTCCTTCATAAACTCAACATTGCAATTATACTCTGTTTGGGGAAAAGGGCAACTAATGCATTGCAGAATATTTGTGTGTAAATGGAAAAAGTCTTAAATAATCATAAATTATAAATAATGATGGTGATATATTGCACATGAACAAAGGGAAAGGTTTTTTTTTTTCTTTTTAATTCTTTTTTTTGTGGGCATAGGAGTCATACAACATTTTTTAACAGTTGTGCATAATTCCGCAAGGTGCACACATATCAGCTGGAAACAGCCCCCCCCTTTTTTTAATAAAGTAGTATGAGTCGTAGATAACATATATACATAGACTTATACAAGAATCACAATTAGTAAATATAATAATACAGGCTGAAGAATGCTATACCGAACCTCTGGAGTTAAGATGACTCAGTTGCTAACATGTAAGTTGGGTAGGGTGCTCTGTAACCCAGAACTTGCGGGAGGGTGGTGGTTTGTCAGGAGTAATTAGGTATGGGAGTTGGGCAGTACAGTGGTTGTGGTATACCAAAACTGCCCTCTACCGTGGTGATCTCTTCCTCGTGGCTTTCTGAGCGAGGCAAATCTGCTTTCATTTAGGAAATAAAAAATAATACATAAACAAGAAAACATTATTAAAGTATAGTGAAAGTCTTCTAACAATAGAGATATCCATTCAAGGGGTAATATTGGGTTTATTGTTTTAACATGGCTTAAAGTTGGTGTGGGGGTAGTGTGTACATATGCTTAAGCCCTCCCCTAGTGGTAATTGGGTACATGGTGCCTAACGTGTAACTAATAAACTTAAAACGCTGTTCTCTGTTAGGAAGGATAAAGATAAGGAGATCAATTCTATCGGCCAGGGTTGTATGAGTCCCCGTCAGTTTCTCAGGTGCCTACGTGGGCTAGTGGAGGTTTAGTTTGCTGAAGAGGGGCCAAGGCCCGCATTGAGAGTCATGGATGGCTGGAACGGCACAATTTTAGATATGTCACAGTTATGTGGCACCATCCGACCGGGACCTGGCACCTCCGGTTCCAGGTGTTGCGATAGACCCAAGGTCACGAGCACTGAGTACGATTCTGTGGCAGTGGTAATTCTTAAGTTTTTCCCTCCATGCGATATGACCAGTCTCCTGGGGAAGACCCAGCTTTATGGAATAGAGTGGTTACGAAGTGTAAAGGTCAGAGGTTTAAACTAGTTTCTCAATAGTAACGTTGGTTTGCATAGATCTTGGAAACACGTTAGGTGAGCATTTTCAAATGAGCAGGTAGGTTGTCCCCTCACTGCCATGATAACTAATATTTGCGCCAATCGCATCTGGAACTGGACAGTAATGTCCCTTGGTGAGTCCGCTGGGGCTTGGTGTCACGACGCAGGGGGGTCTGTATCGACGCGGTCGGGTCTGATCAGTGTGGCTGCGACGATACTTCAGATAAAAGTCCCTGATGAGCAGGGCAGTCGCACCAAAAAGAGAAAACTTAACTTACCTGGATTGCGGCGGAGTGCTGCACGATCCTCCAAGAAGGCGGGTCCCGGCTGGTGCAGCGTTCTAAGGGACGCCGGCTGCTGTGGTCCCGTTCTTACTGTTAAAGGATACACTGCCCACATTAAAGATGGTGCCGGCGTGCGTGTGACGTCACGTTATCGACGCACACGCATGTTTTGGGGTCAAAGGCCATGTACTAATCAATCACAGCATTGAGAGACATATTTAAACCCCGAGGAGATAGAGACAGAACCAGAAATAGAACTAGACATTCCAACTTGTCTATTGCCGCCTGTTTCTCCACTCCTATTTTACGTGCTCCATCTCCCCCTCCTGAACCTGGGTGATGAGATTATCCGTGGCTGAAAAACTATATAGGAGAAATGAAGGACTCTGTTCATATTGTGGAAAAAAGGTGTGATGTATATGTCCCCTGGTATGCCTTATAATAGGTTTATGCTTTCTGTTTTTGCCCAAAGCAATAATGTAAATTTCTCGTGTTATTTTTGGTTGATTCTGGTGCAGCTGAAAACTTTATAGACCAACTGTGTTTGTTACCAACAATGCAGTGCCACTCAAAGAAAGAACCACACCTTTGGCTGTTGAGGCCATAGATGGTAGACCACTGTTCCAACCTTTGATCACACAGGAAACCTTACCTCTTACCTTAACGGTAGGGGCATTACACAAGGAACTTATCACCTTCAAAGTTATTTCATCTCCCTCTTGTCCCATAATACTTGGTTTTCCATGGCATTTCAAGCACAATCCGTGTATTGATTGGGTTAAGGGTGAGATTGTAGAATGGAGTGGTGAATGTAGACTTAAGTGTATTCAACCTGTTTGTAAGAGCTTGGGCATGGTTAATGTACCTACTGCTGCTCCACTTTCTACTGAGGTTCCTGTCCCCTATTTGGAGGTTAAAGAAGTGTTTAACAAAGTACAGACTGATGTTTTACTTCCACACAGGTCTTACGATTGCTCCATTGATTTGCTTCCTGGTACTATACCCCCTAAGGGTGGTTTATATACCTTATCCCCTCAAGAAAGCAAAATCATAGAGGAATACATAAACGAATCCTTGTCTAAAGGTCACATAAGTAGATCTTCTCCAGCCGGTGCTGGTTTCTTCTTTGCATCTAAAAAGAAGGAGATCTATGTCCCTGTATCGACTATAAGCCATTAAATAAGATCACTGTGAAAAATGCCTATCCTATACCGCTCATTTCTGAATTATTTGACAGACTCCAAGGTGCCAAAGTTTTTACCAAACGTGACCTTAGGAGTGCATATAATTTGGTGAGGATAAAGGAGGGATATGAGTGGAAAACGGCTTTCAATACTAGAAATGGGCATTACGAGTATTTAGTCATGCCTTTTGGCTTATGTAATGCCCCAGCTGTATTTCAGGATCTTTTAAACGATGTACTCAGACAATTCATTTATTCGTTTCTATTGGTGTATATCGACGATATACTCATATATTCTTCTGATCTCTCAACTCACCACAGGCATTTAAAACAAATTTTACAAACACTACTTAAAAATGGATTATACTGTAAACTTGCAAAGTGTCTATTTGATCAGACAGAGATTCAGCTACTGGGTTATGTGATTTCTGCTTCTGGTTTCCAGATGGATCCAAGAAAACTTGAGGCGGTTCTGCACTGGCCCCTACCCAGTGGACTGAAAGCTATTCAGCATTTTATAGGCTTTGCCAATTATTATCGTAGGTTCCTAAAGGGGTTCTCTACTGTTATAGCCCTCATTACTAACCTAACTCGTAAGGGTGTTAACTGTCACATATGGTCACAGGAAGCTAAAGAAGCATTTGATAATCTCAAAACCTTGTTTTACTACATACTAGTGCACCCTGATACCAGTACACCTTTTATACTAGACATAGATGCATCAGAACCTGGGGTAGGTGCTGTTCTATCTCAGAAAGACAGGACACCCCTTTACACCCTTGTTGGTTTTTGTCCAGAAAACTGTCGCCAGTAGAAAGAAACTATGATATACGCAACAGAGAACTGTTAGTCATTATCCTGGCCTTAAAAGAATGGCAACATCTTTTGGAGGGTTCTAAAGATCCACTTTCGATCATCACTAATCACAAGAATCTGGCTTACCTAGGTGAAGCCAAGAGATTATCTTCCTGACAAGCCAGATGGTCTCTGTTTTTGTCACATTTCAATTTCGTGATTACATACAGACCAGGCACAAGAAACGTCAAAGCTGATGCCCTGTCTAGGAAATATAATTCCGAGGAAGAACGGGAGCAAGAGATTTCTCCTATTATACCTCCTGAATGCATTATTGCCTCTACTGTTCTTACATTGTCCTCGCCTCTCTTTAGTACCATTATGACAGCTCAGGCACAGGCTCCCAGGGACAAACCTCAGGGTAAATTGTACATACCACTTAAGAAGAGAAAATAAATATTGAGGCTATTTCATGACAATGTAACAGCAGGACATCCCGGTATCTGCAAAATGATATCTACTGTCACTAGAACGTTTTGGTGTCCTTCTCTTAAAAATGATATAATAGAGTATGTTACAGCATGCACAGTTTGTGCTGTTTCCAAAGTTCCACATAGACAGCAATGTGGTTTGCTACAACCACTTCCTATACCTCATGTTCCATAGTCCCATCTAGCTATGGATTTTAATGTCGAACTTCCAGTCTGTAAAGGTTTTAACACCATACTAATGGTCATTGACCGGTTCTCTAAGATGGCACATTTCATTACACTGTATCTGCTTCATCTCATTAAACTGGTTATAGTATCTGGGGTCCTCTGGTACCATCATTTCTTTCAGCATTAAACAGTTTTTAAACTTTTAATGTTTTAATGCTAAACAAGAGTCCCTGGCAATCCATCCTCTCTGTGCTGCTTTGGCTAATAAGGAAGTATTAGCCTGAGCAACAATAGGCAGCTGTGATTGGCTGAGAGTGTCAGCTGACTGCTTTTAGCCTGTCAGAGTTCCAACTGATGGTATGAATGGGTATGACAACAAGGAAGTGTGTAATCTCTGCCTTAGCTACACATACTGAAGGGGCCGGACTCTGGGTGGCCAGGGACTCTTATTTTGTGGCATACTGCATGAACATGGTGCAATACTGAATGGAGGGACAATGCCAGGGCACTCCAGGCACTATAACCAGTTCAGAGAGATGAAATGCTTATAGTGACCACAGTGTCCCTTTAAGAAGCTGTCTACTGCCCAAGAACTCGTACACATTCATAATGGAGATATTCAGGTTACATGGTATTCCACTGAATATTGTGTCTGACAGGGGTTCTCAATTTGTATCTAGGTTTTGGAGATCTTTCAGTAAACAATTGGGTATAGAGTTATCGTTCTCCTCATCCTATCATCCACAGACTAACAGTGCAGCTGAAAGAGCTAACCAGTCCCTGGAACAATACTTACGTTGTTTCATTAATAGCACGCAAGAGAACTGGTCTGATTTGTTGCCATGGGCTGAGTTTTCTAGGAGCAATACCACTCATGATTTCTCAGGTCTAAGTCCATTCTTTGTTACTAATGGTCGGCATCCTACTGTCTTGCCTACTGCATTTTTTCCCCATACTGGATTTTCATTTGAATCTCATACGTGACATTTGGACTCAGGTACATGATTCTTTAAATGTTGCTGCTGCTCATTTTAAATGCCAGGCAGACAAGCTGCGTGGTGCCACGCCTGTGTACCAAGTTGGTGACAAGGTTTGGCTTTCTTCACGACATATCAGGTTGCAGGTACCCTCTATGAAGTTTGCACCCAGATACATAGAACCTTTTCGTATCCTTCACAAGATGTTTCTTACACTCTTGCCCTTCCTGCTAATCTTCATATTCCGAATACCTTCCATGTCTCCTTGCCTAAACCTTTGGTTTGTAATAAGTACACTACTTCTTCGGTTCCTCCTCCTGTGGTTGTTGATGGTCAAAAAGAGTACGAAATCAGTTCTGTTGAGGAGATGCTAATTGGAGTGGCGTTTTGCAGCCAATCCTATGGCAAAGCATTGGATTGGCTGAGATCATCAAGCTTGATGATCTCAGCTATAGAGGCAGGGCCAGTCGAGGGAGACCAGCACGCTGCGTGGGGGAAAAAAAAGGTGAGCAAAAACACTATTTTTAAACACACATTTACACCATGACAGACACAGAAACACACATATACCATGACAGATACACACCCCATGACAGACACACACACACCATGACAGACCATGACACAGACAGACACACACCATGACACAGACACACACACCATGACTGACAGACAGACACACTCACCCCATGACGGACAGACAGACACACACACACCCCATGACAGACAGACAGACACATGCACACCCCATGACGGACAGACACACACACACCCCATGACGAACAGATAGACACACACACCCATGACGGACAGACAGACAGACACACACACACACACACACACACACACCATACAGACAGACAGACACCATGACACAGACAGACACACACACCATACAGACAGACAGACACCATGACACAGACAGACACACACACCATACAGACAGACAGACACCATGACACAGACAGACACACACACACCATACAGATAGACAGACACCATGACACAGACAGACAGACACATACACACACACCATACAGACAGACACCATGACACAGACAGACAGACACACATACACACACCATACAGACAGACACCATGACACAGACAGACACATTACTTATACCTGCCAGGGGGAGGTCTTCTGGGGGCCGCTGGGGGACTTTTACCGCTGGGGAGGTCTTCTGGGGGCATCTGGGGGACATGTCCTGTTGGCCGCTGGGGAGGTCTTTTGGCGGCCGCTGGCGGACTTGTCCTGGCGGCCGCTGGGGGAGCTGCGTCGTCTTACTTACTTCCCTCCTTGGTCGTCTTACTCCCCCACCTGTTCTTCTTACCCCCCTTCTTCTTCTTACTCCCCCCTTCTTCTTCTTAACCCTCCTACTTCTTCTTACACCCCTTCTTCTTCCTCCCCCTTCTTCTTCTTACCCCCCTTTTTCTTCTTACTCCCCCTTCTTCTTACTCCTCCTTCTTCTTCTTACCCCCCTCTTCTTCTTCTTACTCCCTCCTCTTCTTCTTCTTACTCCCCACTCTTTTTCTTACTCACCCCTTCTTCTTCTTACCCCCCTCTTTTCTTATCCCCTCCTGCTTACTCCCCTCCCCTTTTCTTACTCCCCCCCTCTTTTCTTACTCCTCTTCTTCTTCTTACTCCCCCATCTTTTTCTTACTCACCCCTTCTTCTTCTTACCCCCCTCTTTTTCTTATCTCTTCTCCTTCTTACTCCCTCCCTCCCCTCTTCTTATTTCCCTCCCTCCCCTCTTCTTATTCCCTCCCCTCTTCTTATTCCCCCCCTCTTCTTATTCCCCTCCCTTCCCTCTTCTTATTTCCCTCCCTCTTGCCATTCCCCCTGCTGTTCACCTCACCCCTTCTTATTCCCCTCCCCTCTTCTTACCCCCCCTCTTCTTACCTCCCCGCCCTCTTCCTCTACCTGTAGCGTGGCGAGGCCTCCGGTCACGGCGGTGGCGGCAGTGGGAAGGTGCACACTGAGTGTGCACTTCCTGTCAGTCCGGCCGGTTACAGGAAACAGAAACTCCGCGCGGAACAGGAGTTTCTGTTTCCTGTAACTGGCCGGACTGACAGGAAGTGCACACTCAGTGTGCACCTTCCTATCACTCCGGCCGGCCGGCCACCGCGGACCGGAGTGCAGCTCGGCCACGCTACAGGGGAGAAGCTGCAGCCGCCGAGAAGCTGCAGTATTTAAAGGGCCGGCCCTGGGGGGCAATTGCCTCCCTTCCCCCCGGCCCAGCCCGCCCCTGCCAGCGGCCGACAGCAGACCCAGGTGTCTACCCGGCCCCAGGTGCCGACGGCCCACCGGGAAATTTCCCGGTATCCCGGTGGGCCAGTCCGGCCCTGACTCCCACTACTGCAGGACAGCAGCAATGGCTACAGTATTCATCAGCCCAAATACATAGAACAGAAACCAGAGAGTTACCTGCACTTGATCACAAATCCATATGCACATTGAAATACACAGAGGGTTTTTGTATCGCTCCAGTTTAATTATGCTAGTGGCTGCCACATTTTGCAGGTCAAAATGTAGTTGCCAAGTTTAAACAAGTGTCTGAAGACGTGTCTGCTGGCGTGCATAATATGATCTATCCAATCCATATTTAAACGAGCTCGGTGTCAGGCAAGTGCAATCAAACATTCAGTTGTAGGTCAAATCTAGCTAATAGAAGATACAAAAAAAAATAATTTAGTTAGATGTATTCTGGATCTTACAGTGGCCACGCTAACGGAGTACCTAAAAAGAAAATTGATTGGTAGACAAGCCAAGATAGGGGACCAGAAAAAGCCATGATAGTCAAAGTACGCACCAAATCAATACCAAATGCACAGCCACTATGAACACACCAAGGAATTGCTAGAACTACGAAAGAGAGAAATGCTCCCAATGGTTCTAGGTATGCATAAGTGTGAATTCAGTTTAGGTATCAAATAAGCTGTGCTGAAAGATGCAAGAATACATGTTTGGCAAGAATACGGCATGGTTGTATTGACATGATTTGGACTTGCTATAACGGCAATCCAGCCAGCAGAGGGCAGCATAGATTGACCTTCAAGCAGCCACATAAGACAATAGAGGAGTCACCACAAGAGCAGACTGAGCTGCCTTCATCAGGGTTTTTAGAAGTTAGTAAGTGGATTTGTAATGGTGGCCCCCAATTTTTGCAAGTGATTCGAGTACCTGACTTTATAGTTGATTCCAATGCTTGTGGGTGAAATGGCTGAATTAGCATATTCTTCTTCAGCAATACAAATTGGGTCAACACAGCAGACCCAGCTTTACACACTCACCTTTACAGATATTATGTCCCGCAAGTACTGAGACTGTGACCACCTACATACCAGAGACACCACCGACAGGGACTGCCGAAAACCCAGCGTATAACACTACCCCGAGTGATACACGATGAACTCACATATGACCACAAAGCGGGCTAGGGGGATGGGAACCACGGGGACCGCATGCTGCAATACGTGGGCGTTACGAAATGTGCAGATTTATCCTGACAAGTCTGACCATAATTCCCTGTCTCTTCTATTGAATAAGTTTGTAATCTGTCATTGTTCACTTGTATTACCATCACTGCACTTCAAAAATAAAGAATGTAAAAAAAAAAGAAAAAAAAAGAAAGTGGGTCAACATTGGTGTTTGGGGAACTAGGATGTCCATGGTTGTAAATTCTAAGGTTCCAGATTTATCAAAGGACAAGGCGTACGTGTGTTGAATGGATTCGGTGGGAAAGCACCTGTAATGAGACATTATTAAGAAGTCTTGGAATGGGAATTACATGGAGTATTACTCTCTGCTCCCATTGGCTGCTTATCCTTTGGACAGGGAGAAAAATGGGAATCATGTGAGGATAGATAATGTAGATGTTTGGCAATGGAACTGCGGCCATTTCCATCTTGACTAGAGAATAAGGGGTGTTTTCCTGTGAAATGTTCTTAAATGTTTTAAATCTATAGCATGTGCCATTCCCACTTTTGACAACATTTAGCCTCAAAGTCCTGGATACATTTGGACATTTTAGTTTGCTTTATGGCTACAGTAGCTTCTTATTGAATGTTGTCCTTTATGTGATGGGAGAGAGGTACTGAAGCTTTAGGGGATGACCTTAGAGAAGCATCCCATAAAGTGCTGGTAGTCCAACTACAACCAGTATTCATTGGTAGCTGTAGTTTTAAATATGAATGCATGGGTGTGGGGAAACTCATTTTACCAGCTTGGCCGTTGATGATGAATAGGCCTATATTATTTTGTAGTAAAATATTTATTAGAATTATTAATATTTATTAGAACTATTTATTTGACTTCCTACCTGTGGTCTGCTATGTGCTGGCCACTGTCTCTCTGACAGACAGAAAGTCTCTGTTTGGAGCCAAGCTCGGCCGTGCAGGGATTAGTTCATTGGCTGCGTGGCACTCTTAGCCAATGAGCTGTCTCTGCATAGCAAGTTTTAGCTCAGGGGAGCTAATGAAAACTTTTACAAGGAACTTCTGTCTCTCTGTAGAGGCTGTGAGCATTGCCTGGTGGACCCGTTTAGCAAATGGTTTGACAACTTAGATTGGGTGGAAGCCTGACCAACTCCACAGCAGGATGTAGTGGTTATGTCACTTGGAAGGTACCTTTAATGTAATTAGGGATGACTCAGTGGTGGGCCTATGCTTCCACCGCCTTCCCTTTTCACTTTGTTATTTCAAGGGTGCTAATCAACCATTTAATATCAGTATGAGAACAAATGATCATTTCATATACAAAAAAAAAAAAATTGAAATCATTCCCTTGTACCATCCTTTACACATGACTGTACATTGAATTGCTCCTGAGCTGTAATACTTGTAAACATGATATGATAAGCCCTTGCATTACTTCATCCCCATCTAAGAGCAATTCAACTCTCATATTACAGTTTTTCACAAATTTGCAGAACGTTTCTTCCCATATCTTATTTCTCTCTCATGACATATGTTAACCCCCACTCACCTTCTATAACCTCTTTTACACCTCACTTTACAGAATGACTTGATCTATCCCATCATCATATGCCCAACTCTGAGGTATATCTAATCAGGACAGTTTGGGGGCAGGATACAGGTCCACCAGAAAGGATATATGTTAGCCTGGCATGTTTGCAGCCCAATTAACCAGCAGTTCTATTGGTCAGTCCTCATCAGGGTTCTGAACATATCTGAAGAGGCTTGTATGAGCAAACATGTTCTGATGTAAGTTTACAAACGGCAATTACTGGAGAGTAAACTCAGGTTGACGGGAGAGGGACCCATAATTCGAAGTGTCCTTCTAAATTAAGGATAGATTTTCAAGAACAACTAGATAGAGCTTGCTTTTGGGTGCTGTCCTTACATCTGTATGTTTGCTCAAAGCTGTTTGCAGCTGTGCTTTCACACTTTTATTAATTTATTTTTAAATCTTTATTTTTGAATTTGGAAATACCACATACAACGTTACACATAGAGCACTGCTTGTATGCAAGTATATTTCCCGTCCAGGTTTTTTTAAGAAATAACCTTAACAAAAAAAACAAAAAAAACACCCAAACATAACAAAATAATGACTTGGTAAACAAAGATGAAATATCCAAGTTGAAATTGTGAAACCAGCCAACCTGTTAATATATTCCGCTGTACACTGAGTACCAATCCATGGTAACATAAACACTACACATATCAAGTGTCTGCAATATACATTTTACTTTTTTTTCAATATGCCCCACGTGAACATTTTGCAATGAGTCTAATAAAAGAAGAAAATAAAAGTCAACCATGAGAACTAGAAGGTAAAGAGCTGCAAAGGACAGGGGGGGAGTTAAAACTCTTGAAGGGGGTATCTAAGGAGGATTGACAAAGTCATCTCAAATGGACCAACATTTGTAAGGAGAAGACAAAGTTTCTTTCACTGTGGCAGTAAGTTGTTCCATAATCCAGATGGATTCAATTTTGGTATTGACCTCCTGTATGGTGGGCAACTATAATTTAAGCCAATTAGCCGCTAACACTTTCCCAACTACCAGCCCAATCTAGTAAAGTTTTAGTCCACCTTGGACCTTGGACTTTCCTCAGAACAAATAAACTCAAGGCACGTTAAATCAATACACCTAAACAGATGATCCAACCAATCAGAAACTTTTGTCTTAAATAAGTTTATCTTTGTCTTATTGGACCACAGGACATGGTTCCAGTAATCCATGTCATTCGTTTGCTTGTCTTCAGCAGACTGTTTGCGGGCTTTTTTGTGCATCATCTTTAGAAGAGGCTTCCTTCTGGGACGACAGCCATGCAGACCAATTTGATGCAGTGTGCGGCGTATGGTCTGAGCACTGTCAGGCTGAGCGCCCACCCCTTAAACCTCTGCAGCAATGCTGGCAGCACTTATACGTCTATTTCCCAAAGACAACCTCTGGATATGACGTTGAGCACGTGCATTCAACTTGTTAGGTCGACTTTGGCGAGGCATGTTCTGAGTGGAACCTGTCCTGTGCAGCAGCTCAGTTTCAGGGTCTTGGCAATCTTCTTATAGCCTAGGCCAGGGATAGGCAACCTTCGGCACTCCAGATGTTGTGGACTACACCCCCCATAATGCTCTAAAACACATAATGCTGGCAAAGCATCATGGGAGGTGTAGTCCAAAACATCTGCAGTGCCGAAGGTTGCTATGCCTGACATGTTTATGTAGCACAACATTTTTTTTTTTTTAGATCCTCATAGAGTTCTTTGCCATGAGGTGCCATGTTGAACTTCCAGTGACAAGTATGAGAGAGCGTGAGATCGATAACACCAAATTTAACACACCAGCCCCCCATTCACACCTGGGACCTTGTAACACTAACGAGTCACATGACACCGCGTAGGGAAAATGGCTTATTGTGCCCAATTCGGACATTTCCACAACGGTTTAGACATTAATGGCTGTGTGAAAATTTACACTGTGATACAGGCTGTACACTTACTACTTTACATTGTAGCAGAGTGTCATTTCTTCAGTGCTGTCACATGAAAAGATATAATAAAATATTTACAAAAATGTGAGGGGTGTACACACTTTTGTGAGATACTGTAGGTCTCTGATCCAATACATTTAGACACTAAATTTTTACGATAGGCAAGAAAGGTTTGCTTGTAATCCAACAGTGTGTTCCAAACCTCTTTCACAGAAAACCAAAAGTAAAGTTGTATGAGATTCTGAGATTAAACATTAACCAAAAACAATGTAAAACTATGTGTAAAAAGAAACAAGTATTATGGACAAATTATGTGCAAATAAGAAGTTCCCACGGTGAATTGTGGAAATTTAGGTTGAATTAACAAATTATTCAGTGATATCAAAAGTGATGTCTAGAGTTGATATCGAAAGTGTTATCCCAGTTACCAAGTTAGCAAAAAATGTTGAAATGTATAATTTTCAATAAATATTTATGGAACCCCTTTGGTGATGTAAGAAACTTAATCAATTATCTATTATTACAATTTTCACTCAGTGTGGGAAAAAATGTTTCATGTTGCTAGAAAACCTCCTAACAAAGTAAAACTGATAAAATATACTAGTACTATCCACGTAATCAGAAAAATCTAGACAGGAGAAACTTCTCATTAAGGAAAATATATGTTTATGTTGCAGCCTTGTGCTACATATGTAGATACAATTCCATTGTCCTAGTGCTACAATTGTCCATATAAATAGCAGGTTTTATTCTATTGTGTGATTTGTTTATATATCACTGCCACTCTGTTATCCTAATTGAGTCAGATTGAGCTGTGCCCTTCTAGTTTCTTGGACTTCTTTGTCACGGGTCTCAACATGACATCCAGACAGCCAGATGTGCCCAACAGGGGATTTGAATTGTGGTCCATCTGTGTCCTGGTCTTGCTGCCTTGCCTCTGAGTGACAATTGAGTTCTTGTTTTCAGCCTGATGTTTATTCCTGCCTTTTCTCCAGCACTGGGGGCTGGACTTTACCTGTGGCTGCTCCTATCAATCACAGCCCACCTGAAGCAGATGCCTAATTAGCCAGGTATAAGACACTGCCTCTCCCTGAGGGCAGTGTCAGTTCATTGGCTCTGGTTCCTGTACTGGTGTTTGTGTTCCAGTGTTCTCCAGTTGGCTCCTGACCTTGGCTTGTTATTCGTTTATCCTGACTTCTGGCACCCTCTGACCTTTGGCTTACCCTCGTTTATCTTGACTTCTGGCACCCTCTGACCTTTGGCTTACCCACAATGATTCTCCTGCTTATGTCCGTATCTGTACTGCGACTTGGAGCATTATCCTGCACAGCCCCCGTGCACAGACTCACAGCCCAGGTGGCTTCTTGCCTGGTCACCTTGGTCTGTGATTATTTGAAAGGATGAGCGTATAACTCTGCACGTCGGACTCCACACCAGGTAAGATTTACAAAAATTAATGAATTACAAAAGAAGATTTACAAAAATGAAAATTATTCATGAATTTTCTTTCTTTGTCTTTTGCGTTAAGCTTTGCCACTCTATCATGGTAAACGCATGATAATACTACCAAGTAATTATGTCTAGGTTCTTATCATTATTTAATAGAATCACATTTTACCAAGCTAAGCTAGTCATGCATATGTAATACCGTCAATGTCTATGTAATACCGTCACTGTCTATGTAATTAATGTGTATTACTCATCTAAACACACACAGGTTCTAAAGATATATCCTCTAATATCATGTGTAGTAGGCAGTAAGAAAGCATTGAATGTAAGTCTTCAAGTGGCAACTACAGAAGATGTAAGAGAGGTAAAACTGAATTGTGCTACATTTGAGTTATGTCTCACAGTTTACTTACCCTCTATTAATCATTGTGGGAAATGCCCACCACAAACCTTTCATAGAGATCAAAGTGATGAAGATCAGGGCTCAAACGCTACATTCTCCCACTCGCTGTCGACAAGTGAAAATTGAACATCATGAGTAAATATTAAGGATTATTCATTAATTGCCTTTCATAAGTCTCAATATATTTTACATAAATTCTAGCAAAGGCATTTTTTTTTTTTTTTGTAGTGGGTACAATATTTTCTCAACCGGCGGCACACACAACTGTCTCCCTGTTCCCTTGTGACTTGGCTGTAAAACACAGTGTCCATCATTACCATACATGGTGTGCTATGTAACTGCATGACACAGCTGTGTAAAGCTATGATGAGCAGAGAGTTTTGCATTTAAAGTAGAGAGAGAACACTTGGTTCTGCTCCTACGCTACAAGGAAGGGAGGACCACCGAGAGACAGAAGGATGGTCCGTGCTCCATGCAAAGTGCAGAGGGTTGTCTTTGGAGTGCATGGTGGTGGGTACTTGCATGTTTTATTATTAAAAGCCAGCATTTTCAATTTTCAAAGTCCATGTAAACTGGAGTATATGTGTTTGGTGCGAGAAAAGAAGGGGAGCGGTCAAGGATAGGGGTTTAGTGTAACACCCTCATCCCGTACCTAACCCACAAAAAAAGGTCACCTAGACTGGAAAAGTAGGGGGATAACCCTAGGGAATACAGTATAGTAGAGAACCAAAGGTGTCACTTGAATAGAAAGTGACCACAAGGTTAAATTTCCAATCCACAGAGACAAAGTGCGGATGAGATGTGAGTGAATAGGATCAGGGGAACAGGTGGTGGGGCGGGAGGACCGGAGCAGACCACAAACCTCTTCTGCTGTAGCAGGTGCTAATGAGTGCAGAATGGTGGAGGAAGTGGGGTTGGGTGATGTATTGGTAGGGGAAGGAGAGAGATTAGCGATCTCTTCTCTGATTGTGGAGATCTTTTCAGTGAAGTGAGATGCAAAGTTTGTGGCGGACAAGGCGGTAGAAGGAGGGAGAGTAAAAGGGCGAAGAAGAGCATCAAAAGTGTGAAATAGGTGTTTGGGTTGATGGGACAGTGTACTTATGAGGGTGTTAAAGTAGTATACTTTTGCAGCGGAGAGAGCCAGGCTGTAGGAGCGTAGCATAAATTTATAGTGGAGGAAGTCAGATGCAAAGTGACACTTTTTCCAGCAGTGTTCAGCAGTTCTAGAACATTTTTGGAGGTAACAGGTGAGCTTGGTGTGCCATGGTTGTAATTGCGAGAGGTGCCATGATGTTGAGAGGAGAGAGTTGAGTTGTAGAGGGAGGTTGCAGAGGTAGGGCAAGTTAGATTTGAGATGGGTAAAAGGAGTTTGGTGGAG
Organism: Pelobates cultripes; assembly: GCA_933207985.1. Taxonomy (NCBI): domain Eukaryota; kingdom Metazoa; phylum Chordata; class Amphibia; order Anura; family Pelobatidae; genus Pelobates; species Pelobates cultripes. The sequence goes on from OW240916.1 coordinate 29,977,427, forward strand.
AAATGCTGGAGATCAAGGCAGTTGAGGTTTCTGCAAGATTGGAGAGTTGAGGGTGGTGAAATTTGGGTATGGGATATGCTGATGTCAAATGTTATCAGATGGTGGTCAGACAAAGGAAATGGAACAGTGGAGAGATTAGAGGTGGTACAAAGATTGGTGAAGATGAGGTCAAGAGTGTTTCCTGCTGTATGAGTTGCTGAAGTAGACAACAGCGTGAGGCCAAAGGAGGAGGTTTCAGAGAGCAGGCGGGAGGTATCAGGGCAACTGAGGTTATTGATTAGAATGATAAAGTCCCCAAGTATGAGAGAGGGAGTGCTAGAGGAGAGAAAGTGGGGTAGCCAAGAAGAAAAGTGTTCAATGAATAGCCTAGGATGACCGGGAGGGCGATAGATAATGGCAATTCTTAAAGGAGTGGGCTTAAAAAGGCAGACAGTGTGAACTTCAAAGGAAGTAAAGGAGAGGGCAGGGGCAGGGAGGATAGGTTGAAAGGTACATTGAGGGGAGAGAAGGATGCCTACACCGCTTCCTTTACAGTCGAGTGTGGGAGAATTGTAGTCCACCGAAACATAAAGAAGCAGGGGTAGCGGTATCAGAGGGGGACAGCCAGGTCTCAGTGAGTGCCAGTAATGAGTGAGTTAGAGATGACAAGGACGTGTATAGCTGTTGATTTCATATTACTACAGATTGAGCGGGCGTTCCAGAGTGCACACTGAATTTTGTTAAATGAGGATAAACTGCAGGGTATGTGGATGAGGTTTGTGTGATTTCTGGTTGTTTTAGTGTGGGCAGATGAAGTGAAGGGCCCCGGGTTGGGTGAGACATCACCAGCTGCTAGAAGTAGGAGGAGTGATAGTGACAGGAGGTGTGAATGGGTTTTATATGAGCGGGGTCTCAGATGAGATGGAGGCAGAGCAGGAGAGAGAGAATAAAGAAATGAGTGCAGGGCTTGAGATGAGAGAAAGGGGAGTGAAGCAGAGCGGGATTTATGTTAATGTAATTGTGTTGTTGCGGGAAGTGGGTGTAAGGAGATATTTTGATGCTGAGAGAGATAGAGCATTGCTCCTATGAGTAGGCACTTTGAGGAAAGCAGAATGAGCTGAGTGATGGCTGAGTGTTAGGGGTTAAGAGAATGAGGGGGGTGCTGATTACTGGCAATGTTTGCAGCTGTCATGACTAATCATCTAAATTTGTGTGTGAGATTCTATCTATAAATGTAGTAAGAAACTTGGGGTGGGGTGGTGAGGGGAGGGGTAGGTGGGCATATAATAGATTAAGGCGAGTTTCTAACTTTTGATGCACTTTAGCCACTTCAACTCTCCAAACTTTCTAAGTATGTAGCCCCAGTTTCCTCCACTCAGTTGCCACCATGAAGACTTAGATAACACCTGCACATTAGGGCCATTTTCTATTTTGTTAAAGATCTAATGAAATTCCAATGTGGGTGTTTTATAGACAAGAATTCTGAAATGTCAACGTCATATTGGTTTCAGTTAATAAGATGCTTAATATGTGGAACCACTTTGTTTTCTCCGTTTATTGCTATATGGGAGTTTTTTTTTTTTTTCTCATCTGGACCATTTGGCATTTAGGGATATATCTGCATATTCATACTTAATGATGGTTTAGTGAGCACATTTTGAATATTAATAGCCCTCGCCATGTTATATTAATAGCCCTCGCTATGTTTGGTAATTTTTATTTTTTTATTTTTTTTTAATGCTGGTCTTAACAAGTGGTTTATTCCTACATCCTGATTATAGAGGCACTAGAAGAGTATTGATTTTATTTGATATATTCTACTTCTACACTACATCTTATTGCATGGGCCATTACACTTTGATGAATGAGGTTATATACAATAAGACACTAAATGATCACATTAGAAAACACATGATACATTTTGATTAATTATTAATATTTCAATTCAGCAGTGAGCTCATTTATTGTCTCCATAGATAAAACTACATGAAGCTTATCATGTAGTAAAGGCAGATTATACTCAACCTCAGATTTACCATTATGTAGTTAATAATATATACATAGGTATCTTCAATATGCCATCTGATACCTCAGGGCTGTCAGAGTAATGGCGGAACCTAAAAATGGTCATCAATGTTTCTAAGGTTCTTCAAGATCTTTGCCCTGCAAGGAGTCTTGTGCAACACGCCGAATGGCTCCGAAATTAAGAGCTAGCTACAAGGCTTTCATGCAGATAGTGCTATCGGCCTTGAAGATAAAAATGATGATGAAGAAGACAAAGAAATATGGGTATAGAGGCAATACAGATTATTTGAGAAAAAAAACAGACAATATCTAACAGTTTCCCCATCTGAATAATTCCATGGTCCTCTGTAAACTTAGAAATATGTTCTATGTAAATTCTAAATATAGAGAATCCAACCTACTGAGGGGTATATAGGTGCCTCTGGAGGAAGGTTAAGGAAAATTAATGACTGAGATTTTTTAAAGGAGAACTGGAGCTCCCCATAATTTTTAATATTATGTCTACTTATCAACTCATTTATTTTTGTGAGGTGTGATAAAGTTAGTTGAAGAAATCCACTCCAGTCCTGCACCTAAACATTACATCTTAGCTCCCTATCAATCATAGATAAACTCTGACTTTGCACCTAGAAGTCACCACAGATAAAGAGAAATGAAACAATGCAATTTGCATTGTGTGCCATGACTGTGCCTTGAATCCGCTGGTTTAAGACATCAATTGCTTACTATTTAATATAAATTTCAAAGGATAAAAGGTTAACACAAATCATAATTTTCAATGTTTTATTCAATGGTTTAATTTTTAGAGAAATGATGAATATCCCACCTCCTTTAACCCCTTAAGGACACATGACATGTCATGATTCCCTTTTATTCCAGAAGTTTGGTCCTTAAGGGGTTAAAAAAAACACCCCACTGTGAGTGTGTTGTAATATATATCTATATCTCATTAAATTAACATTACAAATTTTATATTAAAGCATTTAATTAAAATTTGGATTAAACCACAACTTTTTAAAATTATTTGAAAAAGAATATGGCTTAAACCATGGTCTGTAATATGGATATACTGATGAAAGTAGTTAAAAGCAAAGAAAAAAAGCCAAGTGGGTGGAGTTTGTTTTCCTGGCACAATAGTGGTCCTTTAAATGGATAATATGCTTCTAAAGGTTATTAAAGTTGAATAAAATAAGATTCTTTAAATAAAAGTAAAAAGGAAGATATTTATTTTATTCTTTGAAACTATAAATTATTGAAAAAATGTTTAGTAAAAAAATATGTAACGTAACAATAAATAAATATATGTTAATAGTGATGTCCCGAACGGTTCGCCGCGGACGGCGAACATATGACCCTGTACCTCACAGTCAGCAGACACATTCCAGCCAATCAGCAGCAGACCCTCCCTCCCAGACCCTCCCACCTCCTGGACAGCATCCATTTTGAAGCTGCATTCTTAGTGAGCTGTCCAGGAGGTGGGAGGGTCTGGAAGGGAGGGTCTGCTGCTGATTGGCTGGAATGTGTCTGCTGACTGTGAGGTACAGGGTCACATGTTCACCGTCTGCGGCGAATCGTTCGGGAAATCACTATATGTTAACTTAAAAACCTTACTTGTACCCAACAGGCAGAATAATGGTTTCATTATGTGTGCATATTGTGTAATAAACTTCGTCTTGTACTTCTTTTATTAAATGAGTAGTAAGGACTACTTTTTATCATGTATATCTTCTATCTTTTGATAAAATTCCAATTCAGTCTACATGAGTTTTCCATTCAATCTCCATGAAAAAAAAATTAAGTGACAGAGTTGCTTTAAAGGGACACTATAGGTTTTTTTTTTTTTTATTGTATTTTATGAGGTACAAACAGTAAATGTGCATTGTTGGTATGTACAATCATCAATTGTCACAATGGCATCCCCTATATTCAACATACGTAAAAACTTGATGCTTTCCAAATTTTTCACAACTTCCCGTATCACACGGTGCAAAACAATCAAACTCAACGTTCTTGTACTAGTTTACCCGGTGATTGGAACACAGCATTACATCACTTCCCATTGGAATAGTTATACCATTGAATACCTAGACTCGTTTCCTGTCGTTAGAGTCAAATGATATGTGTAGGGTTCGCAGTGTCAGTGGTCTTACTGTATTTGAACTCATTGTTCTCATTTTCCTTTACCCCCTCTGACTGCGGCTTTAACTTGTCTATTAATCCGGGGTAGTGACGTTACAGGTATACCTTCTTGTTTATGAGAATTCTTCCTTTCGTACCTGTTTTTTATTCGATATGTATGTGTGAGTTGTGAGACAATAGCTAAAACTAAAAAACTAACAGGGGGGAACAAAAAGAAAAGCAAGAAGAACTGGGTGGTGGGAAGGGGGTGGGGAGGGAGGGTGGAGAACATAAGTTCTCGGTATTTCCCATGTACATATTCTACCTAGTCTCCAGAGATGGCACCTCGTCTCTTAGTTGCCTTGTTTCTTTCCTTGTCTATATGCCACATTTTATGGGGTGCCTGTATTCGTCCCACATATGCCATGCATCTATGCAAAAGTTTTTTGGCGCCCTATGTGCCCGTACAGTACATTCATAAAGTCTGATGTTATCTAGGTGTGAGATGATCGTGTCTATTAGTGGAGGATCTTTTTGAAGCCACGCCTTGGCTATAGTTGTGATTGCTGCTATGGCTATGTGAAAAAGGAGGTATTGTTGGGATTTTGAAAGGTTCCGTGGTATATGTTGTAGAAGGAATATCTCAGGCGCAAGTGTCACGTCCGTATTCCATATTTGTCGCATAAGGGACTGTATGGACTTCCATAGTTTTGTAATGACAGGGCATGTCCACCAAATATGTATGACATCTCCCTTGTCATCACCACATCTCCAACACGCTCCTGTCTGTTTCGGGTCAATATGTTTCAGCTTGGTAGGTACCATATGCCATCTATACAGCATTTTCCTCGACATTTCTATGTGGGCTGTGGATAGAGTTAGGTGTTTGTGGGCCGTAAAGCTTTTGCGCCAGTTTTCTTCTGATAATTGTTTCCCTATGTCATATTCCCATTTTTTGATAAAGGTCAGGTCCCTTATCTGTTTTGTGGGTAAATAACTCCTATATACTTTGGAGATGATACCAGCTGTTTTGTTAGAGTTGGTACATAGTTGTCTCAATGCCTCCATATTCTGTTTCTGTGGTGTATGGTGACCCTCTGTGTCTCCCTATCCACGAGATTATCTGTCTATGTGCGAACTCCGCTGTAAGTGGGAGCTTGTACGCTCTTTGTAGTGAGGCAAATGCTGTATATTTATCATTATCCATGAGTTGGTGTAAGTGTGTTAGGCCTTCATTGTTCCATTTTCTAATGTTTAGTTGTGGGATCAGTACTTCAAAGGAGCGCAGGAGCATTGTTGGGTGTAGCTCTGTATCAAGATTTAAGAATTTCGTATATTTATCCCATTCTTTCAGAGTTAAGGATGTTATCGGGGAAATATCCTGAAACTTTTTCCTGTGAGTTTTATTGATTCCAGCTAGTGTTGTGATGTCGTGTCCCTCTGTGTGTGACGCTTCCAAGTGTACCCACGCCGGGGGTGTGGAATGGGAGCGGAATACTGCCACTAGTGTGCTAACTATCGCCGCTTTGTAATATAAGTCTAAGTTTGGGAGACCCATGCCCCCCGATTTTTGTGATAGGTAAAGTATATTTGCTGCAACCCTGGGTCGTTTCTTAGCCCAGATGAAGGCGTTAATCGTTTTCTGTGCTTCTTTGATGTATGCTGTAGGTAATTGTATGGGTAGGGTGCGGAATAGGTATTGGAGCTTGGGAAGAACCATCATCTTAATAGCGGCTACCCTCCCAGACCATGAGATATATTTGTTTTCCCAGCTTCTAAGTTGAGTTTTGATAGAGTGGAGAAGTGTGGTATAATTGGCTTTGAACATTTTGTGTATGTGAGTCGTAAATTTTATACCCAGGAACGTGAGGTAGTCTTGTCTCCACTCAAAGGCAGTGGATTCTTGTAGGGTGCTGTGTGCCTCAGGTGTCGTGAATAGGCTCATTGCTTGTGTCTTAGTCACATTTAACTTGTAATATGAGCAATCACTGTACTCCTTCAGTATAGTGTTAAAGGTTGGGATGGAGAGTTGTGGATTAGTCAATGATAGCATTACATCATCGGCAAATGCTGTTATTTTGTATTCCCTTCCCCCTCTTACTATGCCTGTGATTTGTGGTTCGTCTCTAATGGCCTGTAACAGTGGCTCCAGTGCTATGATATAGAGGAGTGGTGACAATGGACAACCCTGCCTAGTTCCATTAGTTATGTAAAAGGGCTGTGATGCGAAGCCTCCATTTGTCACTCTAGCCGAGGGTTTGGAGTATAATGCCATTATTAAATTTAGGAATGGTTGTGGGAATTGAAATTTCTGTAGTGTTTCTCGTAGGAAGCCCCAGTGCAACCTGTCAAACGCTTTTTCAGCGTCAAGCGACAGGAATACACTGGGTTCTCCCTGTCGTTGCTTTGTGTAAAGTAAATTGTATAGTTTCCTTGTGCCCTCAGCCCCTTGTCTGCCTTTAACAAACCCCACTTGATCTTGTTTGATTATTGTAGGTAGCATATCTGCGATTCTTGTGGCATACAGTTTAGCTAGGATTTTGGTATCTGTATTTAGGAGGGATATGGGCCGTAAGTTTTGAGGCTTAGTTGGGGGTTTACTTGGTTTCGGCAGGGTAACTATATGTGCCATCAGCATGTCCTGTGGCATCTTGCCCGTGGATATTATGTGGTTAAATGTATCTACTAAATGTGGTCCTACAATGTGGCTAAATGTTTTATAGTAAGAATTTGTAAGACCGTCTGGTCCCGGTGACTTGCCCGGGGGGAGTGATTTAATTATTTGTAGGATTTCAGACAGGGTGACGGGATCGCAGAGCTTTTTATTTTGGTCTTCTGTTAGGCTGGGCAAAGAGATGTTAGATAAGAAGTTTTGGATGTCGTGTGCGGACGGTTGATGTCTGGGGGTCCTGTTTTATGTTGTATAGTGTGTCATAGAAATTGGCCATTTCTGCTAGAATCTCCCGTGGGTCATGCGTTTTTCCTCCTGTGTGATTATGTAGGTATGGGATTTTTGATTGGGCTTGCTTCTGTCTTAGGAGCGTTGCCAAAGCCTTGCCGGCTCTATTACCCTGAGTATAATTGCGTATCTTCAGGTTCTGAAGCGTATGTGCCGTTTCGTCTAGTAGTAGCTCATTTATTTGCTTTGTGATCGAAATTATTTTCTTTGCCAGGTCTGCTGTAGGGGTTAGATAGTGGGCGCTTTGTAAATCCCTCAGTTTTTTTAATGAATCAAGATATTTTTGGTCTTTAGCTCTTTTTATATACACTGCCCTACTAATAAAGATCCCTCTAACCACTGCTTTATGAGCTTGCCAGGTGGTTGTGGGTTCCAATTCTGGTAGAGTGTTGTTGTGGAAGTATTCTTGGATATCTTGACTTAGTTGAGTGCGGAAGTCTTTATGCATGATTAGAGCGTCATTTAGTCGCCACGGGGGTTTCCCTTTATGGTCAAATTTGGCTCGCAACCTTACTGACACTGGGGCATGGTCAGACCACACTATGTCCCCAATCTCACTACTTGTCATTCTTGGCAAGATGTCTGCAGTAACGAGAATCATGTCTATTCTGGAATGGGTTTTGTGGATATGGGAGAAATATGAGTAACCTCTTTTGGTTGGGTGTTGTAATCTCCAGATATCGTATAGGTTGTGTTCTAGGAGTACTTTAGTCAGTGTTTTGCATTGTTGTGTGAGGAGTCTTGACCTGGGGGCGCCTTGGGCAAGGGAAGTGTCTGCTACCGGGTGTAAAACATGATTCATGTCTCCACATAATATCATTGAGGTTTTTTGCCTGGTTGGAATTTTGTTAAGGACTTTAAGTAAAAAGTTCATTTGATTAACATTTGGACTATAGATCCCCACTAATGTGTACTTAATAGTGTTAATGTTGCAATAGATTATGAGATATCGGCCTTGCGTGTCTTTTTTGAGTTGCAACAATTCAAACGTAAGAGATTTGTTAAAAAGGAAAGACACTCCCCTAGATTTGGAGGAGTGAGTCACGTGAAATTGAGTGGGAAAGTCTCTGGTACCAAATTCTGGGACTTTATTGTGTTTAAAGTGCGTCTCCTGTATGCACAGGATATCTATATGGTTACGTTTCGCTGCTTCTAAGAGTACTCTCCTTTTATGCGGGGTATTAAGGCCCCTTACATTATGGGATTGTATTGTCACACTCATTGGTGAGTGATAAAGTCTTGCGTACGGGCCACTCAGGTTGCCCTGTTTTCGTTACCTTGTAGCCTGTGTGTTGTTTTTTCTGTATTGTTTTAACCCATACATAAATCAGAGGTAGCATTTGTAGGCGTATGTCGCACATTAAGAGAGCTTCTGTAGCATCATAGGTACATGGAATACGGGAAGGGTAGGGAAGTTGCGGGTAGTCGGGGGGGGTATAACTTGGTTCATTATAACTCACCCCAGTTGGGGTCATGGCGCCCATCTGCGGAGCCATGGGGGGTAGATATCAAGATATCTGTTTGGGTGGCTAACGGCCTTAACGTTCTATTTATATAGAATAGGACCTGGTTCTGTGGGTGGTGACCCGTGCGTGTCTTGGTGTGATCTCTTTGTGAGAGCCCTCTTGCCATACCTAGGTATCTCCATAACCACCTAATGCAGCAAAAAAAATTTGACATAATAATACATAATAATACATTCCCGCGTTTAGCAGTGAACAGGTAACATTTAACGCCTATAACCATGGGGAACTGACTTAGCTCCATCATCTGCTCTTCATAGTCTTTACTTTTGCGGCTCAGGCACCTTTTATCTCGGCTTCATCATACGTTGCATTGATTGCTCAGTAGAAGGGGGTAAGAAATATGTGGTTGTCTGTGGGGCATGTTTTTTTTAATTTATTTATTTTATTTTTATTTTTTTATAAAAAAATTATGTGTATTTGGAGCCTCCCAGTGTCCGGGTGAATCCTGATACCATGTCCCTAATGCCGTGGGCAGGGTGATTTGATGGCAATCATCAAGCATCTTACATTACTCTATTATCCCCTTTTGGACAACTGGGGGCTCTTATCCTTATATTATACTAATCTCTAATCTATATGTATTGCGGGATGATGCTGCAAACAGCATTCTCTTTTAAGAGCAGTCGTGTAGGGATAAAGGCTAAGCAGTGAGTTTATAAAATGTAGTGGGATATGATGGTTGTAGCCCTTATGTCAGTGCAAATGTTCGTACGGTACCTGAACCCTCAAGTAGGCAGAGACTGCAAAAATGAGTTTCTCAATGTCCTCAATGTCTCTCCAGTCTGTTCTGGGAGTTTGCTTGCTGGGGGGGATCGCCCCTGTATGTGTCTGAAGTTACTGACGATCTTGAGGTTACAGAAATATCCATGTCGATTGTATCTTGCAGATGGTAATCCCTGGTGGTCGAATTCGCTGCCGTGATTCGGGAGGTGCAAGGTCAAATCTTTAGAGGGTCCCTCCAGAGGTTCAAGGCATATCAAATGCCTGAGTGGCGTGTGTTGATATGGTATGCGGGTCACCTTTCCCATTTAGCAGTGATTGTAGTCAGCTCGTTGTGCAGGTACCTTTTTCCATTCTACCTGCAATCGGCGGGAAGACGTCTCCCCCTTCTCTGTTGCTTTGCACGTTATACCCCAGGTTTGCAGGAGTCTTGCTCCTTCTTCTGGTGAGAAGATGGTATGCAGCTTGCCCTCTCGGGAGATGATCATTTTTGTCGGGTACCCCCATCGGAACCTCATGCCATTGGCTCTTAAGCTGTCCGCAAGATGGGAGAGATCCTTTCTCTTTTTCAAGGTTGCAGCAGATAGATCCGCAAATATTTTTACTGAGGAGTAGTCGGGATGTGGAGCAGATTTATTTCTGCTTGTGCGCAGTATTAGCTCTTTTATATGGTAGTAGTGTACTCGTGTGAGTACGTCTCTTGGCACGGTTTCTGGCAGGTACTTTGGTTTTGGGATTCTGTGAACTCGGTCCAGGAGCAACATCTCCCCCGGTATATCAGGTGCATAGGCCCTGATAAGGCCTCTTACATATGCCTGCAGATCTTCCGGCCCGACCGACTCCGGAACTCCCCGCAGCCGCAGGTTGTTCCTCCTGGAGCGGTCTTCAAGGTCCGCTAGTTTCACTTCAGTCATGGTAAGTTTTTGCTCCAAGTGCTCTACATGGCTCGCAAGGTCGTTGTGTGCCACAGCAAAGTCCGTTTGTTGATCTCCTGTACATCCCTTCGTAGTGAGTCCATAGAATGTTGCCAGGACATGATTAATTTCTGGGATAAGTTGTCAAGCGCTACTTGTAGGTAGCTTTTGGTAAGTTGGTCAGCTGGGTTAGCCTGTTCTGTGTCTCGTTGTGGGTCTCGCGGATTCGGGCTGGCGTCGCCATCTTGCGAAGGCCGCAGTTGCTCCGTGACATCTAGTTGTTGTTTGTTGCTAAAAAAGTTTAGTTTTTCGTTTTTTGCAGAGCTCTTCTTTGATTTAGCTTGTGCCATCTTATATTTTGGCAATTTGCAGGTCCTAATCGTCCGGATTGTGATAGATTGTCGGCCTCGGTAGCCGGAGCTCGGGTTCAAGCGACCATTAAGCTCGGCGGTTAGCCACGCCCCCCAGGGACACTATAGGTTAATAAGATAGGCACCAAAACAACTCTAGCCTAATGAACTGGTTTTGGTGAACAGATCATGCCCCTGCAGTCCCACTGCTCAATTCTCTACCATTTAGGAGTTGAATCACTTTATGCAGCCATAGTTACATCTCCCAGCCTTTCTAAGCACTTCCTGTAAAGTAAGATCTAATTTTTAAACTTTCTTTTATTTGCACATTTATTTAGAATTTCTTATCTCCTGCCCAGTTAATAGCTTCCTATGCCCTGCAGCAACCTTGTGTGTGTGTGTGTGTGATTAAAGTTCAATTTACAGATTTACAGAGCAAGGTATATAAACTTCTAAAGTAAGTTAACATCTGATTAAAATTGATCCGTTATTTTACGTGCAGGTTGTGTGAGTCACAGCCCAGGGGAGGTGTGGATAGGGTTGCATGGACAGAAACAAAAGTGACTGAATTCCTACATGGCAGAGTATTGAGCAGTGAAACTTCAGAGACATGATCTGCTTCATTAAGCTAAAGTTGTCTTAATGTCTTTAGTGTCCCTTTAAGCAAACCCTTTATTGTATATTGCTTGTTAACAGAAGGGCCAACCATTACGAAAACCATCATGAAGAAGAAGGAAAAACAACTACATAACCAACAAAATAAAACTAGGCCGTTTTTGCCAAGCTCAGCATGAGTTAATGCAAAGCAAACTGTTTTTCTGCTAGGAAAACCCAGCCTGAACACATGGCTGCTAGCCAGTACACTGTTAACACTATATGAGAATGAAAAGATCAGCCTTTGCCAAGAGGATATTCTCTAAAAACAGGTCTGCATTGTGGCAATGTAACAAGAGTCTTGGCCATTCCTGTACAATCAATACAATATAATAGACTCAAGACTCAATTATTGAAAACCAAATTACAATATGTATGCAATAATAGTTAAATTTGAACAATTATCCAGTTCACCTAAAGTCATATTCTATTTTGCTATTGAGTTTTCAACTCGCAACAAGCCAGTCTTCCGCACTGTACAGTAAACCAAATTTATTACTAGTATACAAGTGATCGGTTTCATAGAGAGGACCATAATTATGGCAGTTACCTACTTTAGTTTTACTTGAGGCATAAGATGACAGAAGTGCACTGTTAAAAGACATAAAACAAAAAATGAGGCATCACTATCATGGAAATGTAGGCCAACTATGTTAGCGTGGTATTAATATTGTATTGTTTATTTTGCTTACACGTTTCCTTTTCTTCATTCTGTACCCCATCGCAAATGCCTTAATAAAAGAAAGATTGATAAGATGACAGAAGTGCAAATTGCATTTCATCCTAATTCCATCCTTCTTTTTCTGTGTGACATACGTTTGTCTTGTGGCCCACATTTCTTCTGTGTCCATTTCTTGTACCTCATGTCAATCTTTTTGGAACCCAATTCATATGTACCAATGTTCATAATTTTTGTCCAGTTGTATCTGTGTGTCATTTCCATGTTCCTTGACACCATCTTGTAGACTTTTTTGAACGAGATCCTCTCTTCTCATGTGGTCCCACTGAGGTCTACTTGTCTTTCCTTTATCTCATCAATAATAAAATTTTCTAGCATAATATGTCTAACAGTATTTCTCCTGTGCCCTGCTTTCATACATGTTGCTTTCCTGTGCCTCCTCTTGCCCTCATTTGACTTACTGTGTTATTTCTAGTGAATCTGCATCCAACAGCCATTTCAAACTCTTAGCAATATCTTCTCCGTAGCCTAAATTATCCACATGTGTATATTCACCAAAATTCTCCCATTTGCTACTCTATATCCATGTACTGTTACCTCCCCAGCTATTCCGTATTGACATATTCCCTTTTCCCCATCTATAATCACATTTCACCATTCACCTCTCGAATTTCCATAATCCTCATTCCACATTTTTTGCCTTACTATCAAATTCCCAAATTTGAGATTTTGATCACAATCTTCCCTTATTGCCCCGTATTCGAGTTGTCATTCTTTTATTGTTATACTCCACACATTTATTCTCCATTGTCTTATTCACTGCCATAATTCTCTAGTTTAAACCACATTGCCCTAAACCACCAGCTCATAATCACCCATTGTTATATCTCCCAATAGATCTCAAAATGAAAAACAACTTGGTCCAAAAACTCCCTGCATTTGGCTGAATCACCATGAAATTTAGGAGGAGGGCAGAGATGCACAGAAGAACTTGGTAAAGAAGTAGACTTTGGTTAAGATTTTTCTTGGGCAGAGCTCTAAGGGGTCTCATTCGCAGATTGAAGACATGCAGTCCTAGCAAGAGACGTTTGCAGAGCCTGTACAAATTGCTCCATCCTATGACACAAGGTTTGCAAGAATCTATCTGCTGTAGGCTTGCAGCGTGGCTCTTTCGTAAGGTCAAGGCTATCCTATTCCTAACACACAAACCTGGGTAAAGTCAGAGCAGAGGATATAAGCACCAATCAGTCCTAAGAGTGGCCAGGCTAGCACATAGACAATATAGGCAGAATGCCAATATAAGGTCAAAGGAGTGTAGAAAAGTACAAATACGAGAGAAAAGCTGAGGTCAGGATTACAAAGATAAAGAGTAGCCAAACAAGCTAAACTAAAAAACAGATAGGACAATAACACAAGGAATGCACTCTTAAGTATACAGGAACCATGACAGGAAGAGCAACAAATGTGAATCCAGGTGTTAAATATCCACTAGTGAGGCATTACTGGTTTGCCATTTGCTGAACGTGTATGGCCGATGACACCAGACTGACTCAAGGTTCCGTGGTGCCAAAAATTTACGCAGGGATTCAAACATTTAAGGCACGACCAAATTGAAGCAGTCTGCGTCAAAATGGCAACCAGAATGTATTTTGTATATTTGCAAAGTAGAAAGAAGCCAAGATGTGGCAGACGTCGCACGTGCTGGACCACCAACTTTCTGGATGCCTTGGCTATCACAAAAGGTCTTGTGATGTAATTATGCAATAATACTCATACAATGTTGGATTTCTATATCACAAGTTGTCCTGCATGGATTTCACTAATTCAGAAAAGGCATGCATATGCAGAACTGTGCTGAAGTGACACAAGCCAAAGTCAAGACAACTGGCCTCAGAACGGAGGTCTTGTTTTCAGGACTGTGATAACTAGAGCTGTTGGCACTTCCGAGAATACCTCTACAATTATGATTCAATTTTATGAATCACTGCAGTTTGTGAGTCATTGTCATTTATTCAGGATAAATGGAAACTAAAAATTTGCTGACAAAGTTTATGTCCGCAGAATTCACTTGAACAACATTTTTACTGTATTAAAGGAACACACCATGGTGGATCTACCACCCATTTTAATGTGTGGTAATGACTCAGCCTATCTCAATGCACCATAAGCACATCATTGGATTATGCACAATTTAGTGGTTTCTGAGAGTTTTAGTTCCGGATTCATCTTTCTAATGTAGAAACCTAACAAGTGTACGATAACTCACATAAATCTTTTATGCACATCACACACCGCTACATAACTGGGGAAAAATATCAAAAAGGCAAAATGTAAAACACGGCAAGTTTGGAGGGAGACATAAAAAGCATGGGTGTATTAAGCATAGCTATTTCATTTTTTCCCCTCAAATTAAATATGGTTAATGAAAACACACCCATTATAACTAACTGTAACCTATTCTGTAATGGAGTGCTGTTTAAAGGAACACTGTAGCGTTAGGAATATAAATGTGTATTTCTTACTCTAAAGTGTCCTAGTTACCGGTGCAAGGATTATTGGGTACACAGGCGAAGATGCTTTTTGCCACTCGGAATAAATGCATCTACACCTGTGTGTCTCTCAATCTCCCTTTTAAATGTTTTACTCCCTTTAGTGTATCTAAACCCCTTTAGTAATTTTTTTCCCCTTGTGTGTCTATCATTACCCCCCCTTTTGTGTGTCTCTTACCTCCCCCAGCTTCTTTGTGTATCTCTTTTTCTTTGCATCCCCTTTGCGTGTTTGTTACTTATAGCCAGCCTCTTTCCCCACATCCTCTTTGAGACCCCTTTGTGTGTCTCTCTTGCCCGGCACTTTTGTGTGCCTCTTTTTCCCATTCCCTAGTCCCTCCATGTGTCTCTTTCTCCATTCCACAGCCTTTGTGGGTTTTTTTTCTCTCTACACAGGCGCTCTGTCTGTGTCATGGTGTGTGTGTCTGTCTGTGTCATGGTGTGTCTGTGTCATGTAATGTGTGTCTGTGTCATGTAATGTGTGTCTGTCTGTGTCACGGTCTCTCTTTGTCGTGGTGTGTGTCTGTCTGTGTCATGTAATGTGTGTGTGTGTGTGTGTGTGTTTGTGTCACGGTCTGTCTGTGTTATGGTGCGTGTGTCTCTGTCATGGTATGTGCGTGTGTCTCTGTCATGGTGTGTACGTGTGTCTCTTTCATGGTGTGTGCGTGTGTCTCTTTCATGGTGTGTGCGTGTGTCTCTGTCATGGTGTGTGTGCGTGTGTCTCTGTCATGGTGTGTGTGTGTGTGTCTGTGTCATGGTGTGTCTGTGTTTCTGTCTGTGTCATGGTCTGTCTGTGTCATGGTGTGTGTCTGTCATGGTATGTGTGTGTGTATGTGTGTTTTTACTCACCTTTCCCATGGTGTGTCTGTGTTTCTGTCTGTGTCACGGTGTGTGTGTCTGTGTCATGGTCTGTCTGTGTCATGGTGTGTGTCTGTCATGGTATGTGTGTTTTTACTCACCTTTTCCCCTCCCACGTCGTGCTGGTCTCCCCTCGACTGGCCCTGCCTCTATGGCTGAGATCATCAAGCTTGATGATCTCAGCCAATCCGCACTGACACAGGAAGCACCTCTAGTGACTGTCTGAGTGTCTGTCACTAGGAAGCAATGTAAACACTGCCTTTTCTCTAAAAAGTCAGTGTTTACATTGAAAAGCCTGCAGGGACAGGCTATAGACACCAGAACCACTACATTAAGCTGTGTGTGTGTGTGCGCGCGTCTGCTAGTGAGTGGGCTTGCTTGTGTGTGTGTGGGTGCCTGCTAGTGAATGGGCTTGTGTTTTTATGTCAATGACTTTATGTATATCAGTGAGATTGTTTGTTTGTCTATGAGGCTGTGTATCAATCAGCTTGTGTCAGTGAGATTGCCTGTGTCTGCATGTGAGTATGCTTACTGTATAATTAAACATTTTACTCTGAAAGGACCAATATTTTATATTGGAAAAAGCAATTTCAATATATCTCTGTGTCTCTGTCTCTCTCTCTCTCTATCTCTGTGTCTCTGTGTCTCTCTCTATCTCTGTGTCTCTCTGTCTCTCTCTATCTCTGTGTCTCTCTCTATTTCTCTATCTCTGTGTCTCTCTCTCTCTCAATCTCTTTGTCTCTCTCTCTCTATCTATCTCTCTCTCTGTGTCTCTCTCTCTCTTTCTCTCTCTCTCTCTATCTCTGTGTGTCTCTCTCTATCTCTGTGTGTCTCTCTCTATCTCTGTGTGTCTCTCTCTATCTCTGTGTGTCTCTCTCTCTATCTGTGTGTCTCTCTATCTCTGTGTCTCTATCTCTGTGTCTCTATCTCTGTGTCTCTCTATCTCTGTGTCTCTCTATCTCTGTGTCTCTCTATCTCTGTGTGTCTCTCTATCTCTGTGTGTCTCTCTATCTCTGTGTGTCTCTCTATCTCTGTGTGTCTCTCTATCTCTGTGTGTCTCTCTATCTCTGTGTGTGTCTCTCTATCTCTGTGTGTCTCTCTATCTCTGTGTCTCAATCATCTAGGGTGGCAAGACATAGCCTTACATATTACATGCGACAATATATGGCGCAATGACTTATGGGGCTGGCATAGATTTTTTTTTTTTTCCAGGGCTGCTTTGGAATCCCCAGTCCAACCCTGATACAGAGTATTCTATATCGAGGTCCGCTCGCCCACACTACATGTAGTGAATGGCAGGATAGGGAGTGCTTTTCTGTGCACTCCCCTCCTGCCAGTCACCCGGTCCTGCACCCCACTAGATGCATTGAAAACCTGCAATACATGGTCAAAACGAGAGAGACATGGCACGCAGACGACTTCATTGAGTTGTAGTGGTCTGGGTGCATATAGTGTCCCTATAAATTTCAAGTGTTTCTTCTCACTGTGAGGAAGAAAATATTTTTCGTGGCAGTTAAGCAATCCATCATGAGGATAAATATCAGAATAAATTGAGCTTAGATCTAGCTGAGACACTAGGCGTATCAAAATCAACTCTGTGATATATTGTTAAGGAGGAAGAATAAGAGGAACATTCTATTTCAGAATACAAAAATTAAAAAAATATATATGATGACATTTGACACCCCAGATCATTAAAGGGGCTAAAGTACCTGAATAAAGAAAAAAAAGAATATATTACTGTACATTCATTAAAAATAAAATTAAATATATATACTGCACTTGATTGTGGCACTCAAAGGACTAAACCACTTCTTCTAGTGACAGTTTGCCTTTAAGGCTGCATCTCTTGATTACTTTTCCAGTCAGCTCAGACGAGGAACCCCCTCCTTTCTACTGTCATACTGTCAAAAGCTTATTTTCATTCATAATACTGATGTCTCATCTCTGACTATAAACCCCACAGCACTCTTGCCGGGAACAGCGACAATGTCCAAGGAACTGTGCTGTTCAAGCCAAAGGAATACTTTATGTCTCAAATTATTTCAGAAATAAAGATTTGTGTTTTTGTTTCTGACATAATTTTAAATCAGAAATGCTTGCTCATATAATCATGTGCATTTTAGCACATTTACTAAACCATACGATAGATAGGTATTTGTAAGGAATCTGATGACATTTTTGATAAGCGATTTGAATAAATTTAGCAAATGTAAAAAAAAAAAAAAAAAAAGCTGCTATCACTTACATATAATAATTCACATGTGGATAAAGGAAAATGTCAAGCACCATAACCACTACAGCATAGTACAGTAGCCAATCCATCTTAGAACTGGTTGATTTCTTATTTGAGGGTCTGTCGGGGACACCACTCCCCACCTCTCTGCAGCCTCTTCCTATGAGCTTCAATTAGTTTGCCTGAGCAATGTCAGCTCGATGGCTGATCACTCTCAGCCAATAAATTATGCACTAGAATTGGCAGGGAGCTTCTGGTTCTCCTACACGTTTTAGAGAGTTCAAGATTGACAGACTTCCTCGAGTCTAACTCTCTGCTAGACCCGCTTCAGTCTGGTTTCTGCGCTAATGCGGCAGTGAGGTTCCTCTTCATGTCTGCCCGCAACTCCCACGCCTCACCTTTCTGTCAGTCCCTACATTGGCTTCCTGTAAGAAGCTGTCTGTTTCTCGCTTTCAAATCTCTACATAATGCTGCTCCCACCTATCTATCCTCACTAATACACAAGTATGTCCCGTCTAGGCCCTTACGCTCTGCTGAAGACTTACGTCTATCTTCTGTCCGTACTCCCACCTCTGATGGTCGCCTTCAAGATTTCTCGAGGGCTGCACCGTTCCTGTGGAACTCACTTCGCTCCTCCGTTAGATGCTCACCCAGTCTCCACTCCTTCAAAAAAATCATTCAAAACCCACTTCTTCATAAAAGCGTATCAATTAAACTGTTAATAGCTCCCGACTGATTCCTCTCTTGCAACTGTCACTAGTCTAATACTATCCTTACCTTTTGTGTCACTTTACCCCACACCCTCTAGCATGTAAGCTCATTGAGCAGGGCCCTCAACCCCTCTGTCCAATTGTCTGGTTACAACTACATATCTGTTTGTCCACCCACTGTAAAGCGCTACGGAATTTGTTGGCGCTATATAAATAATAACATAATAATGATAATAATAAATAATAATAAAATGGTTTCTAAAAGGACTTACGTTGGGTGTTCACTAAGGCACTTCTGTAGTGGTTTTGGTGCATGGAGTGTTCCTCTAAATTGACAATAAAGTGTTTAGCATATTTTATTGGCGCAATATATGTGCTAACCCACAACTCAGAGATCTAAGACTTTTTCTATATACACAAAAGGCCTATTTCTCTCAAATATTGTTCACAAATCTGTCTAAATCTGTGCTAGTGAGCACTTTTCTTTTGCCAAGATAATCCATCCACCTCACAGGTGTGGCATATCACGATGCTGATTAGACAGCATGATTATTGCACAGGTGTGCCTTAAGCTAGCCACAATAAAAGGCCCATACCCTCTAACAGTGTCCAGTGAAGTGAGAATTCAATGGGCAAATTAAAAGGGTGGGCCACTGACGTGGATTATGTAACCAGAACTTCCGAAAGGGACGAACATGCCCAAAAAGGAGGCGTGTCTGACCAAAGAATTGGAAGGCTAGCCTGGCATGAATGCATGTCAGGCTGCCTGCCAATCATGCATGCTGGCCAACAGCATCCTGAGCTGGGCATAAATGCGTCTAATGTTACACTCGCTCCATGCTTTTGAAGGGCTGTCCCCTAGCACTCACATGTCCTCTTGTCTCCTTACCTTCTTACTATCAGGCAGAAGCTCCTGGCATACAGTCTGAGACAGAGAAAAAGTGGATGTAGTGAGTGTAGAAGAAAGGGAACATGCCACAGTGTTAGAGAGACCAAAGTCAGCATTACCTAAACTAATTCATTGTCAGCCAGTCCACACAAGTTTTGTTCCCATACATCCCTCTTAAGTTTCCATACTTAAGCAAAAGTATGTGAAGAGTAGTTAGAGTTGCCACCTTTCTTGGAAAAAAAATACAGGCATTACTAATCTACTTACAATTTGATTCTGCTGTATAGATGGATTCCTCCCAGTGTCCCCATGTCACCCAGTGTTCCCATGTCACCCAGTGTCCCAATGTACTAGGGGACATTGTGAGATATGGGGACACTGGGAGACTTGGACAGGGGAGGGCTAGCAGTCTTAGGCCTGGGGGGCAAATCCAGTCAAGTGGCCCATTGCACCAAGAGGAGAGTAAAAACACCTCTCCCATGTGGCAGTCACATAAACAGACACACTCACTGACAGGCACACACTTGCTGATTTGACACTGTAAAGCGCTACGGAATTTGTTGGCGCTATATAAATAATAACATAATAATAATAATAAATAATAATAAAATGGTTTCTAAAAGGACTTACATTGGGTGTTCACTAGGGCACTTCTGTAGTGGTTTTGATGCATGGAGTGTTCCTCTAAATTGACAATAAAGTGTTTAGCATATTTTATTGGCGCAATATATGTGCTTACCCACAACTCAGAGATCTAAGACTTTTTCACACACACACATACACACACACACACACTGTTACAGGCACACTGACTCACACAGACAGACATATTGACACACACACAGGCATACTTGCTGGCACACGCACAAAGACATACTTGCACACACATAGACAGACATACTGGCACACACACAGACAGACATGGACAGGAGCTGAGAGGTGGAGGGACGGGAACTGAGGGGAGGGGGGACTGGAACTGAGAGGTAGGGGGACAGGAGCTGAGAGGTAGGGACAGGAGCTGAGAGGGGGGGACAGGAGCTGAGGAGGGGGATAAAAAAAAACAAAAAAACTAAAGTGTATTCCCCCACCTCCCTGGGTCCATGGAGGGGTGGGCAGGAGCAGGAGCCAGCAGCAGTCAGTGGAGTCGGCCAGCCTCTCCTGATGATGTCAGGAGGAGGGGGCGTTAATTCCTTTGCTTTTCTCCCAGACTCCCCAGCAGTCCTGAGAGAAGAGCAGTGAATCACAGTGTCTCAGTGCCCCATGTCTCCCAATGTCTCAGTGCCTCATGTTTCCCAGTGTCCCCCTGTCGCCAGTGTCCCCTAGTGTCTGTGTCACCATGTCTCCCAGTGTCCCCATGTCACTAGGGGACACAGAGACTTGAGGACACTGAGCGACATGGGGACACTGGGAGACATGGGGACACTGGGAGACATGGGGACACTGGGAGACATGGGAACATTGAGACACTAGGGACACTGGGAGACATGGGAACATTGAGACACTGGGAGACATGGGGACACTGAGACACCAAGGACACAGGCTGGGAGACATGGGGACACAGAGACACTTGGGGACATTGTGTCCCTAGTGTATTAGTGTCTCCCAGTGTCCCCAAGTGTCTCTGTGTCCCCATGTTTGTCTGTTTCCCCATATCTCAGTGTACCCAAGTGTCCCCATGTTTGTCTGTGTCCCCAAGTATTCCAGCGTCCCCTAGTGTCTCAGTGCCCCCAAGTGTCCCCATGTTTCAGTGTCCCCATGTGTGTCTGTGTCCCAGTTTCTCCAAATGTCTCAGCGTCCCCAGAGGTCTCCCTGTTTTTCCATGTCTCACAGTGTCCCCTAGTGTCTCAGTGTAAGTATTGCCGGTATTACTGCAATATCGGCACCTGCCAGGCAGCCCCAAAAATAAATACTGGCCAGGTGGCAACCTTAAGAGCAGTGCATAAAAAAAAAAAAATTTTTTTTTTTAAATCAATGGACCTATTCTCTGGGCCTGGGCCTGGGCCTGGGCCTGGGCCTGCAGCTCCATCAGCGCCTATGTTAATCGGGCCCTGCTGAAGAGTGAGACAAAGCTAAAGCTTTAAATGAAAAAAACTGTCTGAAAGTGATCCATGTCCCTTTAACAACTACACTGCACTTGGGTTAGTGATTCCAAAAACCACCATTGTAATTCTGTGAAGAGAGTTAATGTGCACAATTTCACAAAATGGATACTTACACCTCAGGAAAAAAAAAATAATTATACATTGTATTGCAGAAACCAAGTTAGTAAGGATTAATTACACATGACACAGTGCATTTACTAACTGATTTAATAAATAGTTTTCTTTTTTTCTACAGCAGTGTTAATTTAAATTTCCTTTCATGGCAAAAACATTTTTAAAATCTCAATTTAAACTACAAATTACAGTAAATTGAAACCTGAATTGGAAGAATTAGGCCACTGTAGTTGATTTGAAAAAAATCTCCACCTCAGCTATAAATGCAGTTCGGCTGCTATATTAGTTCTGCAATTCATTCTTGAATGCACCACAATTTATAGTGAAATAAAATAAATGTTAAAAAAATTAAAAAAATTTAAAAAATAGCAGGAGCAGACTTTGAGGAAACTAGTGTGGGCCTACATTGTTTAATACAAGTGATGAAGACATCTAACCCCGTCTATTTCATACAGCAGCTAGTCTGTCTTAATCGTTTGGAGGTTCAGGAAGGAAGAGCAAGCTAATTATCACCTTTGTAATACAAGATCATCAACTGCTGACTTAATAAATAACACAATAAAAAATAATCACATTTTTCAGCATTTTCTTTTTTTAGATGTTTTGCAATGTTTTTTTTATCTCTTCTAGAGAGAGAACACGTTAATTTATAGGCTTACGTCGGATATCTCCATATGTACTATTTTTCCCCCACACCAGCTGTGCATTTGAAAGGTACATTGAAAGTTATGTCAGCTAGAATATCAGAGGGAGGCCTATCCTTTCCGAACATATTACACATTCACGACACAGTAATGTTTTCACATTATTTAGAATGGGGAAACAACAATTCAAAATTGAAAGCATGGTATATCTATGAAAAGAAATTGAGTGGTACTTTAGACCCGTTTGATTTTTTTCTGGGTTGGAAAAAAAGTTGTTTTTTTTAAATCTCTAGATAGATAACTTAATTATATCTCATACCTACCAATCTGTTAAACCGATAAAGAAATATTGTTTCTCTCAAATTTCTATAAACACCCTCTTGGAAATGTTGAAGCTTTTTATTCAAGATCTAAATTTGGTAGAGTAGCAAGCTAGAGATGGAATAAAAATTAAGGAATTATATAATGTCTCTGTGAATTATAGTTTCCCATACCTTCAAGAGAAAATAGGACTACCGAATAAAGAATTTTTTACATATTTGAGAATACGAGATTTTCTCAATAAGACTTTGGTAGTTAGAGACTCACCCTTAGATAAGATTCTTTTTGGTCAGACTAAAATTAAATCCTCAGTAATTAGAAGATCTGTAGAAACTTTAAACCATGACGTTAAACACATTACCGTCTCCAAAAGGGAAAGGGCTTTCGATAAATCTTTCTCAAGCCAGGAATGGTTGAAATCGTTCGATGCTTTGAGAAAAACAATCCACAGCATAAACATACAGGAAACCTTTTTGAAACTCATCCATAGATGGTACATGGTTCCTACGAAAATATGCAAATTTTATCCAAACTCCTCTGATATATGCTGGCGTTGCAATAAAGAACGGGGGTCCCTAAAACATGTCTGGTGGGATTGTACTGGTTTAGATATTCTTAAACTAGAGGTCTCAAATCTTATTCCGGATCTGAAATTAAAACTTGTTCTATCGCCAGAAAATATCCTGTTCCACCTGGGCCTGCAAAAAATGGATAAACCTTCTCTAAACTTGACTATACACATACTGATGGCGGTTAAATTATGTATGGCAAGGAAGTGGAAACAGAATATACCTCCTTCTATAACGGAGATCAAATCCCAGATCTACTATCAAGGCCAAATGGATAGGCAGTTTACTTTAATGACAACAATATTGGCTCTTATAATAGAATCTGGACAAAATGGTACGACTATTATAAAGAATAAGCTTTCTACACCTTAGTAAATTTATGACCTTGGTATAAACTACACTTATCTGACATATTACTATAAACTTTCCAAAGAAGGCTCTAATGATTTAACTTATTAAAGAAGCAATATGTTCACCGCCCACCTTTCCTGTTTTAGACAGTTGATCCCATACCCGTATGCTTGCATGATGTTTGTTTATGTTTTTTATGTTGGAGTCCTATGTAAGTTTATTATACAACTACTTGGAACCAATCTTTACGACAACGAGTATATCTTAGGCCTATGTTTATGTAGAGAAAAGCTAAGGATACATATTAGAATCTCAGGCTTTAAACTTTATTTTGATATTGTGGTTTATAATATACTAGATTGTGAACTGATGATGGAATTCCGAGTATTGTATACCTGTTAAATGTTTGTCGAACTTGAAAAATGACAATAAAAACTAATTGGGGGGAAAAAAAAGAAAGGTACATTCTACAAAAACCTAGGAACGTAGGATAAGGTGCATACTGATAAAATAATACAGTAATCTTATGAGCCATGTTAATTCAAGCGTTCTGTGTTATTGTATACAGGCATACCCCACTTTACATACACACACTTTAAGTACCCTCGCGAGTACAGACATATCCACGACTGTACGTAAAGGTGCTTCGCAAGTACAGACATTCCCGTGCCTCTTCTTTCCGCGAGTGAACAGGAAATGGAAGGTTCTATTCTCGCCCGGAGCAGCTCAGTTCAGTGTCTTTGGGGCAAGAACGTTTCACACCTTTTGACATGGCACAGGTTAATCATCTCAGATTTATAATGCCTACTCCTAGCTGAACATATATATTTTTTTTATGCCCCAACATTGTCCATATTCTGCAAACGGCTGCCATCCAGTGAACGGGTTTACCCTGCCATTTGCTATAACTATGACTTAGCAACTTAGCTGCATTAGCCACAATTCTGAGGATTCAAAGTTAAACCATAAATGCTTAAAGTGACGAAGAGGTGTTTCTAAACAAAGTGTGCGAATAAGCTGCTAACAAATACTAACTGGCACTGTATTGGCAGAAAATGGCCCGTGGGCAGGTTTATTTTACTTTTCCTCCCAGTTTAAGGTTGTCAGATGAGTAAAACATTAAAAATAAATGGCACAATCTGGAATGAGATTTTTCTTTTTACTGTTTGTTTTAACTGAATAAAAACCCACTGGAAATCACTAAATAAATCACTAAATAAATCACTGGAAATCTGCAGTTGCAGTATCAGCTATGCCTGTAAATTACTATTGTAATGCAGTACATGCATTGGGAAATTAAAAAAAGGTAGTGCATCACTTTAAGTACATTTTCGTTTTACATACATACTCTGGTCCCATTGTGTACTTAAAAGTGGGATATGCCTGTATTATGAAAAACAACATAAAAACATATAGTGTATTCTTAAAAACAACATAAAACTGCTTTAGAAGAAAATGTTAAAATAAAACTATTCTCTTTTTCCCCCTTCTCCTTACTGTCTGTCAGGGCTGCTTCAAGTATTAGTGCCAAAATAAGGCAAGAATTATGTGGAAAAAAGCCATATCATTTTTTTCTTTTTCTAATTAAGTAAAAAGCTTTAAAATGTGCTAATTTGCCAAGTATCTTATTTAAGTGGAAGCAGTATAATAGCCATGAGATGAGGGACCATATTAATTGTTGGAAGGTATTGAAAGCTTCAAGTACGTATAATATAATTAAATTGAATATTTTCAGATGCTGGGGTCATTCAATTTCCCAACCATCCAAAATAATTAAAAAAACTCACTTTTTACTCATTCTCTTCCAAAAATGTGTATAAACGAAGACTAGATTTTATTTTGAATTGGATCCACTTTCACACTATGCATGGAAGTTAACGAGGTGATTAAATCAGGGAACCTTACAAATCAGTAGAAACGTTTTGTTCCCTCCTCTTTCTCCACTCAACGTGGGGCCAGGCTGGTTTTCCATCCCAAAAAATGTATTGTGTCTCGTCACTGTCTGTAGGATCATACAGCAACCAGAGTATTGGCAGAGTAGTCTCAATGCTCAATTTATACTACATTATATATTACAGTAATGACCCTCGTTAACAGGTTTTTCAAATACTGTGACATTTTGGGACCATTTCAGATTTTAAACTTAGAATTTTGACACAATTATGTATGTGCCTTGTAACGGAACCGCTGGCACCCCGACCGGGTACCTTCCGCCGACGGATGCTCCTAGTGCTTTCCGAGGACTCCAAGCACTTTGCCTGACACCATAACCACCGCAGACCCCACGAACCGCCGCAGCTTGGTTGGGGTCTCGCCGTCTCCACCCACTCTGGACCCAGGACCAGGGTCCAGCTTCCAGCAGGTCGACCTCTCTCCGAATTCCAGAGAGCAGGAACAGGAACAAGCTCTTAGCAGAGCTTAGTGATTATACCCTGGGGAGTATAGTGATTATAGCAATCCCCAGAGTGTAGTTTCTCCAATCCCCCAAACATGAGCCGAAACTTCATGAAGGTACAAGATGATCTGACTCCAATGAGCGTTTATTACTCCTTATATACAAGTTTTCAGGTCAGAGGCACACCCCCTGGACCTGGTGGTAAACTGTGACAAAAGGGACACAAACCAATGGGAACACTAATTAACATAATAACACTCCTCACATACACAATGAAATCCCTCCTCTCCATCCTGGAGATAATTGGCTTAAGGCACTGCAGTAAACTCAATTATCTCCAGGTACAGAAAATATCTACATTTAACACTAACAGCAAAAATACGTAAAAGTACATAAAAATACATAATTCTTATTTTATTACACAGAACCCCCACATTTAACCTATCCCCAGATAGCTCGGATCTGAGCGCCCAATCTAGGTGAACAATAGACAGGAAACGGGGGAGGGGAAGAAACACACCTTCCCATGGATTCCAATGGGAAGAAACTGTCTTTAGAAGCCAATAAGCCCCAAATAGTCTTTTTTAAATGGCAATACACCCCAGGGCCATAGTCATGAGGAAGGAGGCTGGCAATCAGGCTCCTCCAAAAGCCAGGGGCAAAGGGCAGCTTGTCACCTAACAATCCAGGGACAAAAGGCATTTCGTCACATGCCTGTTTTGGGGGCATTTTAGCAGCCTTAAAGGGTTACTCTAACCAAAAATAGGTGTTTTAATAAAACACAGTTTTGGTATGGACCCCAAAATTAAAAAAATAAATACATTTTAAAAAAAGAATACAGCTAAAACATATCTCTGTTTAAGCACCAAGGCCAATTTGATCCTCTTCTGGTGACATTACTCCTCCACGCTAGAAAGGGAGGCATCTCATCAAAGACGAGCTGGGGAGGACTTGGGCAGCACATAGGAATCTCTACACAGAATTGACATTAGTTACCCTGGAACTCTTGTTTAGCACGCTGCCAGAAATAGATCTCTGTATGTGCAGTGTGTCATCATAGTGAAACACTGAACATACAGACTCCAAGCACCATAACCACTTTAAATCACTGAAATGGTTAGGGTGCTTGGAGCAACCATTTAAGTTCAAATTATGCAAATAAAAGCTAGGAAGATTTCAAAAGGATAAATGATACATGTGATTTGTGGCAAGCCTCAAAATAGAGAAGCATATATATAAGAGCAGGTGTGATCAGAAATCTCCAAGAAAATAGCAATTATGGGTGGATTCTCAGAATTCCAAAAGTACATTTTAAAGAAGTTTATTCAGCCACCAAACCAAAGTGTGGTCATGTTTCAACAACTGCTGGTGCTGACTGTTCAAATATTGTTTTTAGATTCCAAAAGTAGACTATCCTAGGTGTATTTAATATGGTTTATTTTAGTACTTTCTAGGGAGCCAATGTGTGTCGCCAATCAATAAAACAATTTGTTCTGTATATTTCACAATCATACAGTACATTGTGGGTTTGTATTTTCTGCTAATGTTCTATATGAGGATATTACTCATATGTCTGTTTCTGAGCATACTTTGGACATGTCCATTCCAGTTTCCAAGATTTTCTGGTTCTACATCTCATTTAGAGTACCCCTGTAGTGGACCTCCAATACCTAGCATAGGTACCTCCGCTGGGCAGTCCGCATAGCTAGAAGAGACAGTAGAACAATCCAAGACACCTTTCCCCGAGTAACTGGACGACACACAGTTATGGCAGTCAACTCAGTTTATTTGGTCACACACTGCTTTTTATGCACTGACCCCTTCATGGTGTCTCCCACACAAAATTAGAGGGTTTTTCCTCCCAAGATCATCTGTGTCTGAGACCTAATTGTGTTAGAGAAATATATAACTTAACTATCTATCAGGTACAGAAAAATCTACAATAATTTCAAACACCCCCAAAACACATTTTAATATTTCAGAACCCCGCAAAAGTCACATCACCGAATAGCTTGGATCTAAGCGCACACTTTGCCGAAATATCACTCAGATCCCTTTGGAGGTTCAGGAACGCCATTTGAGTGATGCCCCATAACAGTTCCAGAGAAAATAAGGCAACGACCAGTCATCTTTCGGGGGTTCTTGCATGAACACTGACGAATGCTCCCCCTGGCTGTTAGCATTCAAATGTTCAACCTGTTCTGTAGTCTATGTCTCCCGAACGGCATTCTCAAAACGGTTCGGGAAGTTGGACGGGCAGCGGCATCAGTTTACCGGATGTTCGCGGGGTCGTGTAGCCAAAAACAGTTCCATGCCATCGACGACGATGTACCACTGGCCACGTTTGAGAGACAAAATGGCCGCCATTTGTTTGTACACATGCGTTTGGTTATATGAACGACAGCCACACAGGGGAAACACTTTCCTTAACAAGCAATCTGCAGTTAACAGCCAGGGGTGGTCGATTGTTAAGAGATGCGAACACAGGGACTACACAGATGGTGTTCGGTAAACAAACGGGAGAGAGGGGAGGTACGGACAGCCGAACAAAGGGAATAAAAAGTATATAACAAGCGTCCATTCCACTACAACCCCATTTTAAATTCCTCTCCAAAAATATATATTTTTAAACGTTAACACTCCAGAGGAAAAATAAATACTACAGCAGAAAGTAATTAGAAAGTAGTGACAGAAGTTCTGCATGACAATGTTGAAATAATACATGTGGTACCCTTCGTGGACATAACATTTTAAACCATGTATGCCACCATTTTTGGTTTCAATCACTGCCAGATATGCTGTAATATTTATCTTGTAACTGTTGATTCCATTCAGTTAATGTATTCAAGAGAGATGTTTTGCATCTTCAAGTAACTGCACATTACAGTTCCCATATATCACTGGGCCCATGTTTCATTTTGGGAAGTTTAATAGTTTCACAGTTTGAAATTGCTGCCTTGAAAGAATATATATATATATATACTTTTACAAAGTAGACAGCAAAGGGTATATCATGTGGAACATTTAGCCATTCTTCAAGTAATTATTTTACGTCTGACATAACATGCCTCCTTACCACACCCAAATGTGGTTTAATAGAAATATTTGGCTGTCGAACCACCAACATAAATATCCAACTACCTAACTCACCATCTACAGTGCCTTGCAAAAGTATTCACCCCCCTTGACTTTTTACCTATTTTGTTACATTGCAGCCTTAAGTTCAATGTTTTATTAATCTGAATTTTATGTGATGGATCAGAACACAATAGTCTAGTTGGCGAAGTGAAATGAGAAAAATATATACATAAAACTATTTTTTAGAAATAGAAAACAGAAAATTGGCATGTGCGTATGTATTCACCCCCTTTGTTATGAAGCCCATAAAAAGCTCTGTTGCAACCTCTGGCTCCTTGTCTGTCGATGTCATCAAGCTGACATCACTAGTGATATTGTCCAATCCTTTTCATAGTGAAGCATTGAATTGGAGAATGCATGCGCATCAAAATACCACACTCCTCTAATCAGGACCGTGTTTCACTCGGTTCTGGAGGAAAAAGCACCTCTAATGGCTGTCCGTAAAAAAAAGCACTTTAGGTATATTTAACCCTGCAATGTAAACATTGCAGTTTCTGCAAAACTGTAATGATTTACACTGCAGGGTTGAAGGAACACCGTAGTCACCAGAACCACTGCAGGTTAATGTAGTTGTTCTGGTGTCTACTGGATGCCCCTGTAGGCATTTTCATGTAAAAACTGCCTTTTCAAAGAAAAGGCAGTGTTTACATTGCTCACTTGGGACACCTCCAGTAGCAGTCACTCAGACGGCTACCAGAGGTGCTTCCTAGTCTAGTGCTGCATAGTGTGCAGCACCTATGTTCAGCGCTTCCACACTGAATGTTCCCCATAGAGATTCAACGCACCTCTATGAGTAGATGCTGATTGGCACAGCGCGATATTTTGCCACGCATGAACAATAGCCTCCCAATGCTATCCTATGGGAAAGCATTGGATTGGCAGAGATTATCAAGAGTGATGATCTCAGCCATGGAGAACAGGTGAGTAAAATCACTTTTCCTATGTGATCAGAGGAGGACAAAGTACCTACTTAGTTTAACACTATGGTGTCAGGATTACATGTTTGTATTCCTGACACTATGGTGTTCCTTTTAAGGGACAGGACCACTGCAACCAGACCACGTAATTGAGAGGAAGTGGTCTGACTTTAGTGGTCATTTAATTAGTGGTCCTTTAATGTTCAACCTCAGTGACTTGTTCATGCCATCTAATTCTTTGCATTTTAGCAGTCAGTTTTATTTCACTCTATTTGCATGTTTAGCTCTGATCAAAACAAATACTAAAAAGATACTATACTTCCTACTAAACGCTAATCATTAAAATATATAAACCTAATTTCTAAAATGTATATAAAAAAAAAACAATGAAACAAATTTTCAGAATAAAAATAAGTACCTCTGCAAAGATATCACTGATCCCACTGAAGTAGAATTATCATGGCTTTATATTTTTATTGGGATGAGGAGGGCACTGGTGACAAGGGGATGTGGGCAAAAGTAATATTTTTTTCCCACCACAGTCATGAGTGATAAAATTAAGGAGAGTAGATAGATGTCTTTGACTGCTGACAGTCTACTTGTATATGATCACTTTAAATCATATTTAAAAACAAATAATTTTATTAGGGTGTGTATGCAGGGATTGGCGGAGTTGTTTTAAATACTAGGCATACATATATTGAGCCACACTGAGCATTTATTTTTATTTATTAAATAAACTGAAAATACTTTTAGTTATATATATATATATATATATATATATATATATATGTGTAATTAATAAATGAGACACAAAATATCAGTTTTTATTCAAGTGATAACCATTATCTCTATACAGATCAATCACCATTTATTTTTTAATTTCAATCTTTAACCAGATAGTGATCTAAGCCAAAATGACAAAACAAAGTGAATTTGGGTACCTGATGGTGTGTAGTTTGTCCCTGCATTAGGGTTTAATAAGAGCACATTCAATGAAATGTAAGTATGGACTGTAACAGACTTCCACTTACCTGATTATTACTGAAAACATAAAATGCCACAGAATTTTGTACACGATGTAAAATGTATGGCGTATACTGCTCAATGTACACTTTCTACACACATTCTCTAACATTCTTTCTCAATTCTTCCATTGTTCTAAATAGATCCGTATCTATTGGTGTTATCCCTCCATATAAACGGACTATGCAATCACTCCATATAACTGCTTCTATAGAGCCATTTCAACCAGTGTCTATAAAAACTACACCCTAATCTGGCTACAAAGTATCAACTCTTTTTATGCTCAGTATATCTGGTTACTAACTATAACTCCCCATCTTCTCATATTTTTATATTTATATATTTTTCTCCCACTGTTTTTTTTTTTTTTTTAACACCATCATTAAGCTCAGTTCTCCTATCATGCAGCAATTTTACCTTAAAAAAAAAACATAAAAAAAATTATAATAAATTGTTTTCTCAATGACGTTGAAAGCACCCCAGACTTGCCTTCTCTCTGTCTGTTTGCAAATCAGGTGTGTTCACTCCTCCTCTCTCCCCCCCTCCATCCTCCACTCCCAGGCTGACGTCAAGAGGAGCTCTCCATAGCCTTGGTGCTGAAGCATAAATATGGCAGACTGTGTGCACTGGGAGTGAGAGTCATTATGAGGGTACTGACCAGCTAACGCTGCCAGTCGGAGTGGGGGGCACCCGTGCCAGCTCTGGACAGGGCTCAGGGCGAATACAATGTCTCTGCTGTGCGTAGGAGGTAAGAATGGCGGTGGGCACCCCCTAGCATGTTGGGTGTTGGCTGCATGGACCATATTCCTGTCTTGTTGCTGCTGTTGGCTCCCAAGCAGGCTCTGTTAGCCTGACATGACATAGACATGTATGTGCTGGGTATATGGCTGACTGTGTGTGTGCACATCTGTGTGTCTACATGGGGAGAGAACAGGTATGCTATATCTGTCTTGAGGGGCTGTGTGTGTGTGGGTGGGACATCTGTATTATGAGATTTACAGCAAAGATAACTTACACATACATTTATAAATCCAAGGCGTGTGGGTGTCAATATACACATGTTATATCTATATATATATGTATATTATAAAAATAATAATGTAAATGTGTGTATATATACAGACACACAAGCACACACACATATGTATATATATAATTTAAAAACATATATATACACACACACATATATATATATATATACTTTATAAAATAATAATGTAACTGTGTGTATATATATATATATGTGTGTGTGTGTATATATATGTTTTTAAATTATATATATATATACATATATGTGTGTGCTTGTGTGTCTGTGTGTATATATATATATATATATTTATATTATGAATAATAATAATACTATTGTATATGTATATATATATGTGTGTGTGTGTCTGTGTGTGTGTGTATATATATATACACATATATATATGTTTTTTAATTTATATATATATATATATACATATGTGTGTGTGCGTGTCAGTCTTTATATATATATATGTGTGTGTTATATATATATATATATATATATATATACTTTATGTGTTATAAGTGTGCTTGTATAGATATAGATAGATATGCTTTATAGATAATAATAATGATAATAATATATAGGTATGTATAGGTGTGTGTGTGTGTGTATATATATATATATATATATATATATATATATAAAATCACTGTCTGTTTGTCTGTGTATATATATATATATATATATATATATATATATGATTAACTTTACAATTTCAATGAATGGGTCAGCATGTCAGTGGCTGTTCTCTTGTGTGTCTGTGTGTGTAACAGGGGCACTGCTTACTGGACACTGACACTCACATTCACTTTGGTCAATCACTGGCCTTGTGCTTCCCTAAATAATGATGCTGTCTCTACCTGAGCACTGCCTTAGTAAGACTTAACCCCCTCTCCACACACACACACACATACATACTACATACATACATACACACACACACACACACACATACACACATACATGCATATTCACGTTCCCCCTGCGGAGCTGAATCTGCTTCTTTCACAGAGAGCAAGGAATTTATGAATAGAAAAAAGAGATGTGACGTTAGCAGATGGTAAGGTGTGGGTGGAGGAGGTGTATATTGAAGACAAATGTAAATCCATGTCTGTCTATCTGTCTTTTTTTGTATTTGATTAGTCTCTGTACTGTATTCCAATTAAGATCCACCCTGTGTGTCAGGAGATGAAAAAAAAATGGGGGCAGCAGAACACGCCATGTCTGTGTTACACACTGTCAGTATGTTCAATATATATTAACGTTGATGTGTGCTAGCCTAGCTAAGCAACCATACCCAATCCAATATTATAATAACCGTCTTAAATATAATTAGTGTGTACATCTACATGTTACGGTAGATATATCACCCATGCAACTAGCATGCATTAACATACACACATTGATGTGGACAATAATATTGCATTTTGTGTGTGTGAGCATGTAAAAAAAATTCAGTGTTGTTAAAAAAAATTATAATTCTTAATGGGGGCTAATTCCCACAATAGGGATGTGGCTATTGATGACATGTGCTGTATCCTGACTCTGTCATCTGTGGTTTCTAGATTTTTGAAAACTAACTATTTCTGTCAGAACCCCCCTGCCACCCCATATTTAAATGGGTAAAGGTCCGTCTGACATAAAAGGGTTAACGTGTCTTGTTTCCATGGACCAGCTTAAGTCTGTTTGTCTCCTTTTCATCGTTCCGTGATATCCTCATTCATTCTTTCCCTCACTCTCCCCTTCCGCTGGATGCATTGATTTCCTGTAGAGATCTAGGTATGGTTTAAATAATAGGACTCAGACTGAGTCTCCTCCAACCCCCATCTCATACAAACACACACGCACGCTCCCTCCTGTCTCTTCCTACCTCCCTCCCTCCTTTCACTCTCTCTCTCCCTGGGGTACCAGAACATCAGCTGAGCCGTGAAATAAAACAACTGCTCACACAATTTCATAAAAGAGATGAAATGCCAGAACAAACTCGTAGAAAGAGGGAGAACCGAGCCTGTATCTAGTGTAGATTGACCTGACGGCAGATCATCAGAACAAGCTCTTATTACATTTTTTTTTTTTAAATCTAATGCACTGTAAACTCTTGGTTACTGAGACAGAACACTCCGCACAAGTGCCAGGAATTCCTTTTAACATGGGAGATGCTTAGATCGGCACATTATCCATCTCGGAGAGTGCTGTACGGTGCCATCTTGGCCAAAGGTTTTCAGAGTAGGGAAAAGGGATTCCATCAGTGTTTTGCCTTTATTGTTATCTGCACAAAAATGAAGTAGAGACAATGACACAAAGAAGACGCCAGGAACAGCAAGGGTGGAAAAGAGGTTCAGTAGAATGTTTGACTAGCTTAGGTAGTAATGGGTTCGTTTTTCATTGCATGCAACCTGCACAGATTTTGCCAATGTTGGGTTTCTGTTTAATGAACAGTAAGCTTCCGACTGTGGATTATCAGGAACGGTTCAGTCTTTGTAATGTAGGATGAAATTGTAACTGTACGCTATATAACATGAAACTCCGTTTCAGGCAATACTTTAAAAATTTGAAAATAATGGAGAAATAATAAAACTAAACGTTAAGCGGTTAAGGTTATTAGCATTAGAATAAGGGCTAGGTTTTCTTTAAACTAATGGTTACACTGGAACATACTTTGTCCAGTCTACCTGAGATTGGTAGCAATAGCTATATGTGGCTACTGTGGTTAATTCAGCCCCTACTCTGTTATTGCCCTGTGCAATGGAGTGCTGTGGAGACGGTCTGATACCCTCTCCCCAGCTCCTGCCTCAGCATACAAAAATATCAGCTTGTCTTGGGGAACTTAACTTCCACCCGCTCCAGGCAGGTCAAACCATGTGGCCCGATGCTACACTGAGATCAGGGTACCCCCACATTTCACGGAGTTATGCAAGTAAGTGTTTTAATTTGCTGATTATGCAGTACAGGATTTGAAAGTTAATATGCTCTTTGAAAAATAAAAATATATATATAGGTGGAAAATTTAAGCCATTTTAGCTCTATTATAATTAGCATTTATATAGTGTCCACATATTTTGCAGCACTTTGCAATGATATAAATGTGATATTAGATATGAAGAAGGCCCTGCTCAAATGAGCTCACAATCTATGATGATTTGAGTGAGGCAGATATATATCATTAGGTTGTGCAAATCACAGTAGCAAATCTCTGCTGGGCCGCGTAAGTTCGCGGAATTAAACAGGCAAATGCTATAATGTGAAAACTAGTTGTCTTTCAGCCCTATTTACTCCATGTAGTAAGAAGTAAGCTATTTCCATTTTGCAAGATTTTTGAATTGCGTTAAGGTTTTTTCCCCCACATATTTTGATGTGAATTACGTCTTATCAGGAAGTATTACTTTACTGAGAGGGTAGTGGATGCATGGAATAGCCTTCCAGCTGAAGTGGTAGAGGTTAACACAGTAAAGGAGTTTAAGCATGCGTGGGATAGGCATAAGGCTATCCTAACTATAAGATAAGGCCAGGGACTAATGAAAGTATTTAGAAAATTGGGCAGACTAGATGGGCCGAATGGTTCTTATCTGCCGTCACATTCTATGTTTCTATGTTTCTATGTCTTGTAGTAAAATGATTGTGCGTCTCGGCAGCCATTTTAATAAGATTTACTCCTGAATGAAAAGAATGTTGTGATAGTGGTAGCAGCAGTAAAATAAAGCAAACATTGAATGAACTGACTTTGAGGAGCTGGTAGATGGAACCGACCAACATTTTGATAGTTCTCTCGGAGGGTACGATGAATGGGTGGAGCTGATGGGTGTTGAAGGTTGCCTGGGATTTAATGGATGTGTATAGAAGGCTAGATGGATGGATGATATTATTGGTGTGGATGGATGTTTGAAAGTAATGGATTTGGATGGATGGCTGTGGGTAAAAGGTGCGGATGTATGGCTGGGAGTCATGTTGAGGAACTGTATGTTCATCCATATCTGCTTTCTCCTCCAGCTCCTCTGTTGAAGATGTTGCTGGATAATATCACTAGTAACAACACCAGTGTCCAACATGTGTGCTGCTACTAATATGTATATTTTTTTTACTTTTGAGGCCTATGCTCAGTATGTGCTCTCTGCTCACCAATACACCAGCTCCGAGCTGTAGGAGATTACATGGTGGATTTACTCAACTTTTGCTAAATTTGATTTTTTTCAGAAGTGAAGCTCACTGTTTTCAATTTGAGCAAGAAATTGTGGTATTTTTTTTTTGACTAATAAGCACATAATTGAAATACCTACAAGATATAAATACCATTTTTGAGTAAAAAACACTTACCTGTTTTTTGCTAAAATTGCGGTTTTTGCTAATTGACTTATATTGGGCTGTCTGTTTACTATAAAGTGCTAGACCAGTAGTGAACAGGCTGCCATCAGACATTTTGGGACCACTTACATAGCTTAAGGCCTGGGGCCCACCCCAAGGCGGCACACTGGGCCGACCCAGAGGGCCTGTCCCCCAATCCCCCGCCATCTTAAAGGACCACTATAGTTCCAGGAAAACATACTCGTTTTCCTGGCACTATAGTGCCCTGAGGGTGCCCCAACCCTCAGGGTCCCCCACCCGCCCGGCTCTGGGGAAAGGAAAGGGTTAAAACTTACCTTTTTTCCAGCGCCGGGCGGGGAGCTCTCCTCTTGCTCTCTGCCTCCTCTCCTCCCCTTCGGCTGAATGTGCACGCGCAGCAGGAGCTGCACACGCATTCAGCCGGTCTCATAGGAAAGCATTTACAATGCTTTCCTATGGACGCTTGCGTGTTCTCACTGTGATTTTCACAGTGAGAAGCACGCAAGCGCCTCTAGCAGCTGTAAATGAGACAGCCACTAGAGGATTTGGAGGCTGGATTAACCCATTTATAAACATAGCAGTTTCTCTGAGACTGCTATTTTTATTAAAAAAAAGGGGTTAATCCAACAGGGACCTAGCACCCAGACCACTTCATTAAGCTGAAGTGGTCTGGGTGACTAGAGTCCTTTAAAGGCACTTAGAGCTGTGGTAGGGAATGTAGTGTGTGTTTGTAAGGGATATATTGTGTGTTTAGGAAATGTAGTGTATGTGTATAGGTAATGCAATGTGTGTAGGGGATGTATTTTGTATACTGGATGCACTGTGTGTGTGTAAGGGATGCAGTTTGTATAGTGGATAAAGTGTGTCTGTTTGTAAGAGATGTAGTGTGTATATAGTGGTCGCAGTATGTAGATTGTAAGCTTGTCTGGGCAGTGCTCTCTTCCCCTGCTATTCATGTATGTTATACATGTTCCACTAGAATTGAATGTCTGTTTTGTTTCTTGTTGTATAACGCTGTGGAATATGTTAGCGCTATATAAACATTGTTATTGTTTGTGAAAGGGATGCAGTGTGTATGTATAAAAGATGCAGTGTGAGAGTGTATAGTGGATAAAATAGATACAGTGTGTGTGTGTGTGTGTGTTAGGAAAATGGATGTATTTTCAGAAAAAATTAAATGTTGGTGATATTGATGAGTATCTTAGTATTACCTTGGTAGCATAGCATTGTGACAGGCCCTGAGATTGACGTGTATTGTAATATTGCTGGAATGCGTCATTAGTGAAGGAGTCCAACAACAGTGTTTAATTCCAAGACCGTTGGATCTCTCTGGCAACCAATAACAGTGATCGCGTGCCCTAGCTGATAGCTAAGGCAATGTAATCAGAGTGATTAGTGAGAGGTATTGTTAGAGTAAGTTAGGATGATGGAAGCCATGTTGTGCATACGCTTGGAATTATTTCTATGAAAGCTTAAAGGGACACTCCAGGCACCATGACAACTTCATCAGAATTAAGTTATTATGGTGCGAGGAAGTCTCTGGGCAATGTCTTACCTGTTAACAAGTTGTTAAACCACAAAGTGCTGAATCTGGTGCCAGATCACTCTACCCAGCTATTTACGCTGTGATCCGAGATTTTGATCAGGCTTCGGACTTGGAGCTGCTGTTGGGATGAGAGCTTCAACTTGAGAAACATATCGCAGAAATAGCTGTGCAGAGCGATCATGTGTCAGATTAAACAAAATTAGATAAACTGGTGCCCGGGAACCTTCTTGAACCACTACAACCTCATTGCGAGTGTTCAGTCTAGTGAAAGCCGGGTTCTTAGTTATGGAGAAATGAGCACCTAAGCTGAGCATTTAAATGCTCCATGTACTGTGAGTGACATCATAGTGGGGACTATTGGCACAGGGCATTTTATTTTACAGAAAACACTATTATATTTTGTCTTATTTATTAAAGAACAAACATATATGGAATACAAATGTATACATTTTGTTAAAATTGTCTATGCATTTCCTTACTAATTTTTTTGTTGTTGTTATTTTCATATTAAAAGTCCTTGCACCCAGAAGCAGATTGGTGAATTAATGTTGATGTTTGTTAATTTAGATTGATGCGTTTTTTTTCCCATTTGTTCACTATATAAAAAACAATGAATTATAATACACTGTAGTCTCAAAGTTATTAACACACCTGTCTCTGAGACACTTCCTGAATATTCAATTACATTCATAATCCCCGTAACAAACACTGGCAAAGGAAACCTCTATAAAGGAGTTTTCCTGGCCATATCCATGGCAGCACAACAATGGGTAGCTCCTCCCCATCTCTAGTTAGACAGGAACTAATTAAAACAAGGGTATAAGTACCCCCTCCTACCTCTCCTACCCTCAGTCTTTTTCTTCCTGTCCTATCTCTAGGACAGATTAGTCTATTTTTTTATGGCTTATTTTAAGGGTTTTTACCCTTGGCCTCAGGGGAGTTAAGCCTCTCTTCCTTGGGAAGCTCCAGTATACGGCCCTGTGCAAAGGTGTCCCCCTGGAGAACCCCCAAGTGACCGGGGGAAGCTTGCAGTGACCCTAGGGGTAGCAAGCATAAGGAGCCACTACCCTACTAACTGCAGTGACCCTAGGGGTAGCAGGTATGTGCAAGGCATAAACAGTATGGATATACCCCTTCTACCTTCATTTCCTGGTTAATCCTGCCTTCTCTGATTTAGAGGCATTCCTCCTTTTTTAATTCAACAGTTCTCTGCCCGGTGTTTATTTCTCCCTTCTGGGAGAGTACTGGGCTTCCCTGGTGATCTAGGGTTCCCCCTGTCCCTATTCGCGGCATTTCCGCCACATTTCTAGCGGTTGGCAGAGGTTGGGAGACCTTGGGTCTCCTTGCTGGCTTGGCGTCCGGTTTTCGCCATTGCGCATGTGCAAACAGTGCGTTCGCGTCATGCCGTTTTTGCACATGCGCGGAAGTGCTGGTTGCGCATGCGCGGTACATCGCGGTTCCTATTGCGTCATTCAGTATTTTGGGCACCCTTTTTAAAGCGCCAATACTGAAATTTAACTTTCCAACACAGTCCCTTGCTAACTTAAAGCGGTACAGTGCGGTCTTCACCCAGTTTTGTGGTGCAGACTGAAGGTAAGTCTTTTAAAGGCACAGTTGGTTTGTTTTTTATTCAGTTGATGTTTTTTGAACCTTATTTTTAAGCCTTATAGTATTTTATGGGGTTAACTTTTATAGATGAATTCATCTGAGATCATGGATTCAGACTCATCACTTCAAAGTAAAAGGTCACTATCTATATCTCAGGGGTAAGCCATTTCATATAATTTTTCTTCAATTTTTCTTCTAAACAAAAGAACGCTGGCTAATATTTTTCCCTTATTATAGTAGTAGTAGTAAAGGGAAAAAGACAACTGGAACATCCAAAGGAAAGTCTCCCGCAAGGTCCCTATAAGAAAGCATGTGACAAGAGGGCCCTGGAGGGGAAGCACCTATGCTCAGATTGCCTACAGCCACAGGATGTCCCGCATCATCCACCCCGGATTTGATGCAAATTATTCAGAATGCTGAATCCCAAGGCATTAAAGAGGCTGTCAGAGCCCACAAAAGACCTAGATATCCAGATCCTCCCGACTACTCCCAATACGACTCTTCGGATTCTATGGAGGAGACATATAGGGAGACGTAATCTTCCTCGGATGAGGAAAAACAGCACGCCCCTGACACTTTGGACCCAACCGAAGTGGATCAAGAGAAGAGCCTTCTTCATCCAGTCGATACTTTTCTGACCTCAGAAAAAAGAGGGTTACT
The DNA here is from genome assembly GCA_933207985.1 of Pelobates cultripes. Classification (NCBI taxonomy): domain Eukaryota; kingdom Metazoa; phylum Chordata; class Amphibia; order Anura; family Pelobatidae; genus Pelobates; species Pelobates cultripes. Next base: position 30,017,328 of record OW240916.1, read on the forward strand.
TTCCCGGTTCATGAGGCGATTAAGGGCATCATTATGGAAGAATGGTCCAAGACAGAGAGGAAACTTCCCAATCAGGGGAGAATTTCTCGCCTTTACCCTTTTGACAAAAAGGACGCAGGCCACTGGGAGTCAGCCCCTAAAGTGGATGCTGACTGGCCAAGTGCACCACATTGCCAGTGGATAATGCAGGATCTCTAAGAGAATCCATGGATAAGAAGATGGACTCCAACCTGTCCAGGGCCTATGTGGCAGCAGGCACAGGCCTCCACCCCGCGGTAGCCCTTACCTCGGTCTCCAGAGCTTTGAAGATCTGGCTGGAAGGCTTGGAGGAGGATATCAAAGAGGGCAGAAGCAGATCTAACCTCATGGGCAGTCTACAAGACATTAAGCAGGCTGTAGATTTCACTACTGAAGCCTCAGTGGATATGGTCAAAGCAGTGGCCAGGAACATGGCATTTTCCATCTCAGCTAGAAGGGCTTTGTGGCTTAGATCCTGGTCAGCAGATGCTTCATCTAAGAATAGCCTCTGCTCTTTACCGTTCTATGGAGACATGCTCTTTGGTAAGAACCTGGATGATTGCATTAAGAAAGCGGCAGATGGCAAGAATGCTTTTCTACCCCAAGATCGTAGGCCTAAGAGATCTTTTCGACCCAAAAGACCTTCAGATCACTCTTCCTTTCAGGACTTCAAATCCTACAGACCAGGTAGAGAATATAGAAGATACCAGCCTTGGAGAGGGGGGCAGCCTTCAGTCAGGGGAGGAAGATCCAGAGGCTCTGCATTCAGCAGGAACACAAGAGCTTTATGACGGGTTGATCTCCCAGCCTGGAGGGGTAGGAGCATGCCTCCTCCTATTCCAAAAGAGATGGGAGTCTTCTACCAAAGACAAGTGGGTGCTGGACATCATCAAAAGAGGATATCTTCTGGAATTCAGAGATGCCCCACCTCGTCGCAGTTTTCAAATTACAAGATGGCCGGGAGACAGAGACAAGAGATTGGCTCTTCTGGAGTTTATTTCTTCCCTACAGCAAGAAGGCGTCATTATGGAGGTTCCAAAGGAGGAAAAAACACAGATTTTATTCTCACCTATTCCTCACAAGGAAGTCCTCATGAGCATGGAGACCCATCCTAGATCTTCACACTCTCAACAAGCGATTGAACGTAAGAAGATTCAAAATGGAGTTGCTTCAGTCCATCATCAAAGCAGTCTTCCCAGGGCAATGGATGATGTCTGTAGATCTGCAAGATGCCTACTTCCATGTTCCGATCGCTCAACTGCATCAAAGATATCTGAGATTCGCAGTACAAGGAGGGCACTTCCAGTTCTGAGCCCTTCCCTTTGGCCTCAGTACAGCTCCTCGCACTTTTTCAAAGATCCTGGTGATCCTGATCGCAGAATTAAGAAAGAGGGGCATTGCCATTTTTCATTATCTGGACGACATCCTGGTGCTGTCAGAGGACAGGTACACTCTCAAGCAGCAGGGACAGATCTGCATTCAGTTCCTGCAGGAACACGGCTGAAAGATAAATGGGGAAAAGAGCCACCTTATTCCTTCACAGTCCATGCTTTATCTAGGAGCCCTGTTCAACACTGCACTGGGGACAGTTCAGCTCTCAAGAGAAAGAGGAGTAAAGCTCATCAGGAAGGTGAAGGAGATACGACAAGTCAAGGTCGCCACGGCAGAGAAAGTCATGAGCCTTCTTGGATCAATGTCATCAACCATAGGCTTGACAAGATGGGCGCAATGGAGAATGAGAGCACTCCAGAGGAATTTTCTTTCCCAATGCAGAGGGAAGAATCTACTCCAGCCCACCAGGATTTCCACCCCAGGCCATCTAAGCCTGACATGGTGGATGAACAAGAAGGCTCTGTTCTCAGGATTCCCCCTGGGGAACATTCCCTGGATTACTATAACGACAGACGCCAGTCACTGGGGTTGGGGAGCCTACCTTCAGAACGAGGTCACCCAGGGGAAGTGGGAGTTTCATGCACACAAGACCGACTCAAACCTTCTGGAACTTCTGGCGGTTTTCAGAGCTCTGAAACACTTTCAGCATTTACTACAGCACAAGTGGGTGAAGGTGAGAACGGACAATGCTACAGTAGTAGCACATATCAATCATCAAGGAGGTACCCGAAGTCGCAGTATGGTAAGGTTGATGATTCCCCTGATGTCTTGGGCACAGAAGAACCTTGCGGGGCTAGTGGCGATTCATCTGCCAGGAGTGCAGAATACGGTAGCAGACTTTCTCAGCAGGGTAAGAATAGACCCAGGAGAGTGGAGCCTCTCAGACGAAGTCTTCAAGGATATTGTGAAGAAATGGGGTCTTCCTCAGATAGACATCATGGCCACCAACAACAACAAGAAGCTCCAGGGATTCTTCTCGAGGGGTCACGAACCGCAGGCCCGGGAGAGGGATGCCCTATCGTGCAGATGGGAGTTCACAAAGAGTAATGCATTTCCTCCGTCTCCCCTCATATTTCCTCTACTAAGAAGGATTCAGCAGGAACCAGTTTTCATGATCCTGATTGCCCCATACTGGCCTCGCTGGCTTTGGTTCCCTCTTCTTCTGAGCCTCTGTCAGGAACCTCCAAGGGATCTTCCAGCAGTTCCTTCTCTTCTGCACCAGGGTCCTATCCTACACCCAGACCCAGCATCACTCAACCTGAAGGCCTGGAGGTTGAAAGGGAAAGGCTTCTAGAGAAGGGTTTCTTGGCTGCAGTCACAGATACCCTGTTACAGGCTCGGAAGCGGTCCACTTCCTCTACCTACTATAGAATTTGGGACGCTTTTTCTTCCTGGGCCTCTCCTAAGCAGGTTAACATACAGCATCCTGCTATTAAAGACATCTTGGAGTTTCTACAAACAAGTCTGGATAAGGGTTTGAGTTACGATACCTTAAAGGTACATGTCTCCGCTCTTTCAGCTCTCACTGACCACAAATGGGCCTTTAATCCAGATGTATCCAGGTTTCTTGCTGCAGTCCTCAAGATTAAACCTCCGATCAAGCCATTTGCTCCCCCATGGGATCTACCCCTGGTATTACAAGCCATGAAGTCAGCTCCCTTCGAACCCTTGGAGTCCATCTCTCATCATCTTCTTACCATCAAGACCATTTTGCTGGTGGCGTTAGCATCAGGGAGAAGGGTTTCGGAGCTCAGTGCCTGATCAGTCAAAGAGCCTTTCACAGTGTTTCACAGAGACAGGGTGATTCTAAGAACCATTCCTGGATTTCGCCCTTAGGTAACCACGGCCTTTCATGTGAATGATGACATACTGCTTCCAGCTCTGACGCAAGAAGAACATTCCCAAGAAGGAGGTTCTTCTCCGCTGGATTTGGTAAGATGTTTAAGAATCTATATTGACAGATCTCTTGGCTGGCGTTCGTCGGATCAGCTATTCATCATCCCGAATGAGGCTAGGAAAGGTCACCAAGCTTCTAAAGAGGCCATGAGCAGATGGATTGTCTCTACTATCATTCAGACTTACCGGGCCAGTGGAGTTCCAGTACCTAGCGGTCTAAAGGCTCACTCAACCAGGTCCCTTTCCTCCTCTTGGGCAGCCGCAGCGAGAGTATCTCCAGAGCTTATCTGCAGAGCAGCTACATGGTCTTCGGTGAACACCTTTATTCGACATTATCAAATAGATGTCAGAGCTGGTCAGTGGGACAAGTTTGGTAAAAGTGTCCTTTCAGCATCCAACTAATGTCTTTCTTTTTGTATGCTTTCACTTATAGATGTGCTAATACACTTGCATTACGAAATATTTTGAGTCCGTGTATTCTTTTCCCTCCCTTGGCTTTGCTTGGGTATTACCCATTGTTGTGCTGCCATGGATATGGCCAGGAAAGAGGAAAATTTATTCATACTTACCGTAATTTTCTTTTCCTGGTCATAGGCCATGGCAGCACAAAGATCCTGCCCAGGGATTTTTGCTGGAATACAAGACTGAGGGTAGGAGGGGTAGGAGGGGGTACTTATACCCTTGTTTTAATTAGTTCCTGTCTAACTAGGGGTGGGGAGGAGCTACCCATTGTTGTGCTGCCATGGCCTATGACCAGGAAAAGAAAATTACGGTAAGTATGAATAAAATTTCCTCTATCTGACTTTAAGAGGTTCTCTAAATCTCTAATTATATATCACTAATAGATTTTTCTGTAGAAATGTATCATATTCCCTGTAATGGACTGTAGTTTTACAAACAAAAGTTAAGTCACAAGATCTTGAGATGCTTTATATATTTTCACTTAACCCCTTAATTACCAAATTTCTGGAATAAAAGGGAATCATGACATGTCCCCTTAAGGGGTTAAAGGCGCTGTAGCTAATACTTATAAGAAGTGACTGAGCATAAAGTATTTGATTTTTGCTTGGGAATCCAAGTTCGCACGTATCAGAATAACAATTACTACCAACTGTTCTAAATTCTGTGCTCATTTGAAGATTTCTGAAAATATCTGCCACTGCGTACAGTTCCTGTAACAAAATGGAAATCATCCAATCCTTTAAATATTTAGGCAGGCTATAAAAACCAGTGTATCCAATCTATAAAGATGTACAAGAAAATGCCTCAGCATGACCACATTTTATGAATAGTGCTTGATTTCATTGTGCTAAAATACTGGCACAATTAATGAAGCACTATTTATTGATTTGATCTGCGCTGAGACTATTGTTTTATGTATGTTTGGTGTGTTGAAAGTGGCTCTTATATGCGTGTGATATGGGCGTTATCATACATGGGAACATTCTAAATTAGAACTTCAAATACTGCAAAACAAAAGGTGGTATTGCCTGCTAAAAATGTCCATAGTCATTGCAAAATATATGGAAAAAAAGCTGCTTAAAAATGTAAAACACGAATTTTATTAAAGAAAAAAAAAAAGTTTAAAGGGGTGATTTACAGCATTGCTCACACCTCCAATAAAGTGTTGAATTAAATTAAAGTATCCCCACAAAATCAACCCAATGCATTTCATGCCAAATGGCACTTAATCACTGGCACAACGAGACTGAGATACCGCCTGGAAATTTAAACCTCCGTGCTAACAGTCCGTTGGAGGGATTGGAGGGATAAATTAACCCTGGAGGGATTGGAGGGATAAATTAACCCTGTCAACTTGAAATTCTAAAAAACTTAATCCCTTAATTGAAAATTATTATATTTTTATGTACTAGATTTTTAGTATCTGTCCCCATGGAAACCCTTACTTTTAAGGATAGAGAAATATTATTATTTGTATGTTACTCTTACTGTGCTATAGGCAACTTTTATGAACGGGAGTAAATTATCACCAAATCAGTGTTAATTTTGGTGGCAAATTTCAATTTAATTTTAGTCAGACTTTTGACTAAAAAGCCATTTTAATTTTAGTCATCTGAATTGTTTTAGTTTTAGGCGACTAAATCTCCAGTAGATTGTAGTCATAGAAACATAGAATGTGACGGCAGATAAGAACCGTTCGCCCAGGGCCGCACTGGGAGAAAAATTCGGCCCGGGCATTTTTTTAACACAGCGGCCCACTAAAAAGGGGGCGGGGCAGAGGAGGTGTGTTTTTTAATCACCAATGACAAACACGCCTCCTCAAAGTGAGCATGTTGGTTCAATGCTCTTCCAGGGCAGACCATGCGCAGAGCTCTGCTGAAGAGTTCTAGCATGAGAAAAAAAGTCCTGTATTTGTTCTGCACAGTGCAAGCAAATTTAATAACATGCTTGCACTGTGTTTCCTTGCAACTTGTCTCTGGTGTCTCTATAAATGGATACCAGGAGACAAAAGGCCAGGAAAGAGTATTGTGCATGTGTTTGGAGCCTGCTTGTGGTATTGCATGTGTGTAGAGTGAGCTGGTCGTGGTGTGGTATTGTGTAATAAGGTCGGTTTTAGTCGTGTTGTGTTTGTGGTGTAATGTGATGCATATGTGGCTCAGGGACCCCCTCCCGCCCGGCTCTGGAAAGGGGTTAAAACTTACCTTTTTCCAGCGCCGGGCGGGGAGCTCTCCTCCTCCGATCCGCCCCGTCGGCTGAATGCGCACGCGCGGCAAGAGCTGCGCGCGCATTCAGCCGGTCGCATAGGAAAGCATTTATAATGCTTTCCTATGGACGCTTGCGTGCTCTCACTGTGATTTTCACAGTGAAAAGCACGGAAGCGCCTCTAGCGGCTGTCAATGAGACAGCTGCTAGAGGCTTTGGGGGAAGGCTTAACCCATTGATAAACTGCTATGTTTATAAAACAATGGGTTAACCCTAGAAGGACCTGGCACCAAGAGCACTTCATTAAGCAGAAGTGGTCTGGGTGGCTAGAGTGGTCCTTTAAGAGTGTAGTGTGTGTGTGTATATATATATATATTTTGAAGTATTGTGTGTTGGGGGGGTTCTGTGTGTATGTGAGGGGTGCAGTATGTGTGTGTAAGGGTGCGGTGTGTGTGTGTGTGTGTGTGAGGGGTGCGGTGTGTGTGAGAGTGCCGTGTGAGAGTGCCGTGTGTGATGGTGAGTGTGTGAGTGATGGGTGTGAGAGTGCCGTGTGTGTGAGAGTGTGTGGAGTGTGCCGTGGTGAGAGTGCCGGTGAGAGTGCGTGTGAGAGAGTGTGAGAGTGCTGGGTGTGAGAGTGCTGGGTGTGAGAGTGCCGTGAGTGTGATGGGTGTGAGAGTGCTGGGTGTGAGAGTGCCGTGAGTGTGATGGGTGTGAGAGAGTGCTGTGAGTGCTGGGTGTGAGAGTGCTGGGTGTGAGAGTGCTGGGTGTGAGAGTGCTGTGAGTGTGATGGGTGAGAGAGTGCTGTGAGTGTGATGGGTGAGAGAGTGCTGTGTGAGAGAGTGCTGTGTGTGATGGGTGTGAGAGTGCCGTGTGAGAGTGCTGTGTGAGAGAGTGCTGTGTGTGTGTGTGAGAGTGCTGTGAGTGTGATGGGTGTGAGAGTGCTGGGTGTGAGAGGTGTGAGAGTGCTGGGTGTGATGGGTGTGAGAGGTGTGAGAGTGATGGGTGTGAGAGTGCTGGGTGTGATGGGTGTGAGAGGTGTGAGAGTGATGGGTGTGAGAGTGCTGTGTGTGATGGGTGTGAGAGTGCCGTGCTGTGTGTGATGGGTGTGACAGTGCTGTGTGTAATGGGTGTGAGAGTGCTGTATAAATGTTATTGTGTGTGTGTGTAGGGGGGGTAAATAAAATTTAAAAAAAAACAAAACAAAAAAAGTCATTATTCCCCCCCCCCTCCCTTCTTACCTTTAGCCTGGGAGGGGGGGTCCGGCACGCTGGCAGGCGGGAAGGCGGTGTTCCCTAGTGGTCCTCGTGGGTGAGTGAACTCTAGCCCGCATAGCCTGTGAGGCTAGAGTTCACTCTCGCGAGATCCGGTCATTGCCATGGCAACGCGCCGGATCTCGCGAGAGGAACCCGGCGGAGCTGCAAGTTAGAGCTACGCCGGGTCCTCTCTCCAGCCTGGCTGTCTCCCTCCCTCCCTCTCTGCCCGCCGGCCCGTCGTGGCAAACAGCGGGGCCGGCGCTCGGAGAGTGCCGGCCCTGCATAGACCGGCAGGGGAGTTCCTGGGACCTCCCCTGCCGGCCTCGGCCCCACGGCCACCGCGGCCCACCGGGCATTTGCCCGGTGTGCCCGATGGCCAGTCCGGGCCTGCGTTCGACCCATCTAGTCTGCCCAATTTTCTAAATACTTTCATTAGTCCCTGGCCTTATCTTATAGTTAGGATAGCCTTATGCCTATCCCACGCATGCTTAAACTCCTTCACTGTGTTAACCTCTACCACTTCAGCTGGAATGCTATTCCATGCATCCACTACCTTCTCAGTAAAAGCAACTTGGCGTTATTAGCACCACGCTCTAACCAACTGAGCTAACGGTCCACGACTAAAATCTAATGGGTTTAGTTAAAGCCTCTATTTGTCTCTTGTGCCCGTTCCCCAGCCCCTCTGTGTCTCTTTGTGCTCCCTCAGCCCCCCATGTGTATTATTTCCTCTCCTCCCATCCCAATGTGTCTTACCCACCAGTGTTAATTTTGGTGGCAAATTTCAATATAGTTTTTTTTTTTTTGTGTGTGCATAGGTTAAACAAGCAGATCTGCAATGCCACAACAGCTGATGCAAACAGATTTTCTTAGACATATGATAATATTAGTATGCCATCAAGAACATTGCACTTTTTGTTATAGAGGGAGTAGATAGGATTAACACGTAAGCCTACATGTCAGATCGATAAACAGGAAATATTTGTAGTTATGAGGGATTGCATGTGCGTGTGGGGATTTCAGATGACAAAAAAAAACACTGGGTCATGTTCAACTATCAAAGTTTCGGAGGGAAGAGTACTTAAAACGAAGGAGTACATTACAAGAGCAAATGATGGTAGCTTATGTCTTACACAGAAGTATGTTATGCTATAGGATAAACTGGGCGTGGGCCTGTAGGAAAAAATTATAAAGTAAATAAAAAGGAATATGTCGCCCGGGAACTTGTTATATAATGCTGTTAGGTGTACATGTTGTGGTGCCAAGAACGGAGTAGCCAATGCCCGTGGGAGACATAAATAAGGGTTGCGTGTAGGTCTGCGTCCAGCCAGGTTTATTTTCTAAATCATGTGGGTAGCCGATGAGTATTATATCCCAGGTGGATTGGGTGGCCCTAAAAACAAAAATAAGTGAAGTGTATATATAGCCGGTAGTCGCCAAAGGCATTACTTAAGATTACCACTGAACTGGGGGGGGGGATATGAGTGGCTGCCGCCTGAAATGCCTGGACGATGTAAAATTCTGCCTAGTTGGGGAACGGCCTAATAATGGCAATATGCCAAGCATCTGATGGGTGCCAGCAGGGAGCAGTGGAGCAACATTACTATTCCCTCCAGGTTACATTCTGCCCAAGTCTTGCGAGTAATAATGACTGAGATGAGTTATGTACCTATTGACTGAATCATAATTGAGACCTGTGTGTGTACAAAAACAACAAGAAATAATAAAATAAACATAAGAAAATTCTACATAACAAATTAACGTAATCGCAAGGTGATTTGTGGTATATAAGGCCTGTCTCAGTAGGTTGGTGTCGGGAAGTGACAGCTGCATAAGCCTCTAGGGTAGGCCCCTGTGGTACAAACGGGGTAATGGCTGACAGTTCCCAGCCATGAGGGTTGGTAGCAGGCCTCGGTCGAGGTAGCGTTAAGGAGTCCTGTGGGAGCCCAAGTGTGATCAGAAGAGCCTTCGCCTCCTGTAGATCCCTGATGGGGTATGAGGCTTCTCCGTAGAGCACTACTAGCATGTGCATCTTGCGCCACTAGTATTGCATGTAGTGCTTACGGAGGAGAGGTGAGTGATTGGAGTGACCTCCGCCATGCCATGGTCCCTCCTGACCGATCCTCGTAAAAGGTTAGCGTCATGCCTTTCAAGGTTTATGGTGTGCGGCCACAAGTAACGTCCATCATCATTGCTTTAGCTCTTCCGTTCTGGAATCCTTTACGATCAGGGCCCTGGAGGCATTGGTCGGTACTTTAGCCGGTTTTGGGAATCCGGAACAGGCTGTCCACATTCACCTCTTTGGCTTGTTTAGGCAGTATCAGTGCACTTGTGAGGCGCCGCAGGAAGTGTGGCAGTTCTGCGCCTGGAACAGTATCTGCAACTCCTCAGATCTTAAGATTCCTGCTTCGCCGTGAGTCTTCCAGTGCTGCAAACATTTGTTCAAATGCCAGGTTCTGTTTCAGAGCCTTCAATTCCTGGTGTAGGTGTAAAACTTGCTGGGCACTGTCTCGGGATTCCTGCTCCAGGGTCCCCATAGGGCGGGTCAGGCTTTGTATATCTTTCTGGATGTCAGCCACATCGGTCTGGATATTTTGCCTAAGGTCTGCCAGTATGTCTTGCATAACAGCCTTTGTGACCGGAGATTAGTCCGGCTGAGGTTAGGTCAGCGCCAGTGGAACGGGTAATTATGAGTCCTCTGGTCCCATAGTCAGGTCGTCGGACAGATCAGAGCCTTCATCCAGGTAGGAGGCCATTTTGGGCTCAATGAGGCCATGTGCCTGCTACCACAGATCCCTTATGCTTATGCTCGATCTAGGCCTCTCCGGCTTTTGTTTTTTAAGTTTTCTGCCCATCATGCTTCAGCCTGTCGGAGGGTCTGGATATGATCCCAAATTAATGTGCAGAAGTGGGTATAAGTTTGGCTTTGTAGTACGGAGCACGCCGAGGTTGGGACCGTTTAGTTAGGCTGTCAGGCTCCGCCCCCCTCAGTCACAGTCTTCTGACTAAATAGTCATTTTAGTTTTAGTCATCTGAATTGTTTTAGTTTTAGTCTAGTTTTAGTCAACTAAATCTCAAAAAGATTTTGTCAACTAAAATCTGAGTAAATTGTTAGTTGACAAAATTAACAGTGCCTGAAACTCTACAAAGTTAAACAGCTTATTCCCCTGACCTAAGACCTAATTTGTCCTTCAGCTTCAAAATCTTTTAAAAAACACTGGGATTTTTGTTAGAGGCTGTATAAACTAAGAGAAATCATATTTTAAAACGCAGTGATCTTTGGGCTTTAAATAAATAATTGAAGGATTTGGGGGTGGGGGGAGAAATCAGCTGCCTTAAGTAAAATTATATGCTTTAAATTGGAACTAACTAATATGTACTGTTCTTATACAAACAGAAATATAGAACACATGGAGCCCTAGGGCAAGAGACTCACAAGGGGACACTTTCTCCAATGTATTAACATATATTTACTCATTAAAAAAAATCACAAACTGGCATGTTGATAAACAAAGCACAGTCTTCTATGAATTAATATATGGTAGGCCTCCTGGTGGCCTTGATAGGTATGGCTACTTAAAAAAAATTAGAGTTGAGAAATATGGCTACTAACATGTTTGCACATTTGTTCAAGCATTTATGCATAAAAATAAGAGCAGAAATGCCTTGCTTTTAAGACATGTAAAATACAACTGCCTCTTGAATCTTAAAGACTCTACAAAAAAAAATGCAAAAAACGTTAAAGGGAAACTTCAGACCCCCTTTAGCTTGCTCAAGTGTGAATAGTATATCCTCTTTTTAAAATTTTTTGCAAAAAGTGCAGATTTCAATAGAATTTGGCACTTATATAAATTAACCTTGTAACACCTCCTTGCTGTCAATCAGACAACTATCCTGTTACTTGATGGTTTGGTTAGCTTAGTGGAGCTAAACTCAAGAGGCAGTAATTTCTCAGAGCACCTGCCTTGCAAAGACTTGTCATTGAGCGGCATTGGGAATTCTATGATTGGACAGTCACAGAAAGTCTGAGCTGGGTTAAAAGGGGAGGGCTTGAAAATGCAGCAAACAAGATATCTGCAGCTTTTTGTGCAAGCTGTTTTTAGATATACCCTAGTGACAAAATGCATAATTAAGTACATTTAGAACATCTTATATATTATATGTTCATTTATAGTAGAAATATTGATGGGCGAGGATTACACATCAGATTAAAAAAAATAGTGCTTATATAATCTGAAAATATTTTCTTTTGACACAGAAACATTAGGTACGAGAGTGGGATTGCAAGATTACATCTTGTTTGAGGTCACGTACATAGTTCTTTTAGAAATTATTGAAAAAAAAACCATTTACTGATTACTGGTCCTTCAAAATAGAATTTAGCCTAGAACACCATAATGTTTCTACAATGCACCATCTGTATTTATTGAGCCTCTGTCGCATAGACCTCAATGCTGTACTTTCACGCATGTGCAGATGGCAGTGTCCACAGGGGACAGGTTTGGATAAGTTAAATTTACCTTTACCTGCCCCCCACCACAATGGAACCCCTAGCAGCAATGTCACCATTTGGGTCTTTGTAAATGATGCAAAGCCCCCAGACGGTGACAGTGCCGCTTTAACTATAAATCTATTTATCCATCTACATATGTGTGTGTGTGTGTATATATATATATATATGTATGTGTACATATATATATATATATATATATATATATTCTTACATCTTAACAAGCTGAAATACTCTGCCCATGGGTATTTGCATAGAATGAGCTGGCATTTTTTGAGAATACCGAAATGCCATCAAAATTAGAAAGGAATGGATGAAAGATCAGCATGTATCTGCAGTGACACATACATTAAATACGGTTTATCAACCCTTCATTAACAACCTTCTTTCCCCCATTCCATTGTTCCTCCCCTCCCCGACGCTTTAAAGCAAGCCCACGGCTTCAATAAACAATGTACTGCAAGGTGATGCCACTTCAGTCTTCATCTGAACAAGTCTTTTTGCATTGCAAAGCTAAACCAGCTCTGAGCACACCCTGGACCGGAGCAGAGCACAGACTACTGCTTGTGATAAAGGGTTAACAAGTAAAATTCCCATTGAAATGTTTTTCTGTTCTAACATCTAAGATAATACAGAAATCTACAAGCTGAGAGTTTCTTTTTCAAAGTGGGCATTTAATTTTTTTCTGTAGCTCATCATACAAATAAATGTGCCCGTAACCAATACAGTATGATTTGCACGAGTGTTCTTGTTTCCTATATTGGTCAAAGTAGATCCAAAAATCAGGATAGCCACTGTGGGCCAATGAGCTATTTTATTGCCTAAAGCTGTATTCATATCACTAATGAACTATGTTACAATGCATTAGATTCACGATTACGCCACAGCAATAGAGCCGACAGCTGTATGTGAATTAAAGGACGGTCATATAATGTGGCTGACAATTTGTATTTGAAAGTAAAAAAATCTTTAAGCTTGCGTATTGTTGCAGCCTATGTCGAGCTGTTATATCTGGAAGAAAAAAAGCCATATGTTAACGTGGCATGGCAGTCGTGGTTTTATGCAGGTTTTTGTTTTTTTTATTAGAACCATAGGACAGATATCAACTTATCTTCTTTCCTATATTCAGATTTGTTCAAGAGAAGTTGGGTAGTTTTATTTTCAGGTACATTTTGTGCAAAATTATGAAAATGTGTTTATTTCCAAATAATGATGAAAACTGCTGCATTAAATCTCTTGAAAATTAGGATTGTGATAATTATGGAGAGCCCACACGTGTCACAATAAGGTGATAGGTGGTAGCCATATTGTTTTAAGTGACCGATTGTTTGGTAATATTATAAAGTGCAACCACTTGTGTTACAAATCTGAGGCTTGCTAGATCTGAAAAAGTGGGTCTGTTAGATTGTTTGGATCTCATGCGAATAGGTTACAAGTGTTCTGAAACTGGTAGGCAGAATGAAACAAAAAGGGTTTTTGCGTGCCCTATGATATATGCTAAAATCCAAAAAACAAAAAGGAAGTTGAAAGTTAATAATATTCTCATGGTTATTCTTTAACGTGTGAATTGACAGGAACTTTGGCCATTTTAGAATAAAGCTTAAAATTAACTCGGAATTCACTTTGAATTCTTGACAATTCACACTGTAAAAACCCTGTAAAATGAAATTTCAACCACATAATATTTAATGTGTGTCATTATTGAATTATGTGTATTTCTGGGTGTAGTGAGATCTGTGTAGTGTGAGAATACATGTGTGTATTTCTGTGTATGGTGTGTGAATGCTGTTAATATATAGAGACATATGAATGTTTTTATATAAGGCATACGAATGTCACACACTCAAAAGTGTCTATTCACCTCCAGACAACCTCAATTTACGTACAATATGAGAGGCCTATTCACCTGAACTAAATTGATTCGCATTGAGTATGAGGGTGGCCATAATCCCAAAGCCATTTAAATACAATTTTTTGCTTTCCTTCTGCCTTCGGTCATTTTACATTTACGTAATTAAGTGCTCTGCCCCAAGCTTTGATCCACATACATTAAAAATAAAAAAATATAAAATTTAATAATAATTAAATGAAACGATTTAAAAAACCAAAAGAAAAACTGGACTATCCCCGGCAAAATTCAGGATAGTTGGCAAGTATAGGCTTAAGTTACTTAACCTAGGTTTTTAAAGGTCAAGTGGCTTGTATGAAGTTATTGTCAATTATGTTTGTATTTAGTTTAAATGGTTATTTTTAAAGTTTATCCCCCCCTCAAAAAAAGACTGCAGCCTTTCTATAGTTTAAGTACGTACGTCTGTGTCTTTCTTTTAATATCAATAACCCTTCCCTTAAACATGACAGTTAATGGCGGCTGGTTTTGCCTCGGTGCCATGATGGTTAGTGACATGTGGCTGGGATTGTCTGCTGATGCAATTCTGCAGTCTCGAACAGCGAGAGACTACGGCCAGTCTGGCTAGAGCTAAACCATAAAAACCTGAATTTAGTATCCCAATACTTTCAATAATCTGGAATAATCTGCAATATATAAACAGGCTCCAAGAATGTAAAAGAATTAATATAGCAAAGAGAGGTGTGAGGTCAAGTGATAATAATAATACTATCAAAAAGGACAGATTGTCTTTTAGAATACCATACTGCATGAATGCTGATGTTTTTCCTCAAAATTAATGGGGAAAACTTTACATTTCTGGATTGCAACTCCCGATAGTCTCAGTAGCCTTAACCCTAACCCTGTCTATATCCTGAATAGAGTAACTGTAGCCTAAAAAATATCCTGATTTGTTTTTCACTTGATTGTTCGATAATTGTGTTGTTTAGCTAAATTCAAAAATACATAATTTATAAACAAGATGAAGGTTTATACCAGAGATGGCTAATGGTCAATGTTTTTTTTTTTTTTTTTTTTTTACCTTTAGCAATTAATTATGTACTATGGGGAAATAGTACCATCAAGGGATCCTGGAGACATCATAAAAAAAAACACAAAACCAACTTTAATCTTAAATCTTGGACATCCATGTCCTGGTCTGCCTCAGATTGGTGCAGACAGCACCTACTATTTGCAAAAATAGAATGGTGGCAAAATGCGTGATGTAAATTAGGTATGGTGCCCATATTTAAAAATATCAACAAAGTGTTAGCCAGGAAATGGCAGACCTGTGGAGAGGGATATCATTTGAAGGTTTATGAAGTTAGTTGAGATAACATACCTTACATTAAGAAGAAAATAAAATCTAAGGAAATCAGTGCACGTAAAACCCTAGTACGTCAAAAAGAAAGGAAAAATAAAATATTAAAATTGGCAGTAGTGTTTAAAGAAACACAATATAAGTAAGAGCAAATCCAAAACAAATAATGTGTAATAGAAAAATGTCTTCATATCACAAGACACTTAGTCCTGCGTGTTGGATTATGCCACGTATTTATTTTTTATGTACGCATATACTGATATACACATTATACTTCTACTCGAGAGAAGCTGGCCATTGTTTGGTTTTGTTTGTAAAGGCAGGATTGTCACACGTGTCTCTCAACAAAGACATTGGTTCTTGCGAGTGTAGAATTTCCCTGTATTAGCAACTATTGTTGGACCAAAAGAGCGAGACAACTTTGTATGGAATGATGTCACACAGAGACTTTCTAAGGAACTGCAGTACCAATTCACAACTTTACACATTCTAATACTTCCGGATTCAAAAACTATATTTAAAAAATGGTTGCTTCCAACACTGTGTGTTGTTTTTTTAAATTTATTTTTGCTCCAAATGGTTCCTGATGAAAGCTATGATAAAGTAGGAGACAGCGAGTTAGTTACTATTTAACATGTAGAATGTGGGCACATCTCGGAGGGAGCTACTCACCAAATCACAATTGATCGGCACTGACTAAAAAAAACTCAATATTTATCGTCAGCAAAAATAGTCCAGCCCAGACAAGCTTGTTGGTTCTTTTTGTTTTTTATGTAGCGTAGAGGCCAGGTTCCAAAAATGAAGATGCAGATGCCTTGCCTTATCCGCATCTTCTTCCACAGCAGAAACTTGTGTTGGTATGTCTCATATATGTAGAATGTTGTTAGACTCTTCCGTTCACTCTAAATCTTCTAGGGATTGTTGGAACCTTCCCAGAAGCAGCAGTGAGATCGCCAATGTATTTCCTCTTTTCCTCCAAGATTAGTACTCTTTTAGCACGACTGGCCACTTTGGCTTTCAGGTCTCCCATTTCTTTATGGAACATAATTTCCTGAAAGCTTTAATATTGCCATTAGCTGAGTGAGTAGTATTATCACCCTATTCCAGGATCTTTAATTACAAGAGTGTTTGGAATAGGTCCCTGTGTCACATTGTAGTATTTTCTCATGGAAGGCTGGAAGGAAGTATGAGTTTGTGGTTTTGGCTTCCAAATCTGAGTGTTTGTGTACATAATATCGCTTATTTTTTTGGATCTCTGACTCACCATGATCAACAAAGTGGGAGAGATCTCAATTGTAAGAAACCAAATGGTAAAATCAGTAAAAAATATATCAAATTAACTCTTTAATAGAGGCGCTCCGTAGTTCTCCTGTCCTGCTATAAGCTTTGCCCCGTATTATTTGTATATATTTTTTTTATTTAAATATATGTCAGCAATCATTATTTCTTCTAGGTTGTGAGTTTTCAGTGTTTATTCTCTGTTTCCCTAGTTTGACTTGCAATTCTCCAGCGTCTCAGCTGGAATGCACTTTATTCCCAGGTCTACTCTGTAACTGAAGGCATACTTCATAACATTAACATTTGATAATCTTTTTTTGATGTTACTGCTGCTTTAACATCATTCTACAGTTATGTTTGTTCCAGAGATAACTCCTTTCCATTTCTTTTCTATTTTTTTTTGTAGTGAAAAAGGCGCAGTTTGATGGCGCTCAAGGTAAGATTGTCATTTTGTTATTCAATATACTAGACAGACAAGTGCAAGCCAGCAGCTCCTTATTGCGATTCACATCTACAAAAACAAGACACCTACTTGAAAATATTGTCAGTCTACAGTTAACCAGTGCCACATCTCCTCCCGTGATTCTAATGTTTTAGCAATGATAATACATGCGCAAAGGCAGCTTCTAGTAACAGCGTTTAAGAAGCATAGACATGCCAAAACTGGAATTGACAACACCAATAAATTACGTAGAGTCAAAGAGTGGTCATACAGTTTCCCAATCTCAGATAAGATTGACAATGTAACAATAGTAATAAAAAAGGCTAAATCTAATCATGAAAAAAACTATTTTTTTAGGGGTAGTCTAAGTCTAATTTTTCCTTTACATTGACAGAAAAGTTTAATGCTTACGTAACGCTGAAAGTACAAAATGTGAAGAGCACAACAATAGCAGTGCGGGGGAACTTGCCCTGCTGGGAACAGGACTTTATGTTGTGAGTATCATAAATATTAATAATTTTTCAAACTTGAGAGCATGTGAAAAAAGTTTGAGATAATGGGTTAATATAATTAAGAGCAGAAATCTTATAGAGAATCGCGCAATTCACATTTTTTTTTGTATAGTGAGAGATGTGTTATATTTGGGAAACTGTAATATAGCTCCACCCTTCTTTGTCGTTAATGTCAAGCAGGAAATAGTGAGATAATTCTCAGGAAGAGCAGAAAACGCAATAAAGCTATAAAATGGAATGGAAACCACTTAGTAGAAACACAAACAACGTGAATTATTCTACATGGGACATACTGGCAGGATACCATTAAATTATATGAGAAACTTTTTTTAAACTTTCATTACATTTTTTATTGTTTTTTAAAATACAATACATAGAGAAATGAAAATGTTGAAAAAAATATAACGCAGTTGGCTGGAAATCTTATTCACTTTGGTGTTATGGCATGGGCTTAAAGGAACACTATATAGTCACCTAAATTACTTTAGCTAAATAAAGCAGTTTTATTGTATAGATCATACCCCTGCAATTTCACTGCTCAATCCACTGTCATTTAGGAGTTAAATCACTTTGTTTCTGTTTATGCAGCCCTAGCCACACCTCCCCTGGCTATGATTGACAGAGCCTGCATGAAAAAATAAACTGGTTTCACTTTCAAACAGATGTAATTTACCTTAAATAATTGTATCTCAATCTCTAAATTGGACTTTAATCACATACAGGAGGCTCTTGCAGGGTCTAGCAAGCTATTAACATAGCAGGGGATAAGAAAATCTTAATTAAACAGAACTTGCAATAAAGAAAGCCTAAATAGGGCTCTCTTTACAGGAAGTGTTTATGGAAGGCTGTGCAAGTCACATGCAGGGAGGTGTGACTAGGGTTCATAAACAAAGGGATTTAACTCCTAAATGGCAGAGTGTCCCTTTAACAAGATCCCGGGAGCAAGCATTTTTATACTAGATAATATTTTTACTTCCATGTATTTGGTATGTGTTTCCAGTGAAATTAATAGGTTAGATCTTGGCCTGACGGTGGAAGTGTGGAACAAGGGATTGATCTGGGACACGATGGTGGGAACTGTATGGATTCCGCTCAGTAACATTCGGCAGTCTAACGAGGTAAACATTTTTGCAACTCTTGTTCTCCAGTTGTTGGACTCTAAAATGCTGGACTACTTGTCCAAAATTGTGTCAGTTATAATCTAGCCAGGGCGATAGAACAAAATCTAGAATGCTCTTTGTGTAAGCAGCTTCAAGCATTTCTTTTCATTTATTTTTTCCCGTGTGTTCTGTAAAACATCATCTCAGGAATGGTGCTATCGTAAAGAACAATGCACTTACAACAGATAATTAAGATGCACTTTAGCTTATTTAGCAATAGCACTGTTGAAAATTTCTCCTACATTGAAATTAGTCTAAGACCCACCGATATTGGGGTACAGTGAAGTAGTGTTGAGCTTAGCACAATATGGCCATATGGTGGATATGAATTCCCATCTTTGTTTACTGAGATAGGTGATTTCAAGTAGCCTTGTAAAATTGTATTTGCATGTGTGCCCTGTTCCGTAATCTGTACTATAAAATATTACTGTCATTGTTTATTTGTATGTAATTCTGCCAACAACATATTACTGTGGAATATGCAATAAGTAAATGATGATTAAAACTGCCAAGGGACAGTACTAATACCCAGGTGACTGGGCTAGCTGAGGACAAAGATAAAATAGGAAGGAGCTACAGAGACAGAGAGAAAGGAACAGATTGTGAAAGTAAACTGCAAACGTGCAGAGCTGGGATAGGCAACCTTCGGCACTCCAGATGTTGTGGACTGCATCTCCCATAATGCTCTTACACCCGTAATGCTGGCAAAGCATCATTGGAGGTGTAGTCCAAAACATCTGGAGTGCTGAAGGTTGCCTATGCCTGCTGTAGAGACTAGAAGGAATATCTAAAGGGAAATGAGGTGTGTGGACAGATCCAGGGAATGTTTATTATAATGAATATAAAAATACTCAATTGTTTTGTTAAATATTCTGTTATTATCTCTTAGTTATTATGCATAGGTGTAGCTTCAAAACTAAAGGGAGAAACAATATCTAAAATAAACAATTTCCTGAATGGGGGTTAACCCCTGGTGAAAGGGAATTTCACCAAGAACAAAAACAACTGAAGGGGAGACAGGAGAAAAGTCGGATTTTTGGTAGAATTCCCTAAAGTGTGGGAGTCCCTGCTAATTCCGGAGAGGGAGAAATATTGTTCCGAAAAAAGAAGAGAGGGAGAGGGGGGAGAAAAATTATACATTTATGGAACGGGTACAAACCTAAAGAGAATATAAAACTTAACTTTTAATAGAGATAAATATAAATGAGGTGAGTAAAACCAAAACTAAACACGCTATGTATACAATCCCCAAAAAATATAATAAACACAAAAATAACTAAATAATAGGTTTGGGTGAGTACAATCACTGGTAAGTCTGGATACATAATATATGCAAAAGCTCACTCTGATACAATGTATCGGTATGAATGAGTGGCAATGGTGCCAAACTGAAATCAGGACCTATAGCAAAATATATTATTGTAACGAATAGTTAAATATCGAAATAGTGGGGTATAGTTGCAATCGCTGGACTTGTCAGGTACAGGTAGAGTCTCAGCTGACTGCAACGAATATAGCGTCTCTAAAATGGAACGGTCACTGAATCTGATCCGTTTCAAGCGTCTAGTATAGTGCTGTGATAACGCAGAATACAGGAACAATACTGTTATAGCAGACAAATGATTGTCTTAGCTGTGCATATTAGCCACAGTAATAGTTCAGTTTTTGATGTTAAGGCAGAGTCACCGCTAGCTGCTGATTTTTTCATAAATGTACATTGGATCCCAAGACTAAGTCTGAAAGTAGTATCTAATAGCAAACCCAAATAGCAAATTTTGCCAAGATAAGAGCTGTGAGAAATGCTTGCTCTAATGATTAATGCGGTCAGGAGATAGCCACATGGGAGTTGTTGTCTAAGCAGTTATTCTCAATGGTAGTGAGAAGAGGCTGCACAGGACAAGGGACTTGTTATGGGTAGAAGGAAAAATCAGCACTATATATAACAAGACTGTGTCTACTAAATTATAGTGTAAAAGGTCTACACAGGGTAACTGATACAGTTCTGTAGTCTAAGCAATTGTAAGCAGAGAGCATAATGCAATGACAGGTTGCAGTTTCAAGATGTTCTGCCTAGAAGCACTGGTAAGTCTGTATTTGAAAGGAAGGGATATGAATATCTATATCTATATCCTAGCTCCCAAACACCCTAAATGCTTGTGCCTTTGAGGGCACTCCTTAAGTAAAAACCTGCATAGACCCTCACGCTACATGCACAGAACCTCCCGCCAGGACCCTGCACTGGTAACAAAGTAAGTATTTAACTGCTGCTGCCAGGAGAAGCTCGGGTGGTATTTCTAAAGATAGTGCGGCGGCTGGTACCGAGCCTCAAAGCAAGAGATTGCTTTAAATATGGTGTAGAGTCATTGTGGATAGCTGGTGTGTTCCCCTGACGCGCGTTTCACCGCTCTGGCTCATCACAAGGGGAACTGGACCCCTGGTGGAACCCTGTATAAGTAGGTATAGCTGAAGTGAAACTCTGTAATTGGATCTGATAAATAATTTTGTCTTATTTTGAAAGGCTCACTAAAGGCACCCAGACCACTTCATCTCAGTGAAGTGGTCTTGGTGCATGGTCCTGTAGATTTAACCCTATCATCCTGAACTCTCATGGCATTGAGTTAACACACCTCTAGTAGCTGTCTTCCTGACAGCCACTAGAAGCACTTCTGCATTCTAACTCAGTTCTCAAACAAATGCTGCTCTAGAAAAGAGGGACAGGGGAATTTGGACCCAATATCGGTACTGTCTCTCTTAAACAGGGATACTTGGAAGGTATGGATTTGCACAGCATTGCATCGGAAAAGTGTAAGACCGGGATTTTCAGGAAATTATCAGGTTCACATGATCCAATACATTTGCAAGAGCTTTTGACATATTTAGCTAATGTCTTTTTTCTCTTGTGGATTAAAAATTGAGGCAACTTCAGCCTGGATTGTCCCTTCAAAACATGGTGGGAGGATTAATAGTTTGTTAGGACTGTTGTTATATTATTAATAGTATCTATATCAAATGTATTAGCAGTTTTTGTGATAGGAAGATCGCAAAAATCCCAGGATCTACTTAATTTTTTTCGAAGAAACTTGTGATTGATAATGTAGAATAGTGTTTTTTAACTCCAGACAAAATGTATGTTGATTAAAAAAGGTTTCATGTACCTCTGTATACACATGTAAAAAAACAACTACTTAATATTAATCTATTTCACAATTTTATTTCATTCATTTACTCTCCTTCCTGCACAGGAGGGTCCTGGAGAATGGTGGACACTTGACTCTCAAGTCATAATGACAGACAATGAAATCTGTGGAACCAAAGATCCGACGTTTCATCGCATCTTGCTGGACACGCGATTTGAGCTTCCTCTTGGTAAAATAACAGCGCATATATATAAAAATAAAAGTACATCTTAAATAACCACACGTAACACCTCAAAACGAAAGGCATCTTCTAGGTGCTGAACCTCTTTGAGAATAGTTTAAACGGAACATTTTATGTCCTACCAAAAATGCAGTCAGGAGTATTAAATTCCAAGCACTAAACATGGCCACCTCTGTGTCATATATATATATACATACCAATATAATTTGCAAAGACAAAAACTACAACTGTTATATTAAAGTTATTTTTTTTTAAACTGAGGAAGTGCTTGTTATTCTTATAATGAAATATATCAAGCTTATTATAAAGGTGAATTAAGCAGTTTGTGTAACTTTACATTGTGTACTGACACTGGTCAGAAAAATATGTCTCGTTAACTAGTTTTGGCTCTAATTGGGTTACTTGGTTTGCAAATGGTTTAAATGTCGTGTTTTTTTCACTTTATTAATAAAGGATAGTACAGTAACTCAGACGATATAGGTACGTTACCCTTGTTATATCATTCTTTACCATGTGGAATCGAAGACCGATGTTATCAGTAGACATCCGCAAAAATGTATTTCCTGCAACCTGTCCAAATAAAATTCTTGGTATTTATCAAAGGAATCAATTCTGAAAATACGGTTTGTTCATAAATGTAACAAAAAATTTAACAAAAGTGGTTGCTTCAAAAGCCTTTTAACTATAACCAAAAAAAAAAAGGATTCTGATTCGATCACTTTGGTTTGTTTATAAGTGAACTGAATTCTCTGAATTTATTCATTCTACAATTACCAGTAATTTTATTCAGACGTATTGCTTTAAAACACATTTTTGCATATGTCTAGTTATCGGTTTATTGGGAAAGATTTCTGTGGAGTGCCAGATTTTCCTCTTTGTCACTAAAACATTGCAATGTAACCTTTGGGTTTAACACGTAGGTGTGAAGAATGTGTCCTCCTTCCTTTACTAAGTATACATCATCTACTGCTTTAAATTGGCTCCTTTTTCTGCCACTGACATAGTAGGGATAAAAACAAAGTACAAATAACTCAGTGCATATAAATATATATATATATTTTTTTTTATTATTTAGATATTCCTGAAGAGGAAGCTCGCTACTGGGCCAAGAAACTCGAGCAACTCAATGCCATGAGAGTTCAGGATGATGTGAGTGATGATGTTGAGTCTGTATCAAACTTATTCTTAGACACATAGTATAAATTAAAATAATTTGTTCCGTGTTCTTTTTAGAATACTGCCCCCTTGGTTTATAAAAAATCATAAAAAACTAAAAGCCATAAAACTTATTTTAGTGCCAGGATAGCCATTCGTCCATCAAAGCCATTAAGACTGGTGACTTTTGTCCCATAGGTTGCTTCTCGTAGAGGCGCATGCATGGCAATCACAGAAAAGCATTGGATGCACATAGCATCCAGCATGAACATACTTTAAAGCAAGCATGTCAAACTCGTGGCCCGCGGGTCTGTGCGGCCCACAAGGACCATCTTTGCGGCCCGGCGAGCCGTGGGTACATGCTGATGTTATAGCAGGGTAGGCACCTGCTTTCCCCAAATTGCAGATGCCTACTCTGCTAAGACTTACCCGGCCGGGGAAGAGGGCCAGCGAGGGAGCTCAGTGTTCCTGATCCTCACTGGTTCCTTACGCGCGCTGTCTGTAGTGAAGCCGGGCGCCAGAATAAGACGTCATATTCCGGCACCCAGCATCACTAAACTGCATGAGGGAGCAGTGAGTATGTCTGTCTGTCTGTGTGTGTGTGTCTGTGAGTATGTGTGTGCGTGTCTGTGAGTATGTGTGTGTCTGTCTGTGAGTATGTCTGTCAGTAAGTGTGTGTTTGTCAGTGAGTGTGTGTGTGCGTGTATGTGTGTGTCTGTCAGTGTGTGTCTGTGTGTGTGTGTGTCTGTCTGCCAGTGAGTCTGTGTGTGTGTCTGTCAGTGTGTGTGTCTGTCAGTGAGTGTGTGTGTGTCAGCCGGAGGATCAAATTTGGCACAGAGTGGTAGAGGTGGGTGCTGTGGTTTAGTAGAGGGGGGACTGAGATTTAGTAGAGGGGATGCTGTGGTTCAGTAGGGGGGATGCTGGGGGTTTTCTTTTTTAAAATAAACCTATGTTTCAATGAAAATGTAAGGGTTTTTTTTTTTTTTTTTGTGGCCTACATAAACTTAGACCTTGTTTATGTGGCCCCTGCCAGACTTTGAGTTTGACATGTTTGCTTTAAAGGCTGCCCTCGGCCATCAAATAGATTCAATTATTAAACTTATTTTACTAATTTGCACACTTCTTTGATACCAACCCAGGGTGCAGATCTGGACCTGCGGCTGGCAAGCCCCAATACATCAGTAGGAAAACATAAATGATCCAGGCACACAAGATAATTAGATGGTGGGTTTAATGAAGATCAGTGCATAAAGTAAGAGCAGCAACGTTTCGACCTCAAATGAGGTCTTTATCAAGCTTGCCATCTAATATTCCTTGAGTGCCTGGACCATTTTTGCTTTCCTACTGAATTTATTTTAGTCTAAAGTCCATAGTGGCAGTCACTTGTTTATATGAAAAACTGCGAACTTTTGTCACACCTCAACAAGGCTGTCGGGCCAAAGTTCTATAATAGAAAATGGCTGACTTGACTTCTAAGTATATGTGTAAGATTAATGGAAGGTGGCATCACTGATTGCATATCGTCAGGGTTTGCTAGATAAGAATTTCTGCTGACACAAATGTGAAGCTCCCAGTTTTCATATTATGATGTGGTTTCCTAATCGGCTTTTCTCATTTCAGTACGTTTTTCAAGAAGAGCAGGATGATCCCCTTCCCAACCATCGTTCTCAGTGCTGTATGTACATGTCTGTGTATAATATATATGTGTCCTATGAATGTTGATGAGGTCAGGGTGTTGGGAGGATAAACTTAAAAATAGAAACAAAAAAATCTAAAATGTGACTTCATCTATCAGCAGTTATTTACAATATATATATGGGTGCACGTAGGTGTGAAAAATGATGGAAATACACATAGCAAGCAGCCCTCTTATGTCCTCCTGTCAATTTTCTTTGAGGTCATGTATATAGATCTTTTAAGAGTGATGTTTTATATAGAACACCATTATGTTTGTACAGTGCACCATCTGTAATTAAAGGGTCACACCAGACCCCTAAGCAACTTTAGCTTGCTAAATAGCTTTATGTGGTAAGAGGGTGTCCTCTTTTTTGATTTTGCAAAAAGTGCAGATTTCTATACAAATTGACTCTTTTATAAATTAACCTGGTTACACCCTCTTGGCTTTCTAACAGACAACAGGTAATGTTACTTCCTGGTTTTGTTAGCTCAATACAGCTGACCTCAAGAGGCAGCAATTGCCCAGAGCACGTGACTTACAAAGACTTCTCATTGAGCTTCATTGGGAAGTCTGTGATTGGACAGCCAAGAGTGTCTGGGTGGGGTTAGAAGGGGAGAGTTTACAAAGGCAGCAGACAAGAGAACTGCAGGTTTAGCAAGCTGATGTTAGATATTATTAGATATTATTAGATACACAGATAAAATACTTAATTAAGTGGATTCAAGTTTTCATTTGGGGTATATCTACTAAACAGTTTTTGGAAAAATTTTATTTGGGCAGTAGAGTGTCCCTTTAACAATGTATCTTTCAATCTATTTACATATGTGTACATCTTTAAATGTATAAATGTATGTACATATATATCTTACATTGTCATCTTATGTGATGGATGGATAGAATGTATTAACATATGTTAAAAATCTGCCACTAGAATGGTTATGACAATACAATTTAAAGGAACACAATAGCGTTAGGAATCCGTAACTGTTTTCCTAACATTATCGTATGCCCTGGTTCCTAACTTATTAGACACCCCCACTGCGTGTATAAAGGGATGTAAGCCCCTTTTTCACTCACCTTAATTCCTGTGCCGAGGTCCCTTAGCGCTGACTCCATCTCCTCCTTCTGTGGGGTTCCGCCTATAGAGGGCCTAATGCGTATTTGCACGATGAGTTTCATGTGAGCATTATGGCTTCCCCATAGGAACGCACTGAATTAATGCTTTCCTTTGTAGGATTTTAAAGACGCTAAAGATGTCCTTATTCACAGTTTAACTCAGTGATAATCCAGGAAGCACCTCTTGTGGTTGTCTAAAAGAAAGCCACTAGAGGCCGTCTTAACCTTGCAATATAAACATTGCAGTTTCTCTGAAACTGCAATGTTTTCAACTTGCAGGATTAAGGGGACAGGGACACAGCACACAATACCACTTCGATGAGATGACGTGGTCTGGGTGCCTATAGTGTCCCTTTATAGTGTCCCTTTAAGAAAAAAGAATTTAACATTTGTTTTATATTTTATAAAATACTTTATAAGCCTAATTAAGTTCTCCAATAGGGAGAAAAGGGCAAGATAAGAGAAGGTGGTGTTTTGGCTAGCAAAAGCTATATTAGTATCTAATCTCTCTCATATTTTGGATTCCTGCTAGGTATACCTGATTACTTTGGCTGGGGAGAACAACGTAGTAAGTATTCTTCATTTTCATACATTGGAATTGGTAGTTCAAGTATCCAGAGTCCTCCCTGTCCTGATGATGAAATTGCCAGGGTTGGCTAGGTCTAATGTTGGGGGGGGAAATAGTCAACCATGGGTGGAGAGTTTAGAGCAACCGGGTCTCACTTATGTCCAGAGGAAGGAAAGTTCACAGTAAACTTGGCAATAAGTTGATTTTTTCAGAATAACCAGGTATGGTTACTCTGTTCTTTAGCACATCTCCCAAAGAAGAGTGAATAATACTTTTTTATATCTTTAGTAACAAGTTTCCTTTCACTTTCAACGGCAATAATTTGTAACTGATTCCCCGTTAAATTATCTCTAATAATCTTCCATTAAACTATTATTGGATGTTTAATTGTTGACATAAAACTTATTAAAGGTAACAAATTGGCCTAAAATTATCATTCTTGATTTAAGTCTTTATATCAAGAAATACAACAATATGGATGTTTAGTCTTTTGAGACATCTACGGTGTAAATTGTACATTGTAAATATATATATATATATATATAACAATGTCTCTACTTGCACATAGAAATCAAATAATGCATCCATATATAAAAACATTTCTACAAGCATATAAAAAATTAACCATGACTATTTTTATAATCATCACCACATTGCATAAAAAATGGGTGATCCAAACATAAATAAAGGCTCATGGACGGGATATGTAAAATATCTCCATTTGCATATATAAACACACAGATACATTTATTCTTGTATGTGTGTATTGTTCTAATTTGTATATACCTGAGACAATCGCAATATGCTATCCATTGTCATCATGTAGCTGTTCTACTGTCTACATTATATGTTATTTCCTTTGCTTGATTAGTAGTAATTTTCCTATATATTTGATATTGTTTATGTTCCAGCTAAATGTTCTCGTTTTTCCTTTGGTTGCCATTTGCCAATAAAATTATTTTAGTCGTGTCCATATTGCTTCTTAATCCTTAGTCCACGTTCAAATCGTGATGATCCATCCAATTCTTGCTTACTCACTCACGATAACGTAATATAGTTTCTTATGACCTTGTAAACCTTTAATTTGCTGTCTGGAATGATTATTATGTATGTCATAAATTGATCTGTACGCTCTGTCCATGTCAGTGTCTCAATTTATATATATCATCCTTTAATTATTACTGAAAGTCTGGTTCTAATTTCCTTAACTCTATCTCATATTTCATTTTTTGAGGGTGACGTCTAGTCTATTCGACTTACTATTCAACAAACTGTTTTGTCCCTCTCTGTGGACAGAATATCTGAAGAATAGTCATGGCAAAGCATTAATGTGCTCCATATATTTTTTTCAGCAACTCAAACTGCATGTAATTGTTTTCATGGGTAAATCTTGATCACACTATCAGTACCATGCAAAATCCACAACACAATCTTTTTTTTCATTATTTTCATATTTGTTTTATGAATTCTACACACTTGTATTGATTACAATACATTTTTGTATTTCATTTCAATAAAAGTGACTACTTATAGACTTGCTCCTTGAGAATGTTTCCTCTTTGTCCTTATAGTTTTTTTGATCCCATCTATTTATTTATTTTTGCTCTACTTTTTTTTCTTGAGTGTTCTCGATATTTTATTTATGTGTGGTTTACTTACTGTCTTGTTTTCATTTACTTCTGATTGTTTCCGAAATGGCTAGTATGTCATTTCGCTGCATCAATCACTTCTTCCATTCCAGCAGCTTCTTAATGGTTTGCATTCCATTTAATTAAACCTCCATCTCTTAATCTGTTCCATGTTTTCCTGATCCCCCTGTCTCATTTGGAGTACCTCATTTGTACATTCAAAGTTGCATATTGCTCTATCCAAGGATTCTTGACATCTAGATTTTTTGGCGCATATTTTCTGTTCTGATGCCGATGAATCTTCTAATCTTTAAAATTCAACTGACTACTAATTTCATAAGACTTTCTCAGAACTGTACAACATTATTCTCAAATTCCCCGGACTTAGAGGTCATTGAGCATTAGTCTTCCTCTCTGTACTTTCCTGTTAGTTTTTCTGTGTCCTATCTCTACCAGATAATGAGGATCCTGACAGTGCCATGGATGATCGTGATAGTGATTATCGCAGTGAGACCAGCAACAGTAATCCACTCCCCTACTACTCCACAGCTCAGCCTAACGCCTCTGTGCATCAGTACCCTATACGTCAGCAACAAAACTCCCATGGTTCCTGTACAGACTCTGTGAACAGCTGCGAGATGGACTACTCAGACCATCGGCCAATCAGGTACATCAGCCACCAGGCAAAAAACTGCACTACGCATAATGAGTTTGATACTTTATACTGTAATATTAGACTTACAATAATTTGATAATGTTAACTCGGTATTTGCAAGCATTGATTCCTGGTGGAGGGCAGGATGGAGGGGTTGTGTGTGACCCCCTCTTACCTGTCTCCTCTCTCCCTGGATGGCAGGCGTTACAATAGTGCAGACTCTGCCACTAACGGGCGCAGTGATGTGGAGTCTGTCTCCGGTTCAAGTCGCCTCACCAGCCGGCAGCACTCCCTGGAGAGCCGGCAATCACTTGACCTTTCCGATAGGTGGGTCAATCCTGGGTGTTGCAGTGTGAGTGCTGCAGAGTGCCGTGCTCGTCCCACGCATAATCCATAACAGGCCGATACTCTTGGGAAGGAAGTAATCATTTCTGGCCATTGACCGAGCAATGTTTATCTCTTACTGAGGGACTATTATTGGGTCTTATTGGACCTTATTTGTCAGAAGACTACTGATTAGCCATACGATGCCACTTAAGGATATTCTCTTTTTATGTTTATTTGGGTTCAACTGAGCTTTATGTCTCTTTCCTCGCACCAGTTTTCAGCCACATAAGCATTTTGGAGAGAAATATATTTACAGAATAATCTTCTCTTATTTTGTGTCATCAAAATTGCAAGACATACTTAAGAGAAAATAAACTATATTCATCATGGATATCTTCAGCACATTTTCAAGGCAGGAGTAAAGACATAATTAAATAAATATTTCTCACCCTGGGTAACATTAATGCCATCCAGTGCATTAAAAAAATAGTGAGGTTCGCATACAACTTGTTGCTGTAGTGACATATATTGAGGTTAGAGGCACGTTTCCCATCTTGCCTTAGGCCTTGTGGTGAACATTAGCAAGCTTATTAAATGGACATTCCAAAACCTATAGTTACTAATTTGCAATATGTAGAGAATGTTGGTATAAAATTATGTGGTATAAAATTCTACTTCTATTCCCTGCCTCTCTGAGGTTATTCTTTTTTTATCAGACGGGCAGCAGGGACTTATATTTTAGAATGTCCAGAAAGAGGGCATGATCAGTCAAAAAGGGGCATATTTCTTGGCTTGGGCCAAAACTAGCTACAAGTGTGTCCTTTTCTCATGCCAATTAACTCTCAGAGCCGGGATCTAAGGTCCGAACACAGAACATTTACAAATAGTGTAATATGAACATTTAGTGTATTTACAAGTAGTGGTTAAATAATTTAAAAAAAAAGATTAATTATTTTTCATTGTGTTAAATCCTAGTAATTAAATAAGAATAAATGCAAATGTAAACATGCAAAGCCTAGGGTCATAATACTATAGTTAAAGTCAGAAGGAGATAGTAGAGTAATTTTCAATAATAGTCCGTATCAGCAAACAAAACCACTATTCAAGATGTTGTTGGTATCGGCCTGTCCTGGGGTGTGCCTCTGTAAATCTGTCTGCATGCGCGCTTTAGGGTGGGGGAATTTGTGTCATTCGGGGGTCAATGTATGGTCCACATGATTTTTACATCAGTAGCATACACTTTGTGTGTCCTGGATGGTATTTCTTTGAATGCAACAGAGCCTGACGTTCAATTGGCCACAGTGCTTTGTTACTATATTACTAGGCAGAAGAATTGTCATGAATATAAATTACTAAATATAAATGGGAAATTGTATATTTAGAGCAGAAGTAGCAATTAGAAGAGTTGAATATCTTATAAAGTGTGTCCTCTCAGGACTCCATGTTTGGTAGCTGAAGGTCCTCAGCCTTGTTTGACAAATCTGTTTTCTTTTTTTTTGTATATACATTGTAATGTGACTTTCAATTTGTTGCTATGCCCTGTATAAATTGTGCAGAATGGAGTTTGATCTTAAAATCCACTGCCCCGCAGGACAATATCTCCTGGTTAGTGATTGAACCATTTAGGCATTAGCCGTTGAGTTTGTGTAGCCAGCCGGTATATGCTGATAACCGAAGAAATTGTTTCACTGATATTGCAGCAGGTAACTAAACAATTTTACATGGTATTGCATAAAATAAGGAACCCAAGCTGTAAGTGTTCTCAATTAATAATATAGTGGTGAGGAGCCAGTATAGTGTCATAGGGGGCTTTGTAAATAATGAAATATTTTCAATGTATATTTTGTTAAAGTATAAAAAACAAAGCCTTGTATGACTAACAGTCTACCCTGTTATGTTGTAAATAAATTATTAGGGTTACTTACTAAAGAGAGAATTCATAGTGAACTTAAGGTCAAAATATCCAAATTTGAAATATTTTCTAAGTCAGCTATGCTCTCGGTTTGGTTACTCTGGCTTCAAAGTTGAAATTCACTTTGAATTGTCACTTCAGTAAATAACCCTGTATGTGTTGATCTAGGATTTCGCGATCTTCTTTTTCCTTCTCTCCTACTGATAAACGAGATCCATTTGATGTCCCTCTATTCTGGCTCATTGGGGGCTCATAATAGCAAATAGCCATTTGCAGCCAGTTAGCGTTGAGGCTGTTGATGTCACTGTAGTTTAGGAAATGTTTCTTTAGAAGGAAATGAAGATTCAATTCTTCTTTAAGGGACACATTTTGGAAATTCTCACTTTTGTATTTTTTTTTCTGTTTTGTTTAAAGGACCACTATAGTGCCAGGAAAACATACTCGTTTTCCTGGCACTATAGTGCCCTGAGGGTGCCTCCACCCTCAGGGTCCCCCTCCCGCCCGGCTCTGGAAGGGCGAAAGGGGTTAAAACTTACCTTTTTCCAGCGCTGGGCGGAGAGCTCTCCTCCTTCTCTCCTCCTCCGTTCCGCCCCGTCGGCTGAATGCGCACGCGCGGCAAGAGCTGCGCGCGCATTCAGCCGGTCACATAGGAAAGCATTCATAATGCTTTCCTATGGACGCTGGCGTGCTCTCACTGTGAAAATCACAGTGAGAAGCACGCAAGCGCTTCTAGTGGCTGTCAATGAGACAGCCACTAGAGGATTAGGGGGAAGGCTTAACCCATTCATAATTATAGCAGTTTCTCTGAAACTGCTATAATTATGAAAAAATGGGTTAACCCTAGAAGGACCTGGCACCCAGACCACTTCATTAAGCTGAAGTGGTCTGGGTGCCTAGAGTGGTCCTTTAATCGTTTTTGACGCACTCTGATGATTAGGTTCAATTGCCATATTTTAAATAATCATGTTAATCCTATGGTGATCACATGAAATAAGTCATAGTATTTTGTACAACTGCACTTTTAATTAATTGATTTTTTAAAATTAATTAAGGCTGTACTACCTACACTTTTGTTTTCTTCTAAATATAGGTTTAATAATAATAATAATAATAATAATAATCACAATGAGTATGTTTTTACCCTTATACTATGCTGTTTTTTGCATTATTATTTATTATTTCTATAATGTTAAAATATTTAAGGGATTTATGTCTCGTTTCTGGGCCAGAGAATGTTTAGTTGCTAAAACCATCCAGAGCACACAAGGTTCCAGAGACAAAACTTACCATAATCTACAAGAGATCCATAAGGTACCAAAATGTCTGTATGGTGTAAAATGGTTAAGGACGTTTTGTTTTACGATATATTTAATAACATGCACCTGACTTGTTCATCCAGATTATTTGATTGTTCCCATGTTTCAGATATTGTTGACATGTTTATAATTTGTATAGGAAAGAGGAAGTGGCTTAGATAAGTCCCCAAAATGCTCTTATTGTAATGAGCTCAACAGAAGGCTAAGATATATATGCTATAAAAAAGAACTTTTAAAATGCTCGCTGCATTAGTTTAGCTTATTAAATGCCTGCAGTAGCAATCATAGATTTTCACATCACAGCACACACGGTTCAGCCATTGTCGTGTGAATTTGTTCTAATTTAAAAATAGATAGTCAACTCGTTAAGGACTAATTCTGGTAATGATTAAATGCATTCTTTTAGTAGGACAATGCATTTGTAAGTAATTGTTATAATGTATTACGCTAGTTGTTGTTTTTTAAGAATATAATGCCTTTAATTAATGCCAAATAATATACAAACAAAACTAGACTTTAAAAACTCACAAAACAAAATAAAAAACACAAAAATTTCAGATGACTGGTAAAAAAAAATTACTTTGATTTGAGTCGTGTTCAATGTATCCAAAATTTTGAATGTCCTCTGAATGTAATTGGTATCCTGTATTGACTATGACGCTAGCATTTCTGTTTTAATGCAATGTTGTTTTTGTGTTTGAGTGAGCTTGCAGATGTGTACATGTTGCAATATTTTTATTTGTGTTTTCACCATGCTACCATCATCCCTCTGTACCTACTTTTTGGATCCTGTAGCCCCATGGGAAGCAGCCGATATGCCTCATCAGATGATATAAGCCAGTGTTCCTCCCAGCTGTCTGACGATTTTGACCCAGAGAACTACAGCATACAAGGCTCAGAGATAGAAGATGAAAGAGACAGAGACTCATATCACTCCTGCCACAGCTCAGTCAGCTACCAGAAGGACTCTCCAAATTGGGACGAAGAAGAGGGCCCTGAAGATTTTGGAGAAGATGAAGAAGAAGTTGGTTACCCTGACAGAGGGGGGCACATGTTTGACAGTGACGTATACGATGATGATGAAATTCCGGTACAAGAAGAACAAAGACGTTTAAGTTATGGGAAAGAGGAGGCAGGATACTTATCTGAAGGAAAGGCAAAGACCCCACCGGAAATTCCAGTGGAGAAAGAAAAAACCCCAGAAGCTGTACCCGAAAAGATTGAAATTCAAGCAGTGCCTGAGGAGGAGGAGCCCTTAGCAGTTGAGAGGTGAGGGATAAAAATAAAATTGTATGTAAAGTAAAATATGAAAAGACAAAACAGTGATTACAGTGCAAAATGGATAGAATCATAGATGACACAACTTTAAAAAAAAATGGTACTTTTCTACTGAGCATTTTGGTAAAATGGAGGCATTAATGGTAGATAGATTTAAGTTTAGGCATTAAGATACATCTGGTGTAAGCACAAATTGGGGCTATTCACTGTGAAAGTTGGCAAGTGAATTGCAAATTTTTCCAATTCAGCTATTTTGGCGTAGAATTTGCAGTTCCCTTGCCAAATCTTTATAATACCTGATTTAATTCATAAACTCCATTGTTTTTGTAGAAATGGGAATGTTTATATATAGAAACGTGTTTTGGAAGTTCGACTTTATTAGTTATAGTTTTATTTGTTTGTTACAATGAGATCTTTGCAGCTGAACACATTCCAAATGCAAATATATAACTATAAATTAAAAAAAAAATTAAAACAAAATCAGACAAGATAATTCTACACATTTAGAATTACTACTGAAATCTAATGTAGGGAAATAATATTATGTTTTAATTCCAGTTAGTAAGAAAT
Organism: Pelobates cultripes; assembly: GCA_933207985.1. Taxonomy (NCBI): domain Eukaryota; kingdom Metazoa; phylum Chordata; class Amphibia; order Anura; family Pelobatidae; genus Pelobates; species Pelobates cultripes. The sequence goes on from OW240916.1 coordinate 30,051,237, forward strand.
TGTAAAGTTCAGAGGTAAAACAACAAATATAATAAATGTATGTTTTAAATTGAAATGAAAATAACTGAATTTGTAGGGGTTGAATTTACCTAAATGTAATGTATAAATTCATTCAGTTACAGGGAAGAGATCTCCAGCGCAGCGAGAGCAAAGGCTAATTGGTTGAGGGCATTCAACAAAGTGCAGTTGCAACTTCGAGAGGTACGTGAGAGATCAAAGCAATTATAACCTTCCAGGTTTTCCAGTGAAGATGAACATGACAAATAACTTGTAATGATGGTATCTTCATACTTCTAGTATTCATGATTTGTTCCAATTTTTACTATTGTTCTAAATCATTTATCTCAGTAATACTATTGGTTATTAGGATCAATTATGAAACCTGATAGAAGCTAAATGTATCCTTCCTCATTAAGTGACTTCATATTATTATTATTATATTTAGTATCATTTAATCTATATACTTTCCATCAATTAATCTGTTCAGAATTAAAGAAAGTGATAAGACGAAGCCAAATATATAGTGTAGGATGATGTCCTGACTTAAAATAGGACCAAGTGAAAATAAACTAATAAATAGAGGGCAATCTTGGCTGGAAAAGAGTGCCATAAAAACAGAGCATCACTAAAGAATTCATGCACAGAAAACATTGGGGGTTCAAGGGCAAACAGAGAACATGATCCAGAATGGAAGGAGAAATATTGGGAGGGCTTGGTGTCCTCAACATATAGACAGTCATGGTGTGCAAGAGTTATTATACTGTCAAAGTGACAATGAAGATTGAAGACAAATGGTGATACATAATAGAACCTTGAGTTACATCGTCAGCAAGTTAGAACGTTAGAAAGTTAGAGCCTTCACTCATATTGTCTGCATCTTAGAGATGTAGAAGGTAGGATAGGTAAGTAGAGAAAAAGCAGTGTCGTCATGAACACCAAACGTATGAAGGGTGAGAAGAAGGCATGGGTGGTAAGTGTCAACAGTAGTAGTGGAAAAAAAGAATTAGTATAGAGTGGCAGGAGTTTGTTTGATTTATGTAGCCCTAATTAAATTATTGATCACTTGTAGTAAAATTTGAAGAGTTGAAACCAGAATGGAGAGAGTCATAAAGAACACTGTATTCAAGAATTATAGGGGGTTGTTATATAGACCAGCCTTTCAGGAAGATTGGATCGAACCTAACTTTTAATTTCACTGTTATCTAGGTGCTATCTAAGTGTGCCGACTATTCTAAAATAAGTTTATTTGATTGGCTAACAGTATGTAGGTTTTTCATGTTTTATCACGAATGTTTAACCTTAAACCTGATTCATCAAGAAAACTTTGTCAAGTTTTTCTACTGGCTAGGTAATGTCTTTCAGATATATCTATCCAGCACAAACCATAATTGAGAAGCAATAGACTGCCCCCAGTCTTACAGCTGTCCGTCCCAACTGCCAGGCACGACGTTATGTATTTTATCCTTCCAATGCCAGTTGGTAAATATGATTGCTTGCGGCATTAAATCATTCCCAAGCCTCGTTCTACTATTAGCAACCCTAGTTAATCAAACCTTCACCCACTCACATACACATATGCACAATAAGGTTTTCTGGTTACCGTCTCGCCCTTCCTAACAGTTTGATTGCTTGAGGAAAAGGGGGTACCTAGAAATTGGGCAGCTCCTTGTTCTTAAATGTGAGGGAAAAAAAATACCAAGAACAACTGTCAAATCTACTTTAGGGCAAAAGTGTCATGCCCCCTACGCATTTGGAGTATGGGGAAAAAAAGGACATTATCACAGATTTCCATTGGTTTGTCATTTTTCTTTCTTTTGATTTACTTATATATTTATTTATTTTTATTTTCCAAATCTTTTGCCTCTTTTAGTTAGTCCACTGGTGCTAAACGAGTGAGAAAACATTTGTTTAGTCAATTTGCAGTGAAAGAGTTTAATAAGTTTATATTTTGGAGGTAAATGAACATTAATCAACGTAGCCCAGAGTGGTAGATCAAGCAACACTTTCATTGGCTATCATTTAAGTGACCCATTACTATCATTATCCATGCAATCTTTAATAACCTTTTTCATGTTTTATTATATCATTGTACTTTTAATTTGGTCAAGCACAAAGACTTTGGTTCTTTATTAGCACGTGTTTGGTCTCCCATAACATGACATTTTGACATAAAATCAGTAGAGCTTAGTCTCCGTGGGTTTCTTCATAGTTTGTTGTGAGATCCTGATTGTGGGGTTATTCAGTAAATACTGAAGTAGTGACATTGCTGCTGGGGGTTCGGTGTCCATGATGGGCAGGGAAAGCAGAGATCTACTTACCTGAACCTGTCCCTGGTGTCCTCTTCCATCTACCATCCCGCGGGATCCAACACAGAAATATTTATTTCCCTAAAGTTATCAATGATGACTGCTATGGGAAATAATTTAGCTTCATGAGTTAAACAAACCAGGAAGTAAAATGACCAACCTTCTGATTGACTGTCAGGGGAGGGTGTAACAATATTAATATATAAAAGTTTATTAAAATACTCACTTTTTGTAAAATGAAATAAAAAAAGAGGTCACACTCTTTGCACATCAAACACTTCAGCAAGCTAAAGTGCTTAAGTTGTGTTAAGTTGTGTAAAGTGTCCCTTTCGGTCATCACTCAGTTACTTGGTATTATTAACCTTTAAAATGAGTTGACTGCAGATTATTAAGCTCAAAAAGTTATATATTTTTAAAGTTGGCTTAATTACATCCTTGAGGCGTATCAGTACATAATAAAACAGTGGTATTTTGTTTTGGTGCATGTTATTCCTACCATTTTATTTTACTGTCATTATCCCTGACTGCCATTTTGTGTAATTCATATTTATTTTAATTTTTTTATTTTAATTTTATTTATTTTTGTGTTATAGTTTTGTGTCATTCTGTGATTTTTTTCATTCAGAGCGGCATGCCCTCTCCACCCCCTTCCTGCACACATTATCTTTCCAAACATCAATCTGCCTTGTAGGCAGAGACCAGAGATATTCAACCCAGGTAGGTGAGGAGTGTACGGCTTCTCTTGAGATATCTATGTAGTGAACGTTAATATAATGCACGGTGATGTCAAGATAAAACGAGTAAGAAAGGTAGTACATATAAATAAAAATGAAAAAACTAAATATGACAGGGCCGCTTTAAAGAATTTCAGGAACGCTTTTGGAGAACATTTTTTGGAGTCACTTTGGTATCAAGAAATTCAGTACATATTGTATTAATACTCCTGAGATGCTCAGTTTCAAAGAAACTCATCAGCAGCAGTCGTTTTCCATCGTTTACTTGAGAATAGACTTGGGCATTTGTTTTCAGACAAATAAGTTTTTGTTAAAATATTTTGCCATTTCTTCTGGAAGACGAATGGCCAAATGCAAAACACAACTTAAAAATATGAAGATCAAACTGCTTGTTGGACAAAATGTAATACATGCAATTCATTTGTTTAATTACAAGAAGTGAACAACCGACTCCATTCTTTTATTTGTAATTATTTACAAATTGCTGGGGAGCTTTGCTGATCATCACTTTCTAAATCACCCATGCTCCCCCACAGACAGTGCCCAGAGAGGGATTAAGTAAATAAAGCCTATGGGGGCCATTATGACCCCCATGCTAGTATAATAGAGGTTAAAATCCTGCCCCAGCCCGCTATACCTAATGTATGGACATGCCTGTTAAACAGCGAGCAGCCAGTGGTTGCCTGCTGTTATAAAAGACTGGCCGGCTATTGCTGCTTTTGATGCCCAGTTGCTAATCCAATACAGGGGGCACCTGTTACAGGTTGATAAAATAATAAATCAGGGGGACATGGCCAGTAATTGGAGGCTATTGTCCCCCCAGCCACCACCCATTGGTGGCAGGTAGGTGCTATAAATATAATAACCCAGAGGAACTTATTGTCCCTCCCAGCTCCCACATATTGTCTTCAGTTGGGGACTCAAAATATAATAACTGTGGGGATCTATTGCCCCCTCTGGCACAAAGTGATTTATCTCCTAAATGGCAGAGAATTGAACAGTGAGACTGCATGGACATGATCTATACACTAAAACTGCTTCAATAAGCTAAAGTTGTTTTGGTGACTATAGTGTCCCTTTAAATATATTAACATGCATGCTGGTCAGTGGTGGCAGGAGTATGGTAAGTTTATGCTTGATAGGATGTTGATAGGTATGTTATAGATCAAGGAGAGTAAAAAACAAGTCGCAAGAGAGTGCTGAGATTGGACAACAGCTCAATTAGCCTGCCCTTCTGTGGGTCCCCCCTTAGTTCACAAGCTAGTTTTAGCTCATCTTGTGCCTTTACAGAGAGAACCAGGCCATTTGCATCTCAGACTGACTCCACCCAAAAGGGCAGTCAAGATCTGAAATACAGGCCGGCTCTCTCTGCACGAGATACAGCAACCCCAGACTATCGTTTCAGCCTTGTTAGGCATCATCAATGAGGTATAGCCAATATCTCTCTAGGCACCGTGAGCAAGGGTTCCACGTCTGGATTATCATTTAAACTTAATGCATTAACTTGTCTCACCCCAAGTTAAAAGGGTAATCCAGACATGGACCTCATGCTCACTGTGCCTTGAAGGATATCAGCTACACCTCACTGACCAGGCCAAAAAGAAGGACGAAACAATCATCTGGGGTTGCTGTATCTCTCGTGCAGAGGGAACTTGCTGGCATATCGGATCTGGACTGCCCGTACGGGTTGGACCAGTCTGATATGCTTCAGATACTTTCTCTCTGTAATAGCACAAGTGAGCAAAAAATATTTTGAGACCTGAGCGGGGATGTACCGAAGGGCAAGCTATTGAGTTTATCTCTAAGCTCTTGTCCGTCCTCAGAGTTCTCATTCTTTCTTTGTTATGTTATAGATCAAGTGTGTATTTTTTTTGTGTGTTACATGACCATGTGTAATTTATATGCTGATAACATGTGTTTTTTTCTCTCTTAGGCAAGAGGAGAGGGGAGTGGACAGATGTCCAAGTCTCTGTGGTTTAAAGATGGGTAAGGATGTTTGCCAGTCTCATAATATGTTTATTGTAGTAAAATACTCACAGGGTTAAAGTGAAAAATCAAATTACATTTCCAAAATTTAAAGTCACTTTAATTTCACACTTAAGTAAATAACATTGTAAAAATGAGCAATTAACATTTTTAAAAAATAATCTTTCTGTCTCTAAAGTATTTCTACCTCTTTTACATGTTTCTGCTCAGTTCTGCTGATTTTCCCTTTCTCCATTTTTTTCGCTTTGTCTACATCCCATTGTACAGCGCTACGGAATCTGATGGCGCTATATAAATAATAAAATAATAGAAATAATAATCAAGCTCCTAATTTACATAGTCCCTGAAAGGATTTACGATCTAGATTCCTGTAAATAAAGAGCATTTTTTATTTTAAAGAAACAAAATATATATATAAATGTGTTGCAGCATGGACAGAGAATGAGTGAGGCTGTATTAGTAATTTAACCTTGTGTGCTATACATCTGCTGCAAACTAAAAGGGTTATTCCAAGCACCATGACCACTTCAGTGATTTAAAGTATTCATGGTGCTTGGCGCCTGTCTGCACAATGTTTCGCTATGAAACGCTGCACACACGGAATTTAACCCCTCTGCTGTTGGAGGTGGCACTGTCATTGTATTGTCATCAGCCAACCTGAAACTCGAGTTCCGGGCTGGCTAATGTCAATTCTTTCATTGCAGAGAATTGACAGTCGGCAGTTGCTAAAACCAGTACTGTATTGGCGTGTATATAAAGAAGCATAAATTCTCAGAATGAAAATATAATTTTGCCTCTTTATAAATCACTGGTAAGACCGCACCTTGAATGTGCTGTGCAATATTGGGCACCTGTTCTAAAGAAAGATAGTATGGCACTAAAAGGCAAGGAGGTGGGCTACAAATTTAATAAAAGGAATGGAGCATTTTGGCTACGAAGAAAGGTTAACAAATTTATTTCCTTTAGTTTGGAAAAACAGCACCTCAGAAGGTATATGATAGCATTATACAAATATATACGGGACCAATACAAACCATTGTGTGGAAATCTATTCACAAACAAGACTACGTATAGGACACAAGGTCACGCATTTAGACTGGAAGAAAGGAGATTTAGTCTAAGGCAAAACAAAGGGTTTTTCACAGTAAGAACAATAAGGATGTGGAAATATCTGCTTGAAGAGGTGGTTTTATCAGAGTCTGCCCAGATGTTTAAACAGCAATTGGCAAAATACTTGCAGAAACATAATATACAGGGATATACTTTTGAATTAGTGCGTAACAGCTTGTTAATCCAAGGAGATATCTGATTGCCATTCTGGGGCCAAGAATTATTTTTTTCCTAGTTTGTAGCAAAATTGAAAGTGCTTCAGACTAGGTATTTTGCCTGATTTTGGATAAAAACAAATGTGAAAAAGGCTGAACTAGATGTGCACATGTCTCTTTTCAGCCTTGTTAATATGTGGTAATGGTAGTGGTTATTATGCTTGGAAAGACCCTTTAAAGATTGAAGTGAAGACAACAGCCTGACCTGGTTCATGATATATCCAGTCTTGACTTCCTAAATGTTTGTCTTGTAGTCATCTTGTACGTCTGAATGTTCTTAATGCCATATGGACATTATAATATCATACTCTGGATTCTAAACTAGATTTGGGCTTTTATTCCTAGGCATACAATTATCAATCAAAACACATCTAAGTCATTATTTATTTTCTTTTTCATTTGAGGTAGGATAGATAGATAGATAGATAAATTTGCTTTGTTTATTTGTAATATTATTCAATATGCTTCTTTGCTTTGATTTTCTATAATCTTTCTCATCTGTGCTTATGTGTGTTTGTATACTTTTAGGCCTGCTGGTGGCCTCATAATTATTGACAGTATGCCAGATATACGGAAGAGGAAGCCAATACCTTTGGTCAGTGATTTGGTAAGTGTCATTAACTGGACATAGACATCTAAATGTGTCACAAACCTGCACTTAATATTATACATAGGGCTTTTTCATTTTCATATGCACCAGTATATTTTACTAATGCAGGATTATAAACACATTTAAATAGTCAGTGATTTAGATTGTATTTTGCCTTTATGCCTGATCAATATTTGTACCCCACCTGTATGTACTTTCAATTACTAAGTCACTCCTATACCCATATCGATCTCCACCAAATGCCATTCACCAGGCATATTTAATGTATGGAGACCTCCTGTCCAACTTTGTCCATTCCTGCATGAATTTAAATCATCACCAGCCACATCTCACTACAACTTTGATCCCAAAAGTGCTCCACAATCCTGTACATTTGCAGTTATGTCTCCGTCTTTATCATGTCCCTTTCCACCTGTCATCGGTTTTGTCCATTGTAGTCAGTTTTATGTTCTCTCCATTTCCATCTCACTGCATCTAGCTTCTAAACAATGTTTTCTGAAATCAAGCCAAATTAGTGTCTGCCTACATTTATGTCTCCTCCTCCCTCCTCCAATCTCTGAGCATTTGCCCATTGCCATGACTCTATTCCCAGCCACAGTCAAGCAGGAAGAAGTACCACACCTGTGTCCATGGACAACCATGCCATGTTCCCTCACAGCCATGGCCCTTGTATCTGTCCTTACCCCCATGGATCCATGTCCTCGGCTATGTCCACTACAAGCCATGGCCTTCTCATTATTTAATCCCTTGCTTGTTGAGTGCTCATTTTGGATTTCCTGTGACATAGCAAGTGCCATCACTTAATGCATAGAAATGCCTTGAGACTGATCTCCCCTGTGTATTTGGTTATGAGTTGGAGCTGCTTAGAGGGCCCACTTTGCTTTACGTCTATGCTATGCTAACACCTACACAATCTTATCTATGCCATTGTATGATAAGAGCACCTTTAAGTAAACTTGATAAAGCAATACACTTTGATCTACTGTAAAGATTTTCCACTGGTAATCGCTGATAACAACTGTCATATTGACCATAAAAATGTCATAGCTAACTATTTTGAAGAGCATTAGGTAAGGAGAAAGCTCCCTACTTTGTTACATTGTATACTATGGGCAAACTGATTATCTGATGGTTTCTCTTTTGTTTTTTATCCAATGCCTTCATGTTTTCTCCCAGGCAATGGTAAGTACAGTAACAATTATTTATCTTTGGGAGGGGTGTCAACTTATCCTAGTTACCAACTTACCTGTATGAATCAATGCTTTAAACCATATTGCATTTTTGTAATTGTAGTCCATGTTAATACTTGTGTTTCTCAAACATCTATGTCTCTCCTGATAGCTAAAGATACTTGGCCTTTTTAGATTTGTGAAAAAAGTAGGTGGCCCTTGGGACGATAAATTCCTTTCAAAGTCTTTCCGTTTTGTTGTTATAGTCCGAAGACCTTTTCTTAGCATTCCGGCAGAGGGAGCCCCACATAGCTAGGAACCTTTTAATTTGTAGAGGGCGACTTCATTATTTCTTATCCATTAGTATTTATCATGTGATGCATTCATGCAAAGGTCCTGTGCCAGGGTGGGTTGAATATGACCCTACGCTCTTGTATAATCCGTATAGTGTAATCTGTACACATTGCACGTCTGTTACTAACTCATAAATTGCCTGTTACAGCCAATCAGCCAGGAAACCACAATTCTGGTTCATTAAAGCTTACGGTGGTCCCTTTTAAATTATCTTAAATCACAGAAGCCTACATTGTCAAAAGTCTACATCATCTACAGACAGTTTAATATAAGAGTCTGAAACCTGTAGTGGTTGCTGTCATGAAAGAAATGAGTTGCATGATTTATACTAAAATAGTTGACTCACGTAATAATTTCTGGATTTTTCTGTGACTTTAGTCTGCTGTTCTCATTGTTCAGAATATGAATAATGGTGTCTTCTGGTATTTATACTTAAATGTATGTGAATGTGTTTTTCATTTTCTCTTTGCAAAAATCTACATTTTACTGGTACATTGATTCCGTCTCTTTTTCCCCTTAACACATCTGTATCCTGCTGTTGACACAACTATTGTCTTTTTTTTCTGAAGTCCCTGGTCCAGTCGCGGAAAGCAGGGATAACATCTGCACTTGCAACAAGCACCTTAAACAATGAAGAGCTAGTAAGTACTACCATCTAAATTGAAACGATGTATTATATAGGTATTCGCCAATAGTGGTGTAAATGGGTTTAGGCATAATCTAATCATAGTGTGCTTTGTGACGCTTTTCAGAAAAACCATGTTTACAAAAAGACCCTGCAAGCTTTAATATACCCGATCTCCAGCACAACCCCCCACAACTTTGAAGTGTGGACTGCCACTACACCCACATACTGCTATGAATGTGAGGGACTCCTGTGGGGCATTGCCAGGCAGGGAATGCGATGTACAGAGTGTGGAGTCAAGTGCCACGAAAAGTGCCAGGACCTTCTGAATGCCGACTGTCTACAGAGTAAGATCGGCTCTTCCTGTTCCCCTCACTTGGCTGCAGTTACAAAAGCATCACACTAAAATATTTCCTAATAGTGACTAGATAATCTGTCTAGATGTCCATGCTAGAAACATGTTTAATTTACTATCAGTGAATTGTGTATCCTTCAGTTGCATCCAATCATCTTTAAATTACCAAGTACTGCCAACTTTTTGATCTGCTAGCATTCCATTCGAAATTTTGTTATTTTTGGTCTATTCAATATGCAATAATCATGAATGTAGTCAGTTTAGAGTATCTCATCCCAACATATCTATAGGTAGCGCATTCTTGTTTCATTCTCAAAATCTCATTGGTTTCTAATATCTGCTATAATTTCATGTGTGCTGTACATTTCTCATATACAGGTGGTCCTCACTTTGCGACCTACCTGTATTGTGAAGGCTCGCACTTAAGACCATCTCTAGCATGGGGATTCAAGTGATTCCCCATGTTAAAGAGCTGGTCTATGTTCAGGGAATCCCTCTAATCTATGTTCAGGAAAATTTCCCCGAATGTAGACAAGCACACCAGAACAGGGAATCCCTCTAATCTATGTTCAGGGAATTTTCCCTGAACGTAGACAAGCTCACCAGAACAGGGAATCCCTCTAATCTATGTTCAGGGAAATTTCCCCGAATATAGATTTGAGGGATTCCCTGCTCTGCCGCTTGTCTATGTTCGGGGAAATGTCCCTGAACATAGACCTACACTGGTGCGCATGCACCTCACTTACTGGCCAATTCATTTTACGACCGGGTCGTAAGAACAGAACCCGGTCAGTATGTGAGGAACATCTGTATATAGTATGCCCAGGACATACTTTAAAACAAGAGAAATCTCAATGTATCCTTCCTGGTAAATTATTTTATGAATAGATAAAATAAGGAGGAACTGTTACGTCTCAGGACTTTCAATGTTCTGGTTATCAATCCCCTATATTTAGCAAATATGTTTTGTAAGATGTGAAAAAAATTAAATTAAATGTAGAACTGTAATGTTACTTGTTAATATACATTTCAAAAGAAAATGAAGCATCACATGAAAAAAAAGTCAACACAAGTTACTAAGTGATTTTCAATGTTTTATTACATAGAGACATTTCCAAAGAAGTGGCAGTTCCACTTTGATTGCGCTATAATTATTTTCCATTACATCCGTAATAATTTTACTGAGTCACGATGAGTACTACATTTCTCATTATCTTTACAGGGGCAGCAGAAAAAAGCTCAAAGCATGGGGCAGAAGATCGAACACAGAATATAATCATGGTCTTGAAGGACCGCATGAAGATCAGAGAGAGAAACAAGCCAGAAATATTTGAGCTAATCCAGGAAGTGTTTGGAGTTTTGAAGGCCACACATGCTCAACAGATCAAAGCGGTGAAACAGAGTGTGTTAGACGGCACCTCTAAATGGTCAGCCAAGATTAGCATCACTGGTAAGGAGAGAGTTTTGCAGAGCAGAAAAGCGAGAGAAAAAAATAGAAGTTAGTATCAGAAATGAAAAAGAGGCTAGGAGGTGATACAGTTAGCGCTCTAATAGCAAATGGAAAAAATTAAAAGTGCAAACACAAATTTTTTTATTGCACCATAATAATTTTTTTTTCAGAGTGGATAGAAAAATTAGAAAGTATGCAGGTGCTACTTTATGTGTTAAACTACTGGGAAATTTCCTTTACCCATTTAACACAGAGTTATGTTGTGTTACAGTGGTGTGTGCTCAAGGTTTGCAAGCCAAGGATAAGACAGGTTCCAGTGATCCATATGTTACTGTCCAGGTGGGAAAAACCAAGAAAAGAACGAAAACCATCTACGGAAATCTTAACCCTGTCTGGGAGGAGAATTTCCACTTGTAAGTTTATGGCACAATGATGATGGTGGGTTTAGGAGTCTAACTCTACGTGGATTATCTGAAACGTCAGTGTTCGGATGGAGGGTATTAAAACCCCTCCAGTATGCAGGCTGCATGTACTGTAATAACCTTTCTTCCTTCACCCAACAGCGAATGCCACAACTCGTCAGACCGTATTAAGGTTCGCGTATGGGATGAAGATGATGATATAAAATCACGTGTAAAGCAGAGGTTCAAACGGGAGTCTGATGACTTCCTAGGGCAGACAATCATTGAAGTTCGGACCCTGAGTGGAGAGATGGATGTGTGGTACAACCTAGGTGAGTAAGCACCGGTGAACACTGCTTGGCAGCTTTAATGTACTGCTTACCATTGTAAGGCCTCACTCAGCTTCTTTTATAACTCCTCGAAGACAGATGGCTTGTGAGCATGGGTGTAGGACCCAGGTGGGATGAATTTTCCCTCACAGAAAATCTAGTTGGGGGGTATGAAAGAGGTATACTCCCCCCAGTCTTGGTGAAGCTTTAAGATATAAAAAAAATAATATGGTAAAAAGTTGGTTATCTTACTCTACTAATAGACTTGCTAGTGATAATAAACAATTTTGCCTATGGAAAACTGCATGGATTAATGTATTCTCTCTAAGTAGGGCTGGGAGTATTATGAAAGACTGCCCAACCCACTGCCCCCAAACCTCACCAAGATTTTCTTTGGTTCTTATGCCAATGCATGCGAGGACTGCCACAATATAAAGGGATTTGTAAATGCTCTGTCAGAAAAAAAGCTAAATGCAGAAATAAATCTTCATTTATGTTCAGCTTTACTTTATAGTTTTTGTGCACTGCATTGGTAAAACTCTTTATCTTTTATTTTTCTTAGATAAGCGCACAGACAAATCTGCGGTATCTGGTGCCATCCGCCTGCATATCAGCGTGGAGATAAAAGGAGAGGAGAAAGTGGCACCATATCATGTACAATATACATGTCTGCACGAGGTAGGCGCATATAAATTGTACTCTTCTTGGTCTTCTCCTATTGGCTCTTCAACTATTAGTCCAACTGAATTAATCCAATAAGTTGTTCTACGGGGTTTGACACAAAGTGTCTCTTGTTTACCCTTTACTCCCATGTCATTTTCTCAACCTCTCGTTCAGAACCTATTCCATTTCCTAACGGATGTACAAAATAATGGAGTGGTGAAGATTCCAGATGCAAAAGGGGATGACGCATGGAAAGTTTACTTTGACGAGACTGCTCAGGAAATTGTGGATGAGTTTGCAATGAGATATGGAGTGGAGTCCATATACCAAGCCATGACGTAAGTTTTGGGGGAAGTTGGAGAAACGGAAAGTGAAATTTTGGGACTAGGACCAGTGGAGAGACACAATATGTGTAGTGGGTGATAATCAATAAGAGGGAGTAAAGAATAAAGAATTGCTTAATTCAAGTATGTATATGGAATAAAGTATTTTATTTTTATTTTAATTTAATGGCTAGAGAACGTGACTTGAAAGGAAATCTTAACATTCCTGGCAACTTTTTTCCTAGGTTTTGTTGTTTTATTTCTTTGTAATTTCCCTGCAATTCTTTTTTAATATGCACTGTCTAAGACTATTTATCCTCGCTTTATTTTCTGGATCTCTGTCCATCTCACTCTTGATTTTCTCTTTTTCCCTGCAGTCATTTTGCCTGCCTTTCTTCTAAGTATATGTGTCCTGGAGTACCAGCCGTGATGAGCACCCTTCTTGCCAACATTAATGCCTACTATGCCCACACCACAGCGTCCACAAACGTGTCTGCCTCAGATCGCTTCTCTGCCTCCAACTTTGGAGTAAGTTAAGTTTTACTGTAAAATTGAGACTATAGACGAGTAAGAAGCACCCAGAACCATGCTTTGCCGTCTGTGTTCTAAAAACTGATATAATCCATCAGAATTTTTTAATTTATATTCTGGTGTTAAATGTAGTGCTCTAAACCCATTTCTTGAGACAAATTGATAATTTGGGGGAATTGTAAACTCTGACCACATATGATCCGTGTGATAATGAACATGTGGATAAGTACAGGTAGTGCACTGATTCTGCTTACTATGTTGTATGGCTATGCTAACTGAAGTCTGTTTTCTGTATCATTTTACAGAAGGAGAGATTTGTGAAGCTGCTCGATCAACTGCACAATTCTTTGCGTATTGATTTATCCATGTACCGGGTAAGAATGAACGTTTGTTTCCCGGGGATTGAAAAGCTCCTCTTATTTTTACCTCCTTAGATAGAAACAAAGAATGTGGCGGCAGATAAGAACCATTCGGCCCATCTAGTCTGCCTAATTTTCTAAATACTTTCATTAGTCCCTGGCCTTATCTTATAGTTAGGATGGCCTTATGCCTATCCCACGCATGCTTAAATTCCTTTACTGTGTTAACCTCTACCACTTCAGCTGGAAAGCTATTCCATGCATCCACTACCCTCTTAAGTGATACTTCCTGAAATAATTTTTAAACCTTTGCCCCTCTAACTTAAGAATATGTCCTCTTGTTGTGGTAGTTTTTATTCTTTTAAATATAGTCTCCTCCTTTAATGTGTTGATTACCTTTATTTATTTAAATGTTTCTATCATATCCCCCCGTCTCGTCTTTCCAAGCTATACATTTTAAAGGACCACTATAGGCACCCAGACCACTTCAGCTTAGTGAGGTGGTCTAAGTGCCTGGTCCAGCTAGGTTTAACCCTTTTTTCTATAAACATAGCAGTTTCAGAGAAGCTGCTATGTTTATAAATGGGTTAATCCAGCCTCTAGTGGCTGTCTCATTGACAGCCGCTAGAGGGCTTCCGCGCTTCTCACTGTGATTTTCACAGTGAGAAGACGCCAGCGTCCATAGGAAAGCATTGTGAATGCTTTCCTATGGACTGGCTGAATGCACGCGCAGCTCCTGCTGCGCATTCAGCCGAAGAGGAGGAGAGGAGGCGGAGAGAAGGAGGAGAGCTCCCCGCCCGGCGCTGGAGGAAGAGGTACGTTTAACCCCTTCCTCCCCCCAGAGCCCGGCGGGAGGGGGACCCTGAGGGTGGGGGCACCCTCAGGGCACTATAGTGCCAGGAAAATGAGTATGTTTTCCTGGCACTATAGTAGTCCTTTAAGATCTAACTATCCTTTCGCAATGTTCCGCAATGTTTCAAATAGAAATGCCCAAATATAGCTCGCATTAGCCACTGAAACTTACTTTATTTTGCAGTTACACTAAATTATTATGTTTACAAATTCATTATATCCTTTGATCATATTACATTAATAGGGGGAGGAGAATTCTTTTCAGGATCTCATAATAAGAAGTCACATATACAATAGACATTTCACATATCTGATGTCCACCGTGTCATACTTCTGAGATAATAGCTCCACCTATTTTGCAATATAATACCAATCAACAAGAGAAAAATACTCGTAATGTACTACATGTTCAATATATATATGTGTCCAACTCATAAACGTGTTCTTATGCACTTGTCTTATAGAATAATTTCCCTGCTAGCAGCCCAGAGAGACTCCAAGACCTCAAATCTACTGTTGATCTTCTTACTAGTATAACATTCTTCAGGATGAAGGTGAGATGGAGAATGATGATAGACACAAACACACTCACAATAAAGGGAGGTATGTGATAGACATGTAGAATGAATTATTTGGGCCTCTGCTAAATATTGCTCAGTAAGTTGGTAGAAATAAATAAACATGTTAAAAAAAATCAATACATCGTACGATACAGATGGCTTAATACTGAATGTTCATAAAGCCAGTAGACAGTATAAGATGTGGAATGTGTATGAATGTTTTGGAATGTTAGGGCTGAGGTGTGTGAAGTAGCTACAAAGTATTTTCTGGATACCTTCCCTCTCAGCCCTTGTTTTCTCTAAATCATATTCTCTTCCCACTTATCTTATCATCTGTTTTTCCGCTATTACGGCCCACCTGTCTGTGTTCCTTCTCTAAATGCTGTACTCTGTATTTTTCTCATACATTGTTTTGTTTTTTTCAAATTCCCCTTGCAGGTCCAAGAGTTGCAAAGTCCCCCGCGGGCCAGCCAAGTGGTGAAGGACTGCGTAAAAGCGTGTCTTAACTCTACTTATGAATACATTTTCAATAACTGTCACGAATTATATAGTCGAGAATATCAAAGTGATCCTGTAAGTGGTACAGCCTGATATTTACCAACACATTTTCCAGAATTGAGGCAGTATATTTTTTATAAGAGTATATTCTTTTAATTTGGGCCAAGTTTATATTAGCCTTTGTTTATTTTCTAGACTCTCTTGGTGCTTTTAGAATGAATACAATAACAGTTTTAATACTATGTTTCATGTTTTGAAGGCAAAGAAAGGTGAATTGCCTCCTGATGAGCAAGGTCCAAGTATCAAGAACCTGGATTTTTGGTCCAAACTTATCACATTGATTGTGTCCATCATAGAAGAAGATAAAAATTCATATACGCCATGCCTGAATCAGTAAGTGTCCTAACAGTTATGTTGTATGAAGATATTCTTCAAGGAGGCCTCAATGGATAAAATACAAAATATCGGAGATATTGAAAAATTAAAAATTTGTAGGGAAACCAAATAACACAAATGTGTTATCTAAAACATACTGATTGGGAATTATGTAAAATATGCAGAAAATATGAACCTTTTTAATGGCATTATTTGTTAAGTAAATATAAGCCTGTACAGCATTCCTTGTTCCACAAAAATGATCCCTTTATTTATAGTCCATACACCTGGGTGGGATTCTTTCTATGGAATAGGAATGGTTAGACATTCTTATCTTTATTGATTTCCTTGTATACAAGTCCAGCAAGCCTTTTATACCCATGGAGCACATGTGGGATGTACAGCTGGTGAGGGGATATAGATTAGTGGGATTTCACAGAACTGCTAATTACCGGTGGTGTTAAAAATAATTTGCCGGGTCAACCAGGGTTCTCTCTCTAATTGCATCTATACATTCAACCAATTTCAACCAATAAAGAGAAATAGAGATAAAATAAAGATATAAACTTATAGTTCCTCTTTCTTGACTTGTCAGATTTCAACCTTCTTGTCCCTTTTGTGGTTTTCGCAGTCTAACAATCGTATCTATTTGACTAGGTTTCCACAGGAGCTAAATGTTGGTAAGATTAGTGCTGAAGTCATGTGGAGTCTCTTTGCACAGGATATGAAATATGCCATGGAAGGTAAGTTTGCTACACCACTTCTCCTACCCCTTTTCTCCCCCCCCCCTCCTATGGAATGCCCTTCCCCTCTCTGATAGACTCTCACCCAATGTTCACTCCTTCATCTTTGAAAACTTACTTCTTTAGGAAGCATATCAATTAAACTGTGAACAGCTTTCCCTCTCAGCACCCTGATTCTTCTCCTGAAACTGTCATCAAAACAAAACACTAAGCCCTCAATGAATACTATCCTAGCAACCTACTTTTCTACCCTACCCTTACCTTTTGTATCACATTACCCCACTCCCTCTAGCATGTTAGCTTATTGAGCAGGGCCCTCAATCTCTTTGTTCCTGTGTGTCTAACTTGTCTGGTTACAAATACGTATCTGTTAGTCCACCGATTGTAATTATTATTATTATTTAACCAGGAAAAGTATACTTAGTTTATTTAGTTTTCTCATTAAGTCCTGAATTGATATCATACCTGCCCAATATGAATTCTACAAATAGCAGGTTAATTTATGGACTCCTCATTGTCATTGAGGTGTGATATACACGGTGAAAACATACAGGGATATTCACTAAAGGGAGGATTGCTGGGGATTCAAAATAAATTCAAATTTCAAATTTAAGGCCAAAATAGCCAAACTGGAAGCATATCTGTCTTTGCGGCAGTTTCCAATTTAGTAGAAAAAAACCTGCAAGTGGATATGGAGGACCAGTTGTTAATAACACAGAAATTATGTCCAACTCATGTGCTTTCTTTATAGTTGCAATCCATTTGCTGATTTTGGCTGGACAGTTCAGAGATTCCTAATAACCCATTATTGCTATGTCTCCTTTCCATAGAGCATGACAAGCATCGCCTCTGTAAGAGCGCTGACTACATGAACTTACACTTTAAAGTCAAGTGGCTGTACAATGAATATGTTACTGAGCTTCCATCGTTCAAGAGTAAAGTTCCAGAATACCCAGCGTAAGTGACGTTTCGATTAAAAAGATTGAAAAACACTGTGGTATGCCCATGGTATCTAATCTGTGTACAGGTACAGGTTATGCATGTACTGACCGTTGTTTGTGGCATATGGGCAGCTTCTCCAGTGATCAAGAACTGGTTGAGTTCTCTCAGCCAATTCAGATTCTTCCCCTGTTTTCAATTAGAGTGCTGAGCATATTTGCATAAACTTCATTTAAGGGACATGCAGCTCAGCTTTCCCAATTTAACACAGCTCGGCCTTATAAACTTACCTGCAGTAACTGTCTGAAATGGTGTTGTAGTTGCAACATCGTAACGTACATGTGAAAATGTACGTGTGACTCCAGCATACAATTAGCCTTTACTTTCTTGTCGATTGACATGCATATTTCTAACCATTTATAGCTGGTTTGAGCCATTCGTTATCCAGTGGTTGGATGAGAATGAAGAAGTGTCCCGAGACTTCCTACATGGAGCCTTAGAGAGAGATAAAAAAGATGGGGTAAGAAGATCTCACTTTGAAGCGGACACGAGCAAATCCTATGGATCATATTTATAAACATAATGCGTAACTTTGTTTTTTAATTTGCTGGTTCATTGTCAACATAACGTAGAGCATGAGTATATAAATATTGCTCCCATCGACTCTTTTTCCATCTTCTCCTGTAGTTCCAGCAGACCTCAGAACATGCACTGTTTTCCTGCTCTGTGGTGGATGTCTTCTCACAACTTAACCAGAGTTTCGAAATCATTAAGAAGCTAGAATGCCCAGACCCACAGATTGTGGGACATTACATGCGCAGATTTGCAAAGGTAATAATGACTACGTTCGTTTGTTGCTTCCTTTTTTTATTGTTTGTTGTTTTTGTTTTTCTTCTAAATCATCAGGTTCAGTACCTGTTAGTGTTTATTTTAGTTTTTACTCACTTTTACGTAATACAAACAAACAAACAAACATACCAAATATGAGAGAAAATAGCCATATACATGTAGGTGAACTTATGCCATGTATGTATTTTATGTTTTAATTAGTATTGTTTACTAAATCATTATCCATTACTATAGAAACACTTTGTGGTTGGGAGATAAAACCATGTATATGTTTTGGTCTTTACGGCAGCACCATTGCATGGATATACATGTTCTGGGTATACCCCCAATTCCCATTTTTTTCTTGGGAAATAAAAACAGAACTTGAAATGTGATCCTGTGGGTACCTTGCTGGGCCACTTCATGGGAGGAATCTCCTACTTACGTGCAATCCCTTTGTTTTTTGTTTTTTATTCTTGTTTGTAGGGATTTTATTGCCCTTATGAAGCTTACAAACCCAGACCTGCTTAAATTGAATGTCTCTCGATACTGCAATGCATTGGTCTACTGAAAGTTGGAAAAAGTACATAAAATTTAAAAGCTTGTTGTAATATTTAGGCCTAACATTTGCAAACCATTGGTTAATTTCTGACAACTCACAGCTTAGTGTATAATTTGGCTGTATATGTCTTTTTTACATAGCTCACTATTAGCTATTTTTTATATCACTTAACCATGTTGTTTTGTTGTACTATATATTTGTTTATTTATTTTTTTATAACCTACTAAATGTCTTTCTATTGAGTTCACATTCTTTCACTTTTCACTACCTTGGCCAATTAGTACATCACGATATTTACTTTGCCTATAAGATTTCAGGATTCAATTTTTTTTTTTAAAGCTTTATATTTTAAAGTGCCCAATTGATTTATAAAAAGCTTTGACGATGGATGTGACTAACTAGCGTACACTACAGATCTGTGTGACACATACTAGATGTGGTTTTTGTTTTTGTTTTGCATTTTAACTGTCTCTCTCTTTCTCTCTCTAATTTCTTGCTATTTGCAGACAATCAGTAACATTCTTCTACAGTACGCTGAAATAATCTCCAAAGACTTTGCTTCATACTGCTCCAAAGATAAAAAAGAAGAGAAAGTGGTGATGTATCTACTTTATAGCTTGTATTTAATTTGCAAATCTCGTGTTTTACAGATTCCAAGTAACAAACACCTATTTTTACCTAAAAAAAAAAGTATTGTTACAGGCAAACTTTGCACAGTTGTTTCTGGGGATATATATTGTTTCATACTGTTTATTTTCCCTGTGTTATAAGTGATCAATAAGCAACATGCGCCAGTGAACATATTATAAGAGTTTGTTTTATTCAGCATTGATAGCTGATACAAATTATTTACTAACTTACACTGGTAGCTGTTAGTCTGAGCATTCCTTTAATAAGGGCAAGTTTTCTTATATGGCTTGTTGTGTTTTATTTAGAGCACCTCTTTTTTAGGGATGTCATGGAAGATTAAACCATAAAGGGTCAACATTTTGCCATCATCACAGACTGGTCCCTTTTAAATGTCTGGAATACCTTGTATATTTAGCATTAGTACCTCTATACGGCCATACAGTTGACTACTGAGTTGGTCTTTCCATGTTTGAATATGATACCATCCCCATTTAGGACAAGAGAATAGAGAAAA
Organism: Pelobates cultripes; assembly: GCA_933207985.1. Taxonomy (NCBI): domain Eukaryota; kingdom Metazoa; phylum Chordata; class Amphibia; order Anura; family Pelobatidae; genus Pelobates; species Pelobates cultripes. The sequence continues at coordinate 30,071,258 of OW240916.1, forward strand.
ACTGTAATATCATGAGTCTTGATGATGGGGTTGAATACCAGTTTATTATGATGGCATATATTGTCACTGGTCCTTCAAGGGACGCTATATGCACTCAGGCCACTTCAGCTCAGTGAAGTGGTGTAGGTGCATATGCCCAGGTCCCTTGACCCTGCAAAGGTAATTATTGCAGTTTAAAAAAAAAAACTGTAATAAATACCTTTGTGGGTTAACTCCAACTCTACAGGCCACTAGAGCCACTAGAGGGACTTCATGGCTTTGATCACAGTCTGTAATTTGGTAAATCAATCATTATGCTAACCTCTGCTATGAAGAAAGTCAGGTCCAGGCACTCGGAATATTGCAAAAAGCAGATTTATTGGAACAAAGAGCAATGTTTTAGCCTGCACATTTGTGCTCCTTTTTTGCAATAAATCTGCTTTTTGCAATATCCTAAATGCCTGGACCTGACTTTCTTCATATCTGCTAAATTGGGATTTGCCAACCCTGGGGATGGAGGACCTGGATTGTATGCGACAGTGCGGGGCCTTTTTGTGTATACTACTAAACCTCTGCTATGAGACATTAAAGATGACAATGCCCATCAAAATGGCTCAGTTACGACACTTTTATTCAACATTGACATTGTGCCACATCTCTTACATTAAGAAGCCAAGCTTAGGCGATCACATTTATTAACACATAAACAGGACCATTAAACATCCAAGAGAACTTGGCATGTCACTGAAAACACATTTCTGATGTTTCAACTAATTAGCCAACACCTTGAAATTCGGAAACGTTTTGCACTCGAGAAGAACAAACACCTCCCCCGAGTCGATGACATACGGAAGCAACAACACAAAACTCATAATAACAAATCCTGGATAAACAATTAGAACAAATAAAGTTTAAATAAGCTTTTTTACACAATAGGGAACTTAAAAACACAAAAAAATGCATGTACAGTAAACACAACATTTCCATTTTGAATATCCTTAAAGAAATATTTGATATAGCTTTAGAGCTCTGTGATATTCTAATCTGCACACCACTGTGAGTTTTAATGGGGAGGAGCTCTGTGATACACTCATACAGACTGCACATTACTGTAAGATTTATTGTTGTGGAATTCTGTGATAAACTGATGCACAGCGGGGCTTTCTTTCCGCTGTGCAGCTCTGTAATACATTCATACACACCGCATATTACAGGTCAAAGTAATGTGCAAAACCCAGACCTCCAAAGCAATGCCGATCACAGAATTTTGTATCATGGATGAGTATCACGAAGTTCCAAACCACTAATCTTTGTGTTTGTACACGGTACTCTGTGTAAATGTAGTTTATGCAATGTTTAGGTAGTTGGGGGACACACAGCTAAATACACCTTTGCCTGTGTAAACAAAAGACCTTGCATCAGCTCTTAGCACAGTCGTATCAGAAGTATGGTTTAATATTTGTAAAAAACAGTAATAACATAGATAAAGCTGACGTTATACTTTTTTACGTTAACACTATACTTTTTAAAAACAAAAATTCTACAGCCATGCATCCTGATGAATAACATTCAACAGCTACGGGTCCAACTGGAGAAGATGTTTGAAGCAATGGGTGGGAAGGAGGTAAGACCTCTACGTCTAATTCGTCCAGTTCTCTCTATTGTCATTTTCATTCACCTGTCACTCTCACCATGTCTATTTAAGAGCAGCCTATTTATTGGAACATTTTACCATGTTTAAACGCCCTCTAAAATCAGGCTGGAACATACATTTAACGTAGTGACAGAGTTACACTGAAAATATATACGAATGTGTAATATGTCACACAATTTCCAAAATCAGCTGCCATGTAGGTGAAACAATTATAATACAACGGGAGTGATGAAACCATTAAAACTGGTGGCACATTAGTTCATTTTTTTTTTTTTATGTTATATATGCTCAGCTCATAGGCGTGAGATCGGTAAAATGCAAAAGATACAAAATAGACATAGAAATAAAGTTGTAAGAAAGGTAGAAAATAGACATAAGCAGACATTAAAACACATATCCCGAAAAATAAACCATGAGCCAAGGGTTTTATGATTGGATAAAGAGGAACTTTTCGAGGATTTCCTACTAGGGTCTGGCCTCGTATTGAGGCACTCTAAGCTATGTTAAATGTGCATTAGCTAACACGGTGGGGTCTTGCGGGGTAAAGACCATTTACGACCAGCCATTACATAGAGAAACAAAAACAATCATAAATAACACAAACTATTAGGAAAACAAATAAAATATCTGAGGTGGCATCCCGTTAGACCTCGTTGTCCTGCTGAGAGTGGCACAGGAGAGTAATTTGGCTTTAGAACAACAGGTAGTAACCTGTGAATGATTACATCTCTAAGTTACGTTAAACCATGCCTCTGACTTAAATCTATTAGTGAGACGGGAAAGGAGGGAGAATCTGGCTGATAGCCAGGGCTCATATGGGCGAAATATGCCTGCCCATGGACCTTAGTATAAAAAGTAGAAACTAAATGTTGAAATTTTTCTAAAATAGCCAAACATCGAACCGCATGGGACTTAATTCCTTGGCAAGTGAAGTGTAACACCAACCGCAAGGCCCAAAGTTTCAGGTCACATTCATTAATTTACTTTCCGTGTCCTACCTTTTTCTTTTTTTTACCTTGTTTCTTGTTTTGCCTCCTTAAGCTGGACCCAGAAACTAGCACCATTCTAAAAGATTTGCAGGTAAAACTCAACAAAGTCTTGGATAAGCTGAGCAGTGTATTTGCCACCAGGTGAGTGAAGATAAGACTATTATAGTATGTTCATCATGGAACATTGAGTTCTTGTGTGCGAGTTCTGATCTCTGTCTCGCTTTCTTTGTCTCTTTTCACCAATGCTTCGTCCACTCCTCAAACTTACAGTTTCCAGCCACACATTGAAGAGTGCGTGAAGCAGATGGGGGAAATACTCAGCCAGGTGAAGGGGACAGGCAACGTACCAGCCAGTAATTGCAGCAGTGTCGCGCAAGATGCAGACAATGTGTTACAGCCGATACTGGATCCTTTGGACAGCAAGTGAGAAGGATATATATATACTTGCTAGAGCATGATTTTACTGAGAGACACATATGAAAAATATATTCATTAGAATGGAATTGGTTAAATGTCAGTAATAGTGATGTCCCGAACGGTTCGCAAACTTGTCATCTAGTGGAATTTTTAAAGTAGTAACAAGATAAATATGTAACAAAACAGATTGAGAAGTAAACAAGATAAATATGTAACAAAACAGATTGAGAAGTAACAAAAGGTTCCAGCAATATAAAAACTGACTACAGGCTTTAAAGGAACATTGTAGGTACCATAACTATTTAAACAGGTTGAAGTACTTATGGTGTCTACATTTTGTGTCTATATGTTTTTCTTCAGATGTCTAAATTGTTTCTTCCGGAAATGGAAGAAAGATTACCATTTGTATTTTTTATCTATTAGTATTTTTTGTGTTCAACTCGTCTGGTTACAAATATGTGTCTGTTTGTCCACCCATTGTACAGCGCTGCGATATTTGTTGGCGCATTATAAATAATAATAATAATCTAATCCTACAATGGAATATATCCAGAAAATAAATTACTATTTAGATTTGTCATATCGTTCTCTGAATGAATGTTTGCGACTATTACTGACTAGTGATGTCCCAAACGGTTCGCCGAACGGTTCACCACGGACTCATCATTGAGTAAACTTTGACCCTGTACCTCACAGTCAGCAGACACATTCCAGCCAATCAGCAGCAGACCCTCCCTCCCAGACCCTCCCACCTCCTGGACAGCATCCATTTTCCATTCATTGTGAAGCTGCATTCTTAGTGAGCTGTCCAGGAGGTGGGAGAGTCTGAGAGGAGAATTCTACTGCTACTGATAACTGGAATATCTGCTTATTAACCAATTTGGTCAAGATTTCAATATTGAAGTCGTGATACCGTTCGGCAGCTACGTTCATCACCGAATCGTAATAATAACAAACGAAACATTATGACAAATCTAAATAATGGCCCCGGCCTACTGGATACCCGTGAATTAGGTAATGACCAGCCGGTACCAATAGCAACACTCACTGGCGTATAGGCAGACGCGCCGGTAGCCAGTTAGCACAAACTCCAGCAGGCTAAAAAAACTGCAATGGCATTTCACGACTGGCTGGTATCTGGCGCAGGCGCAAAATAGCCAGGCACCATAAGCCAAGCCTGTTTAAACTGTTCACTGCCACCAGCAATCAATTTTGCTGGAACGCTTTTGACCTGTCTGTTTTATTACATATTGTTAATTGATGATTAAAACTAGTATTTTAATTCCTAATGAATAGAAAGGGGTTAAAACTTTAGACTAAGATGGGCGAGAAATTCTTGATACTGGAATAATAATTGGATAATGGAAAATATGCAGTTGTACAATTTAAATTGCTTTCTTGTTTTTTCCTTTTACTCGATGAGTATTCTTTTTTTTTTTTCGTTTCAGCCTGACCCTATTTGCTAAGATTTGTGAGAAGACTGTACTGAAACGTGTTCTGAAGGAGCTCTGGAAGCTTGTGATGAATACTATGGAAAAAATTATTGTTCTTCCTCCACTGACAGACCAGACGGTGAGTCTTTACTAGAAACACACGTTCAGTCTACTGTGGAGGTCCATCCTAGCAGCTGGAGAAGAGACAAATGTAGAGCTTAGATATACAGATTGAGATCTTCCTGTCCATTGCACTTTTTACAAAATACAAAAAAAAGTCAATGTTTCTGTGCTAGTATAGCTTTAATTTAGACATAACTTGGTCTTTTTTTCTTTTTCCTGTGCCATTCAGGCACTATTTCTAATGTTACTGAAACCATCAGATATTGCCAGGTGGTGGAACTTCAGTATACCACACCACAGAGGCCTTAACCCCTTAAGGACCAAACTTCTGGAATAAAAGGGAATCATGACATGTCACACATGTCATGTGTCCTTAAGGGGTTAAAGGGATACTGCAAACACCATGACTACTTCAGCGATTTGAAGTGGTCATGGTACCTGGAGTCTGAATGTGCAGCGTTTCAGTAGGAAAAGCTGCACACACGGAGTTCAACCTGCCTGCTAGTGTAACTCCACCTCTTGCAGCGTCATTGGGGTGTCATCAGTCAGCCTGGAACTAGCGTTCCAGACTGGCTAACGTCAATTCTGTGCATATTTAATTCAGCAGGTTGTAGTGGTTATGCAGTAACTCTTTAATGACAATTCTACCTTGGTTCTAGCTTGCAATAGGAGGAACAGAAAGCAATCTTGCCACTTTCTGACCACTTATTCCCATTTCCTACATAAACCACATCTTTGCACTCTCTCTGATCAGGCAGCCTATATCTCAATATAGTCTTATTTTTAGGCTTTTGCTACCTCCTTCCATTTCTTATAAGATGATTTAAATCAAAGGAGACCAGAATTAGGAATGTTCCTCAAGTTCCTTCTGACATCAGAATTTGTGCACTTTCAGAGTTATCATCACATTAGAGTTGCTAAAAAAAAAAAAAGTCTTCCTGCAAAAATGAAATATAGTAAATGTTACAGTTTGTGGGTTTAGCACAAATGAGCTTTTTCGTATTCATGCTGTGTGTAATAAATGTAGGGTTTCTTGTTGTGTTGCGACAATGGGTAACTCCCTCTTTTCCACCTTGACTTTTTTGACCCTGAAATGTACAATCACCTGCTCAGTTTTCCAAAATTAAGTTTTTTTAGAGAATAATGTCAATGTCTCCTTCTAAGGATAATTCCCATTACTGTATTTGGCATTATTTTAACAACCTTCTATGCATAATATTGCTATTCCTTTACATTTAATATATGGACAGCTTAGACGTCTCAACTTTTTCTTTCAATTTATCTGCTTGACATTGGTGTAGGAGTATAGGGAGAAGAATAAAACTATATTTAGTTTTATTGTTCTTGCGATTGCATTATATTCCCTTGCTTGTGTTTTTATTTGTTACATAATATTAATTTTGTATCTTTTATATATACTTTAAGAATTGCTATATTATTTTTTTAGAGGAAGTATATTTATTCTCATTGTGTGTACTTAGATTTAACCACTTAATGAGTTATTTTCATACAAGCTACTACCCTTTGTTATTAGGTTTATTAACCCAGGATCTAATGTTTTCTAAAGGTTCATGAGAACCTGCTAGCACAAGGCTTTCCGGTTTTAACATTAGGAACCGAGATAAACTAATGCATATGGACTATTGTAGTGTGAGAACCCTGTATGGTAAAGATGGTTTAGCCTTGTGCGAGCTCTCACTGCTATAAACTGTATTGTGGCCAACCTTCCAGTCCGTAACCTTACCCACTAGGTACTATACATTCTTAAATATTATGACGAATACAGTCTCTTTTATTGTGCTACAAATTCTCTCTGTACACAGCACAATGGCTTAAAAATTATTGATAAAAAAAGTTGCTACGCTTTATATACCCATCAGTACACTTTAGGTGTCAAATGTGTCACGTTCCTTAACACTATCAAAACTATGAATGTGTTGTCTAGAAATGGATGTGAATAGCTGTGTCCATGTGTGTTACTACAGTATGTCTGTCTTTGGTTCAGTTATGTAAGACTAGCCAGGGTTCCGGACAGGCAGCTATGAATCAGCAACAGTAGTTTAACAGTGGATTAGGTCAGGCAACTTTGGTTTGGTAATGTTAGACTAGCCAAGGCTCAGGAGCAGAGAAAATTATCTACTTTTAACAGTCAATATAAAAATGTCACTGTTCATTATATCCACACTATAATGATGGGAAAATGTAGTGCCATTATGTTTCTGTTGATAATGCTGTCACAGAGTGGGCTTTATCCTGTGAACTTCCTAAGCCTAAACACCCACTATCCTTAAGTCCCTCCTATCCTCTAGACCAAGCATAGGCAACCTTCGGCACTCCAGATGTTTTGGACTACACCTCCCATGATGCTTTGCCAACATTATGGGTGTAAGAACATTGTGAGGGATGTAGTCCACAACATCTGGAGTGCTAAAGGTTGCCTATCCCTGCATCTAGACCAATCATAAAAGATTTCAAGGGAGGGCGTGGCTGAGCCACCAAGGAAGATGGCTGCATGAGCGTGTTACTCCTTCACAATTCTCCTTGCCTACAGAGATAATGGGGAAGTCACAGAACACTCTGAGAGTTTATTGATTCCTGGAACCCAAAATACCCGACCTGACCCCCTCCTTGCCCCATCACCTGATGACCATGCCAGAACAGGGCTCAAGGTCTGACTTAGTGACTGGCCCGTCCTTGCCACACCCCTCCTAGAAAGAACAAGATTACCCAGGGACTGCTGACTGGCTAGCCCTAGTAAGAGCCTTATCCACAAAGGTCAACCTAAGAGAGGTGAACACAGTGTTCCAGACCTCCATTAGGACTGACCTACAATTTATCTGGGATGATATCCTTAGGCCTTAACGACTACGTGGGCAGCTGGAGGTGGACCAGTCAGCCATGACAGATACACTTGCTTGCCTGACAGAACTACTCCAAAAAAAGGCCCACCCCGTAGCGAACCTAGATAATAGGAGCCATCACAGCAACTTACGCCTCAGTGGACTCCCTGAAGTGAAGACTTGCCATCAAAACTGTGAGACACACTTAGAGAGATATTTAACAACCTACTGGGCGGAGAGTTTCATACTCAGATTGGATTTGTGAGAGCCCATAGGGCCCTAAGACCACGAAGCCCACCTGCTGACCCTCCAAATGATGTGATTTGCTGCATGGCCAACTACGTACTTAAGGAGAAGATCTAGAAATACCTTAGATTTTACCTAGCAGGGCTTCACTCTTCAACCCTTTCCAGATGTGTCTCTGGCAACACTATGCTGCAGACGAACTCATTCTGCTACTGCCCTCTTTTAACATGTGCTGCACGGATCCTCTGGACTTTTAAATCCTGCAGAGCACAGGACAGGTGATGGTGGCTCTTCCCCAGTGACTCTGGAGATGCAGACTCCAGGCATCGAGACCAGCTGGTACTCTGGCTCAATCATAGAGGTCGAAGAGTAGAGCCTCCCAATCCCTTATGCTTTTAGCTGTATATAGTTACTTTTTGCCATTATGTTCTCTATACATTTGCCTCCGTATTGCAATGTCTGGTTTTGCATAGAATGGGTAACGTAATGTGAACACAGTCTATAGATAACCTTATGTTCAATTCCAGCTTTAAATAGCTAAGTATCTTCTCATATTTCCATAATAATAGAATGCCCGGGTTAGGAAACCTGGGTCTGCGAACCACAGATACATAGGTACAGGAGTTGCAAAAGATGGGGGCGCAGTCATAGTTTGCGATTGTTTATACAGTCATTGACCTCGACAGACCAACAAAGTGTAAGGCTAAGCCCCAACCTGACCTCTCAAGCTATAACATCTATAGTGGTCGTTAGATACATAGAGATTATAGAGCAGAACTACTAACTTTATGTTTAAGTTAGGCTGTATATAGTTACATTTTTCTATAATTGTTTTTATAATAATGTGCACAGATCACAAAATTCGGGTTTGCAAACTAAAGGAAGAGAGGCCCACATGAGGTAAAGATGAGGGTTTTGAAACCCGAGACCCTGATAGGTAAACGAATGAGGAATGATAACCTTAAAACCTCCGCTGATAAACAATAAAAATTAGATGAGATTAGAAAATAAAATTATTGTAATAAAGCTGTACATTTCAAAGCAGCATCATTGCAGTGCTTTTATTTTTATTTTTTTTAAGCATCAGTATTTTCCGCAAACCTTTTACATGCGAAATGGAACAAGTAATAAGTCGAAAACAAGGATGATCAGTGTAAGGTAATCCGTAACCATTTATTAGAAACCACAAAGATTTATCAGAGTATTCTCCACTCCCCACAATATCTTCATCTTGATTATTATTATTATTGCCTATGGTTATGTGGTTGGATATTATGACTTTATGATAAATAATCCTTTTATTTATGTGTAGACCAGATCAAATGTACCAGATCAATTTTATTTTTACAGATTACACGTGTTGATCATTCAGACCTTGTCCTGTATCTCAAGTGCCTTCCCATTCATATTAGTTTGTTTTACTCAGTTTCTATATTGAAATTGGTAAAAAGTTTAAGAAAATATAATTTTAATGGGACCAATAGATGGCTAAACTATGGGGCCAGCCGTTGTTGATGTTTGCATATTTTTTAAGAAACACGACTTGCATTATTAAGATAAAGAATGCACCATTAAGTCCTAAGAATTGGTAGTTCAGCAGTGATGTCAAATAGTGTTAGACATGCACTCCAAACTATTATGGTCAGCCATATCCCTAAAACATCTCTAATACTAACCCTAACACACATTAAAGGGGCATTCCAGACCCCTAAAGCACTTCAGCTTGCTATAGTTCATCATGTGTGACGAGCGCATCCTCTTTTTTTCATTTTACAAACAGTGCAGGTTTCGATAGAAATTGAGGCTTTTATAAATTAACCTTGTTACACCCCCTTGGCTGTCAATCAGACAATATGTTCAGTTACTTCCTGGTTTAGTTAGCTCAGTGGAGCTAAACTCAAGAGGCAGCAATTGCCATTTAAATAGAAAAGAGTTATTTAAAAACATATATGAAACAAGACAAAACACTAGGTTTGAGTTTAAACATGATTGAATGTATTTCTGGTAAGAGCCTACAGGTTAAAAAATGTTACTTAATAAAAAAAAAAAATCAATATTTTGTGAATTTTGTATTGCTGTGTTAAAATTATAATTCAGAATAGATTATTGGTGCAGTATTCTTTACATTTTGATTGGGTGGTATTGCATTGAGATCTGTTGACAAAAAGAAAATAATTTTCTAGTAGTAAATGGCAAGACAGTTTTTTTTCCTTCTAATTCCACGTTAGTCAGGTCTACTTGACACAGACACAGACTTAGTAGGATCCCTAGCATGTCAGTTAGAAAAAGCACTGTACAATATCAAGAGCGTAGATAGCAGAGATAACTGTATCAAAATATATATAGAGCCCTATATATATGATTGGGCTAGAAAATTGTTCCTTTGCATTGGCAGAGTTTATAGGCGCATGGATAGTTGACAATAAGCTATTGGTAACACATAACTCTGTGTAATGAATTCTGACTGTACTTTTCCTCCTCTGCTCACCGTCCATGCAGATGATAGTAAGTAGTTATCTTGTGTTTCTGTATGGCCTCAGTTAGCTGGTCCTTGTCGTATGTGATTCTGCTCCTTGTTCTTACCTCTGCTCTGGTGGCCCCTTTTATGTCTGTATCAGCTGGCAACTGGTATCTATTGTACTGTCAACTTTGTCAGTGCTGGTGCATGTGTTACTGCATTTTGTAGCTAAAACACTTGTGGTTCTGTCCACTTTCAATCCATCCTTTCTACGCTAGTTCTTCCTTTAGAGATAAAAATTCTGTATTCAAGCATTAAAATAGAAAAATATTTTGGGATGCTCAGATTTAAACAGAGCATGATGCAGTATTGAGTCATACAATACTTATACTTAGGTACTTTCTAAACTTAGACCAGACCCTTACGTCTAATTTTGGAAAAGTCAAGAGAAACAAAACTGTTGCAAAAACCATAATTTCTAAAAAAAAAATCTGTTTGTTCTTATTAGCTGAAATGTCATTTCATACAATGACGTCCAACGTATGCAGTGTTTACACGCTACATATACGTATATTTTGTTCAGGAATAAAAACCCTTATTTAAAAGTGAGTAATTAGGTAAATAAATATCACCATTTACACAACACTAAGATGAGGCAGTTGGATGTAAATCGTTTTCCATGTGAGAGGTAAATTATTGTTGTATTTAGTTCTAAGAATAAGTAAAACATGTGATTTCCTTGTCACAGATAATCTCAAACTAGGAGCGTTTCATGATACATTAATCATGTGTTGGTAGATAGAGCTAGATAGATATAGACAGATAGATAGGTAGGTAGATAGATAGATAATAGGTAGGTAGGTAGACAGACAGACACACAGACACACAGACAGACAGACAGATAGATAGATAGATAGATAGATAGATAGATAGATAGATAGATAGAGTTTAGAAGGCAGAACTATATAAAATTACATTCTCAAAAGAATTATACAAAACAATAAAATTCTTGCAGCACCCGTTATATTCTGGTAAAGGGATACAGGGGACTAAACATTGAATCATTTATTTATATAGATAAATAGCCTACATCAGAAATAGGTGTCCTTGCCTTTGTCAGCCTCCTGTGCCTTCTCTGCTGTTACTCCTTCTGTCTCCTTGCCCTGACACGCACGCTGTCTGTGTGACACGCTTACTTCATTGTCTTGTCTTTAGTATGGTCTAATTGCCAGATTTCACACTTAGTGTAACAGAATAAAAAACATTCTCTATTACGCATTCACACACTATCTAAAGAAAAGCACTCTTTGTATCCGTGCATAGTAACCCTTTACTTGCAATCATGTATCAATAAAAAGAAATTCACTCTACTCCTGTATATCTTCCATTATTGTTCTCATACCGCCTGGGTGGACATCCTCACCCTTCAAGCTCGTGTTTCTCAGTGCATTGGTCTATCATTTACATTTTATATTCTATGCTTAAAACGCACTCCTCACAAGTGCATATTCATTCACGCTTATTCAACTATGGGTACCCTCACCCAAAATTTTTGGACAACAAGCCATCTTCCTTCTTAACAAATGTTCACACTTGCTGACATACACTTGTGTGTCACACATGTCCCGGAGCAGTGACCGACTCTGACGTGTTTCTGCAGGGAACGCTGCTGAGAAAACATGGGAAGGGCCTAGAGAAGGTAAATGTGTATACAGACGCATTCCCTGTGTGTATTGCAAGATTGAAGAGCGTTAAATAGCTCGTCAAGTCAGCAGGGCACTGCAAGAGTCCAAACAGAGCACTGGATAGACATGAGCATTCCATGCAGTGTGGTTCTTTGCAGAGCACTGCAAACTAGAGCTATTTAGAGTAGAAGAAATGAGGAAACTTGAGATGTGTGTGGGTTTTTAGCTGTCTGGTATTGTGTAGTTTTGCACTGTCGAAACGATATGTTTATAGTTTGTGTAAATATGAATTTTGGTATGTATTTGTCTAGTGTGTGTGTGTGTGTGTGTGTGTAGTTGAGTAATGTGCATTTAATCTTTGTAGTTTGTCTAATAGTAGAGATGTATTTCACACCCACACTCATATTTTAATCACGCAATTCTCTCTCCAGAGCAGGGTGAAGCTGACGTACCATGCAGATGTAAGGACACTGTGTGTCTGTCTGTCTGTTTGTCTGTCTACCCTTGCTCCTCTTATTCCTCCTAAAAACCCCAGTCCTATCTCTGTGTCCAGTGTGACTCTCTCAGGTGTTTCCTGACTGTATTCACTTTACTGGTGATGTTTCTCCGTTGTTAAGGGATTGTGTCTTGGTAGATAGCAAGTTAACCTCACCTCCTTCAGTCTTGCAATACAAAGACATGGAAATCTACCACTGAAATATACTGAAGGATACAATGTAGAGTAAAAATTTATTCTGTTTCCCCAGCCATACAGTGTGAAACGGGTATAGTCAAATATAGACATCAGCTCCCACAAAGTGGACTATAACTAGATATAATCCCTCCTAGCACTGTTTATGGTTGGCAAACAAGTGATGGAGTTGTATTCCAATAAGAGCTGTAAGTCTGTTTTTGATTACCTGGTTTAACATAGGTTGAGTTGGGTTCTAGTTGACTTAATGCACTCCATTATACACAGATGCGCAGAGAGAGGCGGTGGTGTTAAAATGATTACAGAAAGCGTGCTAGTTATAGAATGGTCACATGTTACAAAGGTCAAGATTAAGTGGAAAACTACAACACAGATTAGAAAAATGAATTGTCTTAAGATGCTATTTCCTTCCTGCACTGTCTTGTGTGTTGCTGTCTGTGTAAAAGTTTTGTCTTTATAAAAAGGACAAATGATTAATGTTCTCACAAATGAATGAAGAGATTATATATGGATGGAATGGAGCAAATAGGAATATTGTGGGTGGAGAGAAGTTGCATTGTAAGGATTAGACTGAGACGTTCTACACCAGTTACATAGTAATCGAGATTGATAAAAAGATTCAAGCCCGTCCAGTTCAAATAAATCCCAGTTTGAAGTGATGACCAATTATGCCACATAAAGGGTGGGAAATCCTTTTTGTCTCCATAATGGCAATCAGATTTCTAGCTTAAAAACCTGCTCCAAAAAAAGTCAAGGCCTTGGATATATAGAGTGACAGAAATTATAGTAGAGTCGAATTATACAGAACATGGAGGCCTATAAGGAACAAGGAGGACTATAAGGCGCAACCAATATAGTGCAGGAAAAGTCATTTGTGAAACAATATGCTTTATAGAAAGTTTATGTGTAGATTGCAAAGAATAATAAGATTAATTTATATTGAGTTACATATAGAGAAAGTGATATATAGACATGGGACATTTATATATGTTTTACTCAAGATATTGAGTCTCAACCTTGGTGGGCTAGACAAAGATACAGCAGAAGATGACGTCCATTGTTCTAGATAATCTATAAATAACAAACATATTATGGAGAGGGGTTATTTGGAGTAATAAAAGTTGTAGATAAAAAATCTATCCAGTAATTACAGTAGTCACAGGGAAGAAATATACAGCACTCTATAGTATAGTTAGTATAGTCAAAGTTTATAAAATACGGTGGTCTGAAATGGGTAATTTTGTGTTACTACAACCTATCACAAAATTATGTATTGTTTATTAGGATAAATTATAAAGAGGGGTTCTATGGTGACGGAATAATTTTGGGAGGCCATATGAACATGAGATTTATATGGTTAGACTATTTAATTGTCTAAAAGTTTTCTTGAGGAAAAGCTATTTGCTCCACACACAAATTCCATTAAGCCTGTTTTTGGATTCCCAAGCAAAATCTGTCTGTATGTGATTTGTAACAGTTTTGTATGAATCTGATTTCTTACAGGGGTCCCATCTCATAATGAATGCTGCCAATCAGCTGGGACAGCTATCTAAACTCAAGGTATGAGTGCAATCGGTTTTCATTAGTGTATCACTTTCTTTCTAACCGTGTAATGAAATAATCTTAATGAAGCTAATGGCACCCACCAACGGGTACTGTAGTAATATGATGCGTTTGTGATTTGGGTTTTCTTATAGGATCACATGGTTAGGGAGGAGGCAAAGAGCCTGACACCAAAACAATGTGCAGTGGTGGAGCTCGCCCTGGACACAATTAAGGTAATGAAGTGTGCCATGGAACCTGTAATGAAGGCACTTCATACTTAGTATACAGTATATCTATTATTTTCCACATGTGACAATGTGACTGTTTGTTTTGTGCATATTGCTCATGTCATCCTGAGACTTCCTATAGTAAATTAAAGGAATTGCTACGTTTGTGGCTTTTATGCATCTCTAGTTATAATATATTTGTCTCACTAGAGTCCATTCCTTTCATGATCAAGGATAGCAGTCATGTCATCAATCCACTTGGTCCTGGAGTACTATTTTATTTTGTTCTGTAGTTGGGGTTGTCAGAACCCCCTTTCTGTGTCATTGGAATTTAGTATAATTACTATATTATACCTCATTATATAGTTTATACTACTAACACAAACAACCAGTTTTATTGACTTTTGTGTGTCTAGAATTACATTACTCTTTGTTATCTTTTGTGAGTACAGTTACTTAAACTAAACTCGTTCGTGTATCGTATACATCACTATCCATTGTATTGTCTTGTGTGTTTTTTTTTTTGTTTTTTTTCAGCAATATTTTCATGCTGGAGGTGTTGGTCTCAAAAAAACATTCCTTGAAAAGAGTCCAGCACTGCAATCCCTACGCTATGCACTGTCTCTATACACACAGGCTACCGACACACTTATCCAAACCTTCGTCCAAACACAGTCTGCTCAGGGTAAGGTCCTCTTATCATTCTCTGTTTATAATGTTGGTATTAGTGATCTCCGATGTGTGTGAGTTTGGGATCAGGGGAAAGAGTTATGACAATGTTAAAGGTAGGAAATTATGAAAAGAAAACAGATTAATTTGTGTGTGTGTGTGGGTGGGGGGGAGAATTAAAAATCCCCAAGAGGGCGCTTCTCTTTGTTTGACATAAGTACGGCTGGTTGCTGCACCAGGGTAAGCAAATTAAAATTAAAATGTGTGTTCGGTCCTTGAGACTATCGATTTTTATATGTAAGATTATAGAAGAATCGACCAGCAACTAAATTGAGCAATGTAACATACTTTCACTATGTGAACATGTTTGAGTTAAGTTTTTGATGTTGTCCTCCTGTCATGTCCAGCTCCGCATGTCTAGTACAGTGTTGCATTTTGGGCAGTGTTGTACTGAGTATCACTGAGTAACTCCAGCAGACTCCTTCCCCCCTTTAATAATGGTACTTATGTAAGTCACTATAGCCAATACGTTGCTATAGGCTGGCTGCATAATGCTACAAAGCACAGGGCTTAATCGCACTCTGTCAAAAAGAGAAAGCAGTTTGCAAAATCAAGGTATTTCGTTCACTAGAAATAAGAGGTGAGGGAGTACAGAGTTTGATCAGTTGGTGTATGTGGGGCATACCCTGTAAGTCTTAAAAGGTTAGATTGTACACATTTTGAAGTGTCATTTATGGGAACCGATTTAAAAAAGTAGCACATGGCACGTACGTTGTGAATGGGCATTAAATCATTCCTCCCTATCAGTCTTCATTGTATTCACACACTCACACCTCCATACTGAAACAACAGAGCGTTGATTTAATAGAGCCTTTTGCTATTTGCTTTTAGTGTTGCAGAGGATTTACTTATGACAAACACTACTTACTAGCTGGTGTATCTCTGCTGCTACTCAAGAAAAAATATGGCTTCGATTTGGAGCAAATTTGTTTCATGGCAATAAAGGTTGGGTCTAAACATAAACCCAGTTTGGTATCCTCAGTCCACGTGAAGACCATCAGATGCAGAGGTTCAGAGATATATGCCAAGGTTTCTTGCCAAAAGTGGGTAACAAACAGATGACCTATTGCCACCCTCTTAATTCCATTTTTTTCTGTGAAGTGAGTTAAATGTACTTTTCTGATCTTGGCTTCAGCTGAAACAACCCAGCCGAGATCCATCATTCTCTGCAGTTGAACACACACTACATATGGCCCTTGGTTGGTTTTCTATGCCCCCTCCCACCACCACCACTACCACCGCCACTAGCAATCTGCCAGCCTTTTGTTATATCCCATTATTTTCTTAAAATGTCTAATTCAAACATTGAGAAGGTTGTGCAGCAAACCTCGTCATGGATGTTTGCAGATAGAGCCAAACTGTCCACAATTGGATCACACGTTAAATTGAGCCTTTAGTAGCTCTTTTTTGTTCATTTGCCATTCAAATGTTCAAGTTCCATTCCAACATTGTATGTGCGTGGGGATATATTTTACAGAGCCAATAACAAATAGCATTATTTAAAGCCATATTGGGTCAGTAGAGCAAAATTGGAAGAAACAAAGATTCAGGAAGAAGTTAATTAACAGTTGGTGATGTGTGGGTGTGTTATTGGAACATTATAACAGAAGAAAATGCAATGCACGATTAGCTTCCAAAAATAGATCACTGTGAATTGGGAAGTGGGGTAAATGTAAATGAAGTAGGTGTAAGAAACTAAAAACCAAAAAGAAGAAAATAAAGTCTATGACAGCTTCAACAGACCACGCTTGAGCACATTCTAAAAGGTCTTGACCAGGCTTTGGAACAGGAAAGATGCATGCCTGGAGAGATCATTAGAGCAATACAGAGAAGTTAAGCTGGAGGCTTATTAACATATTAATACAAGAAAACATTCTAAACACCAATATATTTAATATTTTATATGACCCATCTCGACTTTCCTGAATTCCAAGTTTAGTGAATAAACTCCATACAGTAACCACACAAGTTTCATGCAAACCTGAAAAGAGTATTTGCAGTAGATTTGTGCACTCAGTTTGAAGCAAATCCTGATTCAATTTTGGGCAACTAGCAGTTCATACGAACTTCAAAACACCAAATGGACATATCACAAAAGAAACTAACTGGGCAATGGAAGAGCCATTTTGTTTGTTTGGTGATTCAGAATTCTGTCTATGGCTCCAGAAAAGCTGAGGTTGAATAAAGAAGAGGTCAATTTATTTAGTTTGGCATGACGGACAAGAGGACTGCTCAATGATGTTGGCTGTGTCTCCTATCCAATCAAGTGGTAGGAAAATAAGATGAAGAATGGAAAAAAAGATGATTAATAGTTAGGGGGCTGCCACTAAATATTGATTTTATTCACCGATCAAATGAGAAGTGACCAACAGAGGGAAGAAAGGAGGAGAAGTAAGAATTATATATGCTAATAGGTGCATTTCTGCACCATTTTGGTTAACTAAATATTTTTTTTCGAAATAACCACATGGAGGAAGTTTGTCCGAAACAAAGTGCCACATGGAAGAAAGTCACTTCATCCGAACCAATATTTTTTTCAGACAAATCGATTCTGACAGAGAAAACTTATTTTGCGCGTGCACAAGTCTAAGTAGTACAAAATGAAAGAGGTGGCTCACATCCAATTACTTTTTTTCTATATGATCATTTTTGTGAAGTCTTTATTTTATATAAATTTTATTATTTATTTTTTTTCAAATAATTTAAGTTTTTTTTTTTTATTGATTTGTTTAGGCATCAGTTTTAATGCATAACTTTAAAAATGTAACAGGGAACCAACTCAATTGTGAAATATTGAATAACAGCTAAATTAAATTGAACTAGATTAACCTTTTCTCTTATTGCCGATGTTTGCAATGTTTAGTGTGCAGTTTCATTAAATGTTTAATTGGAAATAAAAATAAATTTTGTGGAAATATATGTTTTGCAAATGAGATCTGGGGTCATTAGTGAGCAAACAGTGTGTAAAAAAGCACAATGATTGTGAAACATCTTTGTTTTTTATATGGCACAGTAATGGGGATTACATTTGTCCATGGTGCATGTATATAAGAATATATATTATTCCCTTCTAATATACCCTGGATCCCCTTCCTTACACCTCTCCCATCTTTTTCTATGTCTCTTTCCTTCTTTACTCTCAGTTCATGGTGGAAAAGGTATTAGGTTTACACTTAGTGAAGAGATTTATCCAGAAAAGGGTATGTTGGAGCATAAATAACTGGGAAGCATGTCCTATCCTGCCAGGCGAGGGGGCCCTGCATTGCTCCACCCCTAGCTGGGCCTCCTTTCTGGTTGCAAAAAAGGTTAAGGGGACAGTATGTTGAATCTTCAGTCCCACTTGGCAGTCTATATATTTAGTAGCATGATTTTAAGTGCAATTACCTGGATTACATCTATTTTCAGATAGTAGGGGCAGTAAATTTATGCAATATTCTCCAGTTTAACCAGTTTTTTTTAATTTCAACAACCATATCTAGTTTTGGGAAGGAAAGATGAGAAGTTCTCAAAGGGAATGCCCCTTACTTATATAAAAAATATCTATATACTTAGAAACATGTGTTGCTAGAATGATACCACACTGATTACAATAAAAAAATATGCTACTGCTCTGACCAGACCAGGTGGGACTGAAGTATTTACACTATTCCTGCCAGTATCGCATCTTGGGCACGTTGTAGGGTATCCCCATCCAGGATTGAATGTGGTCAACAAGATAAGCCATAAGACTTGGCAGGATGATCCCTTGCTTGTGAAAAGCATGCAATGCATCATAATAATTGGATACATTTTAGAAGTAGCTGCTCCAATTATGGCTGCTCATTTAATTTCTTCCTTAAACCTGATCTTACTAATAAGCCTTACTAAGACTGATATATGTCAAATATACCCAGTTCAATTTGTGAGAAAATGGGTCAGATATCTTATGGTCTTTATTTTATGATCTATCAAAGGTTTGAGGGAAGGCACATCACACCAGGCTTCTGAATGGGCTTACGGGTTGGGGAAGATGAAACATGGTGAAATTATACATTGGTGGGAGGAGAAATGAGATGCATGTTGCACCGGGATAGCATGCAGAGACTGCAGGTGTCTTAAAACGTCCTACAAACTTGCCCTGCAGAGGTTGAGTTGCAAGTAGGATGGTAAATCAATTCCTAGGGATATGGATCCTCCCCTTTCAAATGGAGTGACTGCTGGCAGGAGTAAATACATGGTAAAAAGGGTATATAATGTTTTGGGCATGTCCAATCTAGTTCTTAGCCCTCAGATTTTCAGTTCTACAGAGACCCTGCCAGCAGTTAAGCTAATGAATATGATAGAGATTTAGTTTGAAGTAATTGTGTTGACTCTTACTCTTGCATCTTACCAGGATCCGGAGTGGATGATTCAGTGGGAGAGGTTTCTATCCATGTCGAGCTGTTCACTCACCCAGGAACGGGGGAGCACAAGATTAGCGTTAAAGGTAATGTAGGGGAGGCAGATCACACAATGAGGATGCAAGCACATAGATCTGTATATTGCAGGAGAAATTAAATTGTTTGGTTATCAAACATGAACATGGTGGTAACTTTTCATAACTACATACGAGTTTCAGGTGTGCCTTGCTGACACTTTATTCATTAAATTCTTATCCTTTCTCTGTTCCTCCAGTTGTTGCAGCAAATGACCTGAAATGGCAGACCTCTGGGATTTTCCGTCCTTTCATCGAAGTAAACATGATTGGTCCAAATTTGAGTGACAAGAAGAGGAAATTTACAACCAAGTCCAAGAACAACAGTTGGGCCCCAAAATACAACGAGAGCTTCCAATTGTGAGCATACCTCAGTCATACTCAATTTGCTAAATGTAGCCCACACTCTGGCAGAGAGTGCCTTGCCTTCATAAGCTTGTTATACATAACATAAAGTCTTCCATGCATTTATTTAGAACGTACCGGGTGTCACGTTGTAATACCCCAAAATGCAGAGTTTAGGACAGCAAGGGACAAAGCCAAAGGTCAATACCAGAATATAATATTAAAACCATAATAGGGCACAGTGTGCAGTGCTAAGGAGGTTTAAATACCTTCAAGTAACATTTGATTGGTCCACATCATACCTGCACCCCCAAAAACTGCGTGCATGGGGGCACCGGAAATGACTTGGTGCTCTCATTGCCCCTTCAAGAGTGTGCATGTGATAAGAGCAGTGCTCTTAGTAAAAAGAGGCGGACTGCACGACCATTCATTATGGCTGGCTCCTACCACCTGCTCACGAGTGGCACGGCTCGAGTAGAGAATTCTGGCCAACTTGAGGACCGGGTGAGTAGCGTCACACCATGATGTTGTACTGAAATCTAACGATCCTTATTCAGCAACCCATTGATTTAAAATGCATATATCCGTGATTGCATGTATCGTGGTGTATGATATATATGTTACTGGATTTATCTGGTATATCAGTTGCTCTCTATATTCTCCAGCAGTAATGTTTTATTTGCAATAGTGTATTTTCCCCAAAATTTGGACTGCTGTGCTCCACCCAGCAAACCAACATTAAAGGAATAGTAACCAAAAAAGAGTTTAGGTTTTCACTGCAATGAGGGCATTCCTGGTGGCAATATTTTGCATTCCAGAATACAGATGTACCAATTTCTGGGCAAAACTATGTGCAGGGAGGGAAGGGTACTCTCCAAGTTCCTTGCTATATAAAGTCTGATCACTATGCAAATCCTGTATACCAAGGATAGCTGGTGATTAGAAAGGTTGGAGAGTGGGAAACACCATTTAACCCCTTAAGGACACCTGACATGTGTGACATGTCATGATTCCCTTTTATTCCAGGAGTTTGGTTCTTAAGGGGATAAGAGGGCAATGGTATCTTGCATTCATTTATAAATGTCTTGAAATAACAGATGTTGGGACATAACTACCAACCATGAAAAAGTATAGAAAGAGTACATCCATGTTTTTTACCCAGACTCAGTGGATTCTGGTCCATAGAGACAGGAGGAGCTGAGAAATATGTCATACTTGTCCTGCAGTGTCCTCCCCCCCTTTATTGAAGCCTGGATGTGCTGGTGGGAGATTTAACAAGTCATCGAGTCACAATTTTTTTTGACATTGTTGAAAGACTCCCCTCTTATATGTTTAGTCTATCAGGATTTCTGCTATAACCCTTTGGCTTTACATATTTGCCACCAGACCTTGGACACCGTTGAAGACAGACCTTTCATTTGATTACAGCATTACAAAGTAAATGCATTATATAGGTTTATGTTGTTGAACTGGGCATGATGTCTCATTGCGTCAGAGATTGAGTACATGGCGGGTATGAGAGCAGAGGCCAACAAGTCGCGGGGCAAAGAATAGCTTCTGCATTAAATTAGAATCTGGATCTTCATGTATAGAATAGAATATGAAAACTGTCATATCTACATTCCATTTACCCTTTTTTGCTCTTCTCCTTTTTTTTCTCTCTACTCTATAGTACTCTGGGCAGTGAACACGGTCCTGAGTGTTATGAACTGCAGGTGTGTGTCAAAGACTATTGTTTTGCGCGTGAAGACAGAACAGTGGGTACAGCTGTAATGCAACTGCGAGACCTAGCGCAGAAAGGTAGCTGTGCGTGTTGGCTTCCTCTGGGCAGAGGCATTCACATGGATGACACGGGACTGACCATCTTACGGATCCTGTCGCAACGGAACAACGATGAGGTGGCCAAGGAGTTCGTCAAACTCAAATCTGACACCCGTTCACCTGAGGAAGGCAGCTAAAGCGTTTTGGGTCTGTTTGTTATCACATCCCATTGAGATCTAGCTAACCCTATTCACTGCCTTGCGTCCCAGGCCCAAACTGTATATAGTTAAAATATATATGGCGAAAGAAAAGAGAAAATAAAAAAATGAAAACACATATTTAACCAGGTCACTGCCGGCAGTGCTCCTTAAGCAGACGTACTGCTCTGCCTGTCACTACACAAGGATGGTACCTTACTGGCAGTGACAGGGTTAATTTGTGCACAAATATTAACACACACTAAGGGCTTTGTTCAAATGTGCCATTGTGTCAATGCTCCCCCTGCTGTACCATATAGAGTTGATGAGGTGGGGGAGCCTAATTCTTTCCTTGTGTCACACTCTGTGGTGTGTTTTAACAGCACCCTAGCAGTCGGAAGATTAGCAATTTGAGGGGGTGAAATTAGCCCCTTACCCCTCCCCCATGGCCTGTTAAAGTTGCCTGCACCCCATCCCTGCTGTGTATATAGGATTTCCCTGTACCAGTGTCTTATTCTGTGCAATGGTGCTGCATGGGTATTAGTTTTATAATAAATAATGACTATAAACCCAACCCTCAATACTCATGGTAGGTCCTGTTCACCTCATGCCTGGCCTCCTGTACTGGATCGGCTGGTCGCCCACTTGCACAGTGTAGCCAAGAGGACACTGCCAGTTGCCTAAATGTCAGAGTTTGTTTTTCCCGAAAACTGCCCAATACTTCCAGCACGGAAAGAGATTAAATGTAACCCTCTACACCGCCTCCCAACCCCCCGCCCCCGGGCAGCAAGGGCAAACCATTCTCCACACCTGCACAAGGGATTGAAATCCCATCCTTTTTTTAAACAATTGTGGCATGTTGTGTTCAAAGAAAGATGCAACACATGCCCTCCTTCCCTAAATATCTTCCCCTAATGTACAGACAGATCCCCTCCCTTCTCCTTCCTTTCCCGGGTGCATGTGGAACAGTTTTGCACTAATTTGGACATTTTTGGTCTCTGTAAAAATATTTTATTATGACAGCCATTAAATAAAAAGAAATAAATATGTGTTTGGTGCTTTAGGGTCTATGTTATCGTCAAATCCTGATATCCACAGCTGAGGGTAGTCGATTCAACCCTTGACCTGTACCTTTTGAAACAAGATACGTATAGGTGCTCATTATAAATGGGCAGAGGTCTTTCTTGAACCTGTATTAGTGGGAAACTGTTAAAGGAGTAGCCAAGGTGTATGATGGTGGCAGAAATATAGAAATATTATTGTAAAATATATTTAATGAAGATATAATAATTAGCAGATATTTGTATTAAACAATACAAAATAAAAAGTACAGTACTGAAAGGCAAGCCTGATTAAGAGTACATAAAAAGGCAAAAAATAGCACAAAATATAAAGAATTATATATCGTGGCAGAAAATACCTGATTCTTATTAGGTCCCGTAGCCGTGTGACGAGGTGTACTTGAAAGTTACGAATGCATGATTTCTGGATACAATATTTATTTCAAAACTGTTAAATTATTTTTTTCCCCATGGATTCACAGCAATCTGTTTGATTTTGTTTCCCATAATTTATGTAACATTGTAAAAATTGATTGCATTGAGATTTTGGTTCTTGATTTTACCGATACTTTTGTGTCTATGGATCTAATCTGGTAAATCAGCACCCGTACATAAACCAGACAAAAAACAAATGGTTCCAAAGGTTGTATCCCTTGAAAGATATATAGGAAGGCACAAAATTGTTTTTGTTTACATGAAAATAGCATGTAAGTAATATTGGGAAATTCTATTAAAGTCCAAAAATTACTCTTGCTGTGCGGTATGAACAACAAGACCAATGGAAGTGCTGGTTTTAAATTTTAATAAAAAAATAAATAAAATAAAAAAAACAACAACCCCTTAGATATTTTAATGTTTTGTACCATCACAAGAGAAAACAGCCATTTGTGTAAGAACATAACTCTGCGTGTCAAAGAAAGATTCTATTTGCATAAAATGATTAATTTTGACTGATACATGAATGAATCGCTCCATATGACTGTGTATTGTTTAAACCCTTGGTGCACCAAGATTAAGATTATTTTCTTATTATTAATTTAAAGTGTTACAAAACAATAGAAGAAGACAGCCACTGTCAAAATGATACTATTGTGAATGCCTGTTTCTATTAAGAAAAAAAAAAACAGAAAAAGAAATCTGATCTGGCTTTTTATTTATTTTTTTCAAAAATTCACCACTCGGAAAGCGTAGTGCGGATTACAGAAAACAGATCTGTCCTTATGAATAATGTCAGAAATAAAATGTATTTTTAGTTGGATTGCACACCCTGTCCTTCCACCGTTGCTTATGTTTGCAGTGGAGAAGGTTTCATGGAGAGGAGATCCAAAGATCTGCAGGATTATGTCTAGTGTCTAGTAGGGCAGAGTGCTGTCCTTGCGTGCTCCTGCAACAGAGACAGCTTGCAAGCTGCTTACACTGTAGTTGGAGCATCAGAATGTTGGACTATCTTAAAACACTTTGTCACATGTCACACACTAAACCTTTGGCACTACAGATATTGTGGACTGCATTTCCCATAATGCATAATACAGCCATAATGCTAGCAAAGCAACATGGGTGAAGTATTCCGAGAGTGCCGAAAGTTGCCTACCCCTGTTTGTTAGGAGACATTGATGATGTCTCCTGATTGACATGACACTGGATCTGTTGAACTCTGACACCAAATTTACTTTCAGTTTGCAAAATTCCAGGACTATCATCAAATTTTACTATAAACAGCATTTCAGGTATTTTCTTTGTCTGTTTAATTTTGAATGTGTTAGTCCTGTGTTAAATATAGTCATAAAATATAAAAAAGGTATTACCAAGATACGAATTTGATCTGTTTTTTACATCATAAAATATACAAATTCAATATTGTTGCATTATTTGATCAGTCCAAATAGTGAGACCTGTCTTGAGACTTGGCTGTCAGAGATCTTTGATTGGTTAGCTTACAAGCCAACCAATCAGAGCGCTTTTGGTCATATTGCAAAACACTTTGCAATAGCTATTACAGCATGGGAAACTACCTAAGGGCTTTCCCTGCTATTATTATAATTATTTATAAAGTGCCAACAAATTGTGCAGCACGTGTTGAATTTTTTCTACTGTTTTGTTGTTGTTTTTTTGCAATTGGGCCTTTTTTAAATTTTACTTAGTTGCATCAGTTATTCTGCATTTTAACCCGGCTTTTATGGGGGCTGAAGAACACAAGATTTAGAAGATCATAAATATATATATATATATATATTTATTTATTTATTTTTTCTAGCAGGTTTTAGATTTTTTGGCCCCCTCCTCATTATTAATAAGGTGAGGGAGTAGGTAGAGACTTTATTCATTTTAAGGTAGGGGGGCTAGCTGATTGGGAAGCCCTAGGTGACCAGGGGGAAATGCTATTATTTGAAGATGTGGACAATGGCATGTCACCCCCCACTTTATAATTAAAGGACCACTATAGGCACCCACACCACTTCAGCTCAATGAAGTGGTCTGGGTGCCAGGTCCATCTAGAGTTAAACCTGCAGCTGTAAACATAGCAGTTTCAAAGAAACTGCTATGTTTACATTAGGGTTAATCCAACCTCTAGTGGATGTCTCGCTGACAGCCGCTAGAGGTGTTTCCGCGCTTCTCACTGTGATTTTCACAGTGAGAAGATGCCAACGTCCATAGAAAAGCATTGAGAAATGCTTTCCTATGGACTGATTGAATGCGCGCTCGGCTCTTGCCATGCATGCGCATTCGGCAGGATGACGTCGGAAAAGGGAGGAGAGTCCCCAGTGCTGAGGGAGCCCGGCGCTGGAGAAAGGTAAGTGTTTAACCCAGTGGTGTACACACGATACCTGGGGCCCCCGGTGTGAAACTTATCCATGGGGCCCCACCCTCTGATCCGTGCCCTCCCCCCCCCGACACATACATATAGACACAGACATACATAGAGGCACACATACATACACACAGACACAGACATAGGCACACACGCATACAAACAGACCCATACATACACACACAGATACATACAGACAGACACATACACACACAGATACATACAGTCTGTATGTGTGTGTCTATATGTATGTGTGTGTGCGTCTCTATGCATGTCTGTGTGTATGTGTCTGTGTGTGTCTCTGTATGCATGTGTCTGTATGATACAGACACATGCATACAGAGACACACACATACAGACACACATACAGACAGACACATACAAATTGTTTAAGTCACCCTCCTGTTTCCTACCTTTTGCAGGAGGGTGACTTCCCTGGGGTCCACTGTGGGCTCATCCTGACTCCCTCCTTCTTCCTCCCGCGCGGCTCTGTCAGATAGCTGGGAGGAGTGACATGCAGTCACTTCCTCCCAGCTCTGTCTGACATCACAGGGAAAATCCATCTCCATCGGGTGGCCCTGACAGCAGGGGCCACCCAATGGCCTCCTAGGACGGCGGCCCCGGCGGTTTGCCGCACAGGCAGGGGCTGCAAAAGAAGGTGTCAGCTGGTATCCGGTCTTAGGGGTCCGCAGGGCAGCCGGGTCCAGCTGCGACCTCAGTATGTACGCCGCTGGTTTTACCCCTTAACCCCTCGAGCCCGGCGGGATGGGTGCTTGGGGGTTGGGGGGGGCATTAGGTCCCCCACTTAATTATTAATATAAAGGGGGAATTGTAACGGCACCCCGGGCATAAAAGGGGTTAAACACAGTTTAGGAGATATTCCCTTCCAGATATACAGACAGCTACTGTAGACACCAATCCACAGAACTGGAGAAGCATATGAATGCTCTCAAACATACGAATGCTATAAACAGCCGAATAGGAAAAACCATACGAAAGGTTTACACTGCTAGCAGTCGAACTGGAACAGCATACAATAAATCCCCCGAAGAACGAGACAAAGCTCCATGTTGAAGGTCAAGCAGTGAACAGACAGAGCTGTGGGTTTATTGTTCTTATATACACATTCTTACACATTAGTACCACCCACAGGGTTTTGGAAAACAACCAATAAACACGTACAATACACTCAGACACTCCCACACAAAATCCTCCCCTTTGCCTGTGATACAATTACCTTACACAATTTCACAGGCAGAGAAATACAGTTTTTCCACATTATTCATTATTTTAAAAGTATGCATCACATTCACATAACATTTTCAGAATCAGCATACTCCAAATACAAACATACGTCAAAATCATACAAATTGGTCCAGTGGTTCAAAAGATAGATCGTAGTCCTTTGTGACCAAATGAAGCATGGCTTTTCTGCCCAAAACCAGTTCCACAGAGTCTTCTGTCCTGGAGATAATTGGGAAGTAATCCAATTATCTCCAAGGACAGAGGCAAAACTCCATTGAACACATGGCAGCAAAAGACAATAAAATACATAAAAATATATAACTGTGCAGCCATTGCATAAAACAGGTACATTCAACATATCCCCAGATAGCTCAGTTCTGAGCGCACATTATTACTGAATGGTGCTCAGATACCACACATACAGTTCAATTGCCATGAAACCAAAGTCTTTCCCATAGTCTTTCATTATACGAATTGGCTCCATGGCACTGCTATCTGGGGTATCACCGCTCAAACAGGGTAAGCACCGAATGACCCGGCTTTCGTGTCTTTGCAGGGGAAAATCAAGCGTTTCAACATGGGGCCATAGTCTAAAGGCAGCAGGCGGGCAACCAGGCTCCTCCAATGCACAGTGGCGAGATTGGTCTCGTCACAGGGGCCTCCAACTGTCACTCATGGGTTGGGGGCAGGGTGGACACTAGAACCCCCTCTATTAATATTAGGAACTAGGTCCTCACAGGTGGGGCTACAAGGGGACTATGCCCCCCCATGGGGCCATTCCCCCCCCCTCCCCAATGGGACCATTTCTAGCAACTGTGAAGCAATGACTGCCCAGTCGCTAGGTTTAAACATTCAGCAGATATGCCTTCAGCTGCTCTATGGCAAGTGTGGGCATATGGAGGTAAGATACCTGCATTATAGTAATATGGGTTAGTGACAACATAGGATTTTTATTTATTTATTATTTTTTAATTTTCTTAATGTGGAGGCTGATCACTCACATGGCCCCTAGAGGTGCTTCCTGGTTGATGCTGACATTCAGCATCTTTATGCTCTGCATGGAGACACTGAACATTTCTAATAGAGCTGTATCGATTCAATGCATCTCAATGAGGAGATGTTAATTGGCCAGCATGGCATTTGTTTCCACTCCTTGGTTGAGATCATCAGAATTGACAAGCTCAGCCAATTAAATGCCTTCCCATAGGAAAGCATTGGATTGGCTGATATCGTCAATTCTGATGATGTCAGCCAAGGAGGCGGATTGGGAGTGGGGTCAGAACCGCATGGTCCTTGCAATCACATGGCCGTAATAGCTGGCTTATGAAGTGCATGTGCAGTGAGCTCTCAGGCTGTCACCCTCATGCCTGTAAAACAGTAAAACATATCACAAAAATATCAATAAAAATGCAATTTTTTGCATTTTTCACACACAAACTGTACTTTCACTGACGATATAATTGTTGTGATGCGTTTTACTATTTTGAAACACTAATATTTGTGTTTGGTGAAGTCTCCCGAGTATAACAGTAGCCCCATGTACAGGTTTTATGGTGTTTTAAAAGTTACTGAGTCAAATATAAGGCTTGAATTTCCTTTTTATCACATTGAAATTTGCCAGACTGGTTATGTTGCCTTTGAGACCATATAGTGGCCCAAGAATGAAAATTACCCCATGATGGCATACCATTTGCAAAAGTAGATAACCCAATGTATTACAAATGTGGTATGTCCAGTCTTTTCTAGTAGCCACTTAGGTACAAACACTGGCCAAAAAATATTTGATGTGACATGAAAGCCCTGTTTCTCCTGAACAAAATGATATATAATAAGTGTGGGTGCACATAATATGAAAGAGGTGAATTACACCTGAACAGATATATAGCACAAATTCAAGGTTTTGTTTACGTTTTGTTCTGATCACAACTTGTACAATTGGCTCAGACCTTAAGGGGTTAAGGGTGGCCAGGAACCTAAATAATGTTTTTAACACTATAGGATCAGAAATACATGTTTGTATTCCTGACCCTATAGTGTTCATTTAGCCCTTGCAGTGCTGAGGGAGTTTTAACTATTTGTCTGCTGACTGCTACCACTGCCAGCAGGCAAATAGTTTGGAGTTGAGGCCTCTGGGCCCATATTTTAGCAGGTCTGGCGGCGTTCAGAAGCTTTGAAATCCGGACCAAATTCAAGCCCAGTCAGGACCTGAATTGCAAACTCCAGATGTTGAATTCCTCAAACAATGTCCAGATTTTTTCAGTCCAAATGGCCTCATACAGCATAGAATGATTTTGCCCCATTTTGTATGGGGCCATTTGGACTTTAGTGAATAACCCTGTAAGCATTATAATCACTTTATCTCACTGATGTGGTTACGGTGCAAAGACCCTGTCCCTACATCCTTTCTATTTTTTTAAAAAGAATTATTTTTATTGTGAATAGTGTTACATGCAGGCTTGTATGACCACGACAGTTCAGACAAGCATCAGACTTGCAATCGTCACAATATTGTGTAATGTCATGTAGAGTATCTGCACATTTTTTAATGAAAGTACATTTAGGCTCTTCAGTCACGTCTAGCTACTAGAGATCAGAACATAAGTTAGCATCAGAGATTTAACTAAAGATGCATACAGTTAGTTTTGTGACTTACATAACTAGCTAGACATGGAGGTATGAGTAAGTATCACATTATTTATTTCTTTATTTATTATTGCCATTTATATAGCGCCAACAGATTCCGTAGCACTTTACAATATTATGAGAAGGGGGATGTAACTATAAATAGGACAGTTACAAGAAAACTTACAGGAACGATAGGTTGAAGAGGACCCTGCTCAAACGAGCTTACAGTCTATAGGAGGTGGGGTATAAAACACATTAGGACAGGAAATATCAAATAAGGTGGGAGTGAAGCAGAGCTGGAGGAGAGAGTAAAGCACTGCCCTATAGGAGAGAGCAAGAGACATGTATGTATGGTAGAGGTTACTCTGGGAGGCCATAAGCTTTCCTAAAGAGATGGGTTTTAAGGCACTTCTTAAAGGTTTGAAGACTAGGGGAGAGTCTGATGGGGGTAGGCAGGCTATTCCATAGGAAAGGAGCCGCCCGCGAGAAGTTCTGAAAACGTGAGTTGGCCGTACGGGTGCGAGCAGCAGTCAGGAGGTGGTCACGGGCAGAGCGGAGGGAACGAGGAGGGGCATACCTATGGATCTGTGAAGAGGGGCTAGAATTGTTCAGTTAACATGTTAATAAACGGTGACAGGCTAATATTCCACTGGGTACCACACACTGTATAGATAAAATCAAGAGAAAACTTTAATAGAACAGAGTTTAACCTCCTGTGCCCCCTGCTTGTGGAGAAAAAAATAAAAAATGGCTAACCAGCTGAACCTAAATTCGATGAATGCAACCAGAGTGTCCAGATGAGAGCTTGTGGGTATGTCCACTGGGTGCAGACACCAAATCGGGTAGGTAGTTGAGTGTCTCTGGAAGACAGGGTGGTCAGCCGACAAGCTGTTCTTCCATGCCCCATGCTGATCTTGTCGTGCTATCTTTTCTCTCTCCCAGTCTTGAGCTCAGATGTGGAGTAGTGGGTGGTGGGCCAGGAGCTGGATGTGTGTCTCGTGCGTTCCCAGCTCGGTAGGTGAGCTGCTGACCCCGACCTTGCCAGGGATTAGGCTGGTGCTGTGGGGCCTCCTTCCAGAGTGTAGCGCTACCATGTGGGGTGCCATATCACCTGGCTCGAGGCTTGGGTAGGTAGAATCTGGTAGCTTGTAACAGGTGTTGCTGGAGCCAGGGGTTCCCTCAGTCCCCTTGTTGGTAGCGAGGGGTTTCTCTGGCTGCCGCGTGTCGGCTAGTCAGTGCGGCAACCATTTTAGGTTTGGGGCATTTGGAGTACGCCCTGCAGGCTTCGTTGAGGACCGCATTGGTTATCCTCCAGTGGAAACCAGGATGACCCCCCCAGTCCAAACGGGGGGGAGGGGAGGAAGGGGCCTGTGAGATGTGTCATAGAGTAGTCGTGTGGCAGCCAGGCAGGTGAGCAGGGCGGCGGCCGGCCGGCCCACTTCTCTCCCATGAAGGCCGCAAGCTCAAAAGCCCTGTCTAGCCTATGGGGGCCCAAAGCTCCCGATCTCAGAGCCTGCTATTGTGCCAACTTCTGCTAGAGCACAGTGCAGTTCCCCCTCGGCTCAAATTAAGGCTGTGAAAGCCATATTATATTTCAAAAAGGTCAGTTTTTGCAGGAGCCTCTCCCGCATGCGACCGGTCAGCATGGCGGGCAGGCCCCGCCCCCCTACATCCTTTCTTTTTAAGTGTATTTTATTCCACATATAAAAAAATACCTTTTTTGCTATATGTTGGGCAGCCTTCATGTGCTGTCTATCAGCCGGCTGGATTATGATCTTCCTGGTTAGCAATATCATTTTTTTGTGCAACTTTGCATCGGACGTCAGCAGCACGCACAGTCTGTTAACCCTGGCCGGCTTGGACAGTCTGACCATGGCCCACACAGTGTCAAAGCTCCTATTAATTTAATTCTTTAACTACTTATTAAAAAAGATTATTTTAGAGGTCAGAGAAAACAAAACACGTCCTTCTTTTGGGAAGAAGTTGCCTCGCCCTTCTGGACTACACCTCCTGATAATGCAGCGAGGGGTTAACTGCAGTATTTATTTGCATTTTTTTGTTTTGTCTAGGGACAAAAATATTCTGATTAATATCTTCCTAGCACTTAGACAAACGCCTGTTTAGCAAACTTTAGAATTATTAGACAGAATAATCTTGATAGTAACTTCAAATGGCTAGACTAGCTATCATCACTGCTTAAATTTCGGACCTTTCATCAATGCAGAAACAATACAACCTCATTGTATGCATGGCCAGCAGTGACTTAAAGGAACACTATGGTGTTAGGAATACAAAACTATCCCTCTGCCTCTGTGAGCCCTCCTGGAACCTCCACCAGCCATGAAAGGTTAAATAGCCCTTTAACCAATTACCTGTTTTCAGCGCCTAGGTCCCTTTTGCCAGAGAACCCTCCTGTAGTGGTTGTCAGACTGGCAGCCACTAGAAGCACTTCCTTATGATGAACTTTGGAAAAGACTCATATTGCTCTTCACAGAGAAGTGTTGGATATAATGCTTCTCTAGGAGAAGTATTTTATTGTCAGAGTTTTGTGATAAGCACAGATTCTATAAGAAGTGCTGGATTGGACATCATAACTGATCAGGGTCGCTCTGGGAAAAATAATCTGGCCCGGGCATTTTATAATCGCAGCAGCCCAGTGAGAAGGGGGTGGGGCAAGAAAGAGGGGAACTCCAAGCTCGCAAGAGGAACTTTCAGAACCTCGTGGAGCAGCAGGTTAGAGCCTCCTTCCCTCTGATCTCCCCACCGGCCTGTGATGGCAACACAGCAAGGCTGGTGCTTGGATAGCACTGGCCCTTCATGGGCTGGCAGGGAAGATCCTCTGATGTACCCTGTCGGCCCATGGCCAGACTCGGCCTGGACCAGCTGCAGACTGATCTGATGTAAGACTAAAGGTAAGTTTTATATCATTTTATACCTTTATTTTACAAGAATTACTCTAGGCATCATAACGACTAAAGCCTGGGCCTGGTTTCCCGGTAAAGGGGCAAACCGTTTGGCAATAACTGCTCTCGGCCAATGACTGACATTCTGTGCAACTCTAGTTCCAAGCTGGCTGATGACAACCCAAATGACGCTGCTGGCTTTGGAGGGGTTAAACTCTCTATGTGCAACATTTCATAGTAAAATGCTGGACACACAAGCTCCAGGTACCATGACCACTTAAAATCCCTGAAGTGGTCATGGCGCTTGCAGTAGCCCTTAAAGCAATAGAAGGAACAATCTAACATTAAGATACATAAATGCATCGTTATTTTTACGTTAGAGTGTCCCATTAATACTTGAGAGAGATTTTTAGCCATTTATTCTTACAACACAAGCACGTAGATACGTATCACAAATTTACTTCAGTTTTATGGTTTTATTATGGATTAATAAACGTTAAAGGGCAATGGGCACCACATTTTTATTTCTCATTGTTTAAAAATGTTATACATTTAAAACGTGATGTTTTTGTTAATGGTGCATATTGATTTTTCTGACAAATGTCACTTTGTATCTGGCTGAGCAGCCATGTTACATAGAGACATAGAATGTGACGGCAGATAGGAACCATTCGGCCCATCTAGTCTGCCCAATAAATGATGGGTGTACTTTACAGTTATCTGACCAACTGCTGTTCACACACAGCACTCGCACAGGAAGTAATATACAAAAGAACTGTGTCAAAAACGTATAGTGAGCTATTTATAGTTAACAATATCAGTCTTTAAAGGACCTCAAGAGAAAAAAAGTAAAACAGAAGACATAATAGTGCAATATGTCAACTTTTTATCTTGGAAATTATAAATGGATTTTGCAGATTGCTAACTCACACTTTTGAGAGCTCTGCTGTTAACACCTGGATGGTTTAACCCCCGTTTAAGGATATGTAGATTTTCAGTGTAGTAAACTCTCAGTGTTCATTAGCCATGCAGAGGAAACAGAACAAAAAATAACCCAATAGTGTAGTATGTCAAATAGCAGAATATAAGTGATAAAAAAAACAGTATTCTACTTACAATTTCCCGAGCAATGACTTGCTCTGGTGGTATTCAGCCTTGGTGGTATAATCCCCACCTAGGATATGAAGGATCCAGTGTTGGAGCAGCAGAAAGATGTAAATAAAAATGGAAAGGAATAAAATAAAAAGTGGGACTAAAGCTATAATAAAAATGATGCTTTACTGTATAAAAACAAAGTAAAAAAGAGCTCCAATATCACTTAACGCGTTTCACCCAGGAATGGGCTTCTTCAGAAGTGTGGATCCTCTTAGAAATGTCCCAGTTTATATAGGCAGCATGTGCCTAATTAGTAGAGTCCGGTGTGTTGCTTGATTTTTCCAGGGTCGTGTGCTTCGACTGGAAATGACTAAACGCGAACCTTCTTGTGGCATCATGGGAGGTGTCGTTTACCTCGCGGCCGCATCTCAATTTCAGTAAATCACATTGAGTATTGTGGCGGAACCAACCTCGCCACTGGCCACTGAAGGAGCCTGGTTGCCCACCTCTTGCCGCTGGACTATGGCCCTGCATTAAAAACCTTTTATTTTCCCTATGTGAGCAGTGTTACCCCAGATAGCTAAGCCATGGAGCCCATTCGTATACCGAAAGACTATGGGAAAGACTTTGGCTCCATGGCGATTGAACTGTATGCATGTGATCTGAGCGCCATCCGGTAGTAATGGGCGCTGAGATCTAAGCTATCTGGGGATAGGTAGAATGTGTATGTTCTATGTGATGAATGTAACAGTATGTAATTTTATGTCATTTACTGTCTTTTTACTGCCATGTGGTTAATGGAGTTTTGCCTCTGTCCTTGGAGATAATTGGATTACTTCCCAATTATCTCCAGGATAGAAGACTCTGTTGAACTGGTTTTGGGCAGAAAAACCATGCTTCATTTGGTTAAATAGGACTTTCCCTTAACTTTTTAATCCTTGAACCGATTGCCCTGATTTTTGAATATGTGTATATTTCAAGCATGCGGATTCTGAATATGTAATTTTTATGAAGATTGGACATATATTTTCAAAGTTATAGCACATGTATAAAAACTGTATTTTTCCTGCTTGTGATAATTATGTTAACCCATTGTGTACCATAATTATATCACAGGCAGAGGGGAGGATTTTGTGTATAATTGCTGGGAGTGTTTTCTGTAATGTACGTGTGTTATTGGTTGTTCTGTAAAACCCCGTGGGCAGTACTAAGTTTGTGGATTGGGAATAAAAGAGGCTGTATGTGCCAGTACAGTCAGTTCTGCTTTACCTCAAAACGAAGTGTCGTCTCGTTATTGGGGGAATTGGATTGTATGCTGATTGCCAGGAGTGTAAGCTGATTGTATGCTTTTCCTGTTCAGCTGCGTACAGCATTCATATGCTTGAGAGCATTCGTATGCTTATCCGGTTTGGTGGTTGTGGTGTCTGCTGCAGTGCTTGGAGTCCTCAGGAAGCGCTAGGAGCATCCTTCAATGGAGGTACCAAGTCGGGGTGCCAGGTGATCCGTTACAAGTAACGTGTTGCTGCCGTCACAGGATGTGATATATCGTAGTATGTCTGGTGCATAGTTCATAAGATGCTCCATCGGCCATTCTAGGTATGGGCACAACAGTATAGAGGAAATAGGGAATAAAGACGGCACAAATATATTTAAATCACATATAGTAAATATTATTGCAATTGGTATATTATAATCTAGATCAAGAGTCTATTAAGAATAGTGGCACATATTAAATTTAAAATATTAAAATATTGGGATATATTGTAAGTGCAGATATACATTTAAAGTGCTTTAAGAATTCACATCTCCTGTTGAATATACCATAAAGACACCATCTGGTGTGAACCTAAAGGTTTTCTTCTATACCTCAGGACTTCCTGTCATTGACTATATTCCATTACTCCCTATGGCGCAGCCCCTATTTATCTTTGTACATATAGGATTATCTGCATGTATACAAGAAAAGCTGAGAAAAGTGTTGACTGACAAACGTGAGTGGTAAATGGAGGTGGCAGTGGGCTAAATGAAAGGAGGCAAAACCTTATAGAAGAAGTCTTAGAAACTAAAAAAAACTTTATATATGTTTAATCACTTTAATAGCTTCCTTTATACGATGAGATTTGTCTCGTACATGGGTTCAAGCCCAATCCTTTAAGGTTGCAGATTTAGTGACAACCGTCTGTTACTTTTTCGTAAGCTAATAAGTTACACTGTTCAGGGTCTGATGCAATAAAGTGTGCTAAAATATGAAACTATTACATTTTGGAATTTTTTTTAATAAAATTACAATGCTAGTATGAACAGTACCTGTTAAACTGGGATATATGGACTGCATACTTCAAAAGACGCACAGTACTGGGATAGAGGGACTAATTTTTTGGAGATACAGTGCTGAGACTGGGGAAGTATGTTCAGCATACACACACAGTGCTGAGTCTAAAACTGAGCTTTATACGTACGCAAGTTCTTTTTTAGCCTAGTGGTTAAAGGGACACTATAGTCACCAAAACAACTTTAGCTTAATGAAGCAGTTTTAGTGTATAGATCACTGCTCAAAACTCTGCAATTTAGGAGTTAAATCATTTTGTTTATGAAGCCTAGTCACACCTCCCTGCATGTGACTTGCACAGCCTTCCATAAACACTTCCTGTAAAGAAGGCAAACAAACAAAGGGATGGGACTGCGCCAATAGGCAAGGTGGATAAATGAAAGTCCTGATTTGGGTAGTAATAACATAACAGGGTCCAGTATAGTAGAACTTAGATCCTAGGTTGGTTTCTGAAGTTGTAGGGTTCCACTCCGTGCAGGAAATGGAGGAGGACAATGAGTAATGGAACCGGTGGTGGTACAGGGTGATCTAAATAGTATAAAAAAAAAAAAAAAAGAAGAGATGTTACTCACTTTTTTTAGAGCTTAATCCAGCTCTGGAGTTGATAGCTTGCAGCGGTATGATCCCCGCTTATGGCATATATGGTGAGTCTCCTCTTCAGTGCAGTTACAGACAGCCAGTGGGGAGATAAAACAAAAAACAATAATGGTGTACAAGAGACACAGAGACAGTGAGACACAGAACATCAAGGGCAGCGTCTCTCCACCGAACATTATGAATGTCCAGCAAATACCATCAGCACTTGACCATTTAACCTCAATTACACTGTAAGAACTGACTTTATATTTACAAAACAAGAAAA
This sequence comes from Pelobates cultripes, assembly GCA_933207985.1. NCBI lineage: Eukaryota > Metazoa > Chordata > Amphibia > Anura > Pelobatidae > Pelobates > Pelobates cultripes. The sequence goes on from OW240916.1 coordinate 30,107,959, forward strand.
ATAAATCTGTTTTTCTAACAAAAGCCATTAAAGTACTATTTTTATGCGACACAGAAGAACATATCTATGTATATAATACAGAAGAAAAAAGAATAAACATACATATGAATAAGTATCAACTAGCATTATTTTCATTTTTCTCTTTCTATGCAATCCAAGCACTATAACCACACTCTGAAGGGTGTACTGAAGGCAAGTGTGGCAACTGGTGCACCCCCGGTAAGAAGTTTAACACTTCTAAAATGGTTTTACTACTTATAATAGAAGGTGTTGAATAAAAATAAATAAATAAATAAATTCACCAAGCACAGATTTAACACATAACTGTCGTATCACAAATTATGTACCTCTAGATTAAATATTAAGGATTTTCTGGCTCAGATGCCCTACAGGAAATTAAATGAAGCATTTTAACAATCACCTATAGGAGCAGACTGAGCATGTATAAAGTGCACTAATGCTGGGCATTTTTCACAAACAACCTAAGCTCTGCACATGCCCAGTTGCTATCAACAGCTTATCCACACAAAATCATTCCTTATCAGTGAGTCAATCTGAGCTTTGGTGGAACAATTGGGGGTGGGGTATGAATTATAGTTCTGCAAAACTGTGTGGTGTGTTCGCCATTAATAATGGGAATTTTCAGGTTAACCATTACCCTAGGGAAATAATGTCAGTAGTTGCTTAGAACAGAAGAAATTTGCGAAACGCAAAGCAACTGTAAGCCTGACTTTTTTCTTTCTATGACATCATGGCTGCTAGCCGCAACAGTTCCACTACTCTGATCTCAGGAATGGAACTGCAGACATTGCTTGAACCACCTTTACCATAAGCTCCTGCCATACAGTAGTCTATGAGGTAAGAAACCAGGGCACAGACCAGTAAGCTCCTGTATGGTTGAGGTCTGATAAAATTACAGCTTGTATACTAAACATTTGTCATTTACTTCATTTATTCTGTACGGACACAATTTAAAGTGAACAATTTTATTTTTTATTTCATTTTTTCCCACAAGTACTTACTTATTGAGAGTTTCATTCAAAAAGCACCATTTATAGTACGAACAGGGTACAGTAAATTGTTGACATGCATGACAGAAAATAAAATGTTCACATTAAAATTTGCCATAGTAAATGAAAAAACTTCATGAATCTGAAAGGCTGAAAGTCTGACCAGACCCGTAGACCCTGAATTTCCATCTGTCAGGAGGGTCCAGGGACAAGAGCAGCTTAGCTTAGTCTTAGGAAAGTATGGAAGGTAGTCCCCAGTGAGTGTGCATCCGTCTCCCATGCAGGTATCGCCCTACCTGTCTGCGCTGAGGGGAACTGGGGAATCATACAGGTACTCATAACACAATACAAATATTTATAAAGGGTGGGGAAGACAAACACTGACAAGAAATACGTCCACTGTCTGCATAAACCCCAATATGCAAATCTAACCAAATATGTAAATTAATTAGCCTTGTTATTCAGGTAGTGCACATAACTGTGGCAACCAACAGGTTGCAGACTCATTTACAATAAACAGGTGGCACTGCACAGTCCCTATAGCCAGACAGGAGATTACACAAGGCATTCCCCAAGTAACATTACAATACACACCCTGTATAATGGGCACAGGGCGACTTAAACATAGCCATCCATAAGAGCAACTGGACCACTATGAAGCATCAGACATATGCTGCCAGTGATGGTGATTCCTGTCACATTCTGTACCCTGGAGAGGCAATGGCGTGGTAAACATTTTGGGTAGTGTCTGGATCAATATATAATGATAGGAGTCATGCTATACCACCCTCAGTGTCTGGATCAATATATAATGATAGGAGTCATGCTATACCACCCTCAGCGTCTGGATCAATATATAATGATAAGAGTCATGCCACCCTCAGTGTCTGGATCAATATATAATGATAGGAGTCATGCTATACCACCCTCAGTACCTAGATCAATATATAATGATAGGAGTCATGCCACCTTCAGTGTCTGGGTCAATATATAATGATAGGAATCATGCCACCCTCAGTGTCTGGATTAATATATAATGATAGGAGTCATGCTATACCACCCTCAGTGTCTGGATCAATATATAATGATAGGAGTCATGCCACCCTCAGTGTATGGATCAATATATAATGATAGGAGTCATGTTATACCACCCTCAGTGTCTGGATCAATATATAATAATAGGAGTCATGCTATACCACCCTCAGTGTCTGGATCAATATATAATGATAGGAGTCATGCTATACAACCCTCAGTGACTGGATCAATATATAATGATAGGAGTCATGCTACCTTCAGTGTCTGGATCAATATATAATGATAGGAGTCATGCTATACCACCCCCAGTGTGTGGATCAATATATAATGATAGGAGTCATGCTATACCACCCTCAGTGTCTGGATCAATATATAATGATAGGAGTCATGCTATTCCACCCTCAGTGTCTGGATCAATATATAATGATAGGAGTCATGCTATACCACCCTCAGTGTCTGGATCAATATATAATGATAGGAGTCATGCTATACCACCCTCAGTGTCTGGATCAATATATAATGATAGAAGTCATGCCACCCTCAGTGTCTGGATCAATATATAATGATAGGAGTCATACTATACCACCCTCAGTGTCTGGATCAATATATAATGATAGGAGTCATGCTATACCACCCTCAGTGTCTGGATCAATATATAATGATAGGAGTCATGCCACCCTCAGTGTCTGGATCAATATATAATGATAGGAGTCATGTCACCCTCAGTGTCTGGATCAATATATAATTATAGAAGTCATGCTATACCACCCTCAGTGTCTGGATCAATATATAATGATAGGAGTCATGCTATACCACCCTCAGTGTCTGGATCAATATATAATTATAGAAGTCATGCTATACCACCCTCAGTGTCTGGATCAATATATAATGATAGGAGTCATGCTGTACCACCCTCAGTGTCTGGATCAATATATAATGATAGGAGTCATGCTATACCACCCTCAGTGTTTGGATCAATATATAATGATAGGAGTCATGCTATACCACTCTCAGTGTCTGGATCAATATATAATGATAGGAGTCATGCTATACCACCCTCAGTGTCTGGATCAATATATAATGATAGGAGTCATGCTGTACCACCCTCAGTGTCTGGATCAATATATAATGATAGGAGTCATGCTACCCTGCTAAAGTGTCTGGATCAATATATAATGATAGGAGCTCATGTCACCCCAGTGTCTGGATCAATAATATATAATTATAGAAGTCATGCTATACCAATCTCAGTGTCTGACCAATATATAATGATAGAGAGTCATGCTACACCACCCTCAGTGTCTGGATCAATATATAATGATAGGAGTCATGCCACCCCTCAGTGTCTGATCAATATATAAATGATAGTGGGAGTCATGTCACCCCTCAGTGTCTGGATCAATATATATAATTATAGAAGCTTCTCATGCTATACCACCCTCACAGTGTCTGATCAATATATAATGATAGGAGTCATGCTATACCACCCCTGCGTCTGATCAATATATATAATTATAGAAGTCATGTGCTATACCAGCAAATACGTAACTGGAACGAAGTGGCATACCGAAGACATGTGTGTATTGTAGAGAATGGAATGAAGTAATGGACCTTAAAGGGACACTATAGTCACCAAAACAACTTTAGCTTATTGAAGCAGTTTTGGTGTATATAGCTTGGTTCTGCAGTCTCGCTGCTCAATTCTCTGCCATTTAGAAGTTAAATAACTTTGTTTATGCACCCTAGTCACACCTCCCTGCATGTGACTTGCACAGCCTTCCTAAACACTTCATGAAAAGAGTCATCTAATATTTATCCTTCCTTTATTGCTAATTCTGATTAATTTAGATTTTCGTATCTACTGCACTGTTAATAGCTTGCTAGACCTTGCAGGGGCCTCCTGTATGTAATTAAAGGTCAATTTACAGAGCAGGAGATACCATTTATGAAGGTAAGTTACAGCTGATTGAAAGTGAAACAAGTTTTTTTTTTTCATACAGGCTGTGTCAATCAGAGCCAGGGGAGGTGTGGAAAGGGCTGCATAAACAGAAACAAAGTGATTTCACCTATAAATGGCAGTGAATTGAGCAGTGAAAATTAAGAGGCATGATCCATACACTAAAATGGCTTCATTAAGCTAAAGTTGTTTTGGTGACTATAGTGTTCCTTTAAGAAGTTACACCTATTGATTGTTGATACCTATTGTTGCATTCATTTCCTATGTTTATTTATGCCCTTATTGCCTAGAGCACATACATTAAACCTGATGTTAATTGCACCCATTGCAGAAAGTGTTGGGAAGGAAAAGCTCAGTCTAGCTTTTGAATAACGATAATGACCAGCTGTTAAGAACATTGCCCAATGTTTAGCAAAACCTAATATTACTTCAAGAGTCTAGGATATCTTAGCAGCTTACACAGGCGACCAAGAAGCAAACTGATACCCATTTACATATGATCATCAGTTATGTATGGTAGGATGGCTACACATCCTTCTGAAGTTGATCTAAACGAAGACTGCCTCATACGTATACAGATTGCCATACAATAAAAGCATGTGCGTCATAACGTGCTTACATAGAAAACAGCCTGCTCTATGAAATGCCATTTTATGTGAAATCCATTACAGCAGTTAACCAACATTCCCTCTGCAGAACTCTGCTACAAATTATACACACCTATACCATATAAAAAAAAAAAAAATGTAAACAGATTTATTAAAAAAAAAAAATGTAAACAGATTTATACTAGGTTTTTTGTATAACTATTGATGTCTAAACATGGGTGCCAACAAGTATATTTTCATCTACTGTTAAGCTATATTTCTTAAAATATGAAATCCAGGTGGGTGTTATTGAAACGATGTTTTGCAATTTAAAGAGAAACAACTTTTCTGTTGGTGACAATTCCACCCCCTAACCCTACTGCAATGTGTCTGTTGGACTTGCGGGTAACCAGTTTGACCTCCAAAATGCTCTACATGCATATACAACCCAGGAGTCACTCTATGGAGCCCAGAGCAGGGAATAATGGATCTGGTGCATTTTGAACTTGCTTAGAACAAAGCACTAAGTAAGACATAAAAGCCTTAAAACAAATAATTTTTAGCCATTAAATTGCCACAGAGAGGCGATTGCCACACATGCGAAATATGGTCGTCAATGCTTCTCTATGGAATAGTAATTGATTGGCTGAAATCATCTGTCCAGATGATATCAGATGAAGGAAGTGAGACTGAGATTCTTGAGAAACGAGTTTAACTTTATTATTTTACTTTCTACAGTGGGGGTTTGGAAGACATCAATATGCATTTATACATGGTTATTCACTAAAGAGTTGAATTTTAAGGTCGAAATAGCAGAACTGGAAAAACTCTAAAGCTATACTTTCAGGTAGTCTGGCCTTAAATTTGAAAATCACATTAAATTCACTTTGAATTCTCCCTTTAGGGAATAACCCTTATAATGTTAGGATGTTACTTTAACATTGAGCAAAAATATAATATAATATTAATTCCCTCATAGATTTCAGGGCAACACTACCAACAGACAAATGTCTCAATTAGTGGTTTGAATATAGTACAACATTTGTAACAAATTCCATATTACTTTAGTATAGACTGTAGTAGAAATCAGTTAGAATGCTTAGAAAGTTGCACTTGGGGAGAAAAAGAAAAAAAACAAGACACAATGCATCCACAAAACTTGCACAATATAGCACAATATTTGTTATTGGCAGTGCCAGGGAAATCAACATAGATTGAAAATGACAACATGTGCAATTCGTTTCGGTCCGAATTTAAATTTGGAAGAATTTCAGCAATTTGGACGCTTCCGAATGTCCGAATTGCAGAAGTGCCGAATTTCGGAAGTGCCGAACCGAACCAAATTGCCGAAGTGCTGAATTTTGGAAGTGCCAAAGTGCTTCGGATTTCTGAAAAGTGGCAAAATAGGAGAGGGAGGGAAAATGAAGGGAATGATGACAGGAATCTAACCCTAGCCCTAACCCATAACCTACCCCTAACCCTAGTAGGGGTAGGGTTAGGGGATGGTTAGGGGTAGGGTTAGGTTTAGGGGTAGTGGTAGGGTTAGGGTTGTGGGTAGGGTTAGGGGTTAGGTTAGGGGTAGGGTTGGGTTTAGGAGTAGTGGTAGAGTTAGGGTTGTGGGTAGGGTTAGGGGTTAGGTTAGGGGTAGGGTTGGGTTTAGGGGTAGTGGTAGGGTTAGGGTTGTGGGTAGGGTTAGGGGTGGGTTAGTAGTAGGGGTAGGGTTAGGTTAGGGTTAGGCTTGGGGAATTCCCGAATTTCGGATTGCCGAGGTCCTGAATTCCCGAAGTGCTGAACTGAACCAAATTTTTTGCCCATGCACATCTCTAAAAATGACCTTAGTGTTGACAAAAAATAGAAACAGATTTTTTTTCCCTTAATTTTCAAAATGTGGGCCTGTTCCAGCAGGAAAACATCTTTCATCTTCAAGGCAATCTACAATCATCCTATAATCCACTGACCTATATAACAATTACGGTCAGGCAGAATACATATGGAATCTCTGAAATATGTTTTAATGCTGGGTTCGGATTGTTTCTTTTACACAGCAACAGTATCCCTATAGCCTAGATTTAGCATGCTTTTCAAATTCACTATTTTCTATATTTATTTTAAAATAAAACTATTTTCAAATAAACCCACTTAGTTTGAAAATGTATTAAACCTATGGAGTCAGTATATACGTCAGCGTTGTAGTAAATAATTTGAAAATCCAATTTTAATTTACCACTATTCCTGATTTAGTGGATACACCCTATCTATCTGAGATGGGGGATTACTCATGAAGTATGCATGCAATAATATACTAAACGATAATTGCTCAGACATGTAATAGAGATCTACGATTGTCCTTTTTTACGTCTATGCCTGTTGGCGTTAGTGGGTCAGGCAGGGGAGAGAATAAAGATTTACAGCGTTATTCACTAGGGTGCGGACAAGAATTTATAGTGAAATTCAAAATTTAGTATAAAATAGTTGAATTAAAACAAAAAATTGTACAAACATTTGCACCATCAATTCTGTTCATTTTAATTCAAGTACTTCAAGTCTAAATTTGAAATTAAGTTTGATTTCCCAGCAATTCTCACTTTAGTGAGAAAACCTGAGAGCATCGTTTGAACATTTGGTGAGGGGGCTACAGGTTCCACTTCTTCAGACTGTTTTGCTGAAAGAAAAAATAAAATTCTTGAAGGCACACTATAATCACCTAGACTGCACCATCTAAATAAAGTGGTCTGGGAGCAGTGTCCCTGTCAGTTTAAAGGGATTCTCTAGAGCCAGGAAAACAAAGCCATTTTCCTGGCACTATAGGTTTCTAACGTGCCCCCACTCCCGCGTTGCTTACCTGAATCCAGCACCGAAGCCCCTCAGCGCTAGGTCAGGCTCCAGCTAAAGTCGGCAGGGAAGACCTAATGCGCATGCACGGCAATGGCTGCGCTCGCATTATAATTCCCCATAGCAAAGCAGTATTCAATGCTTTCCTATGGGAAAAAAATCTGATGCTGGAAGTCCTCATGCAGAGCGTCTATTTCAATTCAGGAAGTCCCTCTAGTGGCTGACAGAACGCAGAGCGTGAGGACGTCCAGCGTCGAATACTGGACCAAATGTCCATTTCAATTCAGGAAATCTTTTAGTGGTAGACAGCCACTAGAGGTGGAGTTAACCCTCAGAAGTAATTATTGCAATTTCTCAGAAACTGTAATAATTACTACTGCAGGGTTAAGGGACATGTGACACTGCACCCAGGCCAGTTCAATGAGCTGAAGTGGTCTGGGTGCCTACAGTGTCCCTTTAAAACTGAGATGTAACACATGGCATTACCTGAGAAACTGTAATGACTACGTCGCATGGTTAACATAACTTCCAGCCATTAGAGGCGCTTCCTGATCCTTAACGCAGTTATTCACTTTGAATGCCTGACAAGTAACATTTTTGTGAGTTAACCTCTAAATAATTTAACTTGTTATCAGTAAAATTTACAAAATACTAAAGTATAACTTGCGTGACCACAAATGAAGCGATGTATATAAAATTTTAATCAAACTAGATTTATCAAGAAGTTTACATTTTGCTCAGAACCATATAAGTCTGTGGTCACAAGCATAGTGGAGAAATTTTAAAAGCAACCCCCGGGAACTACTTCTAATCAGCTGATTATCACGAACATTATATGCGTGTATTGAACAATCGTGATTACCAAGTGGTTCTAAAAGTGTTTTGTTTTCTTTCTTAATTGCATCATCAACATTTAAAAGAAAACCTACATGGAATAATGAAATGTAGGCAAAGCCAAGACACACGTTGCAATTCAGGAGGAGAAAAACAAACAAACACAATTCTCCTTTTATAACATTGACTGTTGGTGAGCTAAAATGGAGGAGCACAACGGCACAATAAGGAGGTGAGGACGTCTATATTTCCAGGGTTTTTCACTAAGCTGTCCATCTCAGCCATAGTCACAACTTTTTGGGTATTTTTGCCTCAGCTTTCTCATTTGAATTGAATTTGCAAAAATTTGGAAATTAGTGAATATCCCTCTAAAGTTAGAATTATATGTGCAGAATTTCAAATTTAAGGCCAGAATAGCCGAACTGGAAACATAGCTGACCTTTTGCCCTAATTCAACTTTTTGGGGGCTCAAATTCGAAATTTGTTTTCAGTTCTCATTTTAGTGAACATCTCTGTCAATGTTTTTTTTCACAAGTCACAGATACATAATTATAAAAAAATAGGATATGTAAACATAAAATAAGCCCTGGGAAATAAAGACAGTTTCTCTTTAAATTAGACCTGCCATGGTTGATATTATAGTATTTTCACTTTATAGAAAAACCTTTTGTTTTGAAACACATAAATATGTCTTACCTTTATGCAGTTTTATCACAATTTCTTTATACTCTTCTAGATTAGAGACATAGAAGAGGCTCTTCATGTAAATTAGTCTCTTGATGACCAAGAGACTAATTCCCCTCTTGTGGATAAAAACAAACAAAAATCCTGTGAGGGCTGCTCAGCTGTGTGAAAGTGCTGTATTAGCTCCTGTGTATCAATATAGACAGAGTGAGGGGCAGCTATGGGAAGGTTTATTTTTTTGTTCTTGTGTATCTCATAAAGGTTCCTATGAATCCCACACAAATACCAGACCTTACAGACCAAATGACCCATTTCTTTTTTAACTCTTTAAAGAATGGTATATTTTACTGTCATCAAATCACGTTGCCTAGTTAGCATTGTTAGCTCCATTTTGTTCTGTTTCTGGTAATGAGCAAGGCCTTACATTTTACTATAGGACCATTAAAGAGTAGGCTGTTACGAAGCCATTGCGCATAATTCTTAAGGGGGTTAAAAAATCTTTTTGTATACTGGCAAAGTATGCTAACAGTTTCAGTGTGTTACATACATGCAATATGAGTGACAGACATGTGAAAGCTCTCTATCAGCTATTACTACAAAGAGCTGGAAAGGAAGGAGGGGGGTAGCAAAAGGCTAATTTACATAGAGAGTATCTCTATAAACCACAGAAATAATGACAACCACAGAAAAGAAAAACATTATTCAAATGCAAAAAAAAAAAAAAAAAAAAGGCTTTGTTTTAAAATGCTTTATTAGAATATGCTATTAGTCAAAACATGCATGGCCCACTTGAATTGCACGCACCATCAGTTATATAGTGCATATAGGTGTCATTGAAAAAGATGTTAAATTAATAAACCTGTGGTGGTAGGGGCATGCTTTGTTGTGATCTACTCCATTATATGTATTATACATGTAATACATTTATATTGTGATT
>OW240916.1:30118330-30135065 GCA_933207985.1 Pelobates cultripes
ATGCTATACCACCCTCACTGTCTGGGTCAATATATAATGATAGGAGTCATGCTATACCACCCTCAGTGTTTGGATCAATATATAATGATAGGAGTCATGCTATGCCACCCTCAGTGTCTGGATCAATATATAATGATAGGAGTCATACTATGCCACCCTCAGTGTCTGGATCAATATATAATGATAGGAGTCATGCTATACCACCCTCAGTGTTTGGATCAATATATAATGATAGGAGTCATGCTATACCACCCTTAGTGTCTGGATCAATATATAATGATAGGAGTCATGCTATACCACTCTCAGTGTCTGGATCAATATATAATGATAGGAGTCATGCTATGCCACCCTCAGTGTCTGGGTCAATATATAATGATAGGAGTCATGCTATGCCACCCTCAGTGTCTGGGTCAATATATAATGATAGGAGTCATGCTATACCACCCTCAGTGTCTGGATCAATATATAATGATAGGAGTCATGCTATGCCACCCTCAGTGTCTGGATCAATATATAATGATAGGAGTCATGCTATACCACCCTCAGTGTCTGGATCAATATATAATGATAGGAGTCATGCTATACCACCCTCAGTGTCTGGATCAATATATAATGATAGGAGTCATGCTATACCACCCTCAGTGTCTGGATCAATATATAATGATAGGAGTCATGCTATACCACCCTCAGTGTCTAGATCAATATATAATGATAGGAGTCATGCTATACCACCCTCAGTGTCTGGATCAATATATAATGATAGAAGTCATGCCACCTTCAGTGTCTGCATCAATATATAATGATAGAAGTCATGCCACCTTCAGTGTCTGCATCAATATATAATGTTAGGAGTCATGCTGTACCACCCTCAGTGTCTGGATCAATATATAATGATAGGAGTCATGCCACCCTCAGTGTCTGGATCAATATATAATGATAGGAGTCATGCTGTACCACCCTCAGTGTCTGGATCAATATATAATGATAGGAGTCATGCCACCCTCAGTGTCTGGATCAATATATAATGATAGGAGTCATGCTATACCACCCTCAGTGTCTGGATCAATATATAATGATAGGAGTCATGCTATACCACCCTCAGTGTCTGGATCAATATATATGATAGGAGTCATGCTATACCACCCTCAGTGTCTAGATCAATATATAATGATAGGAGTCATGCTATACCACCCTCAGTGTCTGGATCAATATATAATGCTAGAAGTCATGCCACCTTCAGTGTCTGCATCAATATATAATGCTAGAAGTCATGCCACCTTCAGTGTCTGCATCAATATATAATGATAGGAGTCATGCTGTACCACCCTCAGTGTCTGGATCAATATATAATGATAGGAGTCATGCCACCCTCAGTGTCTGGATCAATATATAATGATAGAAGTCATGCCACCTTCAGTGTCTGGATCAATATATAATGATAGGAGTCATGCTATACCACCCTCAGTGTCTGCATCAATATATAATGATAGGAGTCATGCTGTACCACCCTCAGTGTCTGGATCAATATATAATGATAGGAGTCATGCCACCCTCAGTGTCTGGATCAATATATAATGATAGAAGTCATGCCACCTTCAGTGTCTGGATCAATATATAATGATAGGAGTCATGCTATACCACCCTCAGTGTCTGCATCAATATATAATGATAAGAGGCATGTTATACCACCCTGTAAGCACGAGTTTGAATGTTCCAAAGCTTTAATTGTAAGTACTAATAGAGGATTAATCAGAATCTTCTCTGGAAGTCAATGGTGTAGTCAATAAATGGCTGAGACCAGCAAAGCAAGACAAGTGTTCAGTTGGAGAAATTAAAAATATTTTTGAGACTCCAGCCAGTTTAGTACATACAGCAATGCTTGCATCGCAGTGGTAATTTTCCTGACAGCCACTAGAGGCACTTCCACTATGAGAACTGAGAAACTCTCACAGCTAAGCTCCATTTCACACGAGGCAGTGCCATCTTAACAGCATTATGGGCCCCTGGCAAAGAAGTGCACTAGGGCCCTGCCTACACAACAACTCACAGGACTAAAAATGTAAATAATCGATAAAATTAAGCTTATATTTATTGGTACCTCCAACAAATGCAATACATACATACAAACACACAGACTGCTGAATACATACACACAAACACACACACACACAAAGACTGCTGAATACACAGATCACTGAATACACACAAACTGCTAAAAACACACATACTGCATTGAGTTGTGTGTATGGGGGGGTGCTGTGTGTGAGGCTGCTGTGCATAAGGGGTGCTGTGTGTGCTTGAAAGGTGATGTGTGTCAAGGATGCTGTGTGTGTCAGTGGTGCTGTGTGTGTGTTGCGGTGTCTGCTAGGGGGTGCAGTGTGTGGGTGTGGGAGGGGTTCTGTGCTTTTTTTCTTTTTAAATAATACTAAAGATCCATTAATAAAACCTTCATGTCCCCCCACCCTTCTTCTTACCTTTGGTACCCTCAGCATTTCCACCAACTATCTTAACTAAGACAATTCAGTCTGTCAGTTTTTAGGTTACTTGCAAATTGCAATTAAGAATGTGGAGTGCGTACCATTTTCTTTTTAAACCATAATACACAATTTTGATTTGTTGTTTGATGAAAAAGTATAAGTGTAGAAGGAACTTTATTTTTTTTTCTCCTCCCGTTATTTGGTAATGGCATTTTTGGTTTTAATTGCACGACAGGGCCCTTTCTTATACGCAGTAAGAGCTGGGAGGAAGTGAGAGCTAGTCACATCCTCCCAGCTCACTCACACGGACCCAGCCGTGGGGTATATGTGTATTATTGTGTCTGTGCTTATCTGCATGTGTGACAGTGTGTGTAGCTGTGCCTCTGTACGTGTAGATAAGGGAATGCGAGGTAGCAGTTTTCAAATAAGGTCCTCCGTTCCTGATCGCAGTGGAGCAATATGGCATATATAAGGACAAGAACCCAAAAATAGTGTAGTATTTAGGGTGTAGCTATGGTAAATAAAAGAAATTGCACTTAAAATGCGTTGATATATAAAACAGCGAAGGCCCATAATACTGTAACACTTTGAAAAAGCCTTTGTGTGGGCAAAACGTGTGTTTTACTAGTGTTTTGTTATACTTTTGGTTTTATTATTTTATTTACAAATAAAAATATTGAAATTTTATTTTGGACCTTCCTGTCTGAATCCTGGAGGATTTGTTCAGGAGGACCTGGCCTTTCATATGCCTTGGTGGGGAACATACCACCTAAACTTTTTAGGATTGAGCAATACCTACCTGCTCTTTGTGAATATACAGGTGATACTCGAAAAATTAGAATATCATGCAAAAGTTAATTTATTTTAGTAATGCAATGTAAAAGGGGAAACTATGAGATAGACGCATTACATGCAAAGCAAGATAGTTCAAGCCGTGATTTGTCATGGGTGCGAAGATTATGGTTTACAGCTCGTGAAAACCCCAAATCCACAATCTCAGTAAATTAGAATATTACATGCAATCAATAAAACAAGGAGTGTACATAGAATATCGGACCTCTGAAAAGTTTAAGCATGCATATGGACTCAGTACTTGGTTTGGGCCCCTTTTGCAGCAATTATTGCCCAAATGCGGCGAGGCATGGAAGCTATCAGCCTGTGGCACTGCTGAGGTTTTAAGGAAGATAAATAGCAGCCTTCAGCTCTTCGGCATTGTTCAGTCTCCTGTTGCTCATCTTACTCTTGGCAATGCCCCATAGATTCTTTATGGGATTTAGGTCAGGCAAGTTTGCTGGCCAATCAAGCACAGTAATCCCACGGTCATTGAACCAGGCTTTGGTGCTTTTGGCAGGTGCCAAGTCCAGCTGCAAAATAAAGTCAGGCTCACCATAAAGCTCGTTTGCAGAAGGAAGCATGAAATGCTCCAAAATCTCCTGGTAGACGGCTGCATTGACCTTGGACTTAATGAAGCACAGTGGACCAACACCAGCAGATGACAAGGCTCCCCAAATCAACACAGACTGTGGAAACTTCACACTGGACTTCAAGCATCTTGCAGTGTGTGCCTCTCCATTCTTCCTCCGGACTCTGGGTCCTTCGTTTACAAATGAGATGCAAAAGTTGCTCTCATCAGAAACGAGGACTTTGGACCACTGAGCAACAGACCAGGTAAGACGCTTTTGACGTTGTTTGTTGTTCAGGAGCGGCTTGACAAGAGGAATACGACATCTGAAGCCTATCTCCAGGATCCGTCTGTGTGTGGTGGCTTTTGATGCACTGACTCCAGCCTCAGTCCACTCCTTGTGAAAGTCCAACACATTTGAATGGCCTTTTCCTGACAATCCTCTCCAGGCTGCGGTCATCCCTGCTGCTTGTGCACCTTTTTCTTCCATTTCTAGGGTTAACCCTGCAGCTGTAAACATAGCAGTTTCAGAGAACTGCTATGTTTAAAACAGGGTTAATCCAGCCTCTAGTGGCTGTTTCATTGACAGCCGCTAGAGGCGCTTCTCACAGTGAGAAGACGCTGCCGTCCATAGGAAAACATTGAGAATGCTTTCCTATGGACTGACTGCACGCGGGGCTCTTGCCGCGCATTCAGTCGATGACGTCGGAGAGTCCCCAGCGCCAAGGGAGCCTTTAACCCCTTCCTCCCCCTAGAGCCATGAGGGTGGAGGGGACCTATTAACACTATAGTGCCAGGAAAACCAGTTTGTTTTCCTGGCACTATAGTAGTCCTTTAATCTAGTGGTGTGCCAGGGACCCTTTGACAGTGTTAAACAGTTTGAAAATTAGGGACTATGTATTTTTACTACAGTTGGCAATCTTGACAAAGGGTGGATCTTAAAGGACCACTCTAGGCACCCAGACCACTTCAGCTTTATGAAGTGGTCTGGGTGCCAGGTACCTCTAGGATTAACCTTTTTTTTTTTTTTTATATAAACATAGCAGTTTCAGAGAAACTGCTATGTTTATACTGAGGGTTAATCAGCCTCCAGAGCCTCTAGTGGCTGTCTCATTGACAGCCGCTAAGGTGCTTCTCACTGTGAAAATCACAGTGAGAGCACGCAAGCGTCCATAGGAAAGCTTCGTTAATGCTTTTCTATGCGACCGGCTGAATGCGCGTGGCTCCTGCCGCGCATGCGCATTCAGCCAATGACGTCGCGAGCAAGGAGGAGAGGAGGAGTACAGCTCCCCGCCCGGCGCTGGAGAAAGGTAAGTGTTTAACCACTTCCTCTCCCCAGAGCCCTTTAAGAGCAAGCTTCACCCTTTGTTAGGATAACAGAGGAATTGGAGCTTCCTTAAAGAGACTCTCCAGTGCCAGGAAAACATCCAGTTTCCTGGCACTGCAGTGCCACACTCTCCCACCTCTGATAGACAGCCACTAGAGGAGGACTTAACCCTGCAAGGTATTTATTGCAGTTTATAAAAACTGCAATACACGTGCAGGGTTAAGGGTGGTGGGAGTTGGCACCCAGACCACTCCAATGGGCAGAAGTGGTCTGGGTACCTGGAGTGTCCCTTTAAGCTCCACCATTTTGTCACAATGGTCAAGCATAGGAAAAATACATAAGAAAGTAGTTCATACTTTGTCCTATGTTTTAGAGAGAAATACCGTATATACTCTAGTATAAGAAGAGTTTTTCAGCACATTTTTTGTGCTGAAAAACCCTCACCCGTCATACTCTAGTCACTGTCTGTATTATGGCAACTTACATTGCCATAATACAGACCAGGACCGCCTGTCCTGTTGGGGGCTGGCAGTGAGCTGTAACTTACCTTTCCTGCAGCTCCTGTCAGCTCCCTTCTCTCTCCTCCGGTCCGGTCAGCTCCACTGCAAGTCTCGCGGCACTCAGACCGCGAGACTTACAGTGGAGCTGACCGGACGAGAGAGAAGGGAGCTGACAGAAGGTAAGTTACAGCTCGCTGCCAGCCCCCTCCTACACAGCCAATGCCACGGGACCACCAGGGAATGAGAGCCCCCCCTCCCTGGCCAGCTAACAAGCAGGGAGGACAGATAAACATAAATGTAAATAAAGATTTAAATAAAATAATTTTAAAAAAAATAAATAAAAATGCCCACCAAAGCTCTGCATCACACATTGCATTCGTTATATTATATATATATATATATATATATATATATATATATATATACATACATACATACATACATACATACACACACACACACACAGTAAATAAATATTCAATATAATTTTTGGGGGATATAATTTTATTTAGAAATTTACCAGTAGCTGCTGCATTTCCCACCCTAGTCTTATACTTGAGTCAATAGGTTTTCCCAGTTTTTTGGGGTAAAATTAGGGGGTCTCTACTTATATTCAGGTCGACTTATACTCGAGTATATACACGGTAGATCAGAAATGAAGAAAAGAACAGATTCTGGAAGAGAAGAGGAAACAATAGGAGAAAGACAAGTTTGAGATGACAGAGCCACTTTAACCAAAGAGCAAGTTATAGCATTCATCTGAGCTTTTACCCATTTTTTAATATGGTTTCTTTAATGCATTTGCTATGGGTCTCCCTAACTAAAAAGGGTAATCCAGACATGGATTCCGTGCTCACTGTGTCTAGAGGGGTATCAGCTACTGCTCAGTGATGAGACCTATTGCTCCTGCATTACTTTTTAGCAGGGTTCTACAAACGCTAGCCCTTTTAGATGTTGCTGAACTAAAACTCCCATGATTTTTTGAATTTACTAGATAGCTAGATAATCAGGGCAGTCGTAGTTCAGCAACATCAGGAGGGCAAAAGTTTGAAAAAAAAAAAAAAATCTTGTATATCAAGGGTGCCTAAAACATAGATCCCCAGAGGTTTTAAAACTGCAGCTTCCATGATGCTTTGCCATTGTAAAGACATTGCAAAACAACATGGGAGTTGTAGTTCTACATCATCTGAGGATCCCAGTTCAGGCTGATTCCTAACACCTACTGTGTTTTTTATGGTTTTCCTCATCTGATATGGCATATATTTGACTTGTGATAAAGTGAGAATTCAAAGTGAATTCATATTTAAGATCAAAAACAGCCAAACTGGAAAAATTCTCTCCAATCAGCTACTCTGGCCTTAAATGTGAAAGTTACACTTTAGTAAAAGACCCGGTGTTTGTTTTCAGCCCAGAGTTTATATGTATGAACACTCTTATTAGTCTTTTAGAAACATTTTTTCTGAGAAGTTTGTCAAGGTTCTATCTTTACTGCATGGAGGTTTATACAACAGGTATATTTAGGATTTCTCATGCTTGTAACCCTATTCTTTTTACACACACTGTTCAGTATTTGTTTATCTTATTTGGTATTTATCATCAAAGTGCTCATTCTATAGTGATAACTTCACTTTTCTGCTGCCTAAGCCTCTTATTTACAATGATAAATAAAATGTTCTGAAGCTTCCATGAGCAGACATACATAGAAAACCGTTATGTGGTTTGATGCCAGAGCCTTCTATTTAGTTTAGCAACATAATAAATATGTGCCGTTTTCTCTTAGTTCTGCATTCAAAGGACAATAGAAGACAGCCTCAATACCTACCAGTATAACCTGTTTGTGCAAACCCATCAAATGTATTAACACTAAAAAGGGATGCTCGGAGCACCATTATAGCTCTAAGTCCATAAATACTGGTAAACTCCACTGCATTAGATAAGATTAGACCAGAAGAACTATGGACACCCAACACCGCATGATGCGTGTCAAAACACATTGTATTCAATTTGATATCTTAGTGTCAGACAATGCAAGGGAACACCTGCCACCACAATCATTACAGCATACAGGAGTGCTTAGAGTGTTTTCTTTGGTTTTGCAATAATGAAGGTTTAATCTGTGCTATTCTATATACAAGGTTTGCAATATTCACATAAATAGCCACAGCAAATGTATTTTTGAAACAGGTTCTGAACTAGTGTAAATCATTCCATTTAGCCTCAAATTGCAGTTGACTAAAATCAAAACATGTAATTCACAATTTTTTTTATTTTTTTTTAAATCACAAAAAGCAGATGTTTTAGCAATACTTTTTTTTTATTAAAGAAAGCTTTACATTACAAAAAAAATAAAACTCTTTACAGTGTACCCCAAGGCTGGGTTCTGTCAATGTAAATAAATTCAGGTTGAAGGTTAAAACATTGCTCATCATCTCTTTAAAATAACATATAATATGTTTTCGACTTAAATTTTGCCCCTCCCCATCAAAGGAAAAATATATATATATTCTACAAAAAGGAGCAGAAATAAAAAAATATATCTAAATACAAAACTAAAAAGGAAACAAACTTCACACTTCACAAACGGAGATTCACATGTAGGATTCTGTTTTGAAAACCGCCTGCTTAGTAATGCATAAAAGACCTTTTGGTTTTTGTTTGTTTTTTGGTTATGCCACTATTGCTGGCAAAACAAAATAGTACGTTTACAGAGTATATATCTTCTTTCAGATTACTACAGAATCGTAAAGTTGATAATTATGAACATAAACATGAGACAGAATTCTTAAAATCAATGGAAAAATATGGCATGTTTGATAGACATATGGCAGTTACTTTGATTCAGTTTACTCAATACATAAAGGAGTTTCACAGTGAGTTAAACTAAACATAACTACCCACTGGTACCTTACATATAAAGTTCTTAAAGCTATACAAATCATCCTATACTGGGTAATTCTATAACTATGTAATTCACACTCCTTTCTCAATTTTCAGACTAACACTGTTAAACAGAAATAGATGGCCCATATAACACGGGAAAATACAAAGCAAGTATGTATCCCTTTTACAGCCAAATTCTCACTTAAATCTGTGCTTCCATGTGAACGCATTAAACAGTTCATAGAAAATCATAAATGAAAAATATATGCTAGTTATGCCAGCTGTGTTAACATAATAAAAACAAAAATCACTTTAAACTAGATACCACGAGAGAGGACAGTGTCGTCTGCTTCAATACATTATATCTATATTTGAATTTTAGAATGTGTCAAAATATAGTCTGTGTCAGCTGACGTGTTAGCAATTTAACAATTAAAAAAAACTAAAAAAAAACAGACATAGATGCCAATTACAGGAACCTGCC
The DNA here is from genome assembly GCA_933207985.1 of Pelobates cultripes. Taxonomy (NCBI): domain Eukaryota; kingdom Metazoa; phylum Chordata; class Amphibia; order Anura; family Pelobatidae; genus Pelobates; species Pelobates cultripes. The sequence goes on from OW240916.1 coordinate 30,127,401, forward strand.
CATTTTTGGCTAAAAAAAAAAAAAATACGAACTATAACAATGTCAACAGGTAAACAGATGCAGGACCAATAATCACTGCATGGTTTTCATCAATTTCGAGGCTGTAAAATAGATATTAAAAATGACACTGTATGCACCATAATTTAATTTCATTAGATTGGTTAAAGTGCCTGGAGTCACCGGGCATTGACCCTGCATTCACTGTTAAACTGCTTGAAAATAGTTTAACACCGAATAGAGCAGAGGTGTCCAAAAGTTAGATCCCCCAATGTTTTTTTCAGACTACAGCTCCCATGGTGCTTTGTCATTCTAAAAAGGCATGCAAAGCATCATGAGAGTTGTAGTTCAACATCTTGGGATCTACCTTTTTGGCACCCCTGGATTACAGTATTGAATGAAAAGATGGTGTCCGGTGACTCCAAACACTATAACCACTTAAATGATTTTAAGCACTGTGTACCTACTGTGTCCCTTTAACCAGACCTGTGGTTCCAGTAATGCAAGACAATTGATGGCCAAAAGAAATTGCAACAAAATACAAATGTTCCCAGCAAAGTTATAAACTCATATTGTCAGATGTATGAAAATGGTTACAAGGCAAAGAGAAGATGTTCCCAAAGCTGCTTCCAATTTCGAGGGTCTTTGCACGAAGCCAACATCCCTACGGAGGCCAGGGGAGAACCTAAAAATAGATTTAACTGAAGCTCTCCCTTGCAGTGACACCATCCTAGTTATTCTGCCAGAAGCCACCTTTAAAGTAGAACTTTCCCTGTATGCATGAGAGTTCATCCATCCCAGAGGTCTATGAAGGATCCTCTATAAACCAACTCACACAGTGCAGATTAAGCCTCATTCCCACACTTGTCACTAGCGACAACTGCGAATATTGACAAAACAAATCTAATTGGACTTAGATTTTCCATAAAGATTCTATTTTTATGAAATCCTACCACGTCGTGTTGTGACGAAGCAAGTTTTAACTTAGGCAATTAAACTATTTTTTCACGGATAGGCTCATGCTAGAATTGCTCTACTGTGTGGATGAATCATTAAATGAAAAATTTGAAATCTCATGCACAACAGGAGACTACATAAAAAGGTGGGGGGGCGGACAAAAAATAAAAATAAAATAAAAACTTTTCCCATGATTAATCAAAGTGCATTTTATATTTGTCAGGAGTGTTCCTTTAACAAAACAATTCACAGACAGTCTACCAAGTGTACATATAAATGGACTTTGAGAATGAGTGTTCAAAAATAGCATGTTATAAAAACAACCAATAAGTGGGCAAAAAGTAACAAAAACCTTTAGATTATCGATAGAATTTATATTTTTATTTAAAATACTGGTAACTGGTAGAGTAGCATGATATTTCAGATAAGACTTGATAAGGTCAACAAAAAATCTGAAACAAAAATAACCGTTTTAAACTATCGTACACAGATGAACTCGTTCTAATTGGCTAATTATTTTGTGCATTTTTTTTTTTTTAATTTGTCCTGTGGCTTATTGATTTCCATAAAAATCAGGAGAAAAAGGAGGTTAAAAAAATGACATGTGGGTATGTAGGTACAGCTGTAGATAGCACAATAACTATTCCAATAACAGGTTATTTGAAATGTATTTTACAAGAGCTATCAAAACTTACTAAGCTATGGAAAAAAAAAAAAAGTGTTGTGCACTTAATGTGGCAGAGCAAAATCTGCCTGAGCTCAACAATGCTATAGATATCAGAAAGTAATAAGTTAGACAACCGTTATATTAACCTACACAAAATGTGTGTTAAAAATAAGCAAGGAAACGTTAAGGAAACAAAATGGAAATTATGTGCCATGCCACTCCTGGCTTTCACAACCCATTACGACTGCCAAAACATTAATGATAGTGTGGAAGTAAAACTCCTCGTTACCTTAATAGCAAGGGGGCTGTGGCTTTAGGTGACAAGTGTTTGTCAAACTGATTGGAAACAATTTAACAAGACTGGGAGGTGCACCTTGCACTATAACCACTGCTATATGTTCTAGTGGTTACGGTCGTTAGCAAGCCCCTTTAACTAAGCAGGCCTCTGATAAGCCAAAGGCTTTCAAAACTGAAACAGACTATGTTATAGTATGTGGCAAGTAACGTTGCATTTCTCAAAGACCACTAGAATGATAACCAAAAAATGTAAATGAATAAACCTTTGTTTTGGGGGGTGACAGTCTAAAGAACCCCAACTTTTTTTTTTTTGCATTAAACTCCTCTGGCTTCTTTGCTTTAATATTTCTGTTGCGCACGTGAAACAAAGACATGAGCAAAGGCTGAAATGTATTGCAAGTCTGCAATACTCCTAATGTTTTAAAAAACAGATATGATACTCTAGCTTTAAAGAGTAGAGGTATTATGTTTTTTAAGTCTCACTTGAGCAAACAAACATATTAGTAGAATGACTGAGCCAATTACCAATGCTAACTTCTAGACCTCCAAAAAGCTCTACGTAAAGGTGAGGTCCAACATTAGAAAGCACATTTCTTATACAGTAATTATTGTTTGACTTTAGCCACAAGAGAACGCAGCAAGCAGTATCAAGAATGTGTTCCCAATGCAAACATACTCTAAGCTCGGGGTTGCCCAAATGTTTTAAACATCCATTATTCTCTTTTATAACAATGGGGGACCTGTAGTTGAACACATCTTGTGATCTAGTCCTATGGGCAGGTAGTGTTGAAAAATTCATACATGAAATATGTTTAATTCTGGTACAGAACAGAAAAATATGAAAATACAGTCTAAAATATTTCAATAACAAGGGAGTAAATGATGCAGTTACCCTCTGATAATTAAGGGGTTAAACTTTTTTTCTATTGTCATGCAGAATTAAAGGCAGGGTGAAACTTTGCCAATTTCCTGTTCTGCATTGGTTAAAATAGCCTACAGTTTGTAGAATGAACATCTAAAATAAATCATAGACTTAGCACTTTAAAGAGAAATAGATATATATATATATATATTTATAAATACTTAACTATATAATGTATTATTTGCTTGTCCCCATTTCTCAGTTTATTAAAAAAGATAAAAAGTGCAACTTACTATATCTTTCAGTTTATTAATGTTTTTAAAACTGAATACTGGTTGGGGTAAAAAGGAGGAGGGGTGGGGTCCAAAAGTAGTGTGAGCTACTTGTGATCAACAGGTGTCTCCACTTTGAAGACATTGCCTGAGGAGAGGGATAAAAGTTAAGGTTGTTCTGTAAACATTTTAAGTAAATCTTATAGTTCTTGTAAGGTTAAACATAATCTGCCCTCCCTCAGCACCAAGAACCAGCTCACCACGTTATTCTTGCCCAGGTTGCTTCCAGCAGCCCGAATGCTTAATGTATTATTTAATAGAGTTTATATAACAGTCATGAATGGGTAAAATATGAGCCCAAGAAAGGGTTATATGGTTGGACTTTTCATTGGGCTAGTGTTACTAGTTATATGCAGCTAGGAGAAAATGCGGATGGCTTGTGTAGCAGGGGTATGACAGGCTGGACATTCTGGGAGGGCACGCTCACAAATCCTGATTGCACATTCCATGCAAAAAAGATTGTGCCCACATGGCACCAACGCTGCGATGACTTCACTCTCATAGCATACAACGCAGTCTCGACCACTTTTGCGCTGGCCATCAGAGCTGCTCGAGTCTGTGGGAGATCCAGAGGCCACAGATGAGCTGCCTGGCAAAGAGGAAGACGAGGAATAGCCAGTGCTGCTGGAGAAAGAGGACAGTGAGCCCTGTGTGGCCAGCCAAGAGATACCATTAATTGGATCGCTGTGAATTCTGCGTGCTAATGGATGTTCTAGCCCAACCGCTGGTTCAGGGAGGGTAGGTGAAATTCGAGATGTGGAATTGACACTCAAACCACTATTTCGCCTCTGTGCTGAGCAACCACTGAAGTTCTGCACCTGTCCACTGGATGTTTCAAACGGAGACCAAATAGCAGTGGGTGTGTTCAAATCCAAAGACAGAAACTCAAAGCCAAATTCACAGTCTTCTGTGCTTATGGCAGCTGGTACAGTGTGCTGTTCCCCTAGTGTGAAGCCTCCCCCCAGGACTGGCCTAAATGGGCTTGCTGGTCCCTGCTCTCTGCCTGTTCCATAACATGAACTCTCTGAAGAAGTACTGCCCAGAGTCTCATTGCGTGATGCTGCAGATCCTCGTCGAGGAGCATTAACCTTTGCCCAAAGAGCAGCAGAGCTATTACCAAATAGGTCCATACAGACATCTGTGCCATTGGAGTGAAAGTCATTATCTGGATGGATGTCTATTACGGAACCTGTCCTCATAGTGATGTGAGCCTCTATCTCTTCACGTGCTCGGTCTACATTTTCAGGCATTCCTGTGACTTCAAAGACAGGTTCCTTGTCTCTGCTAGGAGTTACAATGTAGGTGTGAGTACTCTGTTGAATTCTTTTGATTGTGGCCCCTTTCGGACCAACCACCAACCCTACTACACGATAAGGAACGCGGACTTGGATGGTGGTTTGACCTGGCAGATTTGGTGGTCCCTGGGAGCCTCCTGCCATCGCACTATTTTTGTTTCTAGTTGCGCGGATGATAGAGAAGTGGTCAGCTGCTGCCAAGATTTCTCTCTTCGCCATCTCAACGTCCTCTTTCCGGCCAGTCACAATAAAGACAGGTTCTTCTCCTCTTACTGGAGTCTTGATATAAGTATTCGTCTTTGCTCTCAAGGCTTTAATTTTACAGCCTACAAAAACAAAAATAAAATATGATCAGATACAAAATATAGATACAGGTAGGGAGAGAGTGTCAGGTTGCTGATTATGTGTTGGGGATAACGCCTTGTGGAAATATATAAAAGAGCGGAAAGAAAGGCAGGATCAAAGATAGCTAGTTTTATATATATCAACCTAAACCTTCCAAGTACTGAAGCAACCCACAGAAAAATAGTGAAATGCAATAAGTTAAAACATAACCTTTAATAAACGACTATTAAAACTAAAATTCTAAGGGCTATTCCAGGTAGAGCCAGTATTCGGCGAAACGTGCATCAGGACAACTTTTAGCAGTGGGTGGCATGGTTAGATAGGGGATGCTGAAGCTACTATATACTTCATCTCTAGGATTACCCACCATGCTATATGTTTTTAATCAAGTGATATTGATCTGGCGATACTGCTCTATTAGCTGGTATCGGTCAGCGAGATCCAGCTATCAGTCAGTAATGGCTAGACATTTAGCAAGGGGTTAGAGGTCTGACCTTTTTAGACTTCGGCATTGGGAGTTGGGAATTGGAGACTTTTGGTTTTTTGATAACACTATGGGAGGGTGCACTTCTATGCATCTATTTGGATTTTTGCATCTTTAAGATAAGATGTGTATTCCCCTCCAGTTTCCACAGGTACTATTTATGCTTGTACCTTCTAGCCAAATACCCCTCCCCTCCATGTGTATATAGCACCTATAGCCATTAGAATGTTAGTTTTAATAGTCGTTAAAGGTTATGTTTTACCTTATTATATTTCACAATTTTTCTATGGGTTGCTTCAGTACTTGGAAGGTTTAGGTCGATCGATATAAGAAACTAGCCATCTCTGATCCTGCCTTTCTGCCGCTCTCTTATATATGGTCACATACATGCAGAAAAAAAAAAAAAAATCTAATTCATTTTTCTTTTCATAAACTGAGTTGTTTTTTTTTGTCATTCCAGACCACCACTAGAGGCACTTCCTGGATTTTCACAGATTATTACTGTGTGAAACAATGTTGGACGTCTTCCCACTTAGCATTTATTTAATGATTTTCTATGGGGAAGCTCTAACGCGCATGCAGCACACGACACGCATTCTGTTCTCCCATCGGTGTGACATCACTGGGGTGGGACACTGATCCACTGCTGAGGGACTGGTGTTTAACCCTTTAGTCATCAGAGTTCATAATGCAGAGATTGCCTCATAACTAAAAGATTTGTAACAATTGCTACAGCTATAAGCTAGACTCCCAGACACAGAAAAGGAGTCGTCAACCAATTTCATCTAACTTATGTGTGCAGCATCGGGACACCACATGCACAAGTTAGAAGGATCTTTCTAGTGCTCAGAGAAAGCAGAGTCACGCACATGTGTAGTCAATGACTGCCGAATGAGACACACAGTCCAGGTCAAAAATGCGAGCTGTGTATTTCATAGCAATTGCCATATACCCATCAGTTTATTGAGCAGCAGTTTCACTCATTCTGTGATGAGTAGAACTGTGTGTAATATCAGACCCCACAGAACAGAATGAGGTCACTGATTGATTGAACCTCTTCTTGGTCAAGGATGGAACGCTCTTCAATGAAGTTACAGAGGTTTGAAAATAAGTATAATATTTAAATTGGAACGAACATCCACAGTAGTGAGTTTCTCACTCCATTCACGTAAAATATATCAGAGTTTAAAGAGATGAAAACTGCTGCAGAGGTAAGGAGTGAAGGGGGATACACAAATCTCAACCGTTCCTCCGCATTGTGGCTATTTCGCTATTGCGTGAAACCTCGGGCGTTTTCTCCAGCGGCTTCATATACACACACATTTTTGATGTGTACAGCCCTGCAGGAGCTAACTAATTTACATACTGTGCTAAAGCACACAGAAAAGACTTTTCTTAAATTTATTTTTGGCACAACCAATAGCTAACAGATGCTAAAATTAAGGACATTACAGTTCCTGTTTAATTTTAAATCATTACTGTGGCATATTTTCAGATGCATTACCTAAATAATGCATTAGAAACCAGGAATCATTTTAACCATCTCCTTTTAAGCCATTATAAAGAAAAAACGTTTACCTTAATTCACATTAGGTTTACTTATACTCTGCATTTAACATGTGAAAATTAAAACTAAAAGAACACTCCAGGCACCATAACAACTTTATCTGAAGGAGATTGTTATGGAGCAAAGTGCCCATCAGCTTCCTAGCTACTTCCACTGCTGTCTTACAAGCTTTATTCACAAAAGTATTATCACTCAGTTTTGTGACTGGGGAGCTACTGATGCTCACAGCCCATCAATGGTCCTCAGGGCATTCTGATTCAAGTCACGTATTGCAATGGAAGTAACTGATCAGCGCTACTGTTAAACCGTTAAAGGAACACTATAGTCACCAGAACAACTAGAGCTTAACCCCTTAATGGCGTTCTATGCCGTCGCGGCATAGAACGCCGTAACGGCTTAAGCCCCCAGGAGGTCCGGCATACTCACCTCCGCCGCGATACTCTTCGGGAGGGCTGCCTGACAGCCCAGGCAGTCCTCCCCCGGCAAATGAGGCCCCCTATAGCTGGCTGTGGATCTGCCAGCAGGGGGACATGTTAAAAAAAAAAAAATAAATAAATAAAAAAAAAAAACACATACATGTGTAAAATAAAAAAATAAAAAATTATAATATATATATATATATATATATATATATATATATATATACACATATACACACACACATATATACATATACACACATATATACATACATATATATATATACACACACAATATATATGTAACGTCATACAAAGTGTATTTTAATAATATAAGTACATATATTAATATTAAAATACACATTATATATGTATAATTACAATAATAAATAAAATTTCATATAAATTATATATTCATATGTAATTTCATTCTAACTGTAATA
>OW240916.1:30135165-30317665 GCA_933207985.1 Pelobates cultripes
TATACCACCCTCAGTGTCTGGCTCAATATATAATGATAGGAGTCATGCTATACCAACCTCAGTGTTTGGATCAATATATAATGATAGGAGTCATGCTATACCACCCTCAGTGTCTGGATCAATATATAATGATAGGAGTCATGCTATACCACCCTCAGTGTTTGGATCAATATATAATGATAGGAGTCATGCTATACCACTCTCAGTGTCTGGATCAATATATAATGATAGGAGTCATGCTATACCACCCTCAGTGTCTGGATCAATATATAATGATAGGAGTCATGCTATACCACCCTCAGTGTCTGGATCAATATATAATTATAGAAGTCATGCTATACCACCCTCAGTGTCTGGATCAATATATAATAATAGGAGTCATGCTGTACCACCCTCAGTGTCTGGATCAATATATAATGATAGGAGTCATGCTACCTTCAGTGTCTGGGTCAATATATAATGATAGGAGTCATGCTATACCACCCTCAGTGTCTGGATCAATATATAATGATAGGAGTCATGCTATACCACCCTCAGTGTCTGGATTAATATATAATGATAGGAGTCATGCTATACCACCCTCAGTGTCTGGATCAATATATAATGATAGGAGTCATGCTATACCACCCTCAGTGTCTGGATCAATATATAATGATAGGAGTCATGCTATACCACCCTCAGTGTCTGGATCAATATATAATGATAGAAGTCATGCCACCCTCAGTGTCTGGATCAATATATAATGATAGGAGTCATACTATACCACCCTCAGTGTCTGGATCAATATATAATGATAGGAGTCATGCTATACCACCCTCAGTGTCTGGATCAATATATAATGATAGGAGTCATGCTATGCCACCCTCAGTGTCTGGATCAATATATAATGATAGGAGTCATGCTATACCACCCTCAGTGTCTGGATCAATATATAATGATAGGAGTCATTCTATACCAACCTCAGTGTTTGGGTCAATATATAATGATAGGAGTCATGCTGTACCACCCTCAGTGTTTGGATCAATATATATATTATTGATGGGGTCATGCACCTCAGTGTGTCTGGATCAATATATGGTAGAGTCATGTCTTACTCAGTGTCTGGGTCAATATATAATGATAGGAGTCATGCTATACCACCCTCAGTGTCTGGATCAATATATAATGATAGGAGTCATGCTATGCCACCCTCAGTGTCTGGATCAATATATAATGATAGGAGTCATGCTATACCACCCTCAGTGTCTGGATCAATATATAATGATAGGAGTCATGCTATACCACCCTCAGTGTCTGGATCAATATATAATGATAGGAGTCATGCTATACCACCCTCAGTGTCTGGATCAATATATAATGATAGGAGTCATGCTATACCACCCTCAGTGTCTGGATCAATATATAATGATAGGAGTCATGCTATACCACCCTCAGTGTCTGGATCAATATATAATGATAGGAGTCATGCCACATTCAGTGTCTGGGTCAATATATAATGATAGGAATCATGCCACCCTCAGTGTCTGGATCAATATATATTGATAGGAGTCATGCTATACCACCCTCAGTGTCTGAATCAATATATAATGATAGGAGTCATGTCACCCTCAGTGTCTGGATCAATATATAATGATAGGAGTCATGCTATACCACCCTCAGTGTCTGGATCAATATATAATGATAGGAGTCATGTCACCCTCAGTGTCTGGATCAATATATAATGATAGGAGTCATGCTATACCACCCTCAGTGTCTGGATCAATATATAAATGATAGAGTCATGCCACCACCCTCAGTGTCTGGATCAATATATAATGATAGGAGTCATGCTATACCACCCTCAGTGTCTGGATCAATATATAATTATAGAAGTCATGCTATACCACCCTCAGTGTCTGGATCAATATATAATAATAGGAGTCATGCTGTACCACCCTCAGTGTCTGGATCAATATATAATGATAGGAGTCATGCTACCTTCAGTGTCTGGGTCAATATATAATGATAGGAGTCATGCTATACCACCCTCAGTGTCTGGATCAATATATAATGATAGGAGTCATGCTATACCACCCTCAGTGTCTGGATCAATATATAATGATAGGAGTCATGCCACCCTCAGTGTCTGGATCAATATATAATGATAGGAGTCATGTCACCCTCAGTGTCTGGATCAATATATAATTATAGAAGTCATGCTATACCACCCTCAGTGTCTGGATCAATATATAATGATAGGAGTCATGCTATACCACCCTCAGTGTCTGGATCAATATATAATTATAGAAGTCATGCTATACCACCCTCAGTGTCTGGATCAATATATAACAGTGGATAGAGTCATGTCACCCCTGAAAGGGTCTGATCAATATATAATGATAGGAGTCATGCTATACCACCCTCAGTGTCTGGATCAATATATAATGATAGGAGTCATGCTATGCCACCCTCAGTGTCTGGATCAATATATAATGATAGGAGTCATGCTATACCACCCTCAGTGTCTGGATCAATATATAATGATAGGAGTCATGCTATACCACCCTCAGTGTCTGGATCAATATATAATGATAGGAGTCATGCTATACCACCCTCAGTGTCTGGATCAATATATAATGATAGGAGTCATGCTATACCACCCTCAGTGTCTGGATCAATATATAATGATAGGAGTCATGCTATACCACCCTCAGTGTCTGGATCAATATATAATGATAGGAGTCATGCCACATTCAGTGTCTGGGTCAATATATAATGATAGGAATCATGCCACCCTCAGTGTCTGGATCAATATATATTGATAGGAGTCATGCTATACCACCCTCAGTGTCTGAATCAATATATAATGATAGGAGTCATGTCACCCTCAGTGTCTGGATCAATATATAATGATAGGAGTCATGCTATACCACCCTCAGTGTCTGGATCAATATATAATGATAGGAGTCATGCTATACCACCCTTAGTGTCTGGATCAATATATAATGATAGGAGTCATACTATACCACCCTCAGTGTTTGGATCAATATATAATGATAGGAGTCATGCTATACCACCCTCAGTGTCTGGATCAATATATAATGATAGGAGTCATGCTATACCACCCTCAGTGTCTGGATCAATATATAATAATAGAAGTCATGCTATACCACCCTCAGTGTCTGGATCAATATATAATGATAGGAGTCATGCTATACCACTCTCAGTGTCTGGATCAATATATAATGATAGGAGTCATGCTGTACCACCCTCAGTGTCTGGATCAATATATATTGATAGGAGTCATGCTATACCACCCTCAGTGTCTGGATCAATATATAATGATAGGAGTCATGCTACCTTCAGTGTCTGGGTCAATATATAATGATAGGAGTCATGCTATACTACCCCCAGTGTGTGGATCAATATATAATGATAGGAGTCATGCTATACCACCCTCAGTGTCTGGATCAATATATAATGATAAGAGTCATGCCACCCTCAGTGTCTGGATCAATATATAATGATAGGAGTCATGCTATACCACCCTCAGTGTCTGGATCAATATATAATGATAGGAGTCATGCTATACCACCCTCAGTGTCTGGATCAATATATAATGATAGGAGTCATGCTATACCACCCTCAGTGTCTGGATCAATATATAATGATAGGAGTCATGCTGTACCACCCTCAGTGTCTGGATCAATATATAATGATAGAAGTCATGCCACCTTCAGTGTCTGCATCAATATATAATGATAGAAGTCATGCCACCTTCAGTGTCTGCATCAATATATAATGATAGGAGTCATGCTGTACCACCCCCAGTGTCTGGATCAATATATAATGATAGGAGTCATGCCACCTTCAGTGTCTGGATCAATATATAATGATAGGAGTCATGCTATACCACCCTCAGTGTCTGCATCAATATATAATGATAAGAGGCATGTTATACCACCCTGTAAACACGAGTTTGAATGTTCCAAAGCTTTAATTGTAAGTACTAATAGAGGATTAATCAGAATCTTCTCTGGAAGTCAATGGTGTAGTCAATAAATGGCTGAGACCAGCAAAGCAAGACAAGTGTTCAGTTGGAGAAATTAAAAATATTTTTGAGACTCCATCCAGTTTAGTACATACAGCAATGCTTGCATCGCAGTGGTAATTTTCCTGACAGCCACTAGAGGCACTTCCACTATGAGAACTGAGAAACTCTCACAGCTAAGCTCCATTTCACACGAGGCAGTGCCATCTTAACAGCATTATGGGCCCCTGGCAAAGAAGTGCACTAGGGCCCTGCCTACACAACAACTCACAGGACTAAAAATATAAATAATCGATAAAATTAAGCTTATATTTATTGGTACCTCCAACAAATGCAATACATACATACAAACACACAGACTGCTGAATACATACACACAAACACACACACACACAAAGACTGCTGAATACACAGATCACTGAATACACACAAACTGCTAAAAACACACATACTGCATTGAGTTGTGTGTATGGGGGGGTGCTGTGTGTGAGGCTGCTGTGCATAAGGGGTGCTGTGTGTGCTTGAAAGGTGATGTGTGTCAAGGATGCTGTGTGTGTCAGTGGTGCTGTGTGTGTGTTGCGGTGTCTGCTAGGGGGTGCAGTGTGTGGGTGTGGGAGGGGTTCTGTGCTTTTTTTCTTTTTAAATAATACTAAAGATCCATTAATAAAACCTTCATGTCCCCCCACCCTTCTTCTTACCTTTGGTACCCTCAGCATTTCCACCAACTATCTTAACTAAGACAATTCAGTCTGTCAGTTTTTAGGTTACTTGCAAATTGCAATTAAGAATGGGGAGTGCGTACCATTTTCTTTTTAAAACCATAATACACAATTTTGATTTGTTGTTTGATGAAAAAGTATAAGTGTAGAAGGAACTTTATTTTTTTTTTCTCCTCCCGTTATTTGGTAATGGCATTTTTGGTTTTAATTGCACGACAGGGCCCTTTCTTATACGCAGTAAGAGCTGGGAGGAAGTGAGAGCTAGTCACATCCTCCCAGCTCACTCACTCGGACCCAGCCGTGGGGTATATGTGTATTATTGTGTCTGTGTGTATCTGCATGTGTGACAGTATGTGTAGCTGTGCCTCTGTAAGTGTAGATAAGGGAATGCAAGGTAGCAGAGTTTTCAAATAAGGTCCTCCGTTCCTGATCGCAGTGGAGCAATATGGCATATATAAGGACAAGAACCCAAAAATAGTGTAGTATTTAGGGTGTAGCTATGGTAAATAAAAGAAATTGCACTTACAATGCGTTGATATAAAACAGCGAAGGCCCATAATACTGTAACACTTTGAAAAAGCCTTTGTGTGGGCAAAACGTGTGTTTTACTAGTGTTTTGTTATACTTTTGGTTTTATTATTTTATTTACAAATAAAAATATTGAAATTTTATTTTGGACCTTCCTGTCTGAATCCTGGAGGATTTGTTCAGGAGGACCTGGCCTTTCATATTCCTTGGTGGGGAACATACCACCTAAACTTTTTAGGATTGAGCAATACCTACCTGCTCTTTGTGAAAACAGGTGATACTCGAAAAATTAGAATATCATGCAAAAGTTAATTTATTTTAGTAATGCAATGTAAAAGGGGAAACTATGAGATAGACGCATTACATGCAAAGCAAGATAGTTCAAGCCGTGATTTGTCATGGGTGCGAAGATTATGGTTTACAGCTCGTGAAAACCCCAAATCCACAATCTCAGTAAATTAGAATATTACATGCAATCAATAAAACAAGGAGTGTACATAGAATATCGGACCTCTGAAAAGTTTAAGCATGCATATGGACTCAGTACTTGATTTGGGCCCCTTTTGCAGCAATTACTGCCTCAATGCGGCGTGGCATGGAAGCTATCAGCCTGTGGCACTGCTGAGGTTTTAAGGAAGACCAGGATGCTTCAATAGCAGCCTTCAGCTCTTCTGCATTGTTCAGTCTCCTGTTGCTCATCTTACTCTTGGCAATGCCCCATAGATTCTCTATGGGATTTAGGTCAGGCAAGTTTGCTGGCCAATCAAGCACAGTAATCCCACGGTCATTGAACCAGGCTTTGGTGCTTTTGGCAGGTGCCAAGTCCAGCTGCAAAATAAAGTCAGGCTCACCATAAAGCTCGTTTGCAGAAGGAAGCATGAAATGCTCCAAAATCTCCTGGTAGACGGCTGCATTGACCCTGGACTTAATGAAGCACAGTGGACCAACACCAGCAGATGACAAGGCTCCCCAAATCAACACAGACTGTGGAAACTTCACACTGGACTTCAAGCATCTTGCAGTGTGTGCCTCTCCATTCTTCCTCCAGACTCTGGGTCCTTGGTTTCCAAATGAGATGCAAAAGTTGCTCTCATCAGAAACGAGGACTTTGGACCACTGAGCAACAGACCAGGTAAGACGCTTTTGACGTTGTTTGTTGTTCAGGAGCAGCTTGACAAGAGGAATACGACATCTGAAGCCTATCTCCAGGATCCGTCTGTGTGTGGTGGCTTTTGATGCACTGACTCCAGCCTCAGTCCACTCCTTGTGAAAGTCCAACACATTTGAATGGCCTTTTCCTGACAATCCTCTCCAGGCTGCGGTCATCCCTGCTGCTTGTGCACCTTTTTCTTCCATTTCTAGGGTTAACCCTGCAGCTGTAAACATAGCAGTTTCAGAGAACTGCTATGTTTAAAACAGGGTTAATCCAGCCTCTAGTGGCTGTTTCATTGACAGCCGCTAGAGGCGCTTCTCACAGTGAGAAGACGCTGCCGTCCATAGGAAAACATTGAGAATGCTTTCCTATGGACTGACTGCACGCGGGGCTCTTGCCGCGCATGCGCATTCAGTCGATGACGTCGGAGAGTCCCCAGCGCCAAGGGAGCCTTTAACCCCTTCCTCCCCCTAGAGCCATGAGGGTGGAGGGGACCTATTAACACTATAGTGCCAGGAAAACCAGTTTGTTTTCCTGGCACTATAGTAGTCCTTTAATCTAGTGGTGTGCCAGGGACCCTTTGACAGTGTTAAACAGTTTGAAAATTAGGGACTATGTATTTTTACTACAGTTGGCAATCTTGACAAAGGGTGGATCTTAAAGGACCACTCTAGGCACCCAGACCACTTCAGCTTTATGAAGTGGTCTGGGTGCCAGGTACCTCTAGGATTAACCTTTTTTTTTTATGTAAACATAGCAGTTTCAGAGAAACTGCTATGTTTATACTGAGGGTTAATCCAGCCTCCAGAGCCGCTAGAGGCGCTTGCGTGCTTCTCACTGTGAAAATCACAGTGAGAGCACGCAAGCGTCCATAGGAAAGCTTCGTTAATGCTTTTCTATGCGACCGGCTGAATGCGCGTGGCTCCTGCCGCGCATGCGCATTCAGCCGATGACGTCGCGAGCAAGGAGGAGTACAGCTCCCCGCCCGGCGCTGGAGAAAGGTAAGTGTTTAACCACTTCCTCTCCCCAGAGCCCGGCGGGAGGGGGTCCCTGAGGGTGGGAGCACCCTCAGGGCACTATAGTGGTCCTTTAAGAGCAAGCTTCACCCTTTGTTAGGATAACAGAGGAATTGGAGCTTCCTTAAAGAGACTCTCCAGTGCCAGGAAAACATCCAGTTTCCTGGCACTGCAGTGCCACACTCTCCCACCTCTGATAGACAGCCACTAGAGGAGGACTTAACCCTGCAAGGTATTTATTGCAGTTTATAAAAACTGCAATACACGTGCAGGGTTAAGGGTGGTGGGAGTTGGCACCTAGACCACTCCAATGGGCAGAAGTGGTCTGGGTACCTGGAGTGTCCCTTTAAGCTCCACCATTTTGTCACAATGGTCAAGCATAGGAAAAATACATAAGAAAGTAGTTCATACTTTGTCCTATGTTTTAGAGAGAAATACCGTATATACTCTAGTATAAGAAGAGTTTTTCAGCACATTTTTTGTGCTGAAAAACCCTCACCCGTCATACTCTAGTCACTGTCTGTATTATGGCAACTTACATTGCCATAATACAGACCAGGACCGCCTGTCCTGTTGGGGGCTGGCAGTGAGCTGTAACTTACCTTTCCTGCAGCTCCTGTCAGCTCCCTTCTCTCTCCTCCGGTCCGGTCAGCTCCACTGCAAGTCTCGCGGCACTCAGACCGCGAGACTTACAGTGGAGCTGACCGGACGAGAGAGAAGGGAGCTGACAGAAGGTAAGTTACAGCTCGCTGCCAGCCCCCTCCTACACAGCCAATGCCACGGGACCACCAGGGAATGAGAGCCCCCCCTCCCTGGCCAGCTAACAAGCAGGGAGGACAGATAAACATAAATGTAAATAAAGATTTAAATAAAATAATTTTAAAAAAAATAAATAAAAATGCCCACCAAAGCTCTGCATCACACATTGCATTCGTTATATTATATATATATATATATATATATATATATATATATATATACATACATACATACATACATACATACACACACACACACACAGTAAATAAATATTCAATATAATTTTTGGGGGATATAATTTTATTTAGAAATTTACCAGTAGCTGCTGCATTTCCCACCCTAGTCTTATACTTGAGTCAATAGGTTTTCCCAGTTTTTTGGGGTAAAATTAGGGGGTCTCTACTTATATTCAGGTCGACTTATACTCGAGTATATACACGGTAGATCAGAAATGAAGAAAAGAACAGATTCTGGAAGAGAAGAGGAAACAATAGGAGAAAGACAAGTTTGAGATGACAGAGCCACTTTAACCAAAGAGCAAGTTATAGCATTCATCTGAGCTTTTACCCATTTTTTAATATGGTTTCTTTAATGCATTTGCTATGGGTCTCCCTAACTAAAAAGGGTAATCCAGACATGGATTCCGTGCTCACTGTGTCTAGAGGGGTATCAGCTACTGCTCAGTGATGAGACCTATTGCTCCTGCATTACTTTTTAGCAGGGTTCTACAAACGCTAGCCCTTTTAGATGTTGCTGAACTAAAACTCCCATGATTTTTTGAATTTACTAGATAGCTAGATAATCAGGGCAGTCGTAGTTCAGCAACATCAGGAGGGCAAAAGTTTGAAAAAAAAAAAAAAATCTTGTATATCAAGGGTGCCTAAAACATAGATCCCCAGAGGTTTTAAAACTGCAGCTTCCATGATGCTTTGCCATTGTAAAGACATTGCAAAACAACATGGGAGTTGTAGTTCTACATCATCTGAGGATCCCAGTTCAGGCTGATTCCTAACACCTACTGTGTTTTTTTATGGTTTTCCTCATCTGATATGGCATATATTTGACTTGTGATAAAGTGAGAATTCAAAGTGAATTCATATTTAAGATCAAAAACAGCCAAACTGGAAAAATTCTCTCCAATCAGCTACTCTGGCCTTAAATGTGAAAGTTACACTTTAGTAAAAGACCCGGTGTTTGTTTTCAGCCCAGAGTTTATATGTATGAACACTCTTATTAGTCTTTTAGAAACATTTTTTCTGAGAAGTTTGTCAAGGTTCTATCTTTACTGCATGGAGGTTTATACAACAGGTATATTTAGGATTTCTCATGCTTGTAACCCTATTCTTTTTACACACACTGTTCAGTATTTGTTTATCTTATTTGGTATTTATCATCAAAGTGCTCATTCTATAGTGATAACTTCACTTTTCTGCTGCCTAAGCCTCTTATTTACAATGGTAAATAAAATGTTCTGAAGCTTCCATGAGCAGACATACATAGAAAACCGTTATGTGGTTTGATGCCAGAGCCTTCTATTTAGTTTAGCAACATAATAAATATGTGCCGTTTTCTCTTAGTTCTGCATTCAAAAGGCAATAGGAGACAGCCTCAATACCTACCAGTATAACCTGTTTGTGCAAACCCATCAAATGTATTAACACTAAAAAGGGACGCTCGGAGCACCATTATAGCTCTAAGTGCATAAATACTGGTAAACTCCACTGCATTAGATAAGATTAGACCAGAAGAACTATGGACACCCAACACCGCATGATGCGTGTCAAAACACATTGTATTCAATTTGATATCTTAGTGTCAGACAATGCAAGGGAACACCTGACACCATAATCACTACAGCATACAGGAGTGCTTAGAGTGTTTTCTTTGGTTTTGCAATAATGAAGGTTTAATCTGTGCTATTCTATATACAAGGTTTGCAATATTCACATAAATAGCCACAGCAAATGTATTTTTGAAACAGGTTCTGAACTAGTGTAAATCATTCCATTTAGCCTCAAATTGCAGTTGACTAAAATCAAAACATGTAATTCACAAAAAGCAGATGTTTTAGCAATACTTTTTTTTTTTTTATTAAAGAAAGCTTTACATTACAAAAAAAATAAAACTCTTTACAGTGTACCCCAAGGCTGGGTTCTGTCAATGTAAATAAATTCAGGTTGAAGGTTAAAACATTGCTCATCATCTCTTTAAAATAACATATAATATGTTTTCGACTTAAATTTTGCCCCTCCCCATCAAAGGAAAAATATATATATATTCTACAAAAAGGAGCAGAAATAAAAAAATATATCTAAATACAAAACTAAAAAGGAAACAAACTTCACACTTCACAAACGGAGATTCACATGTAGGATTCTGTTTTGAAAACCGCCTGCTTAGTAATGCATAAAAGACCTTTTGGTTTTTGTTTGTTTTTTGGTTATGCCACTATTGCTGGCAAAACAAAATAGTACGTTTACAGAGTATATATCTTCTTTCAGATTACTACAGAATCGTAAAGTTGATAATTATGAACATAAACATGAGACAGAATTCTTAAAATCAATGGAAAAATATGGCATGTTTGATAGACATATGGCAGTTACTTTGATTCAGTTTACTCAATACATAAAGGAGTTTCACAGTGAGTTAAACTAAACATAACTACCCACTGGTACCTTACATATAAAGTTCTTAAAGCTATACAAATCATCCTATACTGGGTAATTCTATAACTATGTAATTCACACTCCTTTCTCAATTTTCAGACTAACACTGTTAAACAGAAATAGATGGCCCATATAACACGGGAAAATACAAAGCAAGTATGTATCCCTTTTACAGCCAAATTCTCACTTAAATCTGTGCTTCCATGTGAACGCATTAAACAGTTCATAGAAAATCATAAATGAAAAATATATGCTAGTTATGCCAGCTGTGTTAACATAATAAAAACAAAAATCACTTTAAACTAGATACCACGAGAGAGGACAGTGTCGTCTGCTTCAATACATTATATCTATATTTGAATTTTAGAATGTGTCAAAATATAGTCTGTGTCAGCTGACGTGTTAGCAATTTAACAATTAAAAAAAACTAAAAAAAAACAGACATAGATGCCAATTACAGGAACCTGCCCATTTTTGGCTAAAAAAAAAAAAAATACGAACTATAACAATGTCAACAGGTAAACAGATGCAGGACCAATAATCACTGCATGGTTTTCATCAATTTCGAGGCTGTAAAATAGATATTAAAAATGACACTGTATGCACCATAATTTAATTTCATTAGATTGGTTAAAGTGCCTGGAGTCACCGGGCATTGACCCTGCATTCACTGTTAAACTGCTTGAAAATAGTTTAACACCGAATAGAGCAGAGGTGTCCAAAAGTTAGATCCCCCAATGTTTTTTTCAGACTACAGCTCCCATGGTGCTTTGTCATTCTAAAAAGGCATGCAAAGCATCATGAGAGTTGTAGTTCAACATCTTGGGATCTACCTTTTTGGCACCCCTGGATTACAGTATTGAATGAAAAGATGGTGTCCGGTGACTCCAAACACTATAACCACTTAAATGATTTTAAGCACTGTGTACCTACTGTGTCCCTTTAACCAGACCTGTGGTTCCAGTAATGCAAGACAATTGATGGCCAAAAGAAATTGCAACAAAATACAAATGTTCCCAGCAAAGTTATAAACTCATATTGTCAGATGTATGAAAATGGTTACAAGGCAAAGAGAAGATGTTCCCAAAGCTGCTTCCAATTTCGAGGGTCTTTGCACGAAGCCAACATCCCTACGGAGGCCAGGGGAGAACCTAAAAATAGATTTAACTGAAGCTCTCCCTTGCAGTGACACCATCCTAGTTATTCTGCCAGAAGCCACCTTTAAAGTAGAACTTTCCCTGTATGCATGAGAGTTCATCCATCCCAGAGGTCTATGAAGGATCCTCTATAAACCAACTCACACAGTGCAGATTAAGCCTCATTCCCACACTTGTCACTAGCGACAACTGCGAATATTGACAAAACAAATCTAATTGGACTTAGATTTTCCATAAAGATTCTATTTTTATGAAATCCTACCACGTCGTGTTGTGACGAAGCAAGTTTTAACTTAGGCAATTAAACTATTTTTTCACGGATAGGCTCATGCTAGAATTGCTCTACTGTGTGGATGAATCATTAAATGAAAAATTTGAAATCTCATGCACAACAGGAGACTACATAAAAAGGTGGGGGGGCGGACAAAAAATAAAAATAAAATAAAAACTTTTCCCATGATTAATCAAAGTGCATTTTATATTTGTCAGGAGTGTTCCTTTAACAAAACAATTCACAGACAGTCTACCAAGTGTACATATAAATGGACTTTGAGAATGAGTGTTCAAAAATAGCATGTTATAAAAACAACCAATAAGTGGGCAAAAAGTAACAAAAACCTTTAGATTATCGATAGAATTTATATTTTTATTTAAAATACTGGTAACTGGTAGAGTAGCATGATATTTCAGATAAGACTTGATAAGGTCAACAAAAAATCTGAAACAAAAATAACCGTTTTAAACTATCGTACACAGATGAACTCGTTCTAATTGGCTAATTATTTTGTGCATTTTTTTTTTTTTAATTTGTCCTGTGGCTTATTGATTTCCATAAAAATCAGGAGAAAAAGGAGGTTAAAAAAAAAAAAAAATGACATGTGGGTATGTAGGTACAGCTGTAGATAGCACAATAACTATTCCAATAACAGGTTATTTGAAATGTATTTTACAAGAGCTATCAAAACTTACTAAGCTATGGAAAAAAAAAAAAAGTGTTGTGCACTTAATGTGGCAGAGCAAAATCTGCCTGAGCTCAAAAATGCTATAGATATCAGAAAGTAATAAGTTAGACAACCGTTATATTAACCTACACAAAATGTGTGTTAAAAATAAGCAAGGAAACAAAATGGAAATTATGTGCCATGCCAATCCTGGCTTTCACAACCCATTACGACTGCCAAAACATTAATGATAGTGTGGAAATAAAACTCCTCGTTACCTTAATAGCAAGGGGGCTGTGGCTTTAGGTGACAAGTGTTTGTCAAACTGATTGGAAACAATTTAACAAGACTGGGAGGTGCACCTTGCACTATAACCACTGCTATATGTTCTAGTGGTTACGGCCGTTAGCAAGCCCCTTTAACTAAGCAGGCCTCTGATAAGCCAAAGGCTTTCAAAACTGAAACAGACTATGTTATAGTATGTGGCAAGTAACGTTGCATTTCTCAAAGACCACTAGAATGATAACCAAAAAATGTAAATGAATAAACCTTTGTTTTGGGGGGTGACAGTCTAAAGAACCCCAACTTTTTTTTTTTTTGCATTAAACTCCTCTGGCTTCTTTGCTTTAATATTTCTGTTGCGCACGTGAAACAAAGACATGAGCAAAGGCTGAAATGTATTGCAAGTCTGCAATACTCCTAATGTTTTAAAAAACAGATATGATACTCTAGCTTTAAAGAGTAGAGGTATTATGTTTTTTAAGTCTCACTTGAGCAAACAAACATATTAGTAGAATGACTGAGCCAATTACCAATGCTAACTTCTAGACCTCCAAAAAGCTCTACGTAAAGGTGAGGTCCAACATTAGAAAGCACATTTCTTATACAGTAATTATTGTTTGACTTTAGCCACAAGAGAACGCAGCAAGCAGTATCAAGAATGTGTTCCCAATGCAAACATACTCTAAGCTCGGGGTTGCCCAAAAGGTAATCCTCCAAATGTTTTAAACATCCATTATTCTCTTTTATAACAATGGGGGACCTGTAGTTGAACACATCTTGTGATCTAGTCCTATGGGCAGGTAGTGTTGAAAAATTCATACATGAAATATGTTTAATTCTGGTACAGAACAGAAAAATATGAAAATACAGTCTAAAATATTTCGATAACAAGGGAGTAAATGATGCAGTTACCCTCTGATAATCAAGGGGTTAAACTTTTTTCTATTGTCATGCAGAATTAAAGGCAGGGTGAAACTTTGCCAATTTCCTGTTCTGCATTGGTTAAAATAGCCTACAGTTTGTAGAATGAACATCTAAAATAAATCATAGACTTAGCACTTTAAAGAGAAATAGATATATATATATATATATTTATAAATACTTAACTATATAATGTATTATTTGCTTGTCCCCATTTCTCAGTTTATTAAAAAAGATAAAAAGTGCAACTTACTATATCTTTCAGTTTATTAATGTTTTTAAAACTGAATACTGGTTGGGGTAAAAAGGAGGAGGGGTGGGGTCCAAAAGTAGTGTGAGCTACTTGTGATCAACAGGTGTCTCCACTTTGAAGACATTGCCTGAGGAGAGGGATAAAAGTTAAGGTTGTTCTGTAAACATTTTAAGTAAATCTTATAGTTCTTGTAAGGTTAAACATAATCTGCCCTCCCTCAGCACCAAGAACCAGCTCACCACGTTATTCTTGCCCAGGTTGCTTCCAGCAGCCCGAATGCTTAATGTATTATTTAATAGAGTTTATATAACAGTCATGAATGGGTAAAATATGAGCCCAAGAAAGGGTTATATGGTTGGACTTTTCATTGGGCTAGTGTTACTAGTTATATGCAGCTAGGAGAAAATGCGGATGGCTTGTGTAGCAGGGGTATGACAGGCTGGACATTCTGGGAGGGCACGCTCACAAATCCTGATTGCACATTCCATGCAAAAAAGATTGTGCCCACATGGCACCAACGCTGCGATGACTTCGCTCTCATAGCATACAACGCAGTCTCGACCACTTTTGCGCTGGCCATCAGAGCTGCTCGAGTCTGTGGGAGATCCAGAGGCCACAGATGAGCTGCCTGGCAAAGAGGAAGACGAGGAATAGCCAGTGCTGCTGGAGAAAGAGGACAGTGAGCCCTGTGTGGCCAGCCAAGAGATACCATTAATTGGATCGCTGTGAATTCTGCGTGCTAATGGATGTTCTAGCCCAACCGCTGGTTCAGGGAGGGTAGGTGAAATTCGAGATGTGGAATTGACACTCAAACCACTATTTCGCCTCTGTGCTGAGCAACCACTGAAGTTCTGCACCTGTCCACTGGATGTTTCAAATGGAGACCAAATAGCAGTGGGTGTGTTCAAATCCAAAGACAGAAACTCAAAGCCAAATTCACAATCTTCTGTGCTTATGGCAGCTGGTACAGTGTGCTGTTCCCCTAGTGTGAAGCCTCCCCCCAGGACTGGCCTAAATGGGCTTGCTGGTCCCTGCTCTCTGCCTGTTCCATAACATGAACTCTCTGAAGAAGTACTGCCCAGAGTCTCATTGCGTGATGCTGCAGATCCTCGTCGAGGAGCATTAACCTTTGCCCAAAGAGCAGCAGAGCTATTACCAAATAGGTCCATACAGACATCTGTGCCATTGGAGTGAAAGTCATTATCTGGATGGATGTCTATTACGGAACCTGTCCTCATAGTGATGTGAGCCTCTATCTCTTCACGTGCTCGGTCTACATTTTCAGGCATTCCTGTGACTTCAAAGACAGGTTCCTTGTCTCTGCTAGGAGTTACAATGTATGTGTGAGTACTCTGTTGAATTCTTTTGATTGTGGCCCCTTTGGGACCAACCACCAACCCTACTACACGATAAGGAACGCGGACTTGGATGGTGGTTTGACCTGGCAGATTTGGTGGTCCCTGGGAGCCTCCTGCCATCGCACTATTTTTGTTTCTAGTTGCGCGGATGATAGAGAAGTGGTCAGCTGCTGCCAAGATTTCTCTCTTCGCCATCTCAACGTCCTCTTTCCGGCCAGTCACAATAAAGACGGGTTCTTCTCCTCTTACTGGAGTCTTGATATAAGTATTCGTCTTCGCTCTCAAAGCTTTAATTTTACAGCCTACAAAAACAAAAAATAAAATATGATCAGATACAAAATATAGATACAGGTAGGGAGAGTGTGTGTCAGGTTGCTGATTATGTGTGGGGGATAACCCCTTGTGGAAATATATAAGAGCGGAAAGAAAGGCAGGATCAAAGAAAGCTAGTTTTATATATATATCGACCTAAACCTTCCAAGTACTGAAGCAACCCACAGAAAAATAGTGAAATACAATAAGTTAAAACATAACCTTTAATAAACGACTATTAAAACTAAAATTCTAAGGGCTATTCCAGGTAGAGCCAGTATTCGGCGAAACGTGCATCAGGACAACTTTTAGCAGTGGGTGGCATGGTTAGATAGGGGATGCTGAAGCTACTATATACTTCATCTCTATGACTACCCACCATGCTATATGTTTTTAACTAAGTGATATTGATCTGGCGATACTGCTCTATTAGCTGGTATCGGTCAGTGAGATCCAGCTATCAGTCAGTAATGGCTAGACATTTAGCAAGGGGTTAGAGGTCTGACCTTTTTAGACTTCGGCATGGGGAGTTGGGGATTGGAGACTTTTGGTTTTTTGATAACACTATGGGAGGGTGCACTTCTATGCACCTATTTGGATTTTTGCATCTTTAAGATAACTTGTGTATTCCCCTCCAGTTTCCCCAGGTACTATTTATGCTTGTACCTTCTAGCCAAACACCCCTCCCCTCCATGTGTATATAGCACCTATAGCCATTAGAATGTTAGTTTTAATAGTCGTTTATTAAAGGTTATGTTTTACTTTATTGTATTTCACAATTTTTCTATGGGTTGCTTCAGTACTTGGAAGGTTTAGGTCGATCGATATAAGAAACTAGCCATCTCTGATCCTGCCTTTCTGCCGCTCTTATATATGGTCACATACATGCAGAAAAAAAAAAAAAAAAATCTAATTCATTTTTCTTTTCATAAACTGAGTTGTTTTTTTTTGTCATTCCAGACCACCACTAGAGGCACTTCCTGGATTTTCACAGATTATTACTGTGTGAAACAATGTTGGACGTCTTCCCACTTAGCATTTATTTAATGATTTTCTATGGGGAAGCTCTAACGCGCATGCAGCACACGACACGCATTCTGTTCTCCCATCGGTGTGACATCACTGGGGTGGGACACTGATCCACTGCTGAGGGACTGGTGTTTAACCCTTTAGTCATCAGAGTTCATAATGCAGAGATTGCCTCATAACTAAAAGATTTGTAACAATTGCTACAGCTATAAGCTAGACTCCCAGACACAGAAAAGGAGTCGTCAACCAATTTCATCTAACTTATGTGTGCAGCATCGGGACACCACATGCACAAGTTAGAAGGATCTTTCTAGTGCTCAGAGAAAGCAGAGTCACGCACATGTGTAGTCAATGACTGCCGAATGAGACACACAGTCCAGGTCAAAAATGCGAGCTGTGTATTTCATAGCAATTGCCATATACCCATCAGTTTATTGAGCAGCAGTTTCACTCATTCTGTGATGAGTAGAACTGTGTGTAATATCAGACCCCACAGAACAGAATGAGGTCACTGATTGATTGAACCTCTTCTTGGTCAAGGATGGAACGCTCTTCAATGAAGTTACAGAGGTTTGAAAATAAGTATAATATTTAAATTGGAACGAACATCCACAGTAGTGAGTTTCTCACTCCATTCACGTAAAATATATCAGAGTTTAAAGAGATGAAAACTGCTGCAGAGGTAAGGAGTGAAGGGGGATACACAAATCTCAACCGTTCCTCCGCATTGTGGCTATTTCGCTATTGCGTGAAACCTCGGGCGTTTTCTCCAGCGGCTTCATATACACACACATTTTTGATGTGTACAGCCCTGCAGGAGCTAACTAATTTACATACTGTGCTAAAGCACACAGAAAAGACTTTTCTTAAATTTATTTTTGGCACAACCAATAGCTAACAGATGCTAAAATTAAGGACATTACAGTTCCTGTTTAATTTTAAATCATTACTGTGGCATATTTTCAGATGCATTACCTAAATAATGCATTAGAAACCAGGAATCATTTTAACCATCTCCTTTTAAGCCATTATAAAGAAAAAACGTTTACCTTAATTCACATTAGGTTTACTTATACTCTGCATTTAACATGTGAAAATTAAAACTAAAAGAACACTCCAGGCACCATAACAACTTTATCTGAAGGAGATTGTTATGGAGCAAAGTGCCCATCAGCTTCCTAGCTACTTCCACTGCTGTCTTACAAGCTTTATTCACAAAAGTATTATCACTCAGTTTTGTGACTGGGGAGCTACTGATGCTCACAGCCCATCAATGGTCCTCAGGGCATTCTGATTCAAGTCACGTATTGCAATGGAAGTAACTGATCAGCGCTACTGTTAAACCGTTAAAGGAACACTATAGTCACCAGAACAACTAGAGCTTAACCCCTTAATGGCGTTCTATGCCGTCGCGGCATAGAACGCCGTAACGGCTTAAGCCCCCAGGAGGTCCGGCATACTCACCTCCGCCGCGATACTCTTCGGGAGGGCTGCCTGACAGCCCAGGCAGTCCTCCCCCGGCAAATGAGGCCCCCTATAGCTGGCTGTGGATCTGCCAGCAGGGGGACATGTTAAAAAAAAAAAAATAAATAAATAAAAAAAAAAAACACATACATGTGTAAAATAAAAAAATAAAAAATTATAATATATATATATATATATATATATATATATATATATATACACATATACACACACACATATATACATATACACACATATATACATACATATATATATATACACACACAATATATATGTAACGTCATACAAAGTGTATTTTAGTGGGGTATGTCCAGTCTTTTTTTTAGTAGAAACTTAGTCACAAACACTGGCCAAATATTAGTTTTTTGCTTTTTTCACACAAAAACAAATATGAACGCTAACTTTGGCCAGTGTTTATGACTAAGTGGCTACTAAAAAAGACTAAACATACCCCACTTTCAATACCTTGGGTTGTCTACTTTTTCAAATGATATGCCATTATGGGGGTAATCCTCATTCCTGGGCTACCACACCGTCTCAATCTGGCAAATTTCAATTTGAAAATGGAACGTTCTATATTTGACTGTAACTTTCCAAAACACCATAAAACCTGTTAATGGGGGGTACCGTTATACTTGTGAGACATTGCTGATTACAAATATGTGCATTTTATGACATTAACAGCTAAAATGTCAGACGGAAATACAAATTTAAAAAAAAAAAGGAAAAAAAAAAATCGTATTTTCTCACATTTTTTAAATTCTATTTATAATAAATTATATTCCATATATGAATAGTTAATGATAAATTAAAGCCCTGTTTCTCCTGAACAAAATGATATATAATAAGTGTGGGTGCACATAATATGAAAGAGGTGAATTACGCCTGAACAGATATATAGCACAAATTCAAGGTTTTGTTTACATTTTGTTTTGATGAGAACGTGTACTATTGACTCCGTCCTGAAGGGGTTAAAGAACCACTATAGTGCCAGGAAAACATACTCGTTTTCCTGGCACTATAGTGCCCTGAAGGTGCCCCCACCCTCAGGGACCCCCTCCCGCCGGGCTCTGGGGAGAGGAAGGGGTTAAACTTACCTCTTTTTCCAGCGCCGGGCGGGGAGCTCTTCTCCTCCTATTCGCCTGAATGCGCATGCGCGGCAAAAGCTGCACACACAGCCAGTCCATAGGAAAGCATTCTCAATGCTTTCCTATGGACGCTGGTGTCTTCTCACTGTGATTTTCACAGTGAGAAGCACGCAAGCACCTCTAGCGGCTGTCAAGAGACAGCCACTATAGGCTAGATTAACCCTAACATAAACATAGCAGTTTCTCTGAAACTGCTAGGTTTATAAAAAAAAAAAAAAAGGGTTATCCCTAGCTGGACCTGGCACCCAGACCACTTCATTAAGCTGCAGTGATCTGGGTGCCTATAGTGGTCCTTTAATGTAGTTATTCTGTGCCTGCACTATTCATAATGTAAACACTGCCTTTTCCGAGAAAAGGCTGTGTTTACATTACTGGCTAGGAACACCTCTAGTGGCAGTCATTCAGATGACCAGTGTAGCACTGACTTTCAGCTGAACACTCCCCATAAAGATGTGCTGATTCAACACATCTTTATAAGGAAATGGTGATTGACGCAGTGTGGCGTTTTGCCGCGCATGCTCAATAGCGTCCCAATGCTTTTCTATGGGAAAACACTGCAGTGGCTGAGGTTGACAGATCTGATGATCTCAGCCAAGGAGGCAGAGGGTGCACTGGAAGAAAGGAGAGTAAAACACTTTTAAAGTAAGCAAAGCAGGCCGGAAACCTAAACAGTATTTACAATAATAGTGTAAGGAATACATGTTTGTATTCCTGACACTATATAGTGTTCCTTTAACCGTTTAACACAGTGGTTCCCAAACCAGTTCTCAAGGCACCCCTACCAACCCAGGATTTAGGGATTACCCAGTTGTGTCCAAGATGTCTGGGTAATCACTAAATCCTGGAATTGTAGGGGTGCCTTGAGACTGGCTTGGGAACCACTGTTTTAACCTCTTGAGTAAGCCGGTGCCCAGGGACCTCCTCACCTCTTTAAATGCTGCCCCTCTAGGCTCCTTATCAATGTTATAAGATCTGCCCTTTGCACCTTTTAGTAATGAAACAGGAGAAACATACTCTAAAGTGGGCCAATCACTCTGGAATCAGCTGGTACACACACTGGCTCATGTGAATTGCTAAATTATTATTACACCTGTAAAGGAAAATGGAGCACCAATTTAAAACGCATAAATTATAGGTTAATGTTCAATGTGTCGTTATAGAAGTGAATCTTCCCCTTTAAGAATGCTTACTACACTGTCGTGTGTAGCATGGAAAGCAAAACACATCGAATGATATCTGATCAAACTGAGCAACAGTGCGGTCAGCATCAGCCAACCACTACAGAAGATAGGGTTTGGGTCTCCTCTACAAATTTAATCCAAACCAGATCTAACAACTGTCAGAGACTGGGGCAGCTTGCGTGCATCTGCGTAAAATAAAAATTTTACGCAGATGCTACACCACCTGGCTTCACACACACACACACATTTTCTCTAAAAACAAAAATAAGGGAAACCTATCAACCAGGAAACCACTGGTGGCCCACCGACTATGGTTTGAGCAATGTTTGGCTAATAAGCCAGTTTCTGATTTGTGAGTATTTCCAAAACAACGTATCTTTACGCAGTCTTTCAGCCAATTGAAAGTGTACTTCAAGGAGAAATTGAATTACACTTTGAGGACTTTTTTTTTTCAAAAATCAGAATTGGGTTGGTGACCGTTCCATTGAGAGTACTACAAGTTGTCGCTGGCATTCGTGGTACTGTTGAGGGTGGCAGAGTTTTAATAAAACTTATTAGGGACACTTGGCTGGAATAAAAAGTATTTAATGCAACATCTTCACATATATAACTACAAAACATATACATACCCTGCCGTCCTACTATCTCTGCCACATGTTCAGAACTGGGTACCGGTACGCCTTCGGTCATGTTAACGCCTCTCCTCCGTACTCCGAGTCCACAGCTCAGCAAGTGCTCCATCGTCATCTCTCTAAACAGATCTTCAGACTCCGGGCTAGGAGTTCTTGACATCGCTCCTTCAAACTCCGGTTCTTCGTCATGTTCCTCGTGCAGTCCCAAAACAGAGAACGCGTCCACGAGCAACGGGAACTCCTCGTCGGGGAGCTCTTCTTGCCCGAACTGGACATGCGACTCGGAGCCAGGCCGGTGACCAATTGGCATTTCAGTAGAAGATATAGCCCTAATGTCTGATGGCCCCAAATTGAGTGGCTTCCGAAGTCCTGAAATAGGAAGAGGGGGCTTTTGGAGGCTAAATGGCTCCTGCAGATTATTTTGAAAGGCTAGCCTGAGTGGAGGCTCCATAGAGCCTAACTGCACACATGGTGTGTGTGGCCCCACGTTCTGAGTGGGCTCCTGGGAGCCAAGATTATTACTCATTGGCTCCTGATGGCTCTTGCCAGGCTGTTGGTCTGTGCATGAATTGGCTGCTTCCTGAATGCCTATACTCAGACTGTGCTCTGTCCATAGGCAGGGATGGATTTGGCTATTGCTGGTCTCTTTGGGACACTGGGGAGAGCTGCAGCAGTCGCCAGTATCGCTCCCCAGGCGCTCTTGGCGACCTGTTTCACCACCTTGGGCGCCACCACACATATCTGGCTCCTGGGAGCCCTGGCTGTCCAGCTGAGGGCCAGGCTCCATGCCGGGGTCTTGCTCCAGACATTTCCTCTGTGGCCCCCGGGAGCTCGGTACTTCTTCCTCGACCTCACCTCCAGGTGGCCCCCGGGGGCCCTGCTCGGCCAGGTCCTCCTCCCCCCGGAGCTCCTGCATGGTGTTATTGCCTCCCCTCCTCGTACCCTGGCCGTGTGCGCTCCCGCGGGCCAACCCCTTTGTCTGCTGTGCGGCGGGTGCGCTCGTCTGGCAGGCCCCACCCTGCCGCGGTAATGCGCAGGCCCGGCGCGCTCGGCATTGGCTGACGAGCGGGCAAAGTGGGCGGGTCCGCAGGCTTCAATCTGCGACACGATTGGACGCCCAGGGCGGTTGGGCGGGGACTACGCGGCTTCTCACGTTAGCTTCTTCCCCAGCAGCTGATTGGCGGAAGACGTCTGTTCGCTGGACGCTTGGGCCCCGCCCCCTCCGCACATCACATGTCTTGGGAAACGAGGGCTTTGAGGGCCGCACCCGTCAAAGCCGGCCGGCATGTGACGTCATCGGTGTAACAATAGATATATAGGTGGGCGTGTCCCAAATATAAGGCCACGCCTACCACTTTTTATTTTTATATATATATATTTATTTATTTTTTCTCTTTTTAAATTTTTTTTTTTTTGGGTAATAATTGCTTGGAATTTAAAGGGAATTTCTAATTTGAGGCCAAAGTAGCTGAACTGAAAGCGCAGCCAAATGGGAGAATTATTCCAGTTTGGCTATTTTGGCCTCAAATCTTTGAATTCCAATAACGGATTCCCTGCAGTTTGTCACTGTAGCCCGCCTGTGCGGTGTATTTTATTTTATTTAGAGCACTGGCACCATGTAGTGTTTTAAAGTATTTCACTCTGAACGCAGCCACGTGCTATTTACAAACACAGATTGTTAATAATTACACAATGTAAACACTTACAAAGAGCGCACGTGTGCTAAAACATCACTTTAACCCGTTATAGATGGACACAATTGTCCAAAACCAACTGTTTGTTCCACCGGTATCTACGGCTTTCTCCGTTTTTGGTAGTTAAAATGCTCTAGTTTAGTAAACTGTACACCTACCATAACTATCTCAAAATGTAACCCTAAACTAACCCTAAAACAGCATTAACCCTTACCTTACATTAACACGCCTCTCAAACATACCAATTTCAGGGGAACAGTACCGATTTTGGCGTCCTGCCTTTGGTGTCCTGCTTCTGGGGACGCCAAGGAGCTGTCCTCATCAATCAACGCACGAGAGCCTTATAAGACACACTCACACTATGTTCAGCGCACTAGATCTGGCAAGATACAGGGCAGCTCATATTCAGGCAAACCGTTGTAATATCAGAACATGCTGGTTCTCGCCTATTCATTCATCTCTTAATTCTTTATATGCATATCTAAAGACTCACACAGATACATTCATACAGTGTATATAATAACCTATAAATGTATAATGCCACTAACGTAACTAATAAATAAGCAAATGGCCAGAAGGTGTCACTAATATGGGCATTGCATGGCTTAACAGGAAAATGGATTTATGGATAATATCTAATTTAGACCTCAGTTTAATTGTATTATCTTTAAATGTCGATAGTCATCGTCTTATTGACTGTTTTTCGACAAGAACCAAAAATGTAAAAAAATCAACACCTTAAAAATAACCATGAGCCACTTGATGCAGACTGCCATTTTCCCTTTACGTAAATTCTGCCCAGAGCCCAACTTGTATTATTTTGTTTTCTGTTCTTACAGACTTTTGGACTTTATGGATTTTATTTTGTTTTTGTTACCTTTTTGGAGTTGAAAAAAAAAGTTTTAAGATGAAAGAAGATGTCTTATGATAAGTATATATGTATTATTGCCCACCCCCACTATTATTGGCGTGAGTGGGGTTGGTAGGTATTCTTATTTGGAGGAATGGCTGAGGGCTTGGGAACACCTTGTGGCGGACCTTGCAAAATTCCCTTTGGTTGCCCGACTCTATCTCCAAATTTCCCAAACTTCTGCGTATCCCCCAGTTTATTAGCTCTCAGAACACTGACCACCCCTGGCTGTTAACCGCAATTAAATGATTAACTCGACTGCTTTCCATGGGTTGCCACCAGGGGTGGACTGAGAGAGTCCTGGGCCCTCGGGCAAAATTAGGACCTGGGCCCCCTCCAGAGATATATATATACTGTTGTAGATGTACCTTGTATTTGCATTTAAAGTGAATGTATGTTTGTGTATACTTACTGTAAGTGAATATATGTATGCCTTTGAATCCTCATATCCTAACACGAAATACAGAGTATCTATGAAGGGACACTATAGGCACCCAGACCACGTCCGCTCATTGAAGTGGTTTAGGTACAGTGTCCCAGGTCCCTTAACCCTGTAAAGGAGGGGGAGACTTTAGGAAGCTATAGTGCTAGGGAAAAAAAACATTTTTTTTCCTGGCACTATAGTTTCCCTTTAAGTAGATAAAAACTGTGGGGTGTTGTAGTGGGTGCAGGGGACATGGGGCTGCCGTGGGGGCAGGGGAATAAAGGCTGAAGTGGGTGATGGGGCATAGAAACTGTAGTGGTTATAGGGGCTGTAGTCGGGGCAGAGGCTGTATTGGGTATAGAGGCTATAGTGGGGGCAGCGAATAATAGGGGCTATAGTGGGGGTAAGGGGAAATAGTGACTATAGAGGGGGCAGGGGGTAATAGAAGCTATAGTGGGGACAAGGGGTAATAGAAGCTACAGTGGGGACAAGGGGAAATAGAAGCTACAGTGGGTGCAGGGGAGTGATAGGGACTGTGGTAGTTGCAGGGGAGGCATTGGGACTGTGGTTGTTTCAGGAGGATAGGGGCTGTAGTAAGTGCAGACAGCAATAAAGGCAGCAGTGGGTGCAGGGAAAAAGGGCAGTAGTGGGCATGGGAGCTTTCGTGGATATAGGGTTGTAGTGGATGCAGGTGTTTAGGGGCTGTAGGAGGCTGTTGTGGTTGCAGCGAGTATAGGGGCTGTAGTTGGTATATCAGCTGTAGTGGGTGTAGAGGCTGCAGGGGTTCTAGTGGTTTTATGGGTTATGGGGGCTGTAGTGGGTGCATGGTATATAGAGACTGTAGTGGATATAGGGACTATAGGAGGTGTAGTGGGGTATTGTACAGCGCTACGGAATCTGATGGCGCTATATAAATAATATAATAATAATAAGGGCTGTAAGGAATATATAGGCATGCGGTTTGTGCATGCGGTAAAAGGGCTGTAGTGGGTATAGGGACTGTATGGGGTACAGAGTCTGTAGAGTTTGCAGGGGTAATAGCATTCACTCCCTAAGAGCCAGTAGAAACCTCTGAAAGCAGACCGGCCGTTGCCCTCAATTCTCTGGAACTATTTTGGATCATCACCGTGTTGCCGGCCAGTCAAAACTTTACCCAAATGGCGATTCCAATCTACCTAATGGATCTAAGCGCTATTTGGACAACTTGGGCACTCAGATCCGGGCTATTCGGGGATATAAGATTTGTGGGGTTCGTGTATAATTTTGATATGTTTTTGGGGTATTTTGTGTAGAATTGTATGTTTTCCTGTGACTGAGAGATAATTGAGTTAGCCTTCCATTGACTCATATATCTCCCAGACACAAAGACGTCTGGGAGGAGTTTGTACTTTTTACTATGGAAACCCCATGCTGGGGGTCTGTGCATAAAAGGTATAGTGTGGGATATTAAACCTCAGTTGACTCCCAGAACTGTGTGTCGTCCAGCTACTGGGGAAATGGGCTATAATCACTGAACAGCACTTCTCTGCCATCTCCAGAGGAATTCAATGGAGATATTCGGTCTCAGGATTACAGCTCCACTACAACTGGTGGCAGCAGTGGGATGACTTCCTAGCGAATAAGGAAACAATTCCTGGGATCCTTGCATGCCTTCTGGAAGTGAGTGCCTGCAGAGTTGGACCAGGCAAGCATGTCGTCCTATGACTCTTACTCGGAGTTCCTTCTAGAGGAGCGACTGTCCTTTTTTTGACTTGATGTTTCGGTGGAGACAGTCAGGGCAGTCACAACCCAAGTGGCCGCTGTTTTACAAGCCAGGTGAGAATACAAGTTCAAGTTGGCGAAGGTGATGTCAGAGACTGTGGGTGGAGGATTCCAGCGAAAGGAATGTTGCAGCGGCCCAACAACAAAGGTGGTGCAACTAATCTGGGAGGATGTGTCCACATCTGAATCACAGGGATGCTGGGTAGCCGGCCCAGAACCTCACCCCTGTGGCAGGGGGACCCTGGCCACTCCACTTCCTCCCCAGCTGCAGTTTGTTTTACAGGGAGCGGAGACAGTCGGTCCTCTTCCCCAGCTGCAGTTGGTCTCACCGGAAGCAGCGATGGTCAGTTCCCCTCCCAGCAACAGGGTACAACATCAGGAGCGAAGATAGCTGATCTCCTTTCCCATCGGCAGTTGGCTTGTTACTGGGAGAGGAGACATGACATTTGCACAGTCGTTATTCGGCATGTGCTACCCCTTACGCTTAAATAAAACACTGACACCGATAATTCTGTTGGAGTATAAAGTCCACAGCTTTATTAATTAATTATAATAAATTAACATAATCTAGGGTCATTGTCCTACTAGACATTATGTTACTATACCCCCACACAGTACCCCTGACAATGACCCTAGCAATTAAACAATAAATAACAACAAATAACATAACTTGAAACACACGGCCTACCAAAGAGGCCCCATATCGTCCAGTTAACTGTAGGGGTATACCTCGGACACCCCTACACCCCCAGGTTCGTAGCCACCAAAGAGCTAGAACCAACCAATCCTTAACTCCATCCGGCCTAAACCTCGGCCTGTCCATTTCCAATTCCACGCAAGTTCCAATATATACACCGCCCTGTTCCGCCGCTGTGACCAAGCGGAACTGAAAACTAGGGAGGGAGGGTGGGACAATCTACAGGTAAGAGAGGCTCCAGTTAAAATGGCCCCTATTCTAATATGGCCGCTCTATATATCCCTACTCTCCACCCCCCAAAACATCACTCCCAAAACCCTTCCCACAAACTTAAGCCCATGCCCACTCCCTGGCTCTGTCAAGGCCCACTCCCCATACTGCGTTGCTCCATGGGCTACCTGACATTTGCACAGTCGTTATTCGGCATGTGCTACCCCTTACGCTTAAATAAAACACTGACACCGATAATTCTGTTGGAGTATAAAGTCCACAGCTTTATTAATTAATTATAATAAATTAACATAATCTAGGGGCATTGTCCTACTAGACATTATGTTACTATACCCCCACACAGTACCCCTGACAATGACCCTAGCAATTAAACAATAAATAACAACAAATAACATAACTTGAAACACACGGCCTACCAAAGAGGCCCCATATCGTCCAGTTAACTGTAGGGGTATACCTCGGACACCCCTACACCCCCAGGTTCGTAGCCACCAAAGAGCTAGAACCAACCAATCCTTAACTCCATCCGGCCTAAACCTCGGCCTGTCCATTTCCAATTCCACGCAAGTTCCAATATATACACCGCCCTGTTCCGCCACAGCACATGGCTTGACCCCCTTAAGCTAATGTGCGACCCCCACCATATCTAAACAGGGCCTGTGCTATACCATCCTGAAAACCTAGGTTCAGCAAATCATTCCCCACATCCGATAGGTGAATACCATCCCTCCTAAAATATCCCGGCAGCATACCCTCTAATTCCCTATGCCTCACCACCACGCCCCCGGACCGTCTAATAAAGACTGACATAATTTTGTTGACCTTACCCCTAGATCGAGCTATTGCAGCTGGATCCCTGGCGTGTTTCCACGTAAAGCGAGGCACCATCTCAGACCAAACTACGACCACGCCAGGAACCAGCTCCCTCAGCCGATCCATATCCCTCTTCATTTTTCGAACCAGTAACCTTTGAGGAAGCAAGCCCAGGTCGTTCCCACCTCCGTGGACCAGTACCACGTCTGGGACCGCCCCCCCCGACAACTTTTTAAATAACGCGCTGCAGAGACCCTGCCAGCTAGCGCCCCTCAAACCAAGCCATGATAATTCCACTCGTTCCAGAGGAAAACCCAGCTGCGTTCCGCATCTTCGAACTGCGGCTCTCTTCTGCGCCCAGTACACATACGAGTGTCCCATCAACCAAACTTTCAAACCTGAAAGGAAATAAAATTAGTTGCGAGGAGACAAATGCCCCCCCCCCTTTCTCAATTTCCTACCCAACGCTTACTTACACCAGCCTGTCAGGCCTCACATACGTGCGGAACCGCATGGATTCCCACCTCCCGATCCGCTTAATCCGCTCGTCCCCCAAACCAAGGCGTGCTGCCTCCGTCGCTGCGCCTATGCGGAACGAGTGCGTCCCAAATTGCTTGGGCTCCAAGCCCAGCCTCTGTAAACCCGCTCGAAAAACCCGCAGAAATTGGAAGCGGGACAGCGCCGTCCCATCTGCATGCAGGAAAAAACTACCAGCCAGCCCGGGACGGACATCCAAGTACCGCGCCCCGCAAGCCACCGGGCACGCCCTTGAACCCGGTAACTCGTACAACACCACAGAGCACCCTTTACCAAACACGTCTGTTTTAGAGCGGCGCAACCTGATCCGCACCCTGTCGTTACATAAGTCCACGTCGTCGAGCAGCAATCCGCCGGCCCCTTTCCTGTTGGGGCTCACCAGCTCGCCAATCCGGAAGGCTCCGAAGAACGCCCATACAAACGCTCCCGAAAATAGCGCCACCTCAAAAGGGGAATGACACAACCCAGCCAACGCTCCTAACAACCCTTGCAACACCGAGAACGACACCGGTCTTCTCGTGTCCCCAAACTTCTTACCCTTCCGAAAACCTCGAATCGCCTGACGTATCATGAAATTCTTAGTAATGTCCTCCCAACCATTGAACTTAAATAAAAAGGCCAGGGCAGACATATACCTGTCCACCATGGCCGGCGAAGCCTGTCTTGAGAACAGGCGACACAGCAACCATAGCAGCATGTCCCCCCGCTGCCCCTCCGAATAAACGCCTCCTACCTGTTGAACTGTCTCCTCCCATTCCTTCCAAACCTTAACATACGACGACCACGTGCTTGGCGCCAATGAGTTCCTTATGTACTCCCCAAGCATGACGTCCCGAGCCGCCACATCTCGTCCGGGCATGCTTGCCCCATCTCCTGGGCGTCTGGCGCCGCTTCCCGGAATCGTTCCCACTGAAAACGAGAAAGCGCATCAGCCACCACATTCAACATACCAGGGATGTGCTTAGCCCTAAACACCACATTGAAGGACATGCAAAGAAGTACAAACCGCCGCAACAAACACAAGACCGGGGGGGAAGACGCAGACAAACTGTTTATCGCCTGCACCACAGACATGTTATCCGAGTGGAACACGATGTGCCTGTTTGCCAACGCTGGCCCCCATAAGCCCATCGCAACCACGACCGGAAATAATTCCAAAAACGCCAAATTCCTTATTAGCGGGCTTTCTTTCCACGCTGCAGGCCACTCCTCAGCGCACCAATTACCCGCAAGATAAGCCCCAAAACCGACACTGCCCGACGCATCAGTGTACAGCCCCACCTCTGTTGCCGCCGCCGGGTCCCTAAAGAACACCTTACCATTAAAATCCTGTAGGAACTGGTCCCACACCCTTAAGTCCGCCTTCATATCCGCTGAGACCCTAACGTAGTGCGATGGCCAACGCACCCCACTTGTCGCACGTGCCAGTCGCCTGCAGAAAACCCTCCCCATTGGTATCACCCGGCACGCGAAGTTCAGGCTCCCCACCAATGACTGAAGCCCCCGCAGCGTCACCTTCTTAGCCCTCCCTACCGTGGCCACCCGCTCCCTCAGATCCACTAGTTTGTCTGAAGGTAACCGACATTCGCCTCTCACGGAATCGATTTCCAACCCCAAAAAACTAAGGCACGTTGTGGGCCCAACCGTCTTGTCTCCCGCCAAGGGAACCCCGAAAGAGTGTGCAACCCAGTGAAACACTTCCAGCACCTGTCTACACCGGCCCGTTCCCTGCGGGCCGACACAGAGGAAGTCGTCAAGATAGTGCACCACCGCACCCCCTGCCGATTCCTTCCGCACCACCCATTCCAAAAACGTGCTAAATTTCTCAAAATAAGCGCACGATATGGAACAGCCCATTGGTAAACACAGATCCACGAAATAACCCCCATCAAGATAGCACCCGAGCAAATGATGGCATTTGGGGTGTATAGGGAGCAGCCGAAAGGCTGCCTCCACATCCACTTTCGCCATCAGCGCCCCTCGCCCCATTCTCCGTACCAACTCGACAGCCTTGTCGAATGACGTATAAGAGACGGAGCTGAGGGCCGCGTCAATGTCATCATTTACCGACGCCCCTTTTGGGTACGATAAATGATGTATCAACCTGAACTTACCCGCTTCCTTCTTGGGAACCACGCCGAGTGGGGATATCCGTAGGTCGACCAACGGCGGCTCCAAGAATGGGCCCGCCATTCTCCCCAGCTGCACTTCCTTGCTCAACTTCTCCCGCGCTACCCCCGGGTGCTCCCGAACTGACTTGAGATTACCACACATCGTTCCCGGTCCCCTAACCACGAAGGGAATAACAAACCCTTCTCGAAATCCCTGCCACAACAAGGCCGCATCCGCCCTATTGGCGTACTGCCTTAGCCAAGGCAACATCACGTCTACTTTCACTGGGGACGCCCCCAGCGGTAACAGCAGGGGGCGCTGCCCCTCCGGACCCCCCTCCCCCTCCAAGCTTACCTTTCTTGAAGCACCGGCTGGCGCCATGCGCCCCCCGCAGCCGGAACATTCGTGTCTGAACCTGCAGGAATTCCCCCACTTGCAGTGTCCCTCGTTGTACATCCAGCAGAAGCCTTTCTTTTGCCCAGCCGACACAGCACCCCCTGCGGCCGTGCCGGCTGTCCCAAGAAAGCGCGCCGCCTTTTGAGCCATCATAAGGCGCATCCATAACGGCAGATCCATTTGATCCCACCGCATGCTCGTGTTCACCGCTAGCCGTTGTCGAAATTGCTCGTCATACCTCCACCACGCCAATCCCCCGTATGTTCGATATGCATCGCCTATCCCATCCAAGTAGCAAAAAAGTTCAGAGCAACGCCCCGGGTTCTTTTCCCCTATCACGCTAGCCAGAATACAGAAAGCCCGTAGCCAATTCCCAAAAGTTTTCGGTATCTTGCGATACCTCCGCCTTTTTTCCTCCTCCTCTTTCTTGGCGTCCTTTTTATCCTCCTCTTTCAAGTCCAAGAATTCCTCGAGGGGAAGAAGGGAAAAGATTTCCACGAACTCACCTTTCCAAATCTTATCCTTTACTTCTGTTTTTAAGTGGCACCCCAGGGGGCCCGCAAAGGACACGTGCACGTTTTGCCGCGCCGCATCCGGGACATCGCTACCCCCTTCCGTGGGTTCCCCCCCACCATCGGTCAACCCCGCCGACCCCGTCGCGTCGCCGGCCTCGCCTCCATGTGTCCCCGCCGGTACCGCCCCCGCGTGCTCCACCGCCGCGTCCCGACTACCTTCCTGTGACCATACCCGCCCGAATTCCGAGGGGGACCCGCCCTTGTCCGACCAAGCGTCTAAAAATACTTTCAAATCATTCAACAACTGTCCAGAGTGTCGTGCATGTGTTGACTCACCGCTCAAGCCCCTGGCCGCAGCTGACCGCAGGGGCGTCGTCCTTCCGCCCACCATTCCGGGAGCCGGAGTGTCGTGTTGTCGCCGACTCCCATCCGCCTGGTCCCGCCTCGAGACCGTAGGGGTATTGCTCCGTGACCTGCAGGGAGAAGAAAACCTGGGTAGTCTGTTCAGCGTAGGGTCTACCCGCCCTTCCTCCCCACGTTCCAGCTGCCTTGCAGAACGACTCCCCCTGTAATCCGCTCCCCTTGAGTGAACCTGTACTCTCCTGTCTGGTGAATCAGACGTGCTACGTCGACTCCTCTGCCTTCTATCCCTAGACAGGGACCTCCCACAGCCTTCCCTGCAACAGGACCTAGCTGCGCTGCATCTGCTCCGCACTGGTGACCTCTCCCCGCTTCCTCGACTCCCTGCTCTGCTCCTTGTGCTGCTGCGCCTGGCGCTCATGCTGCGCCGTTCCGTTCTCCTCTCACTCCTTGCGTCCTCTCCGTCCATATACTGACCCTGGGAGCAGCCAGAAGGACCCTCCCGCCTGCTGCCACCACCCCTGTCACCTCCCTCCAGGGTGGGTCTACGTCTGTCTCCCACTGCTGTTGCGCCTGGCTTCCCTCTAGCCGTCCTTCCCGTTAAAGAATCCTGTCCCTGGCTGATCGCCGTGCGCCCTGATCCAGCCGTCTCCTGCGCACTAAAACCACCACCGACATCCTCCCTCCTGACCCCTGCCTGGGCCGTCCCTGCGCTGACCTCGCCGCCCCAGCCTCCCCCAGACCCATGGGGGGCTGCTCTTGTCTCCACACTCCCCATAACCACATTCTCCTGCCCCACAGCGGTGCCAATGGTGGCTGACTCACCGGGACGTTCCAGCTCTGTAATCCCGCCCACGTGACCGTCCTCCGTCCTGGCCACCGACCCGGCCGCCGAATTGGAAGCCACCGCTCCATCTCCCCTGCCTGCCGCCGACCCGCGCGGCGTGCGTCGACCAGCCGCCGGGTGCTTTACGGCCGTCCGCGCCAGACCGCAGCCGCGCCTGCTAGCCCGAGCCGTGCTCCTTCCCGGCTCCACGACCGGGACCTCTCCTGCCTCCGCGGACGTTCCTCCTCCCTCTGAAGGGCTTCTACGGCGTCTCGCCACGGGCCCAGCACCCGGGCTCAGCCGCTGCGGCGGCCTCGTCCTCCTGGCCGGTCGTCGTGCTGCCACCGTTGCGGAAGGCCCGGCGGCCCCCAGCTGCTGATGTAGCCATTCGAGGCCACGGTCCCTCACGGCCGCCCGCACTCCCTCCAGAAGCTCCTCCAGCGCTGCCATCGACCTGCAGGGAAACAAAGAAAAAAGGGGGGGAAACCTCTCTGGCCTGCAACAATCTACAGGTAAGAGAGGCTCCAGTTAAAATGGCCCCTATTCTAATATGGCTGCTCTTTATATCCCTACTCTCCACCCCCCAAAACATCACTCCCAAAACCCTTCCCACAAACTTAAGCCCATGCCCACTCCCTGGCTCTGTCAAGGCCCACTCCCCATACTGCGTTGCTCCATGGGCTACCGTCTGAGCTCCATCAGTTGATCATCTGCAATAAGCAAAGGTAGCATTCTGGAAGACCACACTAGGACCCTATCCTGCACAGCATAATTTACATTTAATTTATCCACCCTGTACATTTTTTTTTTTTTATGTATCCTGTGTGCATTGTATATTTTCTTGCCTTTATATCTTGTCTGTCATGCTAAAGTTTAGTTTTGTTAGCCCTGTATGTAATTGTTTTATTCACCTATATGCGTTCCTCTATTTCCCCTCTGACTTTTGACTGACCTCTGACCCCTCCCTTCTTTTATTGATATGTTTGTTTTTATTTGAATAACTATCCCTTCATCTCTGTGCTTTGATACATACCCCCCTCCCTCAGCTTTATTGCAAGCCTATCTGACATCACATATCTTTATTCAACAGCCTGATTTCAAAACTATCAAGCCCCAATATTGCTGTAAGAAAGTCTGATACCCACCCACCCCATGCTCATTATTACATTTATAGATTGTCTGTCACACCCAAATTTTAGATAAGTGAAAATAACAGGTGTACACATTGCCTCTTATTAGTACACTCATGCACTTTCTTAACCCATAAAAACTTAATATTTACCCTACCCTACATCCACTTATTTGCAATATTTACTTTTTTCCAGTTTAGCAATGATCTGTCTTCTCCTCCTCTTTATTTTCCTCCTTCTCCCTCAGTATAAAAGTCTCTCCTTACACCCACTTCACTCTTCCCCCATCCACATTTACATTTGCCCCTCAAGTTACTTGGGACTAGCCCATATGTAACGAACATATGGGTTAATGTCACGACTGCTAGTGTGGTTCAGCACGGAGAACTATGTAACGTCTACATAGACAGAACAGAAAAGGAGAGAACGTAATCCGGTCCTAAAAATGGCCGGACTAATACGTTAAAGACAGAGAATGGTCAGGGGATAGCCGAGGTCAAGGAAGCCAGAAATACACAATATCGTTAACCCCTTAAGGACACATGACATGTGTGACATGTCATGATTCCCTTTTATTCCAGAAGTTTGGTCCTTAAGGGGTTAAACAAGCCAAGTCAGGGAAACCAGAAATCAGAATAGTCAGGAATAGGCAAGGTCAAAATACCGGGAATATCAAGAACAGGACAATAAAATGTACTCTTGGGAACCAGGAACGGAAACCACAAGAGGGCAATGAACTAGGGAACTTCAGGGAATTAAATATCCCTCTGTGACAGATCCTCTGTCTCTGGGTTATAAATCTATCCTCTGGTTCGTCTGTTTGTTCACCTAAAAACCCCTTCCATTCCCTTGCTGGTTCGTCTATTTGTTCACCTAAAACCTCTTCCATTCCCTTGCTGGTTCATCTATTTATTCACCTAAAACCCCTTCCATTCCCTTTCTGCAAAATGGCTCTTCGGATACAGTCGAAATGTCGAAGTAGTCAAATATGTGGCGGCAGCTTTCTTATTTAGTCGAACGTTTTCAGCTGTGTTTTGTCTTTGAGTTCATGGAACTCAAATCGAACACCGCTGAACAGTTACCTTCCAGAGAAATTAGAATATTCATTCGTATAGCCTAACGACGTTCTGTGAATCGAAGCCCACGAACAAGAGACACACTTTAACTATGGCCATTTACATTCCGTTCGGTAATTCAAACGGTAATTCGACTGTTTTAAATAGACCGGCCGCACAGCCTAATTCTCTGGAACTATTTTGGGCATGAAACCATGCGTGCGGTCGGTCAAAAGAGACTTCCGTGAATTTGCATATGTTGTTGACCCATATCAGGGCTATCGGGGATATAAGATGGGGATATGTTATGTTTTTTGTTATTATTATTATTATTATTATGTTATTTATATAGCGCCATCAAACTCTGCAGCGCTTTACAATGGGTGGACGAACAGACATGTAGTTGTAACCAGACAAGTCTGACACACAGGAACAGAGGGGTTGAGGGCCCTGCTCAACGAGCTTACATGCTACAGAGAGTGGGGTAAAGTGACATAAAAAGGTAAGGATAGTATTAGACTAGTGACAGTTGCAGAAGAGGAATCAGTCGGGAGCTATTAGCAGTTTAATTGATACGCTTTTATGAAGTAGTGGGTTTTTAATGATTTTTTGAAGGAGTGCAGACTGGGTGAGCATCTAACGGAGGAGGGAAGCGAGTTCCACAAGTTTTGGGGTGTTTTCTATACTTTGTGTAAAATGTGTTTCTTCTGCCTGGGCATAATTAAGTTAGTACATTATCTAACTTAATTATATCACAGGCAGAGGGGAGGGATTGTTTGTTGTATGTGGGAGTGTCGGACATTGTTATATTGTTCTTATTGGTCTGTACAGTTTGTAATGCGGTGCTCCATCAGGTCCAGGGGGTGTGCCTCTGGCCTGAGGAATTGTATATAAAGCCAACCTGTACCATTAAACCTGCAGACCTTCTTCACCCTCAATACTGAGTTCTGTCTCTTATTGTAGGGAGCTGCTATATCACTACCAGGGATTGCTATACTCGTTATGCTACCTCGGATAATCACTAGCTCTTGTAAGAGCTGTTCCTGCTTGACTCTCTGGAGGAAGAAAGGTTCCCCCACTGGA
The DNA here is from genome assembly GCA_933207985.1 of Pelobates cultripes. NCBI lineage: Eukaryota > Metazoa > Chordata > Amphibia > Anura > Pelobatidae > Pelobates > Pelobates cultripes. The sequence continues at coordinate 30,171,283 of OW240916.1, forward strand.
ACCTGGAGCCTTGTCGTAGGTCCAGGGTGGGTAGGAGATGGCGAGACCCCAACCAAGTTGCGACGGTTCATGGGGTCTACAGTGCTAATGGTGTCTAGGGAAGAGCTTGGAGCCCTTGGTAAGCACTAGGAGCACCCGTCGGCGGAGGTACCCAACCGTTACACCCTCCTTTGGCTGCGATTGGTCAGAGGGGGTCTCTGACCCCAGAACGTGTGTGTGCATCGACATCGTGACGTCACACGCACGTTCGTGCGACCCTGGGGGCGGGGCTATATATGGCTGCGACCGTGTGGTTGGCGCCATATTTTTTCAGGACAGGCGACCAGGATGATCCGGCGTGGCGGCTCCCGACTCGCCGCTGAGCAGATAGGCTCAGTTCGTCGGCGCGGTTGCACCGGTCATGTGTGACCACACCTCTCAGCGAGCTGAGGGCTGTGACAATACCCCCCCCTTGAAGACCACCCACCAGGCGGGAAGGAGCCGGCTTGTCAGGAAAGTGGTTGTGAAACAACTGAACAAGACGGGGAGCATGGACCCTATAAGCAGGAACCCAGCAACGTTCCTCCGGGCCGTACCCCTTCCAGTCTACCAAATAAGACAAAACACCTACAGAAAACTTGGAATCCAATATAGAGCGAACTTTATATTCCTCCTTATAGCAGAATATTCTGTGTTATCAGGCGCTTAAATTAAATAGTAACAGGTGCTCTTATAGTACAGCAGCTCTCACACAAGATAAATAGGTACTCTTCAGTCCTATCGTGATTACATGTGAAAAGAACACTTATTTACATAACCAGTATGAAAAAGTGACAGTGTGTAGCGCTAGATAATATCGACTTACACCATGAGGAACTTTAGGGATATGGAATATATATATATTCTCCTGAATCTTTGAGGGTATAGGAGATATATATACTGTGGAGAAAATGGAAAAAATATATAGTGCACTCTGTGCAAACAGGCGTAGTGGTGAATCGTATAATAGGAAGCACTCACGTGGTTCAGAGCCTATTATGGATTGGCTCTTAATCACTCTTGCCTTGTGTCCTTTAGGTGACACACACCTTCAACTCCCAATAAGGAATAACCCTCAAAATAAAAGAGAGACAGGGGGAAATCCACCCTAGTGTTGAAATCCTTAGAGACAACGGTATATAAACATATATATGCAGGTGAAGATTGCTTCTCACCTGAATCAGAGCCTGTAACCTGGCTCTAAGTAGAAAGGCATATGAGTCCTTTTATGGGATGACTCCTTCCCTCTTTAATGGATGGAAAATGTACCAAATATACTGTTGAAATTTAAAATGGTATTTATTACATTCATATAAAATCAATCTTGATACATACAGTATACTGGTATCCAAAACGCGTTTCGCCGATTCCGTTCGGCTTTCTCAATCCTGCGATTGGTCAGAGGGGGTCTCTGACCCCAGAACGTGTGTGTGCATCGACATCGTGACGTCACACGCACGTTCGTGCGACCCTGGGGGCGGGGCTATATATGGCTGCGACCGTGTGGTCGGCGCCATATTTTTTCAGGACAGGCGACCAGGATGATCCGGTGTGGCGGCTCCCGACTCGCCGCTGAGCAGATAGGCTCAGTTCGTCGGCGCGGTTGCACCGGTCATGTGTGACCACACCTCTCAGCGAGCTGAGGGCTGTGACAATACCCCCCCTTGAAGACCACCCACCAGGCGGGAAGGAGCCGGCTTGTCAGGAAAGTGGTTGTGAAACAACTGAACAAGACGGGGAGCATGGACCCTATAAGCAGGAACCCAGCAACGTTCCTCCGGGCCGTACCCCTTCCAGTCTACCAAATAAGACAAAACACCTACAGAAAACTTGGAATCCAATATAGAGCGAACTTTATATTCCTCCTGTCCACCAACCACCAGAGACGAAGGAGGAGTGACCTGTTTCGTATACCTATTACAAGTAAGAGGCTTTAACAGAGACACATGGAATATGTTAGCAATTCTCATGTGTGCAGGGAGGGCCAATGAATGTCACAGGATTAATGCGTTGAAGGACACGGTAAGGCCCTATGTATCGAGGAGACAGTTTAATGGAAGGAACTTGTAGTTTAATATGACGCGTGGAAAGCCAGACCCTGTCCCCTACATGATAGACAGGATTGGCACCGCGCCGTATGTCAGCCTGGACTTTAGTACGTTTAGAGGCTTCATGCACCGAAACCCAAGTGTCTCGGACAGAGACTAAACAAGTGTACAAAGCAGGAATTGCAGTGCCCAAAAAAATCAGAAGGCAATACAGTGGGGTGATAACCATTATTTACAAAAAAGGGGCTAAGATTAGAGGATTCGTGAGTCACATTGTATCTGGCAAATTCAGCCATAGGCAATAGCTCAGACCAGTTTGACTGATTTGCATCAATAAAACAATGTAACTAGGACTCTAAGGCCTGATTGGCTCTCTCCGCTGCCCCATTGGTCTGAGGGTGATACGAAGAGGAAAAAGAAAGTTCTATATTCAACTGTTTACAGAAAGCATGCCAAAATCTAGAAATAAATTGGGTACCTCTGTCAGAAACAATGTTTTTCAGTACCCCAATATAGCCTAAAGATTTCACGCAAGAATACTGGGACAAGATCTTGAGAAGACGCAATTTCTTGAGAGGTATAAAATGCACCATCTTGAAGAACCTATCCACAACCGTAAGGATAGTGGTATTAAGGAGATCCACAATGAAATCCATGGAGCGTCTGGTATTGGAAGTGGCTGTAACAAGGAGATTTGTGAGAGACCTTAGAAACTACACATATTCGACATGCCCCCACGTAGTCCCTGACATCACCCCTAAGTGTCAGCCACCAGAACTTTCTAGCAATGGCAGAGAAGTTTTTGTGTATCCTAGGATGTCCAGCTGTCAAGTTATCATGGAATAACCCAAGTACTTTACATCTTAATGTAGGCAAAACTGACAGTTTGTTAGGCGGTCTCTCCGCTGGTGCCTGAGTTTGATCTGTTATTATACCACAGCGGAGTGGAGAAGACACCTCCGAAACTGTCGTAGCAACGACACACTCGGGGGGTACAATCAGGAATACTTCTTGTTCGGGAACCTCATATGTCTCAAACTGTCTGGAAGCGCATCTGCCTTTGTGTTCTTAGTACCAGGTCTATACATAATAACAAAATAGAAGCGGGAAAGGAAGAGTGACCATCTAGCCTGTCTGGAGGACAATCTCTTAGCGTCCCCGATATAAGCCAAGTTCTTGTGATCAGTGAAAATCAGGAGTGGCTCCTTGGAACCTTCTAAGAGATACCTGCATTCCTTGAGAGCGAGAATAATGGCCAATAACTCCCTATTCTCGATGTCATAGTTTTTCTCAGCAGGAGTCCGTTTTCTGGGGAAAACTCACAGGGATGCATAGGTACATCAGGACTCTCTTGTTGAGACAGGATGGCCCCTACACCTATCTCTGACGCATCCACTTCCAAGATAAAAGGTTTAGCAGGATCGGGATGTGTTAAAACAGGTGCTGAAGCAAATAAAGATTTTAATTTATCAAATGCCTCTTTTGCTTCCTTGGGCCAAGAATTGGTTAGCTCCTTTTTGGATAAGGTTGGTGATAAGAGCTATCACAGATGAGAAACCTTTAATGAATTTACGATAGTAGTTTGCAAATCCAATAAAACCCTTTATGGCTCTAAGGCCTTTGGGTAACGGCCATTGCAATACTGCCTCCACCCAGAGGGTGATATAACATACCCAAGAAATTGTATTACGGTCTGGTCAAACTGTCACTTTTCTAGCTTGCAGTATAAGGCAATCACTAGCAGGGTCTTTAACACTGTTTTCACATGTTCGTGATGGGTACGCAGGTCTGGAGAATAAATGAGAATATCATCCAGGTACACCAATACGAACGTGTGGAAGTGTTCTCTGAGGACATCATTTATAAAGTCTTAGAATACCGCTGGTGCGTTGCACAAACCAAACGACATGACCAGGTACTCATAATGTCCCATTCTGGTATTGAATGCTGTCTTCCATTCGTGTCCCTCCTTAATTATAAGCGCTCCGTAGGTCGAGTTTGGTAAATACTCGGGCACCTTTGAGCCTGTCGAATAGTTCAAAAATAAGAAGGATTGGGTAGGCGTTCTTACTTGTTATTTTATTACGACCCCTATAGTCAATGCAAAGGCGTTGGTCTCCTTCTTTTTTTAGAGATGAAGAAGAACACAGCCCCAGCAGGAGAAGAAGATCTCCGTATGTGGCCCTACCTTAGAGCATTCTTTATATACTCCTCCAAGCAGAGGGTTTCTTGAAGAGATAACACATAAACTCCCCCTTTAGGAGGCATAGTACAGTTAATAGCACAGTCCTAAGGTCTGTGTGGTGGTAACTTTATTAAACTTTATTAAAAACCTTTTTTACCTTCAGATATTGAGGTGGAATTTCTGTGGTCAAGGGTACATTGATGGTCCCAACATGTTGTGGCATAAGGTTTTTACAATGACCCTTGCAACCTTCTCCCCAACCCACAATTTCTCCTTTAGTCCAATCTAAACGAGGGTTGTGTCTCTGGAGCCAAGAGAATCCGAATATCACAGGACAGGAAAGGGAAGAAATCATCTGGAAAACCATTTCCTACGAATGTAGAATGCCTACAGAGACAGAGATGGGTAATGTCTCCTGAGTGATTGCACAAGGGGTCTCTCATCAATGGCCTCAACTGCAACTATCTCTCTGCCATAGTGGCAAGTGATGTTTGGCAGAGAATTCCCTATCAAGGAAATTCTCTGTTGCCCCAGAGTCCACCATGGCCTCACACTGAATAGTAGTTCTCTTACATTGCAGAGTAACCCTCACAAGGTTCTTGCTCAATTTGGGGGACATATACATCACACCTAAGGTCGGTCCCCGAAAGTACCCTAGGTGCGCGGTCTTATCTTGGATATTCTCAGCTAAACCCTCTGAAAAGGCAGCAACCAGACCTCTGTTAGTCCTGTCCACTTCAGAGGTTAAGGTCCTAAATTCTATAGCGTAGTGAGCCACAGAATGATTAGCCTGTTTTATTCTCATCAAGGACTTTGCTGCATTTTTCTCTCTTCCCATGGGTTCAAAGGTTGCTTTGAAATCAGCTAAGGTCTGGAATGCTTGGGCAAATTGGTCTAGCCTGTGATCCATATCCTCCACCCTGTTTTCACAGGCTATCATATGCTTGCATAGTTCTGCAGAATCCATGACACTGTCGTAATGTCACGACTGCTAGTGTGGTCCAGCATGCAGAACTATGTAACGTTTACATAGACAGAACAGAAAAGGACAGAACGTAAACCAGTCCTTAAAATGTCCGGACTAATACATTAAAGACAGAGAATGGTCAAGGAATAGTTGAGGTCAAGTAAGCCAGAAATACACAATTTCGTTAAACAAGCCAAGTCAGGAAAAGCCAGAATAGTCAGGAAAAGGTAGGGTCAAAATACTGGGAATATCAAGAACAGGACAAGAAAATGCACTCTCGGGAATCAGGAACGGAAACCACGACAGGGCAATGAACTAGGGAACTTCAGGGATTTAAATATCCCTCCTTTGGCTGTGATTGGTCAGAGGGTGATCTCTGACCCCAGAATGTGCATGTGCGTCGACGTCGTGATGTCGGGGCTATATATGGCGACCGGCACCATATTTCTTCAGGGCAGGCAGCCAGGATGATCCGGTGGAGCAGCTCCCGACTCGCCGGTGAGCAGGTAGGCTCAGTTCGTCGGCGCAACCGCACCTCGTGGCGAGCCGGGGGCCGTGATAGCTAGTCCCAAGTAAAATAAACTATTGTGTGTCAGTTTCTTCTGCAACTTGTGTCCTGTGTGGATTTTTAGGGATCCCAGTGACAGAGTCTTCAGACCTGTTTGCTGGCTGAAGGATCCCTCTAGCCCTGGTATAAGAGAGCTAGGCCTGATAGCCGAAAGTGCCTTTGTAAACGCAATAGCAAGCACTATAAGCAGAGCTGCAAAGGAATAGGCAGAGGGGACGATACCTGCCCGAAAGAAGGGCTGCAGCAGAATAGGCAGAGGGGATGATACCTGCCTGGAAGGAGAGTTGCAGACTGGTCGGGTGGAAGAGCTCCTGAAGGACCCCAGTCAAGCTTCGGCGACTATGGCAGAAGCGTTCCAGGGTCCCTGCAAGCTGCTAGGAAGCGGAATGGGTGGAGGTACTCCGTCGGAGTACAGGATCTCCGTCACACATCTATCCACCCATTGTGGTCGGCTACACTTGGCACAATCTTGGGGTGTGAAAGGACAAGGGTATGGCCACCTTCCTACTATATTATATTAATAGCCGCCACCTATTGGCAATATGTGGGACATTAGGTCCCAACCACAGTTTAATAAAGAACACTAACAAGTATTCCTAACACTATAATGTCTTCTCACTATATAGACTCAGGGACACCCTAAATGAAAGGATTACTCCAACCACCATGACCACTTGTGGTAGAAGTCTCTATGTGCAGCGTTTCTGTTTGAAACAATGCACATACAGAGATATTGCACTTTTTTGCCTGGGGCTAATTGCACCCCTAGCACCCGTGAAACAGTCCAATTAGATGTTATGATAAGGATTTGATTGGAGAAAGGAGAAGAAAGGGGTGGCGTGGCCAGACTTCAGACGGGGCATGTTAAACCCTCACCTCATCCTGGTTTCAAGATATATATATATATTTTTTTTTTTTTACATTCTTTTGTTTTGGTAGTGCATAGCAGGACATGCAAACTTGTTTTTTTTTAAATAATTTTTTATTTTTGTTGTGCAGATAGTTACAGCAGTGCTTGTATTGCCACAACAGCATTCACAAGCTCGATCGTAAGATACATAGGTAAACATGAGTATGGCATGGTTACAACTTGCACATTTTATTTATTTAGTGGTTCAAGATCGCAGTTGGATTACTTAAAGGGACACTATAGTCACCAGTGCAACTACATGTATTCCTGACCCTATAGTATTAACACGACCATCTAGCCCCCCTGGGCCTCTCATGCCTCCATAAATATAGTAAAAATCTTACTGTATTCAAGCCAGAAGCTGTAAATCTGCATGCTGTTAGACTCAGGAAAAACAAGCAGTCTGCTGACGTGATAGCCTGATCCAATCACAGTGCCTCCCCATAGGATTGGCTGAGACTGATAAGGAGGCAGATCAGGGGCAGAGCCAGCATGATTCAAACACAGCCCTGGCCAATCAGCATCTCCTCATAGAGATGAATTGAATCAATGAATCTCTATGAGGAAAGTTCAGTGTCTGCATGCAGTGGGAGGAGATACTGAATCACGGGATGCTCGTGCACAGCAGATCTGAGTGGATGGAGGCATTTTATGACTCCATCAACTCAGAAATCCCTCTGGTTCACTCTGAGTGACTGCAACTGGAGGTGTTCTTAGCTTTCAATGTAAACACTTCAACAGTGTGGAGCCTGAAAATTAACTGTGTGTGCGATCTGACAATATAGTAGTTTAGTTGAGAGTTAATCTTATGTGTCAGGTAAACGTTACAGCATATGAGGTACCAATATAGAATTACATACTGACATTTTTGTGAGATGATAAGTCTCAGGCTTAGCTAAGATAGGTATTTAGATAGGGTACCACCATGCAGATTTTAGCATACTGGGTTGTCATCAGCAATAGGCAGAAAAATAAAAGTGAAACTAATATTTACTATAACAGTAACTGTGGTATTAACAGCAGAGATATCCGATTGACAGTAAATGCAGCCAAAGTAACCTCTGTTGAGGTTGTCGGTGGTAGTTTCCGCGGTGTGTGGCTTTGATGCAATCCGTCGTGAGAAGCTGGGGTCGCCGCCGGCTTTGACAGTATGGAAGGTGTTGAAAGGTAGCTTATTCCCATGCATGGGGAGCGTCCCTGTAGGGTATCCAGGAGGTTCACTGAGTCTCTCAGTCCCGTCCTAGGCCACAGGGTCTGCAGATCGCCGTTGACAGGCTCTCCAGTCATTAGGTGGGTATGAGCTCAGTGCTTTTCAAGCCACAGTGTCCAGGTGCGGGCTGCATTTAGTGGAGTTGGCGTTTGAAGATGGCCTCTCTGGGCACTCCTCCAGTGTTGATCTCGGGCCTCAGTTGTGGGAAGCACTGGTAAGCCATGCTCAGGTGGAGCAGGCACTGAGATTGTTTCAGGGGATTGCCGCTGCATTGTAAGTACCTGTCTGTGGTCGTATTCCAGATGTGTTTACAGCTCGGGTATGTGGTTCACTGGCTCTGCTTCAGCGCGCCATAAGGGGTTCATCCTCTCCTTTTCTGCCAGTAGGGTTATTGCCCTGCCGTTGGCCATTTTAAGGAGGCTGCGTTGGAGCCGCTTACTTTCGGCGTTGAGTCGTCCAGTAGCGATGCAGAGATGTTAGCTTGCCTGGTGGGAACCAGGATGACCGCCGCCGGTTCAAAGCGGGGTGAACGAGGCTGGGAGGGCGTCAGCTATAGTGTAGTTTCGCATTAGCCGTGGCGGAAAGCGGGGCAGCGGCCATCCGCCCCACTCCCCTCCTGGGTAGGCCTCAGTCCCCAACCCCCAGAGCATCTCTCCAGGACCCAGAATCAGGGGCGGGCTGGGCCGGGGGGCAGGGAGGCAATTGCCCCCCAGGCCGCCCTAAATTCAGGTAGGACCGGCCGCTGCAGGGCCGGCCCTTTAAATGCTGCAGCCGCCTGAGCGCTCTGTTAAGAGCCTCAGGCGGCTGCTCCTCCCCATCCCTCCCCTGTAGCATGGCCGAGCTGCTGCTGGTCCGCGGTGCCCAGCCGGACTGATAGGAAGGCGCACGCTGAGTGTGCACTTCCTGTCAGTCCGGCCGGTTACAGGAAACAGAAACTCAGCGCGGAACAGAAATTCCTGTTCCGCGCGGAGTTTCTGTTTCCTGTAACCGGCCGGACTGACAGGAATTGCACACTCAGCGTGCGCCTTCCTATCAGTCCGGCCGGACACCGTGGACCAGCAGCAGCTCGGCCACGCTACAGGGGAGGGGAGGGAGGAGAGGTGGGGGGGAGGCGGAAGGAGTGGGGGGGAACAAGTGAAGGGGGAATAAGTGAAGGAGGGAAGAATAAGTGAAGGAGGGGGGAAGAATAAGTGAAGGAGGGGGTGGAGGAATAAGTGAAGGAGGGGGGATAAGTGAAGGGGGGAAGAATAAGTGAAGGATGGGGGGAGGAATAAGTGGAGGGGGGGTGGAATAAGTGAAGGATGGGGGGAGGAATAAGTGGAGAGGGGTGGAATAACACTACGCGCACACACACACAATGCATCCCTATACACACAGAGAAACACACAATGCATCCATTACACACACACAATGCAACCCTTACACACAAAGACAATGCATCCTTTGCACACATACACAGAAGCACACAATGCAAACCCTTACACACACACTGCTTTTCTTACATACACACAGAAACACAATGCATCTCTAACACACACTCAATGCACACACTTACAGACACACACCTTGTATCCCTTATGCATACAAACACAGATTCACACAATGCATCCCTTACACACAACCAGAAACACACAATACATCCCTTATACACAAATGCACACTGCTTCCACTACACACAAACACACTGCATCACCTGCACAAACTGGTATCCCTATACACTACATACCATAAGCACACATATTAGATCCTCTACAATAACACATAACACATCCCCTACCTGTGAGCGAACTCATGGGTGGGTGGAACATATAAGTGAACTTATGAGTGGGCCTTGTGGGCATACTCACCGTCAGGCCCTTGAGCTGTGTAAGGGGCCCCCAAAAAATGGAGCTGCTTCCCATTCTACTAGAACAGTGATGGCGAACCTATGGCACACGTGCCACAGGTGGCACGCCGAGCCCCCTCTTTGGGCACGCGGCCATAGGTCGCCGGAGGGAGGGAGGGTGCGCTCCGCCGGCGCATCCATAAGGCGGCACAAGTGGCCGCCTTAGGGCGCACCGGCCCGGCGGGCGCAAAGCCGGAGTGACCGGCAGGAGGTGAGCGCAGAGCGCTCCCTCCTGCCAGGCACTCTGTGTAGCGTGGCCGAGCGCACCGCGGTACAGGAACTTATGTTTCCTGTACCCGGGCGGACGGAAATGAAGTGCTCACAGAGAGAGCACTTCCTGTCCGGCCGGGTACAGGAAACTGAGCTCTGCGGTGCGCTCGGCCATGCTACAAGGTAGGAGATCAAGGACAAGGGGGGGAGGGAATGAAAACTAAGGGAGGTATGGGGGGTAGAAAGAAAATTGAAGGGGGAAGAAAACTGAGGGAGAGATGGGAGGGGGGAAGAAAACTGAGGGAGAGATGGGGGGGAACTGAGGGAGGTATGGGGGGAGAAAACTGAGTGTGGGATGAGGGAAGGATGGGGGAAAAACTGAGGGAGGGATGGGGGGAAACTGAGGGAGGTATGGGGGGAGAGAAAACTGAGGGAGGTATGGGGGGAGAAGGAAACTGAGGGAGGTATGGGGGAGAGGGGAAACTGAGGGAGGTATGGGGGGAGAGAAAACTGAGGGAGGTATGGAGGGGGGAACTGAGGGAGAGATGCGGGGAGAAAACTGAAGGAGGTATGGAGGGGGGAAACTGAGTGTGGGATGGGAGAAAAAAAATGAGGGAGGGATGGGGAGGGAAACTGAGGAGATAGTGGGGGGAGGGAAACTGAGGGAGGTATGGGGGGAGAGAAAACTGAGGGAGGTATGGAGGGGGGAACTGAGGGAGAGATGTGGGGAGAAAACTGAGCGAGGTATGGAGGGGGTAAACTGAGGGAGAGATGGGGGGAGAAACTGAGTGTGGGATGGGAGAAAAAAAAATGAGGGAGGGATGGGGGGAAAGAAAACAGTGGGGGTGGGGAGACGACATACACACAGCACCCCTGCCCTACACACATCACCCCACACAAAGACACACACACACACATCACCCCACACAAAGACACACACACCACCCCACACACAAACACATACACTGTACCCCTCAATGCAGTGTGTGTACACTCAGCAGTCTGTGTGTGTACACTCAGCAGTCTGTCTGTGTGTGTGTGTACACTCAGCAGTCTGTGTGTGTGTGTGTGTACACTCAGCAGTCTGTCTGTGTGTGTGTGTACACTCAGCAGTCTGTCGGTGTGTGTGTGTACTCAGCAGTCTGTGTGTACTCAGCAGTCTGTGTGTACACTCAGCAGTGTGTGTGTGTGCGTATTTAGCAGTCTGTGTGTGTGTGTTTATTTAGCAGTCTGTGTGTGTATTCAGCAGACTGTGTACTCAGCAGTCTGTGTGTGTATTCAGCAGTCTGTACACAGACAGACTGCTAAATACACACAGACAGACTGCTAAATACACATACAGACAGACTGCCGAGCACACACACAAACTGCTTAATACACACACAGAGATGTTAATTAGTTCAGACAACTGTATGAGTTGTTTTTTCTAAACTTAAACCTCAGTATTCAGGTTTAATTGCCGTTTTGGCACTTTGAGGGAAAAAAATTGGCATGTATTACAGTTTGGGCACCCGGACTCAAAAAGGTTCGCCATCACTGTACTAGAACTTTGAATTTTGTGATCACATTTGCAAACAGCCTCCAGAGATCCTGTTCTACACCAGACCAGTGGAGCCAAACTGCAGCCCATCATGCCCATCATCATCCTCATTTGGTTGTAAGTAGGCAATCTAGTATATTATTAGTGACACTAATCTATAATTTACCTCACATTAAAGGGACACTATAGTCCCCAGAACGACTGCAGCTTAATGAAGTGGTTCTGGTGTCTATAGCCGGTCCCTGCAGGCTTTTTAATGTAAACACACACTGTGGGCAGCACTGGCGTTAGTTCGTATGGCAGCTCATATAGGTGGGGCATTGTGATGTCACATGGGGGGCGGCAAATTCAGCTGTTCCCCATGCAGCCACAGGTGCCGCTGTGCTGGGAGATTGTGATTACTCTTCACTTCCTCCCAGCCTACAGAGCAGCGCATGGGAGAGAGATAGGAGGAGGCATGATTTAACCCCTTCAGGACGGGTGACGGACGAGGTCCGTCACACAGGGGAGACCCTTAACGACGGGTGACGGACCTCGTCCGTCACGCGGTAAAATTAACCCCGGATCGCCGCTATCGCGGCGATCGCGGGGTTAATGGTGCTCCCGGTATGCCTCTGCATTAGAGGCATACCGGGAGCACCCGGTCAAGCTGCCCAGCACATGTGCTCGCTCTGACCGCAAGTCGGAGCGAGCACATGTGCTCTGTATACTCACCTACCGGCTCCCTGCACTTCCGGGTTCTGTGTGAAGTGCAGGGAGCCGGATCAGTGCTGATCCTGCCCCCTGCTGGAAAAAAAAATAAAGTTTATTTAAAGTCCCCCCCCCTTACCCATTTTAATAAAAAATTAACCCCTTCCCTGCCAATTGATCACTGACTACAGTGATCAATTGGCAGGGATTACATTTTACTATGATCTGATTTTTTTTTTTAACCCCTGAGGGTTAATTCTTTTTTTTTTTAACCCTCAGGGGTTAAATTAATTAAATTAATTAATTAAATTATTTTTACATTATATATTTAGATAGCTGGGGTGGGTGGAAGTTAGTGGGGAATTGGGGGATTTGGCGTTAGGCTAACTAGGGGTTAACGTTAAAAAGTTTTAAAAGAAACTTTAAAAAGTTAAAAATTAAGCTTAAAAAAATGTTTTAATAACATTTAAGTAAAAAAAACAAAAAAAACACACTTTACCTAGTCCAAATAAAAATTAACCCCTTCCCTGCCAGTCGATCACAGCGATCAAATAGAGATCACAGTATTATACTGTGATCTAATTTTTTTAACCCCTGAGGATTAACTTTTATTTATTTTTTTAACCCTCAGGGGTTCAATTTATTTAATTAATTAATTTAAATATTTTATAACTATATATTTTGCTAGCTGGGGTGGGTGGGAGTTATGGGAAAATGGGGAATTTACTGTTAGTGCTGCGTACTGCTAGTTAGGGGTTAACAGTAAAAAAAATAGCTTAGAAAAATGTTAAATCTGTAAAAAAGTTTTAAGAAAGTTTAGGAAAGTTTAAAAAAAATTTATAAGCAAAACAAAAGTTTAAAAACTAGTTTTTAAAAGTAAAAAAGTTATAAAAAGTAAAAAAATACATTTTAAAAACGCTCATTACCACTACACCTGGAACAAACTAGAGAAAAAATTATCCCACGCCAAGGTTCAAAATATGCCTTTTGAATTACCCCAGGGTGTATTCTTTAATAAATAGTATGTGTTTGTGGGGAAGTTTCAATAACCAACCGTCTAAACTATTCCAAATTGGAACATGGACACAGCGTAAAACTTCAAAGTTAGAAAAAAACTGAATGGCTGCGTCTCAAATGCGCCCCTTCAACATCCACATATACCTGGCAAAGGTACATACGGGGGTATTGCTGTACTCAGCCGACATAGCTGAGCAACATATGAAGTATTATACAGTCATAGTACACATAAGGTTTGCAAAATATGCTGCGCAAACTCACTTTGTATGTCAAAAAGGCAGAAAAAATGCTTATTACCACTACACTTGGTACAAGCTAGCGGAAAAATGATCCCACACTAAGGTTCAAAATATGCCTTTTGAAATACCCTGGGATGTCTTCTTTAAGAAATGGTATGGCTTTATGGGGAATTTGGATTATATAGCCTGGTAAAATACTCTAAAATGGGACATAGGCACAGCATAAAAATTCAAAGTTTGAAAAAAACTGGAATGGCTGTGTCCCAAATGTGCCCCTCCGATGTCCACACATACCTGGCAAAGGTACATACGGGGGTATTGCTGTACTCAGCCGACATAGCTGAGCAACATATGAAGTATTATACAGTCGTAGCACACATAAGGTTTGCAAAATATACTGTGCAAACTCACTTTGTATGTCAAAAAGGCAGAAAAAATGCTTATTACCACTACACTTGGTACAAGCTAGCGGAAAAATGATCCCACGCTGAGGTTCAAAATATGCCTTTTTGAAATACCCTGGGATGTCTTCTTTAAGAAATGGTATGGCTTTATGGGGAATTTGGATTATATAGCCTGGTAAAATACTCTAAAATGGGACATAGGCACAGCATAAAAATTCAAAGTTTGAAAAAAACTGGAATGGCTGTGTCCCAAATGTGCCCCTCCGATGTCCACACATACCTGGCAAAGGTACATACGGGGGTATTGCTGTACTCAGCCGACATAGCTGAGCAACATATGAAGTATTATACAGTCGTAGCACACATAAGGTTTGCAAAATATACTGTGCAAACTCACTTTGTATGTCAAAAGGCAGAAAAAACGCTTATTACCACTACATCTGGTACAAGCTAGCGGAAAAATGATCCCACGCTAAGGTTCAAACTATACCTTTTGAAACACCCTGGGGTGTCTACTTTAAGAAATGGTAGGCCTTTGTGGGGTAGATTGAATTTAAAACCTGCGAAGATGCTTGGAAATTGCACATAGGCCCAGCGTCAAAATTCAAAGTTTGGTAAAAACGGATATGGCTTGGTCTCCTATATGGCACTGTAGCTTCACAAAATAGTGACAAAGACATTCATTGGGGGTGTATTTTTACTCAAAAGACTTAGCTGAGCATAATTTGGGAGGTTTGAACTTAGTGGCACATATGAAATATACAAAACGCCCAGCAAAAATGCAATCCGTATGTAAAAAATGCACAAAATAATTTTTTTACCACATACTTTGGCATATATTGGTGAAAAAATGGGGGTATGTTAAGGCACAATATGCACCTTATGAGATACCCTGGAGTGTCTACTTTTACAAATGGTAGGCCTTTGTGGGGGTTTTTTGAACAGTCAAACTGTTATAATACCCCAAATGGAAGCTAAGGCTCATTAAATCCATCTCTCAAAATTCTACTGTGAATACTGTAAAGGACAGGTCTCCTATATGGCACTGTAGCTTCACGAAATAGTGCCAAAGACATTCATATGGGGTGTCATTTTACTCAGAAGACTTAGCTGAGCATAATTTGGGGGTTTGAACTTAGTGGCACATATGAAATATACAAAACGCCCAGCAAAAATGCAATCCGTATGTAAAAAATGCACAAAATTTTTTTTTTACCACATACTTTGGCATATATTGGTGAAAAAATGGGGGCATGTTAAGGCACAATATGCACCTTATAAGATACCCTGGAGTGTCTACTTTTACAAATGGTAGGCCTTTGTGGGTTTTTTTTGAACAGTCAAACTGTTATAATACCCCAAATGGAAGCTAAGGCTCATTAAATCCATCTCTCAAAATTCTACTGTGAATACTGAAAAGGACAGGTATCCTGTATGGCACTGTAACTTCACGAAATAGTGCAAAAGACATACAATGGGGGTGTCATTTTACTCAGCAGATGTAACTGAACACAAAATAAAACTTTGTACAGGAATAGCACACACCAACTTTACAAAATATACACGAGAATTTCTCTGTTATAAGTTTGTGTGCCAAAAACCAAAAAGAACACAATTTTACTCCAATATTTAGCAGAGGTTGGCGGTGAAATGGCTACGTAGAAAGTGTCAAAACAACCTTAGGTAAATAGCCCGTGATGTCTACTTTATATAAATATATACTTTTGTGTGGCAATTTTGTTTTCTTTTATGGCTATTAAGCTTACAAGACAAACATACCAAATTCTAAAATCGCTCCACATTAAAATTTTATTTTACTCCTTGTGCTTTGTGACCTGTAACTACCAAAAAAAACTTAAAATCCCAGACACATTATATATTCTGTAAATCAGAACAAATAAATAAATTTATTTTTAATTACTTTCCTTAACCTGCACTAATTATGCACACATTATTATTGCAAAAACTGTAAAAAAAAAACAATATTTTTCATTTTTTTTGCATTTTTCTGTATTTTTTTTATAATAAGTAAGCATTTATATATATATATGTTATATCAAATTAAAGCCCTTTCTGTCCTTTAAAAAACAGTATATAATATGTGTCGGTGCAATAAATGAGAGAGATGCAAATTGCAGTTGAACGCAAACAGCAAGAAAATGCAAAAATTGCTTGTGTCATTAAGCGTAAGTCAAGCTTCTGAAGCTGTGTCCTTAAGGGGTTAATCTTACAACAAATCCAGTAAGCAAATCTTTATAAATTTGGGGGATCAGCTCTGTTTGCACAGTTTATTGGTGTTTACTCTGATGTCTGTATTAATATTGAGGGATTTCTAAGTAGTAACATCAGTATGTGTCAGCAGGGCCAGCCGTTGGTGTGTGCACGCTGTGCGGTCACGCAGGGTGCTATGACAACAGAGGCGCCCGGCGGACAACACAGCTCACAAGTTGGGGACACCAGCCTATTCAATTTAAACGATTCGCTGGTGGTCCACTGGTGCGCACCAGCAGTAGGTGCAGTCAGATTATAGCCTCTCCCTCGTGGTTCCGGCGCTCAGTTAGTGAGTCGGAGCACAGGCTCAGAGATTCTCAGCCTGCGCTCTGACAACATTGAAAGTCAGAGCCGTGAAGGAGCGTGGTATGGCAAAGAGCTACTGATTAGCATAACATCAATATCCGTTATAAAACCAGGAAAAGGTGGGCACCATTGCACTGATTTGGTGGTGCAATGGGCCACTTGACTGGTTTTGCCCCACAGGCCTAAGGCTGCCAGCCCTCCCCTGCCCAGAATCACCTGTATCAGGTGCTCCAGCTGCACCGGGACACTCCAGGACCTGGTGCCACGAACTTTCAGGGTATTCCAAGAAGAATAAGGTGGGTATTTGCCCAAAATTAGCTGGATTCCTCAGGAGCCATAGTGACTTGCAGCCTGCTAGCATGGCGGTCCGGCCCCGCCCCCCCATGCAAACTTATTTTGACATTTCCAAGAGTATAAATGAAAATGCCCAGGTATAAGTGGATCATGAAGTGTCCGGATACTGCACTCTTTCTAATAAAGGCATGCTCAAAACAGATAAATGTCAATAAGAAAGAAACAAATAACTTGTGATACTGTGGATTACACAAACTGACAATACATGTATCAGAAATACCATTGGTTGCTTCAAAGTAAACTACAGGCATACCCCACTTTTCAGTACACAATGGGACCAGAGTATGTATGTAAAATGAAAATGTACTTAAAGTGAAGCAATACATTTTTTTAATTTCCCAATGCATGTACTGCATTGCAATAGTCATTTACAGGCATAGCTGATACTGCAACTGCAGATTTCCAGAGATTTATTTAGTGATTTCCAGTAGGCTTTTTATTTATGTAAAAACGAACAGTAAAAATAAAAATCTCATTCCAGATTGTGCCATTTATCTTTAATGTTTTACTCATCTGACAACCTTAAACTGGGAGGAAAAGTAAAATAAACCTGCCCACTGGGCCATTTTCTGCCAATACAGTGCCAGTTAGTATTTGTTAGCAGCTTATTCGCACACTTTGTTTAGAAACACCTCTTCATCACTTTAAGCATTTATGGTTTAACTTTGAATCCTCAGAATTGTGGATAATGCAGCTAAGCTGCTAAGTCATAGTTATAGAAAATGCAGGGTAAACCCTTTCACTGTAGGGTGCCGATTGCAGAATATGGACAATGTAGAGGCAGAAAAAAAAAATATATGTTCAGCTAGGAGTAGGCATTATAAATCTGAGATGATTAACCTGTGCCATGTCAGAAGGTGTGAAAAGTTCTTGCCCCAATGACACTGAACTGCGCTGCTCTGGGCGAGAATAGGACCTTCCATTTCCTGTTCACTAGCAAACAGAAGAGGCGCGGGAATGTCTGTACTCGCGAGGCACCTTTAAGTACACTCGCGGGTATGTCTGTATTCGCGAGTATACTTATCGTGAGTGTATGTAAAGTGGGGTATGCCTGTACATCAGCTGGTTAGTATAAGCATTTCAATTAAATATTACAAGATAATCAAGGCAATCAGATCTAATGCGAGAGCAGTTGTCGGTAACATTGCCTCTGTAGAGAGAATCTATAGCCTGCTCAGCCGATGCCCTCAGGGGGGAAGACCTCGCTATGAGGAAACTATATTCTGCCCTTATAGAAGGGAGCACTCCACCGTGTCCACGATTCCAAACTCTTTAGTATGAAGACTCCTGGTATCCAAGTGCTTCTGACGGCTGTGGCCTGTGCTTGCGAACATCCCGTCACAGGCATCCAGCCTCGCTTATCAAGGAACCTCCACCTGGTTTATCCATGTCTGCCTCGCTGGCCAAGTGAGCGGGAAAAGGTGTAGGAGTCATACCTTCAGCGCTTATGCGTCAGCTGCTTGCGTCTCCTCCTCAACCTCAGCGATGCCGCGTGTGGGGGACCTGGGAGAAACCACGCTTTGCAGCGTCGGTCATCAGACCTGATTAGGAAGGCCTTTGGTCGGCATACAGGTGTGACAGGTAAGGTAAGAGCTTGAAAAGGCAAACTTTTCCCAGACTCGGGAAAACAGTCGGCCCAAAGCCTGAAGAAGTGGGTCCGTCTGAGCAGGTGGCTGTGGGAAGGCCTGTGGAGCAGTAGGCCTCAACCCTCAAACTCTCCTACTATGTCAATGTCTTGCAGATTAGGTTATACAAGTGCACCAGTGGGGACCAGGATATCCCCCAAAGGTTCAGGGGAGTGGGGAGGGGGGGGACAGTGCTTCAGAACAAGCAATCTTCAGCACAAGGCAGAGGATCGGCCGCCTCCCCTGCCTCAAGTATGTTGGAAGGCCGCCGAGGAATCTAGCACAGGCTATGTCCACCGGATTCAGTCAATAGCTGGTGCAAAGTTCAGCAGAGTATTCCTCAGAATATTTAGCAGGATTATCTCCAAAAATATGTTCAGAAGGAGCTCTAGCGACATCTGACTACCTTGGTTAATTACCAGGCCCCGATTCAAAATAACTTGAATCTTTATTTTAGAGTGTTTTCATTTTAATTTAGGTAGTTGGAGAACCTATTAACCAGTGTCCAATAGGGCATTATTAAGAAATCTAAACCATCAATAATAAAGCATTGGAGTAGCCATTTCAGTTTTTAAAAAAGGAAAAAAGGTTTTAATTTACCTTTGTTCGAGTGCTGAGGCACACTTGGTGCAGCTGCCCGCACCTCCTCCTGTAACGTAATCTGTCAGGTGTTGCTACTTCGTCTTCTCCTCCAATGCTTCTCATGAAGCATTAGGGATGAGAAGCACATGTGAGGTGAGCTCCGTGATCCTCCAAACAAATTCTCTCTATAAGAAGCATTCAGAAAAGGTCACATGTGAAATGTGTGTGACTTCGTTCTTACAGCAAGAAGGGCGGTCAGGAAGGCAGCCTCTAGAAATGTGTTTAGCCCTTAAATGGGAACGTTGCTGTATCTACTAAACACTGCCCATAGTTGGGGGCTGTTTTATTATTATAATTAGATGCCCCACCAACTGCTCATGGGTTTTGGCTGAAGTGACAACTGATACCCCCCCTCCCTATTAATTATAATTACAGCCTCCATCTGCTGAGAAAGACATTAGGTCCATCACCTCCCTTACCTCTGCACCTCCAGAAGATCTTCTCTGAAATGGTCGAATCGAACACCTCACCTCACCTGCATTGAGTACCTGATGGACATGCTGCATGAGCATTCAAACTTTCCCATAGGTAAGTATGGAATCAGTTAACCTATGCGGGCTTTCGTGCCATGTGACCAAGATTTACTCAATCAGAGTAATGGAAGTGCCTCTAATGTGTGCATATCTGTAAGTGCGTGTGTCCGTGGGTGTAACTATGTGTCAGTGTGTGTATTTGTGTGTAACTGTGTCAGTGAGTGTATCTGTGTATTGGTGTGTCTGTGTATGTAACTGTGTGTCTGTGTATCTGTATGTGTGTCATTGTGTGTGTGTGTAAGTGTATCAGTGTGTGTATCAGTTTGCGTGGCAGTGAATGCACTACACACAAATGCACACCTGCATTCAAGCACCAAAATTCACACACTGTCACATCATACCATGTTCTGCGGAGATGTCTGACTTTGGCTTCTGGTATCCAGTACTCTTTTTGCTGTCCTTGCTTGGTTTTTCTGGTTTTGGGGTTCATTCCTGTAATCCATCCCTGGGATTCCCAGTCTCCAGGTTTCCTTTAAATGTTTGTTTTATGTTGCCACACCCGTTTGTTTTCCATTTTCCTTTTGTTTCAGCCTGGACCTGCAGCACTGTTTCAAGCCTCTGCCCTTTCTTGCAGGTAAGTGCTATATTGTGGTTTAGTATAGTTTTTAGCATGCATTAGGCAGTGTAGGACCTGCCAGATATGGGGTACATTGGTGTTGTTGGCAGGCTTATGCAATGTATGATCATATAATGTAACTAAATCCCTATACTTTTCATATTTAGTGCTTAGTTATGTCTCCTCTTGTTTTGCCTTGTATCTGTTGTCTTGTTTTATTTAGTCTTGTAATCCCAGTCCATGTACAGTCCTGTCCAGTCATGCCCATGTTATGTTCTTGTTTTCCTCACGTCTTGTGTACATGTTCTGGGTTCTGCTTTCTGTCCTGCTCTTGTTCTGGGTTCTCCTAGTTTTGTCTTGTTTTCATGTATGGTGCCTATCTCTAGTCTTGCCTTGTTCTCCTAGTTCTGTCTTGTTCTCATGTATGGTGCCTGTTCTAGCCTTGCCTTGTTTCTGTACTGGATACATGTCTGCTGCAGAGCCCCCCTATCCAGTTCCTGGGAGGTCTGCATATCAAGCTCCTAGTTCCTGGGATCCGCTGTAGCTGCATCAGGGTTTTGGTATGTGGCTGCACAAACGCTGGTGCTCAACACCAGGGGGCGTGCGGTTACCCAGCACCAGACCCTGACCTAATTCACTTCCACGCTGAAGACTCCACTTCTCATCAGGCACTCGGGTCCCGGTTTCCGTACCGCCAGCCGTGACACACACATACTCCATACAAAAACATGCTTACATTCAAACACACACACTGCTCAGTGCTAAATACAACCCTGCAAGGATGGGCAAATTGTAGATCCCCAGCTGGCAAAGCATTTTGAGACTTGTACGATAGATGGCCACCCTTGTACTAGAGCAGCAATAACTTGAAGCAATCGTTTTCTCTATGAGTTTACCAGTCTCTCATATTGTTATGGAGGAACACTCTTCTTTACATTGTTGCTTGAGTTCGTTGAGGTTTGCTGGCTTTTGTTTATGCACACCTCTCTTAAGGTCCTGCCACATCATTTCACTTGACTCTAGAATACTTTGATTTACAGAGGAGGTCATGGTCAACTCAATGCCTGCAAGGTTCCCAGGTCCTGTGGCTGCAAAACAAGCCCAAATCATCGCCCCTCCACCACCATGCTTGACAGTTGGTATGAAGTGTTTGTGCATTATTGCCCATGTCTTTACTTAGGTCTTGTCTGTCCAAAGGACATTGTTTCAAAAGTCTTGTGTTCTTTTTTTTTTTATATGCAACTTTCCAAACCTAAGCTGTGCTGCCATGTTCTTTTTAGAGAGAAGAGGCTTCCTCCTTGTAACCCTTCCAAACAAACCATACTTCATTCTTTTTCCAATTTTACTGTCATGAACATTAACAGTTAACACGCTAGCTGAGGCCTGTAGAGTCTGAGATGTAATTCTCTCTTTTTTTTTTTTTTTTGCAATATCTCAGAGCATTGACCTTAGGGTAAATTTGCTGGGACGTCCACTCATGGGAAGATTGTCAACTGTCTTGAATGTTTTACGCTTTTGAAGATTACTCACTGCAGAATGATGGACTTTAAATTGTTTAGAAACGGCCTTCTAACCCATGCCAGGTTGATGGGCAGCAACAATTACTACTCTGAAATAATAGCTGATGTCTCTCCTCCTTGGCATTGTGTTAATTCCTGAATGCTCCAGACCAGCAAACTGCTAAAACTTTGGCTTTTATAGAGGAAGTCACACTTGCTGATGGTCGTTTAATAAACGGCCTTTGATTAGCAGCACCTGTCTGCTACTTTGCCTCTTAATTTATTTTCCATTTGAGCATATGGGGCTGTTTATGGAGAATACAATATTCTTGTTTTAATGCATAACACTTTTTTTCCTTTTTCTTTCAAATTGTATTTTATTATGCATCATTTTCAATAATTAGAATAAATGGGATCAGTTTAACAGGCGATCTAGATTACTTTAGTGATCAGACGCGTTTTATATTTTAAAATTCAATTTTATCTTCCTTTTCTTCTATTATCGGTCTCAATTTCACATTTTTAGGAAAAGCTTTTCAAATGAAAATTATATACGATAGGTGTGAATCAAGGCGCTCTTAAAATAAATAGTAATGAATTAAATAGCAGCTATAACACTCAGTGATAACTCTTTAAAATGTCACAGAAATAAAATAAAAAATACACCAACTGTTAACTTAATTTATAGGTGATAAACGTCACCAAACAAAAATTAAATAAATAAAGTGAGAGTGACGGGCTGATAGATCAAACAGCACTTACCCCTTACCGCGGTATCATGCATATATAAAAAGCAAAACAGAACAAAACATATAATAGGGCAATATTAAATATATGTGATGATATAGAAAACAATTAGTAGAGAGTAATGAGCACTCACATTTAAGAGAGCCTTTTATGGAGGTAGGCTCTAGAGAAAAGGACTTCTGTGCCGTTAAGGTGGCAACCCAACCTTCCTGAACAGTTGTGTGATGTATACCTCCAGCGATACGTGAGACAAGAGATGAAAAATGAAGAGTAGACTTGGTGCTATATTATAGACTCAGTATGTTACATTTAATATGCCAAGACTGTATGCTCACCTTATATTGGAGCCCGTAAATTACTGTCTCCAAGTATTGTAGTTACAGTGTCAGGAATCGGGTGACACTAAACTTCGTCGCAAACGCAGGATGCAGAATTTTGAAAGAATCTGCAGGTAAGTATAGTATAAGTATATTTACTAAAAATGCAATTAACACAATTAAATATAAAAAGAGTTCTCCCTCCGAAACGCGTTTCACCTATACGTAGGCTTTTTGTAAAATTAGTGTTATTCTTTTCCTGGATACTTCTTTTTAAAACAGAACAGGTGGACACCACCTGGTTAACTTCATATGTGACCAATCGGGAAAGACTTGCAGTGGATGTGGATGTAAAATCTTACTTGAATGCTGAAGTCCATATACCGGATGTAATTCTTCCCACTGCATTCAGGACTACATTCAACCTATGTACCTAGAGTAACTTTGTTCACAGTAGACTTCTAGGTGGCTTGTGGAACATCTATGCACCATGTCACACTGCTTGAAAACCAAAGTGGAAAAAAACAACAGCATAATACGTTTAAGCAAAGCTTTGTTGTCAGTCTAGGGAAAATAGTTGTAAATTGTCGTATAGCAATTGTTTACTCTGTTATATGAAAATGTTACAGTTTTGATATTATATGCATTGATAACATTTTCTAATAAAAATGATATATGAAAAAAAAAAGAAAAGAAAACCAAAGTGGCACACTATCAGGGGTAGTGAAATGGGGTTATTACTGGAGGGATGGGGCCTTTTCTAGCCTATTCATAAGTTGCCCAGTCTTTAGTTTTCAACATTTAGCAGATATGCTGACACCTGGTGCACGGCAGGTGGGGGCATGTGGAGGTACGATACCTCCATTATAGTATTATTGGGGTCGTAATGACCCCATAAACTCTTTATTTATTGAATTTTATTTCTTTTTTTTAATGTGGTGGCTGGCCGGATGCATTTGATTAATATTCAGTCGCCATGCGGTCGTTGATGTCCAATTCCTATGCTTTTAATTGGTTCGCATTTGCGGATATTATTGTTTTTCGGAATGCTTCTGAACGAATGATACAGATTCGATCAGCCCGACCGAATTCTGACCACATTTGGCTTTAGTAAATAAGCAAATTGACAATGCAGTCAGAATTCAGTCGTTCAAAATACGGCATTTAATAATACCGCTGATAGTAATGCTGTTATTGTCCTTATATATACATGACTGTATTTAAACAGTGATTACTTTTTGCCTCTAGAGGGCGCAACACATTTAGAGAGATTCGATTGTGAAGCAGCAAGTTGCATTGTCACCATTATATATGGATGTTCCAAAAGATGTTATTTTTAAAAATCATTAATTTAGTCACTTATTTATTTAAAAAAATAAAATTATTTGCAGATATTATACCGTATTTCCCCCCCAAATAAGACTGGGTCTTGTATTAATTTTTGCTCTAGGCTTTATTTTTAGAGAATGTCTTATTTTTCTCTCTCCCCTAGCCCCCCCCCATGTGTCTCTCTCCCCTAGCCACCCCCAGACCCTCCATGTGTCTCTCTCTCCCAATGTCACGGGTGGCGGTACGGAAACCGGGACCCCTGAGTGCCTGATGATAAGTGGGAGTCTTCAGCGTGGAAGTGGATTATCAGGGCCTGGTGCAGGGTAACCACATGCCCTCTGGTGTTGAGCACCAGCATTTGTGCGGCCACATACTAGGGCCCTGATGCAGCTACTGCGGATCCCAGGAACTAGGAGAAGGAAATAAGCAGACCTCCCAGGAGCTGAATAGGGGGGCTCTGCAGCAGACATGTATCCAGTACAGAAACAAGGCAAGGCTAGAACAGGCACCAAACATGAAAACAAGACAGAACTAGTAGAACCCAGAACCAGAGAAGGATAGGAAACTAAATCCAGAACATGTACACAATACATAAGAGAACATTAACTAAACTGGTGCAGGACAGGACAGGACTGTACATGGACTGGGAATACAAAATAAAACAAGACACGATATGATATGATAGGCAAAACAAGAGGAGACATAACTAAGCACTATATATGAAAAGTATAGGGATTTAGTTACATTATATGATCATACATTGCATAAGCCTGCCACAACACCAATGTATCCCATATTCAGCAGGTCCTACACTGCCTAATGTATACTAAAAGAACCATAAAAAACACATAGCAGGTCCAGACTGAAACAAAAGGAAAATGGAAAACAAACGGGTGTGGCAACATAAAACAAACATTTAAAGGAAACCTGGAGACGGGGAGTTCCAGGGACGGATTACAGGAATGAACCCAGAAAAACCCAGCGTAAAGAAAACCAGACATAGAATAGAGAATAAAAAAAACAAAAAAGAAATGTAAAAAGAGTACTGGATACCAGAAACCAAAGCCAGACATCTCCGCAGAACATGGCATGATGTGACACCCAACCACCCCCAGACACTCCATGTGTCTCTCTCCCCTAGCCCCTCCATGTGTGTCTCTCTCCCAACCACCTTCAGCTGCTCCATGTGTCTCTCTCCCCTAGCCACTCCAGCCCTCCATGTGTCTCTCTCCCCTACACCCCACCCCCTCCATGTGTCTCTCTCCCCTACCCAGGGCCGCACCGGCCCACCGGAAAATTTCCCGGTGGGCCGCGGCACCTGGGGGGGCTGCATGTAGAGAGGGAGCCCTGCTCCCTAATATTTTAATAATATCGCGGCCGCCGGCCGCATGTCGGTGCCACCGGGTGGTCGGTCCGGCGGCACACTCTGAGGGGGTCATACTTACCTTGCGGCCGGCGGCCCCATCTCCTGTGCTGACAGCTGTCAGTATCAGTGAGTGTGCCGGGCGGCCGCCTAAGCGATCCAGCAGAACACTCACTGATACTGATGCGGCTGTCAGCACAGGAGGACTGAGGGAGGGGGCGGAGCTAACTACCATGCTCCCTCGCGGTTCCCAGAATTCCCAGCATGGACACATCATAGAGTAAGGATTACTGTATGATGTGTAGATGCTGGGAATTATGGGTACCGCGAGGGAGCATGGTAGTTAGCTCCGCCCCCTCCCTCAGTCCTCCTGTGACAAGGTCAGAAGGGACACAGAAGGGGGGGAGTTAAAGAGGGGAAGGGGGGAGACAAATAGAGGGGAAGGGGGGGACAAATAGAGGGAAATGGGGGACAAAGAGGGAAATGGGGGACAAATAGAGGGAATGGGGACAAATAGAGGAATGGGGAGACAAATAGAGGGGAATGGGGGACAAATAGAGGAGAATGGGGACAAATAGAGGGAATGGGGACAAATAGGAGGGTAAATGGGGACAATAGAGGGAATGGGGGGACAAACAGAGGGAATGGGGGACAACAGAGGGAATGGGGACAAATAGAGGGAATGGGGAGACAAATAGAGGGAATGGGGGACAAATAGAGGGAAATGGGGACAAATAGAGGGGGGACAATTTGGGGGGACAAATAGAGGGAATGGGGAGACAAATAGAGGGAATGGGGGAGTCAAATAGAGGGGAATGGGGGGACAAATAGAAGGTAATGGGGGACAATAGAGGGGAATGGGGAGACAAATAGAGGGGAATGGGGGGACAAATAGAGGGGTAATAGAAACACAGGGGAAGGGGAGACACAGAGACTGAGGGGTAATAATAGAAAGACACCAGGTTGGGGTGGACGACCAAGAGACAGAGGGGTAATAGAGAGACCTAGGGCAAGGGGGGACACAGACAGATGGGGTAATAGAGAGACAGGGGATGGGGGGACAAAGAGACAGAGGGGTAATAGACATAGGGGTTGGGGGGACAAAGAGAGGGGTGATAGAGAGACACAGGAGAAGGGGGGACACAGAGACAGAGGGGTAAGAGAGAGACACAGGGAGGAGATGGCTAAGAGAGACACACAGAAGGTTTGTTGGGGGGACAAAGAGACATACAATAGGGAAGGGGAACAAAGTGACACAAGATTTGTGGGAGGCAATGCTGGGCTGGGGGAAAAGAGACAGAGAGTGACTGGGAGAAGAGAAAGAGGCACACACAGTCTGGAGTTAGAAAGAGACACACATGAGATTTGGAAGGGGAGAAAGAGACAAAGTGGCTGGGGCTAAGAACAACACAAAAGTGGCTGGGGGAAAGAGAAATACAGAGGCTGGAGAAGGGTAAAAAGAAACACACAGGGACTGGGATGAAGTAAAAGATGCACAAGGGTCGCTGTAAGAGAAAAAAAGGAGACAATTGGAGATAAGATACACTAAACGAGGTAAAGGTAATAGACGTAAATTGATGTGATCCTGACAGTAATGCACACACATATATATATATATGCATGTATATTGATATGTGTATTAGTAACATATAATTATGCCTATAGTATTTACACATTTAGTAATATACATTTATATATGCATAATACACACATAAATGTCATTAATATATATATATGTAATGAGCACGTATTGGCCCAGTCTTGTTGCTAGTTGCATACTCATGCACAATAACACATTCAAAGTGAAGAGCACACCCATAGAACTTCAAATGAACCAGTTCACTTCATTTTTTTAGTTGTGCAACTGCAGACATTCAGCATTTCAGTACCATTACTAAAATGTCCTTAATAGGCCAAAGTAGTTTACTGAAACATTGATTACATGCAAATGTACATCTACTTAAAATAAAGGCACTCTTTTGTTTATTTTGAAGCCCTATATGTGTTCCTTCGTTGGAGTAAGAGTTTTCAATTTCAAGTTATTTTTTCACCCTCTTTATCAGCACACTATGCTGGCGCGACGCATTATTGGGCTGGTATAGAATTTTTTTCCGCTGCCGTGATACCCGTCTAACAGGAAGTGCTCTCTCAGTAAGCATTTCCTGTCAGCCACGGCAATCAGCAAGAAGGGAGCAGCACAGCATAGTGCTCCTCTCCTGACGGTCACCAGGCATTTGCAGGCCCTGGGATGGAGCGGCTGTGCATCGGCCCTAAAGTTAAGCCGGCAGCCCGTGGTCGCAGGGCCCAGTTGCAGCTGCAACCCCTGTACATACTTTATCCAGACACCAAAAGTATTTCTTTTATTACACACTGATCGACCACATCATTAAAACCACCTGCCTAATATTGTGTAGGTCCTCCTTGTGCTGACAAAACAGATCTGATGCATCGAGGCATGTACTCCACAAGATATTGTGTCCTGTGGTATCTGGCACCAAGACATTGGCAGCAGCTCCTTTAAGTCCTGCAAGTTGCAAGGTTGGGCCTCCATGGATCAGATTTGTTCCTCCAGCACATCCCACCGATTCTCAGTTGGATCCTAACACTGCCTCTGCCGGCTATTGCGCGGACTTCGTCAGGAGTATTTCAGTAAGGCTGCAGACTTACTGAAATACCCCAGAGGAAGTCCGTGCAACAGCGGACGAAACGCTTAGGACTGATTATATATTGATTTTGATTTGTTTTTATATTGTTATGCTGAATACTGGGATTCCTCAAGTAACTTAATCATCTGGAACACCGCTTAGGAGACGTTGCCCTTGCTGTGGATCCTGTAACAAGTATATCTTGTAGATGTGCCTTTGACCATTTGAAAATTTGTGAGTGGAATATTAAAGTTCTTGTTTTTAATACTGTTTTGCAATATATTTGTCACTTTATGCTCATATATGTACTACTGAGAATATTGGGAGCTGGAACACAAATGGATCCCTGACACAGTGATTATTTGTCCTGCCTGTTAACTACCTGCGTTTGTGAGTGCAATAATCCACTTTTTATTTTATGGTATTTACATTATATTACACTATATGTGATATTTATACTGTGGATTTTTGTAGTTTATATGATCATAAAAAAAACCTGATTCATCAGACTTCCATTATTCCATGGTGACGGTCTGATGCACATTTCCCCATTGGAGGCACTTTTGGCGTTGGACAGAAGTCATCATGGGCACCCTGACTGGTCTGCGGCTATGCAGCAAACTGTGATATTCTGTTTGTGCACACACCTTTCATTCATGGCCAGCATTAAGATTTTCAGCAATTTGAGCTACAGTAACTCCTATAAGTGATTGGACCACACAGGTTAGCCTCCGCTCCCAATATACATCAATGAGCCTTGCTTACCCATGACCCTGACGCTGTTTTTTTGTTTGAGCTGTTCCTTAATCTGTATTTTGTATAAATGTTGGTCATTATAGCAGCACACAGTTGAGAAATACATGTTCCAGGTGTGTACTCAATACTCATTTATACTATACCAGTTTGTTGAAGATGCTCTAAACCAGTCGTCTAGCCATCACTATTTGACCCTCAGCAAAGTCACTCATATCTTTTCACTTGCCTATATTTCCTGCTTTCGACGCATGAAATTCAAGAACTGACTGTTCACTTGCTGCCTAATATATCCCACCCTTTGGCAGGTGTCATTGTAACGATATAGGAGTTAGATAAAGGAAATCCCACTAACCAGGCTGCCCACGTTAGATATATGAAATAAAGTGGTGGTCCAGACACACACACACTCACTAACAGACACACACACTCACTCACTCACTAACAGACACACACACACACTCACTAACACACACACACTCACTAACCGACACAAACACTCTAACAGACACACACACATACACTAACACACTCACATTTTTTTTTTAAATTCAATCCCCCCAGCCTCCTTACTTTTGGGAATGCTGGGGTGGATTCTCGTTTCCCTGGGCGGCCAGCCGGCCCGTGACTGCAGGCAGCGAGGGAGCACTGATCCTCCTGTTCAGTTCTCTTGCGCGCCGCAGAGTTATGCTGGGAGCTAGAATATGACATCATATTCCGGCTCCCGTCATCACTCTGCGGCGCGCGAGGGAGCTGAGCAGAGTGCTCACTAATCAGTGCTCCCTCGCCAGCGCTGCCCGCCCACCTGGATTGTCAGTGAGCCACCAGGCTTTTTTGTTGCCCCCTGGAAAGTGCCGCCCAAGGCAAATGCCTTGTTTGCCTCGTGGCTAATACATCTCTGGTTAATCCCCTTCACAATGTTACGGGCAAATGCAAATATTACAAGTTTTAGAATGAAATGTTGTATTTCTTAAACTGTGTACTTTGTCTTTAAGAGATATTGCAAACTGACAAGGTGTTAGAAATGGAACATATTGTTTTTCATAGATGTTTCTTTATGCAATAACCTCAGTGCATAATATGTTTGCGCCATTTTGTCCCAGACAAATTACAATAACAATAATGCATAAACAAGCTTCAAGGCTATACTACGACACTTGCAGTACACAATATACTGTGGTAACCCCAAGTTAATGGAACTTCACCAAATCCGGGAATCTCCCACGACTGTACACTTACGACTTAGTATAAACAACAGATAACCTATTCAGACTTTAAGATGCCATCTTGAACTAAGTCAGGAAAATTTCCATGACGTATACACCCTTTAGTTATGGCCTTGTATGTTTGCCAAATTAAGGGAGGTCCTAAATTGAATAAAGTAAAAGAAGTGTTACTTTTTCATATTTGAACTACAGTAACCTAAAATGGAGACACATAAGGTATAAATAGGTGTACTTTTAAATGTTAAGACACAGAGGAGAGACTTGGAGACAGACGCTGCTCCATCTTAAAATGACAGAGAGGCTGACATGATGACATGTTCAGAAGGGTATGTTAACCTATTAATGATATTTGCAAGCATGTAATTTAATCTTATAAACTCTGCTATAATGGATTTTATATTTTTATATAATAAATATCCAAAAGACAAAACGATTGCTTCCAAGACAATCCTTATTTTATATTGTATTCTCAATTATTTATATATGTTAAATAGAGGATCTCTTACACTATATAAAATTATGGCTAAGATATCTGTATGGTTAGCCCTACTAAGTTCTATGCTTTAAGACATTATAGTGGTAAATAAGGGAACCACCAGCGGTTACAACAAACTCTGGTGTGGTATATACACATAGGAGACACAAACAAAGTAACAAGGATAGTGCAGATGAGTTTTGTTAATGTTCATAACTTTAAGTTGAAAACGAAAGTTGCTCAACTGGTTTTGGAGCCCATAAATGACTGGCTCCAAGTTTGTACACCTACTTGCCAATGTTAGGAGTGGCAAGGAGCTCCCTTTAGATGTAGATAGATATGGAACAGATGGTCCAGAGGACTTAGAAGTAAATTAAACGTTTATTATTTTACAAAGTAAATAAAAGGTACTCCACTAGGGAGATAAACACGAAACAGTTTAAAAAGCATATAAATATACAATTTATCAGTCCTCCTGGTGTCCGAGGCGCGTTTCGCCCGCTATGCAGGCTTTTTCAATGCCGACTTACTTTATATTGTATATACAAGTTTATACCAACGATACTGTACCATTAGGTTTTCTTTGCAATTTTTCTTTTCAGTCACATATGAGAAACGCCCCATGTTGTATGGGTAAGCTTGTTTAGCGCTGCACTATACTCTACTGTGTGTGTATCATCTAAACCTGGTTCCCACACAGAGTGTTTCCTTTTTTACACTATTGTTTTTCTGGGTAAAGAGGAGTAACCCAAAGAGTGCTACAGCTGCTAACACATTTGACACACTTTACCTTTGACACATTAAGCACCCTGAATCACACAAACAAAATCTCTCTTTTTTGCACAACTAGGTCTTGCAGAAGCTTTTTAACGATATAGTCATTGTTATTTACCTGTTGGTGGTTTTAATGTTGTGGCTGATCCATGTATGGGTGGACTGGGGCAGATAATACACTCCTCATATGTTATTTTTGTAGCTGTTGGATTTGTTTTATTCTTGGGATTCTATAGTTTTTGAACAACATGAACTGTTCTAAGTAACTGCTTTGATTTAAATTTGTTAGAAGGTATTTGTACTACAGTATACTCAATATGAGTTCCACACATATAGTGTTTGCAACTCAGGCCTCAAAATACTCCAACCTGGACAGTGATTTTATACATGAATGGGGGATGATTTCAGCAGATGTGCATTTCATAAGCGACTTGTAAATGGGTTGCATACTTTTCAGGCCTCCATATCCGGTGCATAGGGTAAAGAACATTGAAACCTTTAGAAGACTTCACATTCCAAATCATTGCAATTTTGGGATTTCCCCTCCTTTAATGGGATATTCTAGTTCTATTTGAAGTGATGCAATTATACTATAGCTGAGTCTTTAACTCAATTTCCAGATGAAATGTCAAAATTTTACTTTTGTGTAGGAAGATAGATCACCAGAAGTGCTTTGGATCCACATTCTCCTTGAAAAAAAAAGGGTCTCTTTATCATTGTGTACAGTCTTCCTTTATGTATGTATTTGAGATTGTTTTCTTTTCTTTCAACATTCAATATAATTTAGAGTGGCTCTGTCACCTCAAATTTACCTTTCCTGGCCATATCCATGGCAGCACTTACTCATCAGTTTAGATCCCCTCAGCTCCTTTTGGACAGGTTAAGCCCTCTTCCCGAATTCCCCAGTCCTTTTCCTGTCCACAATCGGACTATTCAGTCATTTTAAGATTTACTTCTAACTCACTAGGACCTGTTTAGGTTATTTGCCCAGGTGAAGTTCTGGCGTCTCTCTAGGGCAACTGCATACAATACTTCATCTAGGCGGCCTCCTACAGAATCCCCTTAGCGATCAGGGAATGTTTAAGTTTTCTCCTCCATATCTTACCCCTACTGCCCAGGCCGTCCCCTATTGTGTCTCCTGCATCCTGCAAGATATGGCAGTAGATCGCACTTTAGAGGACAAAGGCAAGTCTAATTTTTTCGTCTCATGTATTATATATACAAAAGAGTTTAAAGTGATGTTGTATTTATAATCATATCACTTCAGTTTATCTCGAGGTCACCAGGAAAACAATATGACAAGAAAACAAATGATGTGAGGCATGCAGAAAATCTACTTTACCAGAAAAGAGGTTGTTTGGAAAATGTATCCAGTAGGCAGCAGGTACTTCTACCTGATCTCCTGATATGTTGGCTTTTGTTAAAGGACCACTATAGTGCCAGGAAAACCCTCCCGCCCGGCTCTGGAAGGGGGAAAGGGGTAAAAACTTACCTTTTTCCAGCGCTGGGCGGGGAGCTCTCCTCCTTCTCTCCTCCTCCGTTCCGCCCCGCCGGCTAGCTGCGCGCGCATTCAGCCGGTCACACAGGAAAGCATTCTCAATGCTTTCCTATGGACGCTGGCGTGCTCTCACTGTGAAAATCACAGTGAGAAGCACGCAAGCGCCTCTAGTGGCTGTCAATGAGACAGCCACTAGAGGATTAGGGGAAAGGCTTAACCCATTAATAAACATAGCAGTTTCGGGGGCGTGTCCAGCTTCCGGTGTGTGCAGTCGCATGGCTTAGGAGCTCCGCCGTCTACCCGACCTAAAGCAACTCTATACACAGCGATAATCTACAAAAATACCCGAACCTAAACACTATACTCGTCCAAGCGGGTGTAGGGTCGCATCATGCCTCCTACCAAACAGTTGAAGCTGTCGGACACAGCTAAGATGAAAAAGTCTGAACGTCGCAAAGAAATCCAAGATGGCGACGAAACGCCTAACGTATCGGATGGTCAGTCCGACTGTGAGTCGAGCTCCTCCAAGTACCCTGAAGCTCCAGTAACGGAACGCAGTTTACACAGGATGTTACAAGAGCTCAGGGCAACAATTACAGCCGATTTCCACCGAATTAACGGTGATTTAAGGAAAGAAATTTCTAATATTGGAGACAGAACCAGCAACTTGGAAAACAAAACAGATGAACTCTGTGTAGCCCACAATGAGGTAGTGGATAAAATTCAGAAGCTGTCTGAAGAAAACTATTCACTCAAATCTAAACTTGCCGATATGGAAGACAGATCAAGAAGGCAAAATGTCCGGTTCCGTGGAATTCCGGATGATATATCTCATGACGTCCTTCCAGCCCATATACTCTCAATCTGTAAGGCCTTAGTCCCGAGCCTACCGGACTCTGCTTGGGCCTACGACCGCATGCACAGGCTACCGAAACCCGCTCGCATATCTGCTGAGGTCCCAAAGGACGTTATTGTACGATTTCACTATTATGCGCATAAAGAATCTTTATTACAGGCAGCAAGAAAAGCACAATCACTTCCAGAACCCCACCAACGGGTTGCATTATTTGCTGACCTATCGGCGGCTACAATGGAGAAACGGAGAGAATTCATCACAGTCACGAAGACTCTTAGAAATAACAACGTAGTCTACAGATGGGGTTACCCCACTAAATTAATTATTTGGCGACAAGGCAGAAACTACACTGCTAAAGATTCGGCGGAAGGAATGAAGCTGATTACAAATTGGGGGTTATGGAACGGCTCACCTACCCATCTTGTTACAACCGAACAGGCTTCCCCACGACGACTTCAAGAGGACTGGCAAATGGCGAAATCTCCAGCCAAGATCCCCTGAACTTTCACGTTGTGCATATATATAGGAAGACCACGTTGGCATACACTTAAGTATTTTAACCGTTACTTTGTACACAACACTGAATGTTTATATTTTTCTAGCTATACGCTGCCTATTAAAATATACTGATACAGGCAGAATATCTGCGCCCAAATGGTACATGCCCATTTCATCTTTGTTTCGGGCTGTCTGTTTATCAGGAGAGACCTCCACTTAATTACCTAATTATTGTAACGTCCTTATGAGATAAGTTCCCTTCACTTCTCACGTACCAGGGACATATCTTAAGGTCGAAAATGGTGAAATTGGTGCAAGCAGCGGTCACCGTTGTTGGGCGATTGATGTTTTCACAACTAGCTAAAGCTTTAACTTCACCAGTATAACTTATACCCTATTAACACACACAAAAGGGAACTCCCCTAATCTCGGGTCTTCTCTAAGTGTGATCCTTACCTAATGTTTCTATGTTTAATTTTATGTTTTTCTTTCTAACACATATACTTTTGCAATACTGTTTATGTATGTACTTTAATAAGAATCATTGAGGTAATGCGGTCTCAAGCCTGTCATCGTGCACAGCACGTTACTCCAGATTCAATTTTAGCTCAAAACTTTTACCAACCGCGTGTACAAGTGGTGTATTCCCAACTAAATTTCCTCCATGATTCTCACGTGTGCAAAGAATATGCGGAGACACTATGTTTCATCGCTATATGCCCAATATGGGGTGACTTATTATTCTAGATTTTTATATGTATGGTATTACTACAGTTAATACTATGTGTAACGTTGTACAAATCTTTCATAGGTCGGGAGGAGCCTCAAAGTCCCTCCCTGAGTCACTTATGGGCCAAATTTTCTGTGCCTTTAAGTTGACCGAGTTTGATACCCCCAGAAGGGGTTCTGTTTGTATATACTTTAGTTTTTGTTGTATTTTACTTCCTTGCTCTTCCCTTATCCCCCCCCCCCTGTTCTACGCCTAGACCTTACTAACCATGTTGCCTCCCAGGTAACCCCATCATCTATGAACGACAAGTTTTTCTTGCATCGTTATGGTACATCTAGAGGGGAGCACCGACGTTGCACCAGTAGCAGGGACGATTGGCTTTCTGTTAGAGGTACTCACTTACACCTACATACTCCAGGACACTCATGGCTACTTTACCGCCACGTCATCGAACAATAGACATGGCCCCCCATACACTAAAAATCCTTTCCATTAATGCCAAAGGCCTTAATAGCCCGTATAAAAGAAAACAATTGCTAAAGGAAATGCACGGGTCTGAGGCAGCTATTGTTTATGTCCAAGAAACCCACTTTGTTAAGAAAAACCCCCCTCAAATCCGCTCTCTAAAGTACCCTGTTGCATACTTCGCTCATTCCCAAACCAAAGCTAGAGGAGTGGCAATCTTCTTTCACGCTGACTGGGTATTTACACTACACAAACAATTCACAGATTTAGAAGGGAGGCTCCTGATACTTGTAGGAGAACTAAATGGCATATTGGTGACTGTGGCCTCCCTATACGCCCCTAACGAAGCGCAATATCCCTTTCTTAACAAAACAATTAAAAAGATAACCGCCATCAAGAAAGGCCATATAATTATCTGTGGGGACTGTAACTGTACACTTGATCCCTCGTTGGATATCCAACGCACTCAGAATAAAACCCCTAGCAAAGTTTCTATTTCCAACAGCAAATTATTTTCTCAACTCATACATGATCACGACTTGTATGACACATGGAGAAATCTTTTTCCAATGGCACGAGACTACACATATTTTTCACCAGTACACCATACTTACACGCGCATCGATTTGTGTCTGATTGATAAATCTACACTTTCTCATCTTTTAGACCAATCTATAGGGATCAGAACTTGGTCCGATCATGCCCCAATATTGATTACACTAGAAGTGCCATATCCAACTAAAGGCAGAGGAAAATGGCGCCTTAATGAATCCCTCCTTGATGAACCTACTTATAGACAACAAATTTTGACAACACTTAATACTTACTTTTTAATAAATTCCACGGATGACACCACGATAGAAACCCAATGGCTGGCTCACAAAGCGGTAGTTAGGGGGGAATTTATCAAAATAGGTTCCATAGCCAAAAAACAACTTCTCACCAATGATTACACGCTTAAGCAATCGCTCCGCAACCTAGAAAACTCCAATAAAAAAGCTCCCTCCAAGTTCTTATCCCGACAAATCGCCAAACTACAAGAGGATATTCGTAACCTTCATGCCCAAACTTACACTAAACAAGTACTTAAGACTCAACAAACATATTATATGAAAGGAAATAAGGCAGGCAAATTATTGGCCAATCAACTGAAATCCAGATACTTACAAACGAAAATCCCGTATATATATTCCAAAGATAAAATTAGACTATATAATCCCAATAGTATTGTCGACGAACTATCCCGTTATTATGAGGACCTTTATAATCTTAACACCAACAACCAAACGCATATACCAAAATCAGAGGAAATTCTGCAATATCTCTCCCGAATCACACTCCCACAAACCACATCACTTCAAAACGAGCTCTTAGACTCCTCATTCACAGAAGAGGAAGTTGCACTAGCAATACGCTCCTTGCCCACACACAAGGCCCCTGGGCCTGATGGGCTTTCAAACTACTACTATATCACATTGGCACAACAACTAACCCCACACCTCACCAACTTGTTTAATAAAATTAGACTGACAGGCAAATTTCCACAGGAGATGTTGGAAGCTTACATAATCACCTTGCCAAAGCCAAACAAACCTCCAACGCTATGTGGTAACTTAAGGCCAATTTCTTTACTTAATGCCGACGTCAAATTATATGCTAAACTGATTGCTAACAGACTTAAGCCCCTCTTAACCACCCTAGTTTCGGAAGAACAAGCTGGGTTTGTTCCTGGCAAGCAGGTAGGGGACAATACTAGATATTGCATGGACCTGATTGATTGGGCCAACAACCAAAAACAGAGTGGCGTCGTAATAGCGTTAGACGCGGAGAAGGCTTTCGATCGCCTTAACTGGGAGTACATGGTCGCCACGTTAACAGCCTTTGGTTTCTCCAACACCTTTATCACCGGTGTTATGGCCCTTTACTCTGCCCCCTCTGCTAAGGTGTTTAATTCTGGCTTCACATCCAGGAACTTTCAAATTTCAAATGGTACTAGACAAGGGTGCCCCTTGTCACCATTAATCTTTATTTTATGTTTAGAACCGCTGATACAAAACATCAAACTAGATGCAAAACTGCCCGGTCTTTCAACTCCAGCTGGCGAGAAGAAGCTAGCCCTTTATGCTGATGATGTAGTCCTAGTTCTCGCTAACCCAACAGAATCTATCCCACATCTCCTACACACTCTAACTACTTATGGTACTGTCTCCTATTATAAAAATAATATTAGTAAAACTCAGATCCTTCCCATACGACTTGATGAAAAGGTAGTGTCAGATCTAAAGAGCACTTATTCCTTTGAATGGAAACATACAGCTATTTCATATTTAGGAATCAAATTAACTAAATCCAAATCACTAGTTATAAAAGAGAATCACATCGCAGTCTTAGCCAAGATTTCCAAACAAATGGACTCTTGGAGCAATTTACACACGTCCTGGTTTGGCAGGATAAACTCTATCAAAATGATGATCTTACCCCAAATACTCTATCTGTTTAGAACTATACCTATAGCTTTACCGAACTCCCTTCTCAAGAGATTTCAAATGGCTATCAATGCCCATATTTGGAGGAAAAAACCTCCAAGAGTCGCCTTTCGGTCTCTCTGGCGACCATTCAAAAGAGGCGGACTTTGTGTCCCGAATATTTTGTATTACTACAGGGCATCATTGCTGGCGCAAGGCCTTGATATTCTAACAGGCAAATCAAATCCCGTTTGGGTCAAACTGGAAACCTCCTGCGGAGGCATGCACTCTATCTCTGACTCCCTGTGGAAACAACCCTCAATTTATAGCCCCTCTACACTCCCAGCTTCACACTTTTTTATCAAATCATGGACCTCATGGAGTACCATATTGTGGTCCAAAGCAGAGGCACTTTATCTAGCACCTATATCGGCCTTATCTAACATATCCCCCAACCTTCAAACGCGACACTGGTCCAATTTAGGTATAACGCATGTTCATAAACTACTTAATGAAGAAGGCATTCGCTCATTCCCTGATCTACAGAAAGATTATAACTTACCGCCCAAAGATATTTTCCTATACCTACGGTTCAAACATATCCTAATTAAGGAATCAATCAAATTTATTCATCCGCTTTCACTCAGTAGACTGGGATTTAAATGGTACAATGCAAAACTATCCCAATCATCTTGCAAATCTCTTTCATTGTGTTACTCCGCGCAGGTTGATTTGAATGCATCCACTAAACTGCCCTATATGCTCAAATGGGAGGCAACATTGAGTATAGCTCCTACTTTTCCCGAATGGGAACAAGCCATTACCTACACAAAAAAGTCATCAAAATGTATTACACACTGGGAAGCGTATTTTAAAATGTTGATGAGGTGGTACTTGGTCCCAAGCAGGATTCACAAAATTTATCCGGAATCCTCTTCATTATGTTGGAGATGTCGTGCTGACAAAGGATCTATAGAACATATATTTTGGTATTGTCACAAGCTACAAGTATTCTGGCAAGAAATCAAAAATGCAATTCACACATTATGTGATTTTAATATCCCATTGACTCCCGAAAATTATTTACTTCACCTCATTCCAAATTTGAGCGATTTGCCAGCTAAGGATGCGGTGCTTAATATGCTCCTAGCTGCTAAAATTAGCATAGCAGCACACTGGAAATCCACCGCCTGCCCTACAAAAATGGAAGTCCTCCGTAGAACAAACTCTACATACCAACATGAAAAGGAGTGGGCAAAAAAGGGTAATATGAGTGTATTTCTGGATAGATGGCAAAACTGGGAATCTTTTATGGATAAGACTATCACGACATGCTAGGGTCAGCCCATCTCTGAGCACGCTTTGATTTTCATCACCTCACATCACACTGTACCATTTTGTGTCATATCGTAGCGTATTATACGTCATCCAGCACAAACACACAAAATTCTTGCATCATAGGCGTCAATTGCCCCCTGTCCCACCCCCCCGCCTTCCCGTTACCCCATTTTCCTGTATGTTTTATTGTATGACATTTTTTTTTTTTATTGTATGACACTTTTTTTTTGTTTTGTTTATATGATACATTATTGATATTTAATCCAAACCAACTCGTTAATATACTCGTTAACGCAAGTCATATAGTACTGCTCACACTGCCGATAGTCACGAAAGTCGAAATTATATACCATTGGGAAATGTTTATCATTAGAACAATACGTTTCAATGACTTTTAACAGTCGTCCGACCTGCTTCAGGCCGCTATGAGCCAGGGCCACAGACTTGCATACATCTTGTAACATATCTACAGCCCTAAACTTAGTATATTATACTAGTAAGTTAGCGTTATTCCTACAAGGTCTACTTCTCTTGCAATGTATATATTTCAATGGTCTTTTGGAAAGATGTGTTCATATGTTCAACAGCCGTTTTATGGTATGATGTAACTGCAACACTCCTCCTTTTATGCTATTGGTGTCTACATTATTATATTCCACATATAGAGTTATGTCTTGCAAGGAAATGTCTGATGTATCATGGTGTATCATAATGTGCCATCTGTATATCAAACTGGCACTTTGTGTTTTGTTGTTATCTGTGAAAATTCAATAAACACTATATATTGAAAAAAAAAAAAAAATAAACATAGCAGTTTCTCTGAAACTGCTATCTTTATAAAAAAAAATGGGTTAACCCTAGAAGGACCTGGCACCCAGACCACTTCATTAAGCTGAAGTGGTCTGGGTGCCTAGAGTGGTCCTTTAAGCAGGTAATAGTCAAAGGTCTTGATGACGTGTCACAAACTCGTAAAAGAAGATCTACACACAAAAAAATGGCCTGAGATTTAATCAGACGAAGCAGACAGAGCCATTAATGGATAATCATTAGAGGAGGAAGAAGGTCAAATACGTAACGTGAGAAGTTCGTAGATTCCCTTATACCCATGTAAGGAATACGCTTAATATGGAGGATTCATTAAGGAATCTGCTACTAATAGACACTTTGCCATGTTACGTAAAGGAACCTCTGCATTTTTTCTTCACAATAAATAACTTATTGCTGAAGTGTCTCAACAAGTGTTAACTTACAAAGCAGGGTTTTTAGAATATATCCTTTTTAAAAGGATGATGCAGCAAACTGTATTACAAATCCAAAAGTTAACGGCACAGTGGTTCACCTAGCCAAAATGAACCACTTTTCAGGTGGATGACGCAATTAATTAAATAGAGCCTATGTAAAGGAGAATAGACTATATCCACTGTAAAGCCTATTTAGCTTCTGGGGCAGCACTACATCTGGCAGTGGCACTCAAATCAGTGTCCAAAGCCATAAAACAATGGTTGCTCGATTTGGTAAAAGACATCAAGGAAGGTGTTCCAAGGAATTCTATCATGAATTCCATTCAGAATATACTTTTAGCAACTGAATTCATTACTATATCTTCAGTAGATTTAGTATGGACATCAGCAAGATCCATGGTCCTACCAGTTGCTGCTAGAAGACCTCTATGGCTCAAGGGCTGGGAAACAAATACAACTTCTAAAACCATGTGCATTTCCTTTCGTGGGTGATGTTATTCAAACAAAATCTAGACAAATATATCAAAAAGGCATCAGAAGGGAAGATGGCGTTTCTTTCTTCGGATAAAAACCAGCAACACAATATCAAATAAGACGTTCCTTTTGGGATGCAAAACAATATAAACCAGGAAAAGAATTACTCAGATCCCAACTATGGAAGTACAACCAATCAGTTGGCAGAGGGGGATACCACAAACTTCTAGCAGTTTCCATAGTCATGCTTTATTTATTCAAAAATTCCCATGAAGATTGGAAAAAGACAAGATTTTCTAGACTCCATCAAGTGTCTCTTTTATATGATCAAGTTGTAATTCCAGTTCCACAGGAAGAGAAATTCAATTCAAGATTCTTTTTAGACCCAAAACCTCAGGGGCAATGTAGACCAGTACTACATGTTCACAATCTCAACAAGACTATAGTAAAAAAAAAAAAAAGATTCAAAATTGAATCCTTAAAACACACACACACACATATATATATATAAAAAAAAAAAAAGTTTAAATGCAGTTTGCTTAAAAAACGATTGGATGATTCCGGTGGAGCTCAGGGACGCTTAATTCCATATTCTAAATCTTATACAATTGAATCATTACCAATTCAGGGCCACGCCAATCGGTATCAGTACTGCACCAAGGGTATTTACAAAGATTCTAATCATCCTTATAGCTTTCATTAGACTTCAAGGGATAAGGATTTTCCATTGTTTAGATGACATCTTGATTTGGGCATCAAACCAGAAACTTCTAGAAATACACAGAGACAAAGTGATTCCTCAGGGCCTTTGAGAACATTCTACAAGGGCATTGTCATCATTCTGGGCAGCTGCACCTAGTGTCTCTCCTGCCCAGATCTGAGCAGCTACATGGTACACAATTTCTACTTATTTTAACTTATATGTTCGTTCAGCAAAAGATACTGAATTTGCCAGAGCTGTTTTGGCCACTCCCTCATTTTCTTAA
Source organism: Pelobates cultripes (assembly GCA_933207985.1). Lineage (NCBI taxonomy): Eukaryota > Metazoa > Chordata > Amphibia > Anura > Pelobatidae > Pelobates > Pelobates cultripes. The sequence goes on from OW240916.1 coordinate 30,213,140, forward strand.
ACATTTTTTCAGCAGCATTACAGCTCTTGGTATTTTATTATTCTACAAACCTGGTATTTTGCTTAGGCGTAACCCATGAGTAAGTGCTGCCATGGATATGGCCAGGAAACAGGAAAATAATTTCATACTTACCAATATTTTCCCGGTAATATGCCATGGTAGCACTACAATTCCCCTATGACTTGAAATTTCTATTTGTTATAACTTTGTAAGAGACCAGGAAATTAAAGAAAGGGTGCAGCCTTTTATAATTTGGGGAGGATTAACCTGTCCAATAGAAGCGGAGGTGATATAAACACCCGGCTATATTAGGTTATGCCATGGCCTATTACCTAAAAATATCGGTAAGTAGGAAAGTAGTCAAAAGGTTCTGTGTACAGAGCCCATCTCCCTGCGAAAAAGTACATTATTAATGATAATCCAAAGATCGGGTTAAGTTGCCAATATGATGGTACCAAAAAGAACAGCATGCAATGAAACCAAAAGTTCTGCAAACTAGGATAGTCCCAAAGGACCAATCAGGAAAGAGACAAATCAATGTATTATAAAAAATAATAATAATCTTTGAACAGACTACCTGACTAGGTCCACATGATTACAGCATGGACAGCTAGGAGCTGGATTTAGAACTTACCAAGCCACAGGTCAGTGAAAAAGGAGGTGTCTGCAGTACCTTCAAATGTGAAGTTAAGCAGTTGCTGCCCAAGAGGCCTATACACCATTTGCCTCAAAAAATAAAGTGCCAAATCCGTGGAATATCAGAAGGAAGGAGCTCTTGCAATCCCAAGCAGTTTATTGCTGGATGCCCTGGCAATGCGATAAACACATTGCGCATAGAGTGACGTCACAGGCGATCTGTTCTGTAGACTCTATGCAAATATCCAGATGGAGCTTTCTACAGGGGAAGGTGTGGTTTATTCTCAGTAAGTCATACTTTTCAAGTTGGGGGTAATGTACATTAAGACAGGGAGATTTGATGGAAATGTTTGTACACAGTTGTGTATCACTACCTCCATTAAAACTTTTGCACATTTTTTTTTTTTTTTTTTTAATTCCTAGGAAAGTGACTTAATAGACAGTTTTGCCTTTAACATAGAAGATAAGTGTCACTTGATTAAAGACTAAACAAATGGAAGTCAAATAAATATTTTAGGTCATTGTAAGAATGTTTAATATTTACAAAAAAATACAAATAAAAGACAAACCAAATGGGCAGTGCAGCCTGCATTGCTCTACATAAATGCCCCCCATGGTGGGTAAACAGAAAATGCAGTTTAATGAATACAACATAATATTACATACCTAAACCACTGTTAAATTACAGAGATACTAATCCACTTCAACTACTGTAAAAAAAAAATAAAAATAAAAAGTTAAAAATCATCAATAGATCAATAATACTTAATCTGAGACCAATTTCAAGGAAACTGAAAAGTTTCAGAGGCACTGTTGCAAATGAATTATGAATGAGTGGCATGTTGCATATTGGTTTAAAAGGAGTTAAATATTTAGAGATCTAAATACTAAAAACCTTTTTTTGGCTGTGTTTAGAAACAAAGTATATAAAGACTTATTCTTCATTCCATGAAAAAGACAAAAAACAAAAAACAAAACAGTTTGTTATTCAGGAGCATAATTTTAAATACAAATTTAGTACACTCCTGTATTAAACACAATCAGAGCATTTTCAGATTACACTTCTATGTGTAATGGAACTTTCATATTAAGTTAAATACATTTAAGATATGATCCAAATCATGACCGCTTCATCCAAAAAGAACAAATCACTTGAAATGATATTCAATACATAACCTTCCAAAACAAGACAACTCCTTTATAATAACTTCAGGTAACACATCCCAATCCTTCCATTTTTGGTTTTCTGAATGTGTTGCTCCTTCCATATTACTTGAGCGCCATTTGATAGTGTGCTCCTTTTGACCTTTCGATGTTAAATACAGTATTTAGATTTGGGAAATCCAAATTAAGTTGTAAACCAACTAATTTATCAAGAGAAAAGTAAATGTACAAAAACAAAAAGCCGAGCAACCCAAGGCTCAATTGATTTTTATTGTCCTGTATCCAGAATTAATTGGAGGGGATTGAAGAGAAAGTTGTCACCTTTGGTCCTGGTATTGCATCAACATTGTGTTATGGAGGAAGGTCTGTAACAAAGTAGCTAAAATATGAGAAAAAGAAAGATAATGTAAGAAAGTAAAATTTAGATGTTTTGCAACAAATACAGCATAATTCAAAAGGCCAGGCAAGATAGAAAATAAAAGTAAATCAGAGACAAAACAATCTGCATTGTCTACGTACCAATCTTATACATCCTCTGTCTCAGTTTCTTTTATATCTTCCTCATCCTCCTCATCTTCAATATCTTTATCCACTGGAGCACCTCCATCTTTGGAGATTTCATCTACATGTGCAAGCATGTCTGCCATAAGAGCTTCTTCCAGTTTTTTCCTCACTTGCTGCACAAGTTCTTCTTGTTTTCTGAAAGAATCATCATGATTGTGGTCAATATAAGCTACAACATCCATAGCATATTTGTGGACACTCACGGCTCCAAAACATTGAATTTGTTATGGTGCCTAGGGGTCCTGGATGCAGTTGCACCTTAAGGGGTTTAACAGTTTATCCCCAAAGTGCTCAAGACATCACCCTACTCCAGGTCCCTGTGTCTACTCTCCCAGCCCCAACTTCAATGTGGAAGACTTGGACTGTGCACCGGTGATAGGCTGTTCACATCAGTCCAAAAAAAGACATGCATTTAATAGGTTATGACCTCATTAACACGCTGTAATTCCCCTTAGCCAGGTTCACTCATACCAGAAAGACACACATTAAATTTTTCATTAAGACCAGAAGCACTCTATGTATATACCTACTAAAGTTGTGTTGGTGCCGAAATGTCCCATTAAATTGATTCAATGTAAAGCTAACAGATCTTTTTAACATTGGGGGCAATTAAAGAGTTACTCTAAGCAGGGGCGGATCCAGAGCCTCATCTCGAGAAGGGGCACTCAGATTATTTAAAGGAACAATCTAAGCACTATAAATACTACAGCTCTCTGTACTGGTTATGGTGCCAGGAATGCCATCCCAGAGTAAGTAATCAAGCCATTAAGAACATTTTGTCAATTTACCTGGGGTCTGCCAGGATAGGGCCTATAGTAGTGTGTGTGAGGCAGTGCAGGGGTGGAAGGGACGACAGTGTGTGAGGGGTGTAGTGTGTGCATGGGGGTGCAGTGTGTGTGTAGTTGGGGGAGGGGGCTGATTAAAACAAATGTGTTTTTTTTTTTTTTTTTAATTGCCCAGGGAGGGGGATATCGATTGTGAATCCATGGTGGTCCTGTGGAGAATCCGCAGGTAATCCTAGTGGGTAGTGAACTCTAGCCTGCAGCTCCAATGGCTAGAGATCACTTTTGCAAGAATGGAGCGTTGCCATGGTAACTGCGGCAACACTCAGAGCTCGCAAGAGGAGACCAGGCGGAGCTGGAGGGCCATTGCCCCCCTAGATCCGCCATTGACTAAGGATTACGGCCACTTCATTGGTTTGAAGTGGTCATGGTGCTTGGAGACTGTTTTGCAGCATTTCACTTTGGAACGCTGCACATAGAGATTAATCCCTTAGCTGCTGTAGCTACACCTCCGGCAGCATCACTAATTAGGAAGATAACTAATTTCTAGGCTGGCAAATGTCAATTTTGTGCAGAATTGCCACTGGAACACACATTATGCCGGTACCAGACACCCAATAACAGCACTGCCCCCCCATCTCCGGTGAGAGGGGGTAATGTCAGCCAAGGAGGATCAGGCTGAAGGGAGAACTCAGCAATGAAGCAGAGGCAAGTTTCACATTTCTTTATATAATTTTGCTATTAAACTTTGGGAGAGCGGACCACCTCAGAAAGGATTACTCTAATCAAACCCAGTGTTTGAGTTACTCTAACAAAATATAATTTTAAGAATAGGTGTAAAATTAGCAAAGAGATAAAAGAAACAATTAGATAAGATTTTGTGTTAAAAATTCCAAACCTAATTAAGATGTTATTATTCTCTTAACTGTGTAGAGACTGTAAGAATGTGCATGCGCAAGAATACTTCAGTGACTCTGGCCCCTAGAATATGAAGTCACCAGAAGCAGAAGGGAAAGTAGTGGCACAGTAAAGAAAGAAGCCTCCCTTTGGCCACAGAGAATGCTGGGAAGTCCAAGAAAATAAAATTCAGCTACAGGGGAACACAGTTGTTTTCCGGAAAACAACGAATGAACAGTGTTGTAATATCTTAAGTGATCCATACCTGATGTCCTCGTCTGTCACCATAAAGGCTTTGCAGAGTGGCTGGGAGGTGTTGAGCCAAACTCCAGGGTTTTTCTCCACAGCTGCAGAGAGCTGCCCAGTAATTGGCATAGTACTTGTGTGTAACGCACTGGCTATTGCAGAGAGTAGAGTCTCATCTGTGCATCCAGGTCCAACACCTATGGAGGAGAGGGTAGATTAACATTGTAACACAAAAATGAAATCATTAAAAACGGAGCGCAATTGGTTTAGCAAATGTAATAACTAGGTAAAACAGAGGCTGACCAGACGTGCTTTCATTTCCTAAGCCTACTGCAGGAGGGTCTGTAATCTATTTAAAAAAAAGACACTATAGTCACCAGAACTACAGCTTATTGCATTTGTTTTGGTGAGTAGAATCATTCCCTTCAGGATTTTTGCTGTAAACACGGTCTTTTCATTGAAAATGCTGTGTTTCCATTACAGTCTATGGATAACACAACTGCTCAAATGGCTGCTAAAGCCGCTTCCCTGAGCAGTGCTGCAGAGTAAGCAGCACTGCCATTCAGTGTCTCCACCCTGTGCATGCAGACACTGGACTTTCCTCATAGAGATGCATTGATTCAATTCAGTTCTATGAGGAAATGCTGACTAGCCAGGGCTGTGTTTGACTTGTGCTGGCTCTACCCTTGATCTGCCTCCTTGACAGTCTGAGCCAATCCTATGGGGAAACATTGTGATTGGCTCAGACCACCACTTCTGATGATGTCAGCAGATAGAGACTGCAGCTTCAGACTTGAATACAAGATTTTACTATATTCAGGGAGGCAAGAAGGGGCTACATGTTTGTGTTCCTGACCCTACAGTGCTCCATTAGTCATTTCACCTGTTGCAACAAGGGCTGTGGAGTCTGTATTAAAAAAAACAAACAAAAAAAACCAAAAAACCTTTTGACTCTTTATTTTATGGTACCTTCAACTCCGGTAACCCATAATTGCTTCTGACTCCACAGCCCGGGTTGTGACATTGTTAATCTCAACCACCACAAACATGAACACCTAAATCAAGTTATCTTTCCCCATATTAAATACTATGCATTTTTTTTCCTTTCCTTTATATATACATTCAAGTAAAAAAAAAAAAAAGCTTATGTTCGATGCTGTCCAAAAATGACCGAACCCGATGCTGCTAAGGCAGAAGTGTCAAACTGCTCTAAATCAGTCTGCTCATGAACTGGAGGATGGTGTCCACACTCCACTAGTACCATAAACTCAACAGATGTACATGTTACATGTTATAGTACTAAGAATGCTCCTTTATAAGGGGAACATTCACCTCTCCGGGAATTGGACCACTGAATAAAAAGATTTTACACTTATGACACTTGTTAACAGAGCAACACACGAGAAGAGGAAAGGGCTGATGGCTGATACCAGGCCCATGATGTGAACTACTGATCACCTTAAGGCACCCCCAGAGCGGACACTTATTCCCTCAGGCAGAGTAGGCACCTGTTTATCTGGACGTCAGGTGCCTACTATGCCAAAGTATACCGGGGGAGGAGACAGGAAGCGGTGGCGACGGAGCACTGATCTTCTAGTTCCTCACACTACTCCCTCGTGCGCCCTCTGTGGTGATACCAGGAGCCAAAGTATGACATCACTTTGGCCATGGCCTCACTAAACAGTGCGAAAGGGAACAGTGGAGGCCTGTGAGAATGCAGGAGCTCCCCTGGATCCCAGGGAGAGGATTCACATCAGCTCTCCTAAAAGGAAGGGAAGGCTGGAGGGGCCTAAAAAATCCCAAAACAAATTAATTTGTGAATGTGCATTCAAGAATGTGTGAGTGTGTCAGTGAGAGTGTGTGTGCCACTGAGAATGTGCTTGTCAGGGGGTGTGTCTGTTAGTGTGTATGAGTCAGAGTGTATGTGTTTGTGCAAACACCAACTGTACATACAAACACTAAACACAAGTATACCACGGCTTTCCAAAAGCAGCAGTACATATAACTGAATTCAAATGCCAACACTACACACAAATACATACATTCAAATAAACGCTTAAAAAAAAAAAAAAAAAAAGTTTTTGGTTTTTTTTTCCTATTGCTTTAAGGGTTTATTAAAAAACAATTGTAATGCACTTTAACAGCAAATACTATAGTCTTTACATGTGTTGAATTAGCCTTACAACCAAAGGGGGGGGGATAGGGTGTGGTACATGGAACAAAATATTGTTCTGTCCTGGGCGACCATAACTCAGGTTACGCCACTATATGTAACTATTTGAACTAACTGGTCACCCATATGTTTCTTAACATGTTTTTTTAGCCTTGTCAAGCTTCTGTGTTGGTCAGCAGATATTTACAGTTGCCACCACTAACTGGTGAATGTTAAAGGGACACTGTAGGCACCCAGACCACCTCAGCTAATTGAAGTAGTCTGGGTGCTGTGACCCTTTTGCACTTAGTGCTGCAATGTAAAACATTGCAGTTCCAGAGAAATTGCAGCTCTAGGTCTGCCTCTGTGGCAGTCTACCAGACAGTCACTGGATGCGTTTCCGGAATCCAAACGGACTTTTGGTCTGTTATCTGACGCTGGACGTCCTCACGTCAGATTTTCCCCATAGGAAAGCATTAAACAATGCTTTCCTATGGGGAGGTCTAATGTGCATTAGGTCTCCCCCGCCGTCTAAAGTAAGACTGACATCGGTGCTGGATTCAGGTAAGTGGCTGAAGGGGGTTTTAAGAGTTACCCAAATAAAGGTCTTAAAAGAGCATATAGAAGGGCCCTAGAGACTGATAGAAGAGATCTTCTGTCAGATCGTCTGAAGGAAACCAAGTCCCTAGACAAAACTATAAGAATGATTGGCACCTATGACACAGGTTGGAACGAAGTACATAATTCTGTGCAGAAATTTTGGCCAATTCTTCTTAAAGACAGACAATCATTTAAAAAGTGTCCTGGGTCCTAAAGCCTCTATGATTTACTGGTTCCAAGTCACTTCTCCACTAAACTGAATTCACCAACTACATGGTTTAAACGAAACATTCCCATTGGAACATATGGGTGCGGCAGATTTGTTGCCTGTAAGTATATGTCACGAGATTCGAAAAGCGTGACAGATAGCGAAGGGAATAAATAATTTAAAATTACTCACTTCTTTAATTGTAACAGTGCAGGGCTAGTTTATTTACTGACATGCAGCTGTAAGCTCATGTACGTGGGTAAAACGTTTCGGCCGTTCAAGGAACAGATAAAAGAACACGTGAGATCCCCCAAAAATCGTGTTGAGACTCCAATTTCCAGACACCTTAAAGAATGCCATGGTGGCATATCAAGAGACATCAGGTTCTGTGGTCTGGAACTGGTCAAACGCAACCAAAGACAGGGTGACTATGACAGAGTCCTGCACCAGAAGGAGTGTAGATGGATTCATAAACTTAACACTCTAAATCCAAGAGGCTTGAATTAAGGTTTTTCCTTCTCTCCATTTATTTAAATAAGTCCCCTATTTTTGACCCATTTAAGTGACTACTCTACGTTACCTTTCATGTACATTATGTATAATTAGGATAGTGTGTGTGTGTGTGTGTGTGTGTGTATATATGTATATATATATATATATATATATATATATATATATATATATATATATATATATATATATATATATACACACACACACATACACACATATATATATATACACACACACACACACACACACACACACATATATATATATATACACACACACACACACACACACACATATATATATATACACACACACACACACACACACACACACACACAATATATATATACACACACACACACGGATACACACACACTTGTAAATATTTTTCTGAACATTTATCCATCTTTGTGGTATAGATCGCTTACAATTAGAGCGATCTTAATTATAGGCGCCCCCCAGCATCTCTAATTCCAGGGAGTTTATATATTTCAGGCTCTGTACCCCCTTCTAAACCACAACCTTATCAATATAACTTAAATGACATTTTTTATTAGGGGAAGGAACCTGTATATAGCTACAGTGCCTGCTATAAAATAACTGTAGCTATATTTATAACCAGTTTTGAATATTAGCAGACAGATCTATTACATCTCTGAATATTATTTATACTCCACCCAGGGATCAATGTCAATCACTCCTGACCAGGTGGCGATTTGATTTAATTCATGTACAGAAAATGTGATTGTCTGTTTACACTAAAAGGATTATATGAATACGGTCTTTGTAACCGTGGGTTGCCACGGTAACCAATAACATATCGGTTAGAGACCGCGTATAGTCCCTCCTCTGGATGCTCGATTGATACTTTAGCTAACCAATGAGACAGTCTGGAAGAGCGTTGCATAGGACACTCCCACGAGCCAGCCCCCTTGGGCAAACTAGGGAAGTGGGAGGGCTTTACAGCTACCTCTTAAACACACGCTGCTCCACTTGCCAATCAACTCTTGATAAAGGCGTACCCGTACACTGAAACACGCGTCGAGCGCTTTCTTGACAATGTTTTTTCTTTTATTAAGTGTTCTTGCATAGCAAGACCACTTAATGTTATCTCACATATATATTATTATTATTATTAAGTGTTCTTGCATAGCAAGACCACTTAATGTTATCTCACATATATATTATTATTATTATTATTATAGCAAAATTTGCCACCCTAACTCCTCCCACAGTTTTACACTACATAGACAAAAATTTACCAAAACGTGCAGATTGTTCCCGATCGGATTGCTATTACTTTGTGGAACGTTTCGCCGAATGGTTCGCGGAATATCGTCGTTCTTGTGGCGAAATTTGTCCCATAGGAATGAATGGCAAAGCTAGAGTGGGAGCTGGCAAAAACTGAAAAATCAGGACATGATTTCTAAACTGCCACCACTCCCTTATTTTCAGGCCCACCTACACAAATCTTATATCAAAACGTTCAGCTATCCCTGCTGCCTCTAAACATGTCAACGGCTAAGCCATAGTCCTGATAGTTTTCACAATCTAATCATTTGTTTGCAACTAACGCCGTCCATTGACATTCATTGAAACTTCACTCTACAAAGCTCAAATTTGAAGTGCAATTTCTAAACTGCGACTGTGCCTTCATTTTTTAATACTTCAGAGACATACTATGCATCAAAATGTAGGTCTGGGTCTTGTGATTCTCACAATATAAAGCTCTTCGCTGTAGGATTTATAGTTTTTAAAATACGACCGTTTGAAGATGTCAACCGCCAAAATACTCTGACCTGTGTCAGGCTGCAGCAGCAAGTGATGTCATAGACAGGGCCTTTTGAACACCTGCTAATGTTTTATAAATGTATGGTTTAATGTAACTGTGCAACAACGTTGCAATTAAATGTGTTATATAAATGATAACAGTTACGTCGCCCACTCCAGTTGTAGACTACAGGTGGAGGCAAGAACACTTCACACAATTTCCCCTGAAATTGTAACTTTTCTAGTTATAATTATGTGATGTTAGGGAGGTCTGCTTGGTCTGGGAGGTACAGGCTCCTGTTCTCACTACTATAACTCAGCGGGGACTATGTAGCTAGGCTGCCGTGAAGCAGATCAGACCTAACAGTGCTTACTAAGGGGGATCCCTGTGACTACCTTACCGTTACCTTTTGAGTTAGCATTATGGCAGTATATAGAACATAGGTAGTTATAAGATATACTGCCCTCGATATGGGTAGCGTGATTGCCACCCTTTAGGTTTATGTAATTGGGCTCTACATACAATTCCTCCCTTATTGTAAAGTACGTATTGACTTTGAATACTATACTATTTTGAGAGGAAATATATCCCTCTCACCCAGTATTGGATGCTGGTCTATGTATCAAAATGTTCTTTCTGGAGTAGCTGTATGCGATATGTACTAGCTACACTGAAGAGGTAAAGATACAATGTGATCCTCACCCCTGTCCTACTTCCTTAAGCTTCCACATCCCCTCAGACCACAGTACTATCCGTATGTATCAGAGGTACCCTTCTATTCCTTGATCTATTTAAAGCTATATACCTGATATACATGGGATCCTCTGATGTATGATACTGAGATTTGGGACCTATCTCCCTACACTTTAAGATTTACACTTTAGGTTTAGCACCTTGATTTATCACTTAGGTTTGCACTTTTTATAATTTTTTTTTGACCCATATAATATTTTATTTTGATTTTGTACTATGATTTCGGCCAGATAACAATAAAAGGTTTATACCACGCACATGGATTTGTAACCCTTAAGAGGTTCTCTCTTTGGAGGAAGGACCACCCTCATTTTTGTGAGTGGTCCTGTCTACTCCATCTCAATTTCTATTTTTCTCTCCAGGGGTTTTAACCCCTTCAGCCCTGCAGGAGGGGAGTCCAGAGGGAGAAGGGGGATCTATTAAACCTATAGTGCCAGGATCCCTTTAAACAAGCTCTCTGTGGCTCATTTCCGTAGTGTGGCAAATGTAACCTCGCCACTGGTTTTTGGAGGGGCCTGTTTGACAGCCTCCTACCCTGTGACTATGACCCCTGCAATAGAACAGGCTCTGTTCGTGCAATTGGGACTATATGGTTTGTTTACGAACCGGAAACCACCCTGGAGCTTCTTAAGCTTAATTGATACATTGTTGCAATTTCCACCATAGTGGTCTTAGTGTTTGTCTGGGTGGCCGCAATTCCTATGGACGACTACGAGGTGGCGTCCATCTTGTTCGTATGGACCAAAACAGAGAATAGACTTGGAACTATTTTCGGCATGAAAACTTCGCGTTTCCCCAATCGGTCCTCCAGCGGCACTTAGCCGCAATTCTATGGAACCATTTTTGGATATGGGACCATGCCTGCGGTCGGTCAAATAAATGACTTCCAGGAAATTCCTGAACTGATCTGGGTGATTTTTGGATATGTTGGTCACCCAGATCAGGGAATGTAACATTGGGGTTTTATGTATTTTAGGGTGTTTTAAAAAAGTTTTTTTTTTTTCTGTGCTTGGAGAGAATTGGATTAGAATTAGTTCAGTTACTGATCCAATTATCTTCCAAGCACAGTGGAGGGATTGTGTGCTGTGTGTGAGAATGTCGTGCCTTGTAACCTTATTGTTATTGGTCTGTGAAGTTGCAAATCAGTTTCCCACAAGGTCACTGTGGGCGTACCCCTTGCATGGGGATTGTCATATATGGCCAAGTGTGGCTCCCATTAAACAGATTTGTTTACCCCTTCATGAAGTCTTGGCTCATTTTTCGGGAATTGGAGAACTACATTAACTCTGGGGATTGCTATACCACAATACTCCCCTTAGTATAATCACTAGCTCTTATAAGAACTGTTCCTGCTACGCCCTCTGGAGGAGGAGAGGTCTACCCACTGGAAGGGCGGATCCTGGGTCCAGGGTGGGCGGAGGACGGCGAGACCCCAACCAAGCTGCGGCAGTTCATGGGATTTACAGTGCTTATGGTGCTCACAAGTACCAGGAAACAGTGATTGACGGAGGTACCCGGTCGGGGTGCCAAGCGGTCCGTCATATTGGTGGCAGTGGCGGGATGGTGTGAGGACAAGTAACCTGAAGACACCGGTAACGTGTGCAGTATATTGAGGGCAACGCTTGCATTCGTGCAGCGCCCCTGGATGCAGAGGTGCCCACCGATTTGGAGCAGGCAAGTATGGCATCCTCTGACTCTTGCTCAGAGTTGCGGCAGCAACTGGCCTGGTATGGCCCTGTGTCAATGGAGACGTTCCAGGCGATCTGGAACTAGTTGGCAGTGAGACAAGCCAAAAGAGACCATGCGTTCCTGATGGCTAAAACGAGGGGAGGAAGTCTCCAGCGAAAGGAGGTTTGCAGGAGCCCTTCGGGAGAGGTGGTGCAACTGATCTGAGAAGAGGCGCCCACCGATTTATTTGACTTTACATCAGAGGATGTTGGCCTTCTCCCCAGCGGCAGCCGGAGGTATATGAAGTAAGTGACCTCGGACTGGTCCTGTGATGAACCCCAACTGGCAGGTGGATATGGGACCGAAGTCTCTCCACCGGCCCAGATCCCCAGCTACAGCCGTAGTCGGTCCTACTCCCCAGTGGCAGAGTATGTTATTGGGAGAAGAGACAGTCCGTCTCACTCCCCAGCACCAGTGTGAAGTACAGGGAGCGGAAGGTGTAGTCCTTCCTGCCCAGCGGCAGAGAGTGAGTGAGTGAGTGAGTGTGTGTGTGTGTGTCAGGGAGAGGAGTAGGCCGGTCCCTCTCCCCAGCTGCAGTTTGCATTACAGGGAGAGGAGCATATCGTCCTCTCTCCCCAGCGGTAGATACTGTTACAGGGAGTGGAGACAGCTGGTCTCACTCCCCAGCGGCAGCCGGATATACCGGAAGAGGAGACAGCTGGTCCCTCTCCCACACTACAGGGGACAGCACTCCTGACCCCAATGGTGCAGATGGGACTGGTCTCTGCACCAGACCTACAGGGATGCTGGATGGCCGGTCCGGATCCCCAACCAACACCGCCTGAATGCCAGGAGGAAGAGGTAGGCGATCCCTCCTCTCCACAGCAAATCCTCAACCAGGTCCTGGGGGTAGTATCCGTTGACCCCATCCCAGCAAAAAAGATGGCATCAGGGCACAGCGCCGCTGGCCTCTGCCCTGCCCCCTTGTTACAGGGCAGGACTACGTACCAGTCCACCCAGTGGAAGAGCTGGCATCTGGCCTACCCTTTGTCCAGGGCCGGAATACCCGCAGGCTATCCCAGCAGAAGCGCTGGCAACAGGGCAGAGCGCAGTTGGCCTCTGCCCTCCCCTTGTCCTCAGTCCAAGACCGGACAACCCCCTGACTTACCCAGCTGTAATGCTGGCTACAGGGCAGAAAGCCGCTGGCCTCTGCCCACCAAGTACCTACAACTCCATGCCTGGGAGTACAAGGGAGACCGGGTGCCCACTTGACCGCTGGGGACATACAGGACAGAGATGGGCTACAGAAGTCACCAGGTCCAGTATTTGTTTATGGGTTGGCTACTCTACTAACTCAGGAACTGACCGGCAGGAGGTCAGGTACCTGGCCAGTCTCCCCTTGGGAGGAAAGATATGTGGCGAAAGTAACCTCGCCTCTGGTTTTTGGAAGGGCCTGTTTGCCAGCCTCCTACCCTGTGACTATGGCCCCTGCAATAGACCTGGCTAAAATACTTTAAACAGGCTCTGTTCGTGCAATTGGGACTATATGGTTTGTTTACCGAACAGCTGCACAAACCGGAGACCACGCTGGAGCCTGTTAAACTTAATTGATACATTGTTGCAATTTCCACTGCCCACCCCCCTGACTGGGTACCTCAGCCAATTGCTGCTTCCTAGTACTAGGTCTAAGTGTTTGTCTGGGTGGCCGCAATTCCCATGGACGACCACGAGGTGGCGGCCATCTTGTTAGCATGGACCAAAACAGAGAATAGACTTCAGGGGGACTGCGAATGCCCTGGAACTATTTTCTGGATGAAAACTTGCGGTTTCCAGGCCGGTCCTCCAGCAGCACTTAGCCGCTATTCTATAGCCTGCGGTCGGTCAAATAAATGACTTCCAGGAAATTCTTGAATCCCTGAACTGATCTGGGTGATTTTTGGATATGTTGGTCACCAAGATAAGGGTTATCAGGGGATGTAACATAGGAGCTGTTACTGCTACGCTCTCTGGACTAGGAGAGGTCTACCCACTGGAAGCTAGGTCCTGGTCTTGGGTCCAGGGTGGGTGGAGGACAACAAGACTCCAACCAAGCTGCGGCGGTTCGTGGGGTTTACGGTGGTTATTGTACTCGCAAGTACTAGGAAGCAGCAATTGACTGAGGTACCCAGTCAGGGGGGTGGGCAGGTGGTCAGTCACACGTAGTTTCTTATTCTTGCCAGTAGCCTCCCTACAGAAACATTTCTGGAAGACTATCAGAGTTATTAAATTTACCCAGATTATTTTGTACATAAAAAGGAGTAGAAACAATAGCTGTAGTTGTGACTATGGCTGAGTTAGAGAATGTTTACAGATCAGCTATTCTTACCAATTGATTTAATTTGTAAAATTCTAAATTTAGTGAATAACCCTGCAAGGCTCACTTTGAATGTACCCCTTTATTTCTGCCACATCACAATCTGTAATGCCTACGATATACCAATTATCAAACTTTTCCACATGGCAACTTTAAAGGGACACTATAGTCACCAAAACAACTTTAGCTTAATGAAGCAGCTTTGATGTATAGATAACACCCCTGCAGTCTTACTGCTCAATTCTCTGCAATGTAGGAGTTAAATCACTTTCGTTTCTGTTTATGCAGCCCTTGCCACACCTTCCTGCAAGTAATATGCAAAGTATCCTTGTAAAGTGTGATCTAATGTTTATACTTCCTTTATTGTACAGTCTGCTTAATTTAGAATTCCATATTTCCTGCGTTGTTAATAGCTTGCTTTACCTTGCAGTTCAGAGTTTTACAAAGCAGTAGATAAAAACTTTAATATCAAATTAACATCTGACTGAAAATGAAATGCAGGCTTCATCAGTCAAAGCCAGAGGAGGTGTGGCTAGGGCTTCAGGGACAGAAACCAAAGTGATTTAACTCCTAAATGTCAAAGAATTGAGCAGGCTGCAGGGGCATGATTTATACACCAAAATGGTTTCATTAAGATAACATTGTTTTGGGGGACTATCGTGTTCCTTTAAATAGCAAGGTGACAGCTAATGTACCTGCTTGTTTTATTGTAATATGTGCTGCAAAATATAGACCATGAAAAGGACTTGTCCTGTTACTTATGTCATTAAACCCTTCCGATCACAACATTCAACACCAGTTTTCTACTCACACATGAAATCTAAATTTGTAGTTCCCATCATAAATTCTACGGACACCATTAAACCAATCAGTAAAAATATACACAAGTATCACATTTATCTCCATTGCAGTTTACGTGTTACCATTTTGAAGTTACCTTGTAATCCTTTTGGCAGTTCCATAGTTTTCACCAATTCTTCGGCTATGTCATATGCATTTAATCCGCTAAGTTTCTTCTCCCAAAAGAGCTGGTGAGAAGAAACATGAATAATAATAAAAAAAAATTAAAAGTTAGAATAATTTGTTAAAAACTGTAATTTTTTTTACATTTTACAACTACAAAACAGCCCAAAAGAGTAAGAGGCACATTAATCAGACATGTCTTACCTGACGTGGTTGGTCAACTGCCTTTTGAGGGTCACTTTTAACCTTGTTAGTGGGATGGTTGGTCACCTTGGTTACAGGCTGCTTAAAGATGGATGCAGTTTGTCTGACAGGAAGTGCTGTGTTTAGATCGGGTTTACCCTACAAAGAAAGTGAAATTGTGTCAGTTTGCTTCCAAGATATATGAAACCCATCAGAACCCATTTGCTCTTGTATAATATGAATCGCAGATCTAATACCTTAGCTTGGTTTAGCCCATCATACCGCATGCGTTGGCGGTTCTTGTTGATTTTGCTCATCAGCATCTTCCCAGTGCGGAAGTCAAAAGTGCTGAGGTCCATAGAGTTTCCAAGATAACGGGCCAGCTGTGGCTTGCTGCGGAATTTCTTGCCGCTCGGGCTGAAACCAGAGAAAAAAAAAAAAAACTTCAGAAATAGGACACTTGAACGCTTACTTTGAACAGGTGATCACCCATTGGTGCATACAGCTATCCCATCTATGTCAGATGTCATTCATGGACCTATTCCTGTGACTATTTCTAGCTACTGCCACCAACTCCGTCCTCACTCCCTTATGCCGCCAACATATTTGCTCCCCTCTTCATGGCGCCACCAGCGGCGACGCTCACCCCTCTACATGCCGCAGACAGCGACAATGCACAGCACTCTACTTATTTCCACAGGCAAAACTTCTCCACCTCTAGCTGCCACTATAACCACCTCTATAATCCCCTCTACCTACCCCCACGAGCCTGCTTTACCCACTACCACCATCTCTACCCACTACTACCAGCTGTGCTTTTACTCACCCTTCCGGCTGCCATACCCCTTTGTCCTGACAAACTAATCTGTGCTCGAGCCTTTCCCCATCAACCAAATATTTATTTACATTTTTTGTACCACTACTTGACCAAAAAAAAAACAAGCAGCTTAGGATCCTTTAATCACAACCATCTTTTGCTTTTCATTTTTTTTTTTTTTATTACTTCCCCCCCCACCCCATAAAAAAAAAAAAAAACATATATAAAAAAATAAAATAAAAAAGTTGTCTCTTAGAGTGCAAGAGTTACAGTTCTCTAAACGTTTTGTTTTTTTTCTTTACACCATACCTAATTCTGCTGGCCATCTGCATTTTTTGTTTTTCCCATTCTGAACAACTAAATGCAATCCAAAAAAAACAAAAACACACAAAAATCAACACAAAAACAAAAAAAAAAGTTTATCAATCTCTAGAAGCATGGTATTTGAATTCTCCCAGCCCCATGCTCTCTCAGCCTGTCTGTCTCCCCCGTTAATCCCTGATCAATAACTAATAATCAGTAATCAATCCCTAATCACCTGCCCTCCATCCCCCCACGCTCTCTCCCTCTCTGGCTGTCTCCTTGCTGGCTGTTTGTGCCATGTCTTTGTCTGCCCACCATGATGACCAACCTCTCTCCATCTCGCCCCATTCTTCTGTGGAGCCTGTGCCCCCCCTGGCCCCCCCACCTCCTTAATCTGCATGGCATTGCCGGGCTTTCCTGCCTCCATCCCCCCAGCTCCCCCATCCCCCCCCCCAGCCCACCTATAGTAATAGACATCGCTCTTGCCGGCGGACAGGCCCGACCTCCGGGTCACCTCCTCCTTCTTCCACCCCTGCGGCAGGGCCGAGCACTCCCACCGTTTCCTCTCCATACCGCGCTCGGTAATGATATCGTCGTTGGCCTCGCGTATCCCTCCGCCGCTCGGATGCGGCCCTGATTGGATCCATTCGCCATAACTCTGCGCGCGCTGATTGGTGGAGGACATGGCGGAGACCAGGCGGGCTGAGCTCCACTGTGACGTCACGGCGAGGGGAGGAGGGAGAAATCATGCGCGCGGGGAATTCTAAACGCGAGAGTGGGTGGGTCGCACGGGAATCCTGCGGAGAGAGCCCACAGTCTCGCGAGAGTTCGAATTTTTTTTTTTTTTTTTAAAGCGTCTATCGTCAGCATAATCACTAGAGTAGTCAGGGGGTTTAGAACTCTAATTGTGGGAAAGGGCGGCCATTTTGACTGTGGGCAAGGGCACATTCATAACACAGGTGGGATCATAGACATATAATACATTGTATGTGTGGTATTATATGTCTATGGGTGGAATGGCTTCCATGTGACTATGGAGAGGTGGTTTATTGTTTGACTTCATTTTAATCCAGCACTCTAAGTATCATAACCACTACAGCTTTGTGTATTTTACATACTGCCCAAGTGCCCCTATAGTATGAGGGACAGTCCCTATTTTGAACCCAAATCACTCTGTCCTTTTTCACTATATTGTCCCTTTTTTTTTTCAGTTGCTCCGTTTTGCTGGTGTTTTTGATGTGTATAATAGAGCTTCCCAGTAATGTGTCTTTAAACCACGATAAATGTGTTTAGAACGCAGTGTGTGTAAATAAGATATATTGTTATTGTCCTAAATTACATTGTAGTTGTGTAAATTGTTATTAGTAAGTCAACTGAAATTTCGCAGAACAGCGTAGTACCCACACAGTAAAGAGTAAATACAAGAGATGAAAAATAAAATATGTTCAATTAAATCACCGAGTCCTGAACCACTTAGGCAACATCCCAAATATGACCGGGAGTGGGTTTTGGTTGCGTCCTTTGACAAAGCAGCCAAACCAAGAGCCATAAGAAATGTAGAGGCCAACGCCAGGTTGGTGGCTTTAAATATTGTTCAATCCTTGTTGACTAAGTCATAGGAGCAGTCCAACGGTACGCGAGGCCTGCACCTTGGAGTGTGTTGTTAATAGGTTGCACAGATTTGCACCATAGGAAGGTGCGTTGGTGTAGATTTTATAAAAAATAAAAGTAAGTTATCATGACTCAAAATCCCTGTGAAATGCAGCCATTAGATGTCTGACAGAGCAGAATAATATCTCGAGGGGCAGCAGTAGGTGGCCGAGGAGACTTAGCAGTAAGTATTGCAGTTAGCATGTAAATCTTCCATGTTAAAATTAGCGTAGCACCCACCTATATTGGGGTAGTGTCACATATTGGTGGGCTTTACACATTGCGGCCATATTATTATTATTTTGAGCATTTATATAGCACCAGAGCTTTATAGTATTATAGAAAGGAGGAATTTAACAATACATGAGACAAATACAAAATGTTACAGAAACAATAGGTTGATGAAGACCCTGCTCAAACAAGCTTACAGTCTACAGATGGTGTATCTGAATCCCCATATTTGTTTGCCAAGATAGGTGATTTTATGTAGCCTTCTAAAATGTAAAACTCTATTCTTTTCGTGTGTGCGCTGTTCCTCAATCTGTAATTCGTGTAAATTTTGGTATTTACAGCAGCA
Organism: Pelobates cultripes; assembly: GCA_933207985.1. Classification (NCBI taxonomy): domain Eukaryota; kingdom Metazoa; phylum Chordata; class Amphibia; order Anura; family Pelobatidae; genus Pelobates; species Pelobates cultripes. The sequence goes on from OW240916.1 coordinate 30,231,940, forward strand.
TTCACTAACTAGAAATGCATGTTCTGAATAACAAAGTATATTATAAAACTCTAGTGTTTTGCGGTGTCCTGTAACTTTACGAATGCCTGCACTACTCACAGGGTTACCATAGTTACCTGGCATTCCCCGCAACATCTGACATGTGGAGCACTTGGAATACCCCGATCTGGAGAACACCATGTGCTCTTCCCCCCCCCCGATCAGTATGTTCAACATGCTCCACACGTCCAGCAGAGCAGAAGAGTAGTGGATCCCCTGACTTCGAGGCTATAGCACAGTTCTGCATTGATCTGGAGGGGACCATTTAGAGATTGACCAGTAGATCACTACTGCTGTTACTTTATACACACATTCTGCATGCAAGTAAGCACCAACCGTGAGACACTTTCCGGAAGCACGACGTCTGGTTTAGCATTTCCCTTTTCAGGTGTCATAGTTTTTCCCTGTATGGGCTCAGTGTGATATAAAATGAGGAGTCAAATCCACACATGAGGCATAGCCACAACCGAGCTGGAAGAGCTATGACTATACCTGGCAGGAGGAGGGCAGAGATCGATATTGCTTCACCACTTTCTGCTGTTCGGCTTAGAGGAGAACATAAGGGAATACTTTAGGAGGGGGGTAAAGAGGGATACAGCTTCTGGACGAAAACTAAAATTGGATGCAAGGAAGTATGGGTGGTAGATACAAGCGAGATGGAACACAAAACAAATGGGGATGAGTGAAAAACACAGTTGAGGGCAGGGGTGGTTAGCTGCTTCATTAAGGAAAGGATTGGTGACAGAGTAAAGTGGAAAGCTGGGACAGAGAGAATTAATTGGGCAATTTGAAGAGTTTGTGACATGTGGGGGAGATACACATATGATGAGGAGGTGTGGAAGAAACGTGTTGAGATGGGGACATTAACACTAAGGGTGGTGGGGACCAATATACACATGAAGGAAATGGGGGAGATGTATGCAGTGCAGATGGGAGATATATAACCTGTGGGAGCAAGAGATGGTAAAAAGACACTAGTGCGAAGGAGGTGCATTCAGAATCACACAACCTGCAATATTAATATAAGTATTCAATGCAGGTTGGTGGTGGTGGGGATCTATAGTTAACTCCAGGCCTCCCTCTCATTTAACATTACAGTAATTCACTTTACAGTATCATAATTTTTTCTGGGAAAAGCACTTTAAATCCCTGAGGTGATAAGGGCAGGCTCTGACCCAAGGTCCAAGCTTCCAATTCTCTCAATATCCCTAAAAAGGAAGGCAGGCTTGGAGTGTAGTTGGCTTATTGACTAGGTGCGTCTTTTTAGGCATTGCATGTTTGAAAGCAATTGCAGGCCAGATAAGTGGTCAGTACTGATTATTTCAGTCCCAATGACATCAGTGTTTAAATACTGTGGAACACAATTATGAATACAGCAATCTCCAAGTCAACACTGACATGCCAGGAGTGGCACTCATTCTCTGGGAACATGTACAGCGCTACGGAATGTGATGGCACTATGTAAATAAAAAAAATAATGTTGCATGTGACAATTTCGCTTAAAATTACCAGATTGTCTTAATTATTTATTAACAAAACGACAAGCATACAATGGGGAAATCAGTGTGGTAGCCTGCGGTTGAAAACTGCATTTTTTCTTTAATCTTTTCAAAGTTGCCTATCCTGTGACAGAGGGAAGTACCCTATATGCATTATGGCTGCTGCATGGAATTAGGAAGATATCAAGAGAAGTGTATCTGGCATAAACACGCATTTAAATATCTGAAACACTGTACAAATCTATACAATGGATATGGTATGGTTATTCAAACCATCATGACAAGTATAAAGCCTGGAATTCTGTTCAGAACTGCAGAATGTAAATTCTGTGCAGAAATAGTCTGTCATCAGCACGCACAGCAACAAATGCTTCTACACTTCAAGACAATGCTGAGTGTGCGCCTGCAAGTGGAAGCCGCTATTTACCCTCCCCATTTCCTTTGAGCCCTCCCAGCTGTGTCCGCCTCTTTAAATATTCTCCTCCCTTTTACATAAAGATTTGTTGATTCCACTCATCTGTCAATCATTTATCAGCACAGTCCTTTATGCCCAGAAGTGAGTCACAGGAGAGAGGGAAAACATCCTAAGATCTTCCGCTCTGTGTTACAGTTATAGCACGTGTGCGGTCTGCTACCTTGGGAAGCACACAATATCACTCCCTCTGACTCAGGGAAGTATTTCCAAGCATGGCCTATTGTGTCAGAGGGAGGCAGGTGTTACATTAGCATGACACTCACCCACACAACCATGTCGGTGGTATTGCTGTGGAGGAGACATTATCTTAACAACTCCTAAAGCAATCAAATGGAACGTATCACCACGTTAAATAATATATTGATTGATTTAGAAGATGTTATTTGCATCAGTAGGCTCACAATAAATAATTTATTAAAAACTCCCAACTATATTATATCACGTCTACTTTAGGGCCACAATGGCTCAAATAAGGATCAGGCTAGATGGATTGTTGAGGATATTTCATTTGTTAGTACATAACCATTTGAATCCTTGTTTGTGCACTGCTGAAATATTCTTGGCTGTTTGTGTTGTATACATCATACTGTGAAGATAAAACACGTCAAGTTATACCATTCAACTACGTGGAGAAAATTATAATAACTTTATTAACCAACTTTTCAGCATGTTCATTTTAGAATGTACACAAAATAATGTAATAAGATTGTTCACACAGAGTATGTATTCAGTTATCTTGGAAGTTTTTAATGGCGACGTCCTAATTGAAATTGCATAACTGACTTTTAAATAAGCAGCTTCTTCCAGAGAGCAAGGATTCAGAACATGTGCAAGAGCTCAAAATGAGGCTTGTTAGAAGCTAGCTTGACTGCGGTCACAGAAGAATCCACAAAAAGCTGGAACAGAGAGAAAATAGTTTTAATAATCATTGTTGCGCTTGTTAACATTTAAATAAACCCCCCCAAAAAGTCTCTTTAAGCACCATTTTAATGGTCCATAACGGTAAAGATTACCTTGCTTCATTTCCCCATATCAGTGTGGCTTAGAAGTGCAGTGATTTCGGGGGGGAGAGAGAGAGAGAGAGGGGGAGAGAGAGAGAGAGGGGGAGAGAGAGAGGGGAGAGGGAGAGAGAGGAGAGAGGGAGGGAGAGAGAGAGAGAGGAGAGGAGAGAGGGGGAGGGAGAGGAGAGAGGGAGAGGGAGAGGAGAGGGAGGAGAGGGAGAGGGAGAGGAGAGAGGAGGGAGAGGGAGAGGAGAGGAGAGGAGAGAGGGAGAGGGAGAGGGAGAGGGAGAGGGAGAGGGAGAGGGAGAGAGAGGGAGAGATCTTTTCTCTCAGCGGTTAGGCAATACCTCGGGTCTGACAAGGGTGAGCAGAAAAGACTTCCCACAGACAGCGCTTCTAGCACTATATAGGGATTAGAAGGGCGTGATTCCATTCCGACGCTGGCAATAAGGTTTGCCCTGCTTAAAGGACTACTCTAGGCACCCAGACCACTTCAGCTTAATGAAGTGGTCTGGGTGCCAGGTCCTTCTAGGGTTAACCCATTTTTTCATAATTATAGCAGTTTCAGAGAAACTGCTATAATTATGAATGGGTTAAGCCTTCCCCCTAATCCTCTAGTGGCTGTCTCATTGACAGCCACTAGAGGCGCTTGCGTGCTTCTCACTGTGAAAATCACAGCGAGAGCACGCAAGCGCCCATAGGAAAGCATTGTAAATGCTTTCCTATGAGACCGGCTGAATGCGCGCGCAGCTCTTGCCGCGCGTGCGCATTCAGCCGGCGGGGCGTAACGGAGACGGAGAGGAGGAGGAGAGCTCCCCGCCCAGCGCTGGAAAAAGGTAAGTTTTTACCCCTTTCCCCCTTCCAGAGCCGGGCGGGAGGGGGTCCCTGAGGGTGGGGGCACCCTCAGGGCACTATAGTGCCAGGAAAACGAGTATGTTTTCCTGGCACTATAGTGGTCCTTTAAGGACGTGTCCCCAAGCAGGGCAAAATCACTGAAGAATAGAAGCTGAGGAAGGCCCAGATATGGATGTTACATGAAGAGTAATCACCACAAAGTTCAAAGATGGCTACGCTGGAACAGAGGAGAGGGGAGCAAATATTTTAATTTGAACACATCATGTATCTTTGTGATATATGGAAGTGTAAAGATGCAGTACAGGGCTGCTATAGGGGAGGTGGAACCGTGGCTTATCCCCTTATCCTTGAAGGACTTTTAGAAAATGACTAATAAGATAAGATCAGAATGAAATACTTCTTCCCTCCCCCCTCCAAGGCAATGTGTATCCATTTCTTGTTGCCGTGATTTCATGAAAATCTTAAAATGTAACAGTGTTCATGTGAAACATCTATCATGTTTGTAATAAAATGTAATCTACAAATTTGAACCAAACAGAACGGAAGGAGAGGCATGTATTACAAAATCTCAATGACACTAAGAGATGCAACCCATCATATACTATAAACAAATTCAGAGCAACACAAGTCATTTTAAAGAAATGTAAAACTTACATTGAAACTGGAACGAAAAAAAAATTAAAAAAAAAATTTACCTACTCTGTTAAATATTTTTTTTTTTAACCCATGTTTTTAGATTCACTTGTCTTTAAACTTTCCATTCACATATGGTACATAGTCAAGAAAAAGCCTCCAGTCCGTGGCCCAAATCAGCCCCACTCCTGCTACTGTCCCCCATGTGGCTGCGATGGGAGCCCTGAAAGAGATAAATCAGAGGTAAACTATACATGAAAGCTAGACACACTGATAACACAATCTAGTAAACACATTGATAACAAAAACAAGCTAAATATTAGGGTCTTTGTGAGCCCTTTAATCTAAAGAATCTGAACAATAATAAAACATTTTCAACTATAAAAAGATATTTTGAGTACTGGAAGTTTATTTTCATTTTACATTTGACAGAGAAAGTAATTTGATGTAAACAGGTATTGCAAGCTAGAATTGCCACACTTTTCAAAGTAGTATAAAGCATTTTTTTGGGGGGGAATGTAACACAAAAACTGTATATGAACACAAGCGCACCATGTAATTATCGGAAAAATATACTGCCAATATTATGAACTAAAAACTACTGTATTGGAAAATGTTATCCATGTTAGCGCTTGCAATTCAGCTATTCTGGCCTAAGATTAAAAATTCAGACAATTCTCGCTTTAATGAGTAACCCAGTACTTGTACAAACTATGGAGATTCCAGCTTTTAGATAACTATTTTTAAAATGGAAATAAAGGAGAATTGAAGGGACACTCTGTACACAATAACAATTTAAACAGAATTAAGTTGTTATAGTGCCACGAGGTCCGTGGCACTGGCTTACTTTAATGTGTTAAACAGTCAAAGGATAGTTTAACCTTAAGTAAGGCACTGGTCAGCTGTGTTCCGAACCTTTTTACAAATATCTGTTCCGAACCTTTGTTGAAGTCCATAGCTTCAAACAGAACGCCTCGGACAGGCGAGCCGATAACCAATTGCTACCATTTATCAAAACGGATTCGTGGATAAGGAGACACTCCACCTGAGGGCATCAACTGACCAGAGCCTGACTGAAGAAGTTGGGGTTAAACCGTTCGTTAACTGTGTAACCTCTGAGGGTAACCTGAAGTGTCTTCCTGGCGCCATAACATCATCATTCTGATGTAGCCATTATGGTGTTCGAAATGTTGCGGTTATTAAAAAAAAAAACACATAAAAAAAAAATGTACTTACCTGAAAAATCACTCAATACACATATATACACATTGATACACAACATGCAGCTGGGGAGGCAGGGGGGGGGGGAAACCTATTTTTAATCAAAAGGCTCCCTTAAAAGCCGAGGTACTGTGTGCGTTTGCAATTATTGCTAAAAACAATGGATTGTGAATAATTGTAAATAAAACAGATTTTTGAATTAAAAGGTGCCTGAAGTGTATTTCTAATATCAAATTCTACAACGTGTGCAGTATTCACATGCCACTATCCAAAAGGAACAGTTCACCATAATATATATAATATATTAAAAGACTACAGAGCACACTACTAAGGTAGAAAGTAAAGATAGGTTTTTAATCACATTAATTGCATATTTTAACCCCTGTACTCTGAGTAAAAGTGCAGCATTGATAAAGATCTCAAGCTTGTAACACAGACCTACATTATATATATTAATAAGTTGAAATTCTGTGTTAGTGATCAGTTACAGAGAGATACACAACTGCAGTGGGTGAGATTTCTTAACATAATCAAGCAAAAAAACAAATATTAAAAAATAAAAAATGTTTAAATTGTTTAATGATTCTGTCTCTTACCAGTTTTTGGCGAGCTGTTGGTACCGGGTACCGAGGATCCGGCCGATCATGGCTGCAGCTCCGTCCTCAATATGACCTGCACGCCTTGAGTGTGTACAACACAAGTGACCTCAGTGGGAGGCAAATGGCGGCGTGAGGACCCCGAGCGTGGCTGCCCGCGGAGATGCCTGTTTTACGTCATCGAACAACAAACATGGCGTCCATACTGAATAGGAACATCCATAGACATAGAAATTTATAATATGTCTATAGGAACATCGTGTCCTGGCAGCTTCTAGAAACCGAATCAGGCAATGCCGAGGCCAGCCCAGGCTGAGGCAGGACCCTCCCTCCTCTCTGTAACTCCTATTAAAGGGACATTACAGGCATCCAGACTACTTCATCTCATTGAAGTGGGCTGGGTGCAGTGTCCCTGTCCCCTTAAAGGGAAACTCCACTGCAGGTCCCCTCTCCCTCCCACCTCCCATCCCAGGTAGCTGAAGGAGTGAAAACCCGTTCAGTGACTTACCTGAGACATCCACCAATGTCCCTCGGCAGTGGTTTCGGGTCGGCGTCGCTCCTCCCAGTAATTACGTCAGCCGGCAATGCCGCGCACGCGCATTAGGTCTCCCCATAGGAAAGCATTGAAAAAGATTTTCAATGCTTTCCTATGGGGAATTGAGCGACGCTGGAGGTCTTCACACAGCGTGAGGACGTCCAGCGACGCTCAAGCAAAGAAAATCTTTGCTATGAATCAGGAAGTCCCCTCTAGTGGCTGCCTAGTAGACAGCCACTAGAGGTGGAGCTAACCCTGCAATGTAATTATTGCAGTTTATAAAAAACTGCAATAATTACAGTTGCAGGGTTAAGAGTAGTGGGAGTTGGCACCCAGACCACTCCAATGGGCAGAAGTGGTCTGGGTGCCTGGAGTGTCCCTTTAAAGCAGGGGTCCTCAAACTCCGGCCCCCCAGATGTTACTGAACTACAACTCCCATGATTCTCTGGCTATCTATGTAATTCAAAGAATCATGGGAGCTGTAGTTCAGCAACATCTGGGGGGCTGGAGTTTGAGGACCCCTGCCTTAAAGGAACACTCCAGGCACCATAACAACTTCATCTAAATGCACTCATGTCTCGACAGGTTAAATCACGCCAAAGTTGCCTCCAGTGCCGAACTCTCGGCCAATCAGTGACTCCCCATTCATAAAACTCGCTTGGAAAGAACATACCTGTTCCAAGACAGTTTTTGGATGGTTGACTGAGGTCGTCAGCTGACCGCTGTCAACTAATCAGCAACAACCTTGCCCTGCGGCACTCCGTGGTTCCTGAAACTAAGATTTCAGAAACAGGATGTGCATGGGGGGACCTGGGGATCAATGCTGGAGACAACATTGGGGGTAAACCATTCAGGAAAGATTTAACCAATTGAGGTAGGAGTGCACCAAGGGACCTCCTGGCACCATAACAACTTAGATGAAGTTGTTATGGTGCCTAAGCTGCGCCTTTAACCCCGTGATGTAAAACATTGCATTTTCAGAGTAATGCAATGTTTACATTACAATGCAGGGTTAACTAGTGGCTGTCTACCAGACAGCCACTAGAGGCGCTTCCTGCATCTTCCACGTTTTCAAAAGCATTGATTCAACGCTTTGCTATGGGGAAGTTCTAATGCATTACCGCATTAGGGTCCCCCATTGGTGTGAAGTTGCTGGCGAAGGAAATCAATGCAGCACCAAGGACCTCGGTGCTGGAGAGATGCAAGTGGAAGAAAAGGGTTTTTAACATGCCGGACTTGGGGGGACATAAAGAAATATGCAGAGGGACACTATAGCGTTAACAATACAGTTTTGTATTCCTAACTCTATAGTGTTCCATTAACCAGGGCTAGGTCCGAGAGTAAATTTATGACTAGTGTTGCAGAGGAGATGGTTTACAACAGTAATGTCTAATTTTAGCGTATTTTGTTTTATTCCTGAAGCACCCACTCACTATTTACACACAGAATGCTTATTCAGGATTATGTCAAAAAAGTGGATTTTCTAACGCCAAAATCTTTTGTCACATTTTCTGGTTTTGACACTGTTTTTTCCTTCATCTGCTCCACATTTTTTGCAACTTTAAATAGTGAGGCTGTCTTTGTGTCATAAAAGAGGCTCAAGATTGCGTTTTTTTTTGTTGTTCTTTTTTTTCTCCTTAGACAATTTGTTCTGCCACTGTCAGAGTGGCAGTTTTCTGTGACGGGTAACCAACTTTTCCAATCTCCCTTTCTGCTTCGGGACTAAAACAAAATCCTGCAGATTGTAAAAGTGTTTTTTTTTTCTTCTACTAATAGTCAAGAAACATTTAAAGCACCACTACAGCATGTCTGCTCCCCTCCTCCACTATATCTTATGGAGAGCAGGAAGCTCTCAAGCTGAGCTAATACAGAATGGTCAGGCTTAGCTCTGGAGAGCTAACAGAAGCTTCTACTTAAGGGATTCCGTCTTGACGTAGGAAGTAGTGGGGACAGGGAGTGCACTGTAATGTTTATGGTATTGGAATGGTTTTTTTAAAGTGGCTCTGTCACTTTAAACATGCCTTTCTCCTATTGTTTCCCCTGTACCTGGTTTTTTTTTTTTCTACAATGGACAAATTTTGACAAAATGGTGGAGCTTAAGTGAACTTCCACTTCCTCTGTCAAGCTAACAAAGAGTGAATATTGCCTTTGTCAAGATTGCCAAGTGTAGGGAAAATACATAAAACAAAATACACTGAACAAAATTATAAAACCCAATATGGGGCCGTGCATTATCATGCTGCAACATGAGGTGATGGTCGTGGATGAATGGCACAACAATAGGCCTCAGGTTCTCGTCACGGTATCTCTGTGCATTCAAAATGAAATCAATAAAATGCACCTGTGTTCGTTGTCCATAACATACGCCTGCCTATACCATAACCCCACCGCCACCATGGGCCACTCGATCCACAACCCTGACATCAGCAAACCGCTCACCCACCCAACGCCATACACGCTATCTGTCCTGTACAGTGAAAACTGGGATTCATCTGTGAAGAGAACACCTCTCCAAAGTGCCAGCCGCCATCCAATGTGAGCATTTGCCCACTCAAGTCGGTTGCGACGACGAACTACAATCAGGTTGAGAACCCGATGAGGATGACGAGCATGCAGATGAGCTTCCCTGCTACGGTTTCTGACAGTTTGTGCAGAAATTCTTTAGTTATGCAAACAGATTGTTGAAGCAGCTGTCCGGGTGGCTGGTCTCAGACGATCTTGGAGGTGAAGATGCTGGATGTGGAGGTCTTGTGCTGGTGTGGTTACACGTGGTCAGCAGTTGTGAGGCCAGTTGGATGTACTGCCAAATTCTCTGAAACGCCTTTGGAGACGTCTTATGGTAGAGAAATGAACATTCAATTCACGGGCAACAGCTCTGGTGGACATTCCTGCAGTCAGCATGCCAATTGCACGTACCCCTCAAAACTTGCGACATCTGTGGCATTGTGCTGTGTGATAAAACCGCACATTTTAGGAGGGCGTGGCCTGACCAGGGACCGAGCTGAATGCACGGAGCTAGACCTCTGGTCCCAACACGCCAAAATAGCCAATATCAGCAACCTTGAGTAGCCTGAATCCATTACCCATGGACAAAAGGAACCCTAAGAAGCCCCCAAAGAAGGGCCCTGAGTCCGGATCCTCTGTTCTGGACCTGTTGACCGCACAAAAGAGCGGGCCGGCGGACGGACAAGATGGCGCCGGCAGGGGGCCTACCTCGCGGCCGCCCTCGCCACGGACTGGGGCGGTGGAGGGGCACAGAGAGAGAGATACTCCACAAATTTTAGCCAGGCTGGGGGAGGTGCAGACTTACTAGGAGCGAGAACCGCCATTTTAGAGGACCGCATGGAAGGCACAGTCAGGGCCCACAACATGGCGGCAGCACAAGTAAATAAGCTCACAGCCCGGATAGCTGAGGTGGAGATGGCGCTGGAGGATGCTGCTAATAGGTCCCGGAGGAATAACCTCCGGTTGAGAGGCTTGCCGGAAAAAGAAGGTGAGGGGCCACTGCAAGATCTTGTCCTGCAGATCCTCAGACCGATGCTGCCTGACTTGCCGGAGGAGAAATGGCAGATTGAGAGGGCGCAGAGAGCCCTGCGCACCAGATGCCCGGCCCCCAGCTCCCCGAGGGACATTATCATCAAATTCCTGCATTACCCTACCAAAGAAGCCCTCATGCAGCAGGGCAGGAAGAGTAAGCTTACCTACCTGGGGGCAGATCTTCAACTCTTCCAGGATTTGGCGCCGAGCACTCTGCAATGCCGGAGGGAATGGAGACCCATAACAGCGGCTCTGAGGGAGGCCTCAATCAGATATGCCTGGGGGCACCCATTTAAGCTGTTGGCGTTCTGGGAGGGGAGGGTTCAGGCCCTCTCACCCAGGGGGGACCCCCAGAGCTTCCTGAGAGCGCTTGGAGTGAAACCGCTGGGAGGCTTGCCGGCGATCGCAGTGGCCGAGGTGGAGCTGGAGTCCCTGTCGACGGAGTGGCAGACGGCTGGAGGTGGGCAGTAAGGAGGTCCCATGGTGGAGAAGGCCCCGGGACTGGAGGTACCGGACGTGGGCCGGGGACATGAGGGGGGAGAGCAAATGGACTGTTGGGGAGGGGAGCGGGAGGCTGGAGCTGGAACGTGGCGGAGGAGGTTCCGCAATGACATTACGGAGATGGGGGCGCCCTGCGGGGGTCTAGCCCTTCGGGGGGTTATAGCCGGGCTCCAGGCGGAGGGGGGCTGACCGCTTTGGGTGGGGGGTCTGGGGGACTTAGCCGGGGAGCGGAGGGGAAGGGGACTGGATGGTCCCGCAGAGGGACATGCTGAAGCGGGGGGAGCGGGGCACCCGGGGGGATTTGTGAGAGGCGCTCTCGCCTATGGAGTTGACTGCTGAAGAGGTGGTGCCTCTCGGTAATTGGGATAACTGCAGGGTGAGGCGACAGGGTGGTACCCAAGGGTCCTGTGAGCGGCCCAGGTGCTCTCAGGGGACACCACAGATTGGGAACGGGTCCCATGCAACGAACACTGTTACGGAGTGCCAAGACACCTGACCAGTAGGGGGTATCCCCGGAGGGGGGGGTAGGGCAGATAGTAAGGGTGGCCACCTTTTCTCTGGAGGGGAGCACCAGGCAGCACTGATAGGGACTGGAGGGAAGCAAGTTGGAGGCGGAGGGAGGATGGATGGCAGTGGGCCCGCCCGAGGTAGGGACTCCTGAGCAGGGTCTAAGGGGTGCCGGATTGCCTTATATGGGATTCCTGTATCTTGATTGGGGGGTCGGAGCATGGGGAAGGTGAGAGGGGGTATTCATCCTCAATTACGCGTACACAGTCTCACGCAGAGAGGGTAGGGGGAGTACAGTCAGGTCTCCCACGGACAACAGCGTGCAGTCCTGGCGATACTGGGGGCAATTGGAGACTCCCGATCCATAGCTTACTTACCAGGCAGTCATGGGCACGATTAGGGACCACACTAGCGGGTATGGGGGTGGGGTGCCGGAACGGAAATAGGTGTAGCGGGCTATTCTAGGCTGACTGGGCAGTTCCCCACCGAGGTACCAGTGCCCAGTGCCTCCCCGACCGGGATAGCTAGGGGGACCTTAAGAGATAAGGTTAGGTGGCGGGTCATGCCAGCCCCGGATAATGCTCCCATGCTGGTGAGGGGTTCGCGTTTCCCCCTCAGTATCAGGGATAGGAGAACACCTGGGCCTGGGAACCCCAAGGATTCCGAGAGGGTCCTTGCAGTTTCTGTAGGGCTGTTATCTTCTCTTACAGTTTTTTAGGGTTTACTGTTAACTATGGGTTTCACGAGAGGGAGGTAGCCATGGGGGTGGATACATAAGGGGCTTACAGAGGCATGAAGATGCCGCGCATTGACGTGCCGGGGATTCAGACCTTGGGTCTCGCGCATCTTTCGGGCACTAGACACAGGAGGATGCTGAGTCCTACACCCCATTTTAGTCTGGCTATGGGTAAGACCAGACGACGTCGGAGGCATGCACGGCATGCGCCGTATCGTCACAGTTGTATATATTTTCTTTCATACTTTTCCTATTCCCTAGATGTCTTTCCCCTCCTATGTTTGTTTATCCCGTGGGGGCGGGGTGGTGGGGCCCGGGGGGACCAGTACGGCCTAATGGGCCAACGTGGCTATAGAGATGGGTTCATGACGCTGCAACTTACAAAATTAAACGTGAAGGGGCTCAATGCGCCACGGAAAAGGCGGTTAGTATTTAGGGAACTCAAGCGGATGAGAGCGGACGTGGCTTTCATCCAGGAAACGCACTTGCCAAAACACGTGGGGTTTAAGTTATGAGACCACACCTATTCCACAACGTACGAGGCAAGAGCGTTCCGTAAACAAAACGGAGTGGCAATCCGGATACGGAACAGCTGCCCGTTGGCGATCATGTCGTCTGACTGTGATCCGGATGGGAGGTATGTCATTATCTCTGGCACGTTGCATTCCCACACGATACATTTGATAAATGTCTATGCTCTGAATCAGCTGGCGGTCGGGTTCTGGGAGGTGATGCTGGCGAAGATACAGAATTTGCCACGGGGTATGCTGATCATGGGGGGGACGCCAACGCGGTGCCGTCCCCGGCCGTGGATAGGAGCGCATATGGGGGGGCACCTAGATCCCAGGGACGGGGGAGCCAGGACAGGTGGTTTCACAAGTTTCTGACGGAGGCGGGGCTGGTGGACGTATGGAGGGCACGTCATCCGAGCACGGTAGATTATACGTTTTATTCGGCTCCACATGGCACATACTCCAGAATAGATTTGTTTTTAGTTAATGACAAATGCCTATCTTACGTCCAGGGCTCGGAGATTGGGTCCATTGTATGGTCCGACCATGCGGACGTATCTCTCACGTTTGGGAGCCTGGGTGTAGCTTCTCCCTGGACCTGGAAACTTAACTCCTCCTTATTAAGGGACCAGGACATTGTAGACCAGATTCGGACAGATATTATAGAATATTTCGCTACTAACGCCACTCCGGGCATGCGTCCGGAAACGATATGGGCGGCACACAAGACAGTGATACGGGGCTCTCTCATCAAGATAGCGACTGCTAGGAAGAAACACAAATTCCTCAGATTGACTACCTTATTGACTGAGTTTAGGAGATTAGAGCAGCAACATCAACACAGACCCGACGACGGGACACTCCGACAGTTGGAGGCTAAACGACATGCCATCCGCTCCCTACTACTAGACGACTCGGCTAAAGCTATGACCTGGTCCAAACGCACTTTTTATGAAAAGGCAAACAAGATGGACACATTGCTGGCCTGAGTCCTTAAGCCTAGACTGCGACGCGGGCATATCACTGCCATACGACACTCAGAGGGCTCCATAAAAACTCTGCCCACAGAGATTGCAGACGTATTTACTGACTTTTTTAGGACACTCTACAACCACTCCTCGAACACAGCAACGCAAGTAGCGACAGACACTGAACTGACACTCAACTTCCTCTCCAGCCTGGATCTACCTAAACTATCTCTAGAGGCGATTTCCAGATTGGCAGGGGAAATCATACCAGAAGATGTTGACCGGGCTATTTCAGAGTTGAAAAGCAATAAGGCCCCCGGACCGGACGGGTATGACGGGACTTATTATAAGACCTTTAGGGAGGAACTGATGCCCCACCTGACAGCACTATTCAACGGGTTTAGGGGGGGGGGGACACCTAACCATGACATGTCTTTAGCTACCATTATCTTATTACCTAAACTCGATAAGGACCCTCTCCTCCCTAAGAACTATCGACCCATATCTCTTATTAACCACGACCATATGAAAATACTTGCAAAAATACAGGCGAATAGAATCAACCCGTATCTCACAGAGCTAGTGGATGCGGACCAGGTAGGCTTTATCCATGGTAGGCAATTATTTGAGAATACTCGCAGAAATATTGATCTCATATGGAAACAGGCAACCATTAACACCCCAACATTACTGCTTTCGCTCGATGCTGAAAAAGCATTTGATAGGGTCCAATGGCCGTACTTATTCACGCTCCTCTCACACCTCGGAACAATCCATAACATTAATAAAAGCTATGTATACTAATGTACATGCCCAGGTGAAAATAACAGGGGCCCCACTCCGGCCGTTTGAACTCCACAACGGTACGCGGCAGGGATGCCCTCTCTCCCCTTTATTGTTTGTACTGTCACTAGAACCCCTACTACAGGCGTTGAGGAAACATCTGGACATCAAAGGCGTGAGAGCGGGGGGGGAGGGAGTTTCTAGTATCGGCCTATGCGGATGACGTGCTCTTGACGGTCACCAGCCCCCTGAGCTCAATGAGAGCCCTCCAAGATGTCCTGCGAGAGTACGGACAGATAGCTGGATATAGGGCTAATATGGTTAAATCCAGTGCCCTGCCGATTAATATCCCGGGTAGTGACATGGCCTCCATACGGAGCACATACGGATTAAATGTGGTACACCAATCGCTTAAATACTTGGGGATACGCCTAACGGCACACCCAGCACAGTTATATAGCCAAAATTACACACCACTGATTAAGAAGCTAATTAACGAGCTGGAGACTTGGTCGGATAGACCTATTTCTTGGATAGGCAGAGTCCACGCGGTAAAAATGAATATACTGCCGAGGATTCTGTTCCTATTCCAAACTCTACCCATCCGCGTTTCGAAACTGCAACTACTGCCGCTGCAACGGGCAATAGGGACATTCATCTGGAACTCTAAACGCCACAGGATCTCGAGATACATTTTGTATCGGCCAAAAGATAGAGGGGGTTTGGGCCTCCATAGTCTATATTTTTATTATGTAGCAAGTCAATTAGCACAGGTAGCAATGTGGCATTCACCCCCGGGGGATAGGAAATGGGTTGATTTGGAATCACTCATGGTGGGGGCGGACCTCCCACAGCTTCTTATTTGGGTGCCCAAGCCACATAGACCCCAGATCAGAGTCACGTGCCCAGCCATTCTTAATTCCATCAGGCTATGGGACACCATGGCACATAAATACGAATTAGCCTCAGCCCCCTCCCCCCTTACGCCGTATCTACGTAACAGGGAGTTTCCTCCAGGCATGGCGGCCAGAGATTACCGGAATTTAGAGAGGGTAGGGCTCCAACGCATATGTCAGTTATTTCAGGGTGCAGATTTCATCCCGTTCGATGCACTACGACAGAAAGGGCACCTTACTCCAGCGGATTTTTTCCGAGCAATGGGATTGCTATAATCACTGAATCCAGCGCACCAGAGTTCCAGTGAGGGGGAAAAGGACATCCTTGGCGTTGAGGCCTGTGTCCAGGTGGCAGCAATGGGATGATTCTTTTCCCCAAGAGTGGATGCAGCATCCGGAGATAGTACCTGCACAATGGATGGGGAGCAGCTACGATCAGCTAAAAAGGTCCACATTGAAAGACTTGCTGGAAAGCTGTGGACAATGCACCAACAACCGACCGACGAGGGCTTTAGTTGCTGAATTCACAGAGCTGGACGCAACCAACCCTACCTTCGACTCAATTTCACCGATTGCAGAAGAGCCCGAACACATGAGGGACGTGCGGTTTTGGCTGGCTTTGTTCGGGCCAAATCCCCCTGCCGAATTAATACTGAAAGTATTGGCGGACGCTGATGCAGAGGCCAGGGCTAAGCGGGAACACCAGATACGCTTAACCGAAATCCAGCATTCAGGAAGTCCTGTGGCAGAGGGTCTAACTCCTCAGCCAGAACATAAAAAGGTACCCTTTGCAGCATTCAAAGCCTTCCAAGAGACAGAGGATGAGATTGATGGGTACACTGCTCAGTGCTAAATACATTTAAAAAAAAAAAAACACAATACAACCACTGCTCAGTGCTATACACATTTTAAAAAAAATTGTGGATGTTTTTTACATTTTAAAGTTGAGAGGAGGGGGTGCCAAATGCTTCAGGTACGCCCCTGACGCCACACGCTATTGGCAATCACCTTGTCCAATATTCTGCCGGAGAATGTAGCGGATGCCCTGGTCTGGATATTCTCCCAAGTGGGTTTTCCCGGGGAGATCAGGGCACCCAGTTACTCATAAGCTGTGGAAGGTATGTGGGATAAAACCCCTTCACCCTATCATCCCCAGACCAACGGTCTCTGCGAGCAGTTTAATGGCACACTGAAGCAGATGTTGCGAATGTTCGCCAACTCTTGCCGAGACTGAGAGAGATTCCTGCCGCACCTTGGGTTTGCCTATCGAGAGGTACCGTAGGAATCCACAGGGTTCTCCCCATTCGAACTGCTTAATGGGAGAAGAGTACAAGGACCCCTTGATTTCATTAGGTAGCACTGGGAAGGTGAGACAGAGCAGGAGGGGACACCGATAGTACCTGACATGCTGGAACTCCGGGACCGCATGGAACAGTTGGCTAAAATGGTAAATGAGAACCACCAAGAGGTTCAGGGGTGACAAAAGACGTGGTACGATCGAGGTACCCGGCAGCATAGTTTTCGGGTCGGACAAAAGGTCCTGGTGTTGAAACCAGTCCAACATGGCAAATTACAGGCAGCATGGCAGGGTCCCTAAGTTGGTGGAACAACTCTGCAACATCACCTATGTAGTAGCCAGCTGCACAGACGAGCGAATAAGACGTGCCTTCCACATTAATATGCTGGAAAGGCAGGAAGATATAGCTGCAGTATTTGCCCCAGCTTCTGAGGATCTGGACAACCTTTCATTACCTGACTTACTAGAGGGAGACTCTCCAGCTGACCTTATTGCCTAAGTTCAGTTATGGGACCGTCTGACCAGTCAAGAAATAGTCCAGGCCCGCCAACTACTAGAAAACAAACGACAGACCTGGCAGTACACAAAGTAGAAAACTCCAGGTCAGGCCGTTATGAGACAAACCTCCTTTCCCCCCCCCCCACATTCCTGAAGCAGTAAGGGAAGGGATGCGGAAAGAAATACAGGAGATGCTCCGTCTAGGGGAAATTGAGGCTTTAGGCAGTCCATGGGCCTTGCTGGTCACCCTCGTACCGAAAGAGGATGGAACTACCCACTTCTGCATGCACTATGGGCGACTAAACGATTGGACTGTTACTGACGCTTACCATATGCCCCAGGTGGTTGAACTACTAGATCGCATAGCCAGGGGACATTATCGGACTATGATAGAGCTATGCAAGAGTTATTGGCAGATTATTATTGGCTATCCCCAAGTCGGACTTCATCACCCCGTTCGGCCTGTACCAGTTTAGGGTAATGCCGTTCGGGATTAAGAACTCTATGTGTTGGGGTATAACACTGTGACAGGGCTGTCCTAAATCAATTTGGAGAAGACGGCGTAGAGCGCCCGGTCATGTATCTCAGCAGGAAACTTACCTAGAGAAGTAAGCTATGCGGCAGTGGAGAAAGAATGTTTAGCCCTAGTGTGAAATCTCAAGAAACGTACCCCTTACCTGCATGGACGAGATTTCACCCTTAAAACCGACCACAACCCGTTGGTATGGCTTAACTGGGTGACCGGAGACAATGCCCAACTACTGCGGTGGAGTCTAGCGCTACAACCATATGACTTCACCTCGCGGTGAACAAAATGGGAGTGCGATGGGTAGTCTCGCCAGACAGAGCTCACCACTTAAAGACCAAGTCCGGATATGCCCAAGTTGACCCGAAAAGGGTTAAACAGTGTCTGCCGGAGCACCATGCAAGGGGGGAGCAGTGTGACAGGACACCCAGTCACCAAACAATTTCTGGCAGTTCATTTATTACTTATGGTTCGGGAACCGAACAAACTCACGAATTGCCCTCTTTATACCCCCTGTACTCGGACCACCTCTTGGCTTGTTAATCCCTATTGACCTCTCCTGACACCTCCATTATCTGTTCGACCCTAGTTATTTCAAATGTTCTGCTGTGTGGCCACCGTTCGCATAGTCGAACACATGGGAAATTAATTGGTGGCCATCTTGTCGCACGAAAGCAGCCAGCGTTGTTCAGACAGAGTGCATGGAACTAAAATCGGACAGACTTACTCGCGAACACCGCTGAACTTATACCATTGCCTGCTTCTTTTCTAAACATATCAGGAGAGCGCTGTTTGGTAACATTGTTCGGTATTTATTTCGTTTTGAGACTCTCGAAAGTGACCGACAGTTCTCTTGGAACTAATTTGGGCATACACCATGTGTGCAGATGGTCAAAACTTTACCTTGGTGCCGATTCGGCTTTATTCATTGGATCTGAGTGCTATTTAGACACCTTGGCCTCTCAGATCCAGGCTATCCGGGGGTATAGGACTTGTGTGGAGCCCCCCGTTCTGGGGGTCTGTGTATAAATTGCGTGTATCATGTCTCATTAACGCCAACGGCTTTGAGCCCAAGGAGTTGAAATATGGACCCCTGCCGCGATCCACTTCTGGGCGACTGTGATTTATTATCTTACCCTGCTTTAGTGCATCTTCTCCTCCATCCCTCTTAGCTGTGAGGGGGCCTTATAATTTCTGATGATAGCCCTGATAAGGAGCCCACTTGCCAAGAGTGAAAAAGCTGGTCAGGTGACTAATCAAATGAGTTAAGTTTGATTCTCGTGAGTTTCTACGCTTTTATTGTAGAAAAGAGATGGGGATTTTGCCTCACACTCTCTGGTAAAGCTATATTGAGTGTGTGGAGTAAGTTGTTAAGATAGGTGTTATGGCAGCACTGAGGGAGAAAAGACAAGTAAAATACCTTTTTTACTCCCTGTAGGTGGGGGTCACTTAAATACCTTTGTATCTAAACGCTATAGTGATCCTTTAAGACCCAAATTGAACCAGACTTGTTGCAACGGTCTCTAGTCTACCATCCTATGACACAGAAAAGCAATGATAATGGAGTACAACCTGTTCACATCACACTTTAGGAGTAACAATGGTAAAATTTGTAGTGGAGAGAGTATTTTGTGAAAAATTACAGATTTTAAAAGGCATATCCTTTGTAAGATAGTTAGTGAAAGATGCCTCCATCCCTGTAACGGAGTATTAATCTGGTGAATGACTGAAGAAATTGAGTTGATATAGATTGAATATGTGGTGATTAAGAATCCTCTGTATTGGGGGCTGACCATCAAGATGACAGGACGCATTCTGTAGCAGCCCCTGACATTATTAGCCAATTTGGTTTAAACTACATATTTTCTGCTGAAAACAGCTCAAAGACAAGCACGACCTGCTGCTTAACTGAAGCGGACTCTCCAGATCACGAAAAATTGCTGGGGAAACACTTTTGCAGTCCAGCACTACCGTCTTGCGGAATTTCTGGCCCGTTGGCATGGAGAGGCGGCCGATCTCCCGCCTGGGACCGAGTGTCCTGTAGTGTACCCTTATTAGCCCTGTAATCCCCCGCCCCCCTGTTATCCCAGTCCCCCCCTGGGTACACTTACCTCACTGCAGTCACAGCCTTTATATCAGCCATAACCACATTGCAAATCAAAGATGGCCACCTTGCTGAAGCACTCATTGCCCTGCACCGACCCAGAAGGCCTGAACTGGACAGAGCGCTTAGAGGCCGGGTTTGATAGGATATACCAAGAGTTTTGGAACAAACTATCTTGTCGCCTTTACACTCATCCCTCGTCTGTCACATCACAGACTCCAGCAACTGCTCCAGCCTGCTATCCCTCTCCTGGGCAAGATGCCCATTTGGAGCTGCATCCACCCAGCCGCCCACACACGCAACGGGTGCATCGAATCCTGCAGACCCAGGCTCATGTTACACAGCTGGTGAGGACCCCTGGACAAGAGGCACTGACTCTCCCTGTGGCCCGGGCCCAGGCCCATAGTGATGAGAATACCAGGAAAGTAAATCTGCATTTGTGGCACATACATGCAACTTACCACAACTATCTGGACAGGATGAGAGGTGAAGCAGTCTTGGGCATGACAATGCACAATCTGCAGTGGCCAATCTGTGGTATTGGATGACTGACAGCAGCGGCAAGGTCTCATACTTCAGCACTTATTACCTAGTACTGCAGTGACTTATGTTTTACCTGTTATACTTATGACTTATCTTTATCTCCCTAATCTTGTTGTTCTCACCCAGCGGTACTTTAATCTTAACTGCCATAGAACATGTTACAGATCAACTACTCTTACTACTGTTGCTAGTCTAGGTGGCTTACACTCAGTAAAAAAGTTTGATCTAATCTCAGTCTATACAAGTTACCTAACCAGATCACTCTATATATTATAAAGCAAACTGTGCTCCTGCTGTCTATAATACGTGAAAGTGTGCAAATTACTCTGTTTGATATATGCTGCATATTGTGGTACACTTCTTATTGCAGCTGATTTATATGAACATATTCATGATGTATCATTGCATCTCAAAAATAAAGAATTTGGGGGTATGGCTGACCGAGCTGTAAGCAAGACGTGCTGGAAAGGAGCTCCGCCAAAGGAACCATAATAAAAGCTGTCTAACAACCTTTAAAATCGCTCCAAAAGCAAAGAAAACGGAAACCCCCACCCAGACGATTTAATGTCAATGTAAAAAAAAAAAAAAAAACATTTTTTTTTAAAAAAATACTGGAGACCTGTAAAATGCCCGATATCAGGCTCTCATTTCAAAGGCCTACCCCGCGGGCCGCTCCTAAAATGGCGCCTGCAGAGCTAAGCAGCATACCTGGACTGGCTCTGCAAGCGGTAACAACAGCGAGTCAGGATCCGACGAGGACTCCTCACCGGCAACCAAAAGGGAAATAAAGGACCTGTTGCTGGAAATGAGACAAGTGTGGAAGGCGGACCTACGTGCAACCCAAGCCAAGCTGGGAACCCTGCGCACACGGATTGCGGACGGGGAAGCCAGAGAAGGAGCCAGGGACCAAAAGCTGCAAACCGTACAGACAGAGATCCAGGAACTCACCCACCAAGTCCAGGCACTTGCCAGAAGTGTGACGGTGATGGAGTCCAGACACAGAAGGAAGAACATACGCCTTCGAGGAGTGCCAGAAAGAATCTCGGGAGACGACCTCCTGCCCTTCTTACACCGCTTACTGCACGACATGGGAGCCATGAGAGGTGCTGGCACGGAATTAGTGCCCGCAACGTTCCGGATCTGAAAGGTGGTAGCTGCTCCAGAGGAAGAACCAAGAGACATTATTGCTGTCACCAAAGACATTACAGCTAGGTCCACTCTAATGTCCCGTTCCAGAGACATTAAAAGCATCAGATGCGACGGCGCAGTAATATCTATATATGCGGGGATCTCCCGTTTGCCGTGCTAAAGGCAAAGAGGCATCTCACGCCAGTGGCAAAACAACTGAGGGAAGCAGACATCAAATACAGGTGGGGAGCAGAGGGATACTTAGTGGCCCAGAGGGAAGGGGAAACATTTACGTTAACCCCCCAGGGAGATCAAGCGGCGTTTCTCAGAAGCCTGCAGGTAACTGGGAGGGATCCAGAGCAGGATAATAAAGCTAAAGCCAAAACTGGCGCACACCACTAAACCCCCACACACTGCATACTTAAGGCCGTCACACCTCCCCCACTGTGACCACGCAAGCCCCAGGGAGAATACCCAATGCACAACATTGCGAAGCTAGACCAGACAGGGGAAGTTAAAACCTCTTTTGACCGGAGGACAAGTCCATGATACACTCCCCTACCTACACTCATACAGATTGGTGAAGAATGCATTATTTTCACAGTTGGTCATGTAGATGTAAGCTAGTTAGTAGCATTTGTGTGCTAAGGTATCACCAAGCATGATAGAGCTTCCTTGTCTAAAAGTTCAAAGTGAATTTCAGAAGAAAGAGAGGGATGGAGCAATATGGCCATACCACCCACACTGGACTTATATGGAGCTGAAATACAATGTGAGATCCATTTGGCTGTTAGGGAAGAGGAGTGTTTAGGTTTCCAATTGATCTCTTGCAAAAATGGGTACCTGTGGTTTATATCTGCAAAAGGTGTTTTAAGACGAATTTGAGACCTACAACATTACAGGATAAAATAAATATGAAGAGTGTCGTGTGGGGCCCCAAGGACACACAATTGAAGTTAGGAGCCATTAATTAGTAAAGGTGATGTGCATATGATAATGCGACTCAAAAGAACAGGTTTAAAAGAGGCCCATAATCCAGCAATTGGGGGTCCAATAGTAGTGGAGATTGCTACAGGTGGTGTAAGAGAACAGGCACATTTAAATGGATTGACCAGAGATGAATGAGACACATACAGAACAGGGCATAGACAAAAACACAATAGTAAAAACAAAACAAAAATATGAAAGAGACAGTGGTCATGGAGGACCAAACCATGTAGAGCTTGAGTAGACGATAGGACCCAGGAGACTCTATAAGGGTGGCCAATCCTTTGGAGGGCAATACTTCAGGTGATGTCCAATGTGACCAGTTGGTACTTTGCATCTTAAGGGGGGTCCCATGTATATAATTGATTGTAGTATGTCACTCTCAGCTGAGCCAGGTATTGTGAATCTTATGGATAATCAGACAAGGTACTGCCGATAGGAAAAAAACTCTCCTTGGTGTGCTGTAACATATACAGATTAGTCCTGTAAGAGGAAGATCTAATGTTTTCTGTAATACATTTTAGGATTTCATATAGGTTCATGACTATCAGAAAATGACCTGGCATGGGTAAGAGTTAGGAGAAGTCAGCTTTTCGAGTCCTATTTTGTGTGCCCTTTTTGATCAGGAGCTGGTGTTCCATGTCAAAGGGTATATGGACAATAAGCAACCGCGGTTGAAGAACATCTAGCAGCTGTTTGGGTTTAATAGACTCAAACAATCTCCACCTCATCAGCATGCCTCTGTGACAGCAGTTTTTCAAGAGGAAGATTTTTGTGTTTGTGCCAGCAGTTTGATTTGCACCTCAGAGAGGGAATCCTCCTGAGTGCTCTGTCTTTGTTCTAATTTGGCTAAAGGGGCCTAAATGAGCGGTGTTGGAGCCACTCAGAGTCTTGCCCAGTGAGAGCAAGTGCCTATGATACACTGATCATCCCAGTGGTGAGGCAGCAAATAGTCAACGGTTGTCGATTTCTTCTCCTCATTAAGAGCAGCAGACTTTGCCTAGTTGGGTGGCACCTCACCCTGGAACACTCTAATAATTAATTGAAAAAAACTAAATAAAATAAAAAAACTAACAAAATGCAAAGTGAGTGAACGGAAAAAATATATAAATCAATATTTGGTGTTATCAGCCTTTGCCTTTAAAACAGCATCAATACACTTGCACAGTTTTGTAAAGAACTCTGCTAACAGGTTGTTCCAAATACATTGAAGAACTAACCACAGTTCCTGTGGTTTTCAGCACCCTTAGTTGCTTCTGTGTCTTTGTCACAGAACCCCATACCAACACGGACTTAAAAATTCTCACTAAGTGAAGGGGGTATGGAGACCCCATGGGTGCCTACTCTGCCTCTCAGCTGGAATTAGGACTCATTTTGCATACAGAACGCCTCAACCAGGAGATACCCTGAAACGCTCTGGTACGGTTTGAGGGATTGTGCTACGATCTGGTAAACCTACCTGTGGTATTTGGCCAGCGTGAGCGTTCTGCTGAGAGCTTTCAGGGGACATACAACATGCAGGATACCAGTCTCGTCGGAGCAACGTTTTATGAGACCGGGACAAAGCACGCTTACTGAGCCATATTGGAGAATAGCTGCGACCTGGTCAAACTAACAATATAACTCGAGGATGGAGTCTCAGATCAGGGTGCTATTTGGCCAGCTTGGGCGCTCGGCATAGGGGGCTTTGGGGGACATTTTGTACATTTCCAGTGATATCCAGAGAATCTCAGTCCAGCTTCAGCTACGTGGTCTGAAGTGCCCAAGTGTTCCCGGCTAGCAGGGAGGAAGCTGTCCTAGTGGAGGTACTCAACCGGTGTATGGTGGCTCTGTTACACTCTTCATATAATCACAGACTCTATGATGCTGAGATCAGTTCTCTTTGTTGACTCGATCATCACTTCCAGGACTACTCTTCTTTACGCTGAAAAATAGCTCTTAATGACTTTGGCTGTATGCTTTGGGTTATTTTTTTAATGTTGTAGAATAAATTTTGGGCCAGTCCGACTACTACGTGATGGTAATGATTTAGATTGTAAACTCACGGGCTATCTAGATAAGTACTTTATATAAAAGAGCTTCCAAGGCTAGATCTCAGTTCATGTGCAGGGCAGTCTTTGTATTGGTCTGTTTATATTTTTCGCCAAGTCTACAGCACAGCGGAATTTGTTGACTACTTATAATAAGCCACCGCTAATTGCATGATGGATAACAATCTGCCTGTACGTCTCAGCAGAGACCATTCATTCTGACCGAATACCAAACTTAATTTGCAGAAATGCAGCCCCAAACTTTCAAGGAACCACCACCACACTTCTCTGTTGCCTGCAGACACTCATTCTTGTATTGGCCTTCTGAAAACAAGGTCTCCCGCTACAGCCAAATATTTCAGATATGGCCTAACCAGTCCACAGCACCTGCTGCCATTGTTCCACATCCCAGCTCCTGTGCTTTCTTGCATGGTTACGTTGCTTGGCCTTGTTTTCAAAAGGTATAACATTCTGGCTGCAAAGCCTTCCACGTACACCACTTCTGACCAGACTTCTTTAATCAGTAGGTGAATATACCAAAGCTCTGCCACTTCTAAGCTGATGGCACTGCTGAACATTTTCAGATTGTGAAGGGAAGTAAGCATGATGTGTCTTTCCCCTGACAACCACTACATTGATGGTCCTCAATGTTAAATTAAAAATCTGCCCTTTTTTTTTTTTTTTTTTAAAACCCTATGAGGGCCTGGACAGCGTTCAATTCACACCATTCGAATATCCCATTGCTTAGTGTATGCAGTCCTATTTGTAGGAGTTGGTCCTCAATGTTGCATGTTTGGTTGTGCTTCCCGAGAAAACATCTGTAAACTCCATCTGCCTTCAAACTTCTTGCGGAGACGGACCTTTCTAAAACAGTATGAAGGTCTTCTTGCAGTGTTCAGTTGGGCCACGGGATAGGACTTATGACATTAAACAGGCTTCATCAACCTTACCTTGTTAAGAGTTTCGCTGCTCCTCAGGCAGTTTTTTTTTTTTATTCCTACACAGAGGATTCCATTTCACTTAATTACATTTACGATTATTAGCATTTGTTGGGTATCATGCATCTGACTATAGATCTACAAAATCCCTGACTTGGTGCAAGTGTACCACACGAATTGATGTGGTCCTGAAAGCAAAAGGTAGTCAGTCACACTACATCTTGATTTATTTTCTTCTGTTGATTCACTTTGCATTTTGTTAAAATAAAAGTAATATTTCTATTTTTTTTAATTTACAGCTCATATGTCCAAAAAAAATACAGCAGTATAACATCTGTGCAGCTAGTCCAAAAATCTAAATGGTATATACAGTGACAACCAAATAAATTAAACAGAACAAGAGTAACAAAAGTTTCTGATGCACTTCAATGCTGCAAATTTAATGCAGGGGAGTAAGGACCACTGAGGGAGGAGGTCCACTAAGGGGTTTGGGAGAGGGAGGACCACTAAGGGGGGAAAGGACCACCAAAGGGGGGTAAGGAGCGAGGACCACTAAGGAGAGGGGAAGGACCACTGAGGGGGGGGGAAAGAGGACAGGAATGTCTACTAAGGGGTTTGGGAGAGGGAGGACCACTAAGGGGGGTGTGAGACCACCAATGGGGGACTGCAGAGGGACAGGGGGCCAAGGTAGAGCACTAAGAGACAGAAGGGGAGAACTAGGAGGGACAGGAGGAGAGAGCACTAAGAAAAAATAAAGAGTTGCTCCCCTCTCAGTCCCTATCCTACCCCACAAACCCTCTCTTTTACACTACACACATACACAATGCATTCCCCCACACACACACACACACAGAAACATCCAAAACACACAATGCATCCCTTACGTTCACACAAACACTCATTCTTCAATGCATCTCTTACACAATCAATGCACCCCTTACAGACACACACTGCTTTCAATTACATACACAGAAACACACCTTGCATCCCTTACACACACCCAGAAACATACAATGCATTCCTTACACGCAAAACACACACACTGCATCCCCTATAAACACATTACATCCCTTACAGAAATTGGTATCCCTATACACTACATTCTATAAGAACACACACACACATACACTCCACTTCCTGTGAGAGAACTCATGGGTGGGCATTGTAGGCATACTCACGGTCAAGACCTGGGGGCCCAGACCTTGAGCTGTGTAAGGAGCCCTACAAAAATGGAGCTGCTTCCTGTTAGTTAATTGTTGTGAGCACTGTTAAAAAACAGTCTCCAGCGAGCCTCTTCTACACCAGACCTGTGGAGCCAGACTGAGCCCATCATCAGCCTCTTGTCCTCATCTGGTGGTAAGTAGGCAATCATATATTATTAGTGGCACTAATCTCTAATTTACCTCACATTAAATGGATACTACAGTCACCAGAAGCACTACAGCATTATGACTTAAGAAACAAAACGGAAAATTGAGTATATTGTCCACGTTTGGTCGTGGGTCTTAAAGAGACCCAATTGGTCAAGTCCTTAATTAATGCTTTCTGCAGAGAAAAGCTATAAACACGTACAGAATCCCTCCCATAAACAAATTCTCAAAGGCAAGCCCTCTATGGGTCTTGGAAGAAGACATTGTCCAGATAAGTTTTCATTGTAACTTACAAGGAAAGTCACCTACCTTATTAAATGATGTGGCAGAAGATTGCATGCATTCCATGCCCAGCTGCACCTTAGTTGTTCAACACTCACAGAGGAGACAATCACTGCAGAATGTTAGTGGTAATGTAAAGCTAAATAGCTCAATAAGCCTATGGTGAAATGTAATCCTCCTTTCACACTGCTTACTACCAAGTGGAACTGTAAAAATAAATAAATAAAAGAAGTCCTAACTAATCCTTATTACTATATTACCAGATAGGATATTACATGAAAATTTCCTCTGAAGGCAGGGTGTATGTATGAGTGTAAAGGGATGGATTGGACAACAAAACCATAAGGACTATTCATGTCAAGTCACTGTAGCAATGACGATTCTTCACACCATAGTTACTAGAGCTCATTATAGTTATGGTGCCGCATCTCTGGTCCGCTATTTTCTGTCAAGCTGTTTTCAAATGTCGAATTTTGGGGCTCTCTGTGGCACTAAAGTCCAGGCTCTTGACTTAAATCCCATCTTTTCTGCCAAAGGTTGGCCAGTTTTGGACAGTTAATCGTGAATCTGCCACATAACCTCTGTAGCTGGCGTTTGTGAGGCTGGGAAAGCACATTTTTTTGTGAAACATTCAAAAGATTTGACCAAAAACAAGAGGATAATAGACAAAGCCTCATGGCACAATAACCACCAGAAATACGTAGTGGTTATGGTACTTTGAGTGATGCATAAACATTAAAAAAGACATTTACTACATTCAGATTCTTTAAAAGTTAATACTTCATAAAAATTTTATGACATAGGAACTAAAAAGGAAGTGCATGATTGTATTGTAAAAATAAATAAAAATAAAGGATAGGTATATGTTTTAGTGCAATGCACTACCTGTTTTCTTAAAATGTACAATGTACTTGTGTATTGAATATACAAGTCCTGCATTTAGTATAAGGTAAACCCTTTATTACATGTTTTTTTTTTTAAATTTGTTTATTTTATTTTTTTTATCATTCATCGGTATACAACATCTGAAAGACTGGGATTCATGAAGTTATATAGTTATAAAAGCTTACATGTATTGCTACAACACAGGTATATATACAAGACAGTTCTCAAAACCTACTTAAAAAAGTTAGGATTATTTTTTATTATTATTAAAAATTCCAAATAATCCAGCCAGCTGATTTGACACTTGTATAAAATTATTTAAAAAACAAAAAAACAAAAAATAAAACAAAAAGACAAAAATGAGAATATCTGAGGCACTCAAGAAACACAATGCACTTTAAGTTTGTGTTTCTTCTTCAACAAAAATAAGTGTCTTTACTCTAAAATACTTTATTTTGTGGTTATTTAACATGGGGTAATAAGGCCTTCACATTCACTGCCTTGATGCTGTAGAATAGTGGGATACTATTATATTCTCTGGGGGAAAAAAAACCCAAAATCAAAAATCTAGTATTCACTTTTGGACACAATATCAAAAGAAAATAATGTTTTCTTTCATAGGTTGATCTCTGGATGGTGTAATGTGTAATTTGTTAATTTTAGAGAAATGGAATCTGTGTTTTGTCTTGTAAGGAGAACAACACAATTAACCACACCATAAATTCATGTAGTGGTTCCCTATAAATAAAAAATAAAAAACAACTATTAAGAGGATTTAAGTCTTTGTTTTAAATACATTACAAAGTGTAGACCTATTTTAGCATGGTACCTGGGAGATGAAGGCCAATATTTCCTTGTGCACAGTGAGTATTTTTCCTTGAATAATTGTCCATTTCCAGAGATTTATACCATTAACTTTGCTCAGATGATGCAGGTATACTACTAAAAATTACACTCTGCAGAGGATAACCTCACAGTATGTTACTGCATAGCAGACAAAATATTATAAAAAGGGAAATGAAGAGGAAAAAAAAAAAAAACACAGATGGAAACACATTGTGGTTTCACATGGCAAAGCTTGATGCAGTGTGTGGATTAAAAAAACAAAAAAACAAAAACAACCCAAAAACACGCATAGCAACATCACTTTTAAAAACGCCAAAGTGGGTACAGTATCATCCTTAGCCAAATAACTTTTTAATGATAATTTCCCTTTAAAACAAAGCTGAAGTTGTTGTCAGAAAAGGCAGGTTTAACATAAAAAAAAAAGAAGAAAAAAAAAAAAAGAAAATTATATATATTTATATATTTATATTTATGATTCAAGGCAGTTTTCCACAAATATTCCAAAACCACAAATTCTTCCCCTCCCTCCCACATATTTCTACAAAAATAAAGGGAATATTGCCCTAAGATTTTAATGCTACATTTTCTATACTAGCACACAGCCCTCTGTCAGAGAGAACGGGGAGAGGGTATCTGAAATGTGTAAAGTTCTGTTAAAACAGTGGCTGTTAGCAGAGCCTATATCACAAAGTAGTAGGGCTGGAATTATACTTTATAAACATTTATGTACGGTGGGTGGGAAATTACATACACATTCATATGCACATGTTTACAGAGATATAAAAAAAAATTGACACTATCTGATCACTATTTCTGTCCAGGTGCTTCCAATTACGTCCAATATACAAAAAAAAATAAAAAATATATATATAACCAATGCTAGAGCACTACGGAACTTTTTCTTGGCAACGACTTTTTATTTTTTTTTTTAAATTTAATTTTTTTGTCAGTTCAAATACAGACCCTTTGTTAATGTGCCCTAAAGTAGCATGCAATATTTATACTGATATGAGGAAGAGGTGTAAATTTCTACACTGCAATAGTTCAATGTGGAAAATTATGAAAGAGTAAAGGAGTCAAAAACATTTTGTCGTCACCAAGATCCAGAAATGTTCCATTCTTAGTTATGCTGATTTATAGGTCAACACATTTGCCCTTTTCACAATCTGGGAATACTGGCCTCTTAAAGAAATACAAATTCTGTGACTCCTAATAAGAATTTAGTAGCTCCTAAGGTTTAATTGTATTTCCCCATGTATTTGAAGGTTCCAAGCTTACCCTAGACATCAAATAGACAAACATCTACGAAAACAAAATAAAAATCACATACGGAGTGGTTCTAAATAATTCTTGCCAACTCCTCTGGCAGAAACAAACCAGAGTAAGCAACATATGTTATAAGGGATGCATTATTACAGTTGTGAAATCAAAGGAGAGACAGTTCCTAATAGCCTTTGAAAAACAAAAAACAAAAACAGCAACTGGAAGGGTAGAGGTCTACATCCAGGGCGGTGGAGAGGGTGGTGGGGTCTGACAAGGTCTAACATATGTAGGGATACAGAATGGGGGGACTGAAGATTTGTGGGAAGGCTCTGCAGTGTGGACAGCTAAAATTAAGAATAGGGTCAACGGTAAGGAATTAAACCCCTCATACATTTTTTAGATTTTTTTTTTGTTCTGCATTCTGCATTTTGTTTTATAAAAAAAATTATTGTAGGAAAAAAATCTATTTTGTTCTAAGGTTAAAAACATCTCTCTGATGTCTATCTTTTCTTTTTTTTATTCCATTAGGTTTTTTTGCTTTTTTTTTTTTTTAAAAAGGAAAGAAAAGAAAAAAAAAAAAAATTGAGAAAAGGGGGAAAAGTCACTTGTTTTTCTTTTTGAAGTGTAGGCACAAGGTCAGGGAAAAAAATATCCTTGCTCCCCGATAATATTCAAGGGGTGGAGAGAACACGGGCTTGTTTTCACCACGATACTACCAAATCCATCATCTTTAAATAAGTCATTGCGTTTTCGTTTTTAATTAAGGCAATTTCTCATGACATCTCTCTTCTCCTTTATAGAAGTCCTAAGAGGATATGTCAGAGTAAATTTTTTGTCTTTTCTTTTTTCCTGTTGGAAAATTCCGTCTTGAGAGTCCACATCTCAGGAAAATATAGTCAAGGCCACAAAGACTTTCGTGTCGTGGAGTTTTTTTTTTTTCCAAAGAAAGAAAAAAAAATGTAAAAAACAAAGTTATAATTGTATAAAGACCCGAAGGAATTGTAGGAAAATGCTCCAGCTTGCAATTTTAACTGTGGAACGAGAAGAGAAAATAAATCAAAACTGGATTTAGAACAATATTTGTTTCAGGAAAACAGTACATCAAAGTCACCAAAACAACTTCAGCTTAATGAATGAGTTTTGGTGTATAGATCATGCAACTGTCACTTGTTTATGCAGCTGTAGGCACATCTACCTGGATGCGACTTACACAGCCTTCGTAAAGACTCATCTAATGTCTACACTTGCTTTATTGCAAATTCTTTTCCTCCATCCTGCTCTCTTAAAGGACAACTCCAGGCACCCAGACCACTTCAGCTTAATGAAGTGGTCTGGGTGCCAGGTCCAGCTAGGCTTAACCCATTCTTTTATAAACATAGCAGTTTCAGAGGAACTGCTATGTTTATGAATGGGTTAAGCCTTCCCCCAAAGCCTCTAGCTGCTGTCTCATTGACAGCCGCTAGAGGCGCTTGCGTGCTTCTCACTGTGAAAATCAGTGAGAGCACGCAAGCGTCCATAGGAAAGCATTGTAAATGCTTTCCTATGCGACCGGCTGAATGCACGCGCAGCTCTTGCCACGCGTGCGCATCCAGCCGAATGGGCGGAGAGGAGGAGGATCGGAGGAGAGCGCCCCGTCCAGCGCTGGAAAAAGGTAAGTTTTAACCCCTTCCAGAGCTGGGCGGGAGGGGGACCCTGAGGGTGGGGGCACCCTCGGGGCACTATAGTGCCAGGAAAACGAGTATGTTTTCCTGGCACTATAGTGGTCCTTTAATACTTGCTAGAGCCTACAGGAGGCTCCTGTATGTAATTAGAGTTCAATTTGCAGAGCAAGAGATAAAAACATCTAAAAAGTTAAAAGTGAAAAGCGTTTTGTTTCCATGCAGACTGTCAGTCACAGCCAGAGGAGGTCTGGCAAGGGCTGCATAACTGAAACAAGTGATTTACCTCCTAAATGGCAAATAATTGTGCAGCAAAACTCCAGCCCTCCAGATGTTGCTGAACTACAGCTCCCATGATTCTACGAATGAAAGAGGCTGAGAATCATGGGAGTTGTGGTTAAGCAACATCTGAAGGGCTGGAGTTTAGGGAAGCTTGCTCCAGAGGCATGCTCAATACACAAGAATTGCTTCATTAAACTAAATTTGATTTGGTGACTACAGTATCACTTCAATGTTTCAGTGCATCCAGTCCGTACTGCTGCACAAATTTTATGAAATAGTAAGTACGATCAAGTATAACATTAAAGCTCATATCTTTGTTTGTACACCTACCTCACATGTGTCCCACAGGGTTGTGAGAGTCCCCCAGACCTGGGTGTCCACCAGAAAGCGCCATCTGGGGGTCAACACCTGATACTTTTTCTTCCTCACGCCTCTTCAGACAGGCAGCCTTAGGATTCAGATTCCGCTCTGTATGAGAAAGCAGTCAGTAGGTAGAACTAGGTCT
This sequence comes from Pelobates cultripes, assembly GCA_933207985.1. NCBI lineage: Eukaryota > Metazoa > Chordata > Amphibia > Anura > Pelobatidae > Pelobates > Pelobates cultripes. The sequence continues at coordinate 30,264,376 of OW240916.1, forward strand.
TGAACCAGAGGCAAAAAGCACATATATGAGCTGCGCCATGCAACAAATAGGTAGTGGGACAAGTGTGTACAGTAATCAATTGAATATGACAAATTTTAGGAACTAGGGAGTAGAACTTTGGGGAGGAAAAAAGAAAAAATCAAAAAAGAAAAATGAATAAAAATAGACAGTGCAAGCCAGCTAAAACAAAGCCGAGATGCAAATAAAATAAACCTATGTTGACAGCACTTGAAATTGCAAATATTAGGAAACAATTCTCCCATTTACTGATACTAATTTCACATAAGGGTGAAGAGGTAGGAAGCTCTTAATATTTTTTTAGTGGGATCGTGCCTGAGAGAAAAGGCACATCATTATTAAATAATATGTGGCCAGTGGGATTGGGAACCCGCACCTCAATGAAATATGTAACATTTGGACAATTTTTTTTATCTTTATATTGCAGATCCTTTTAAGACCATCTCTAGAATCACTAACACCACATTCCAAAGAACCACGGAGTACAGAGTCTAGTTTTCACTAGGGTCTTGAGTCTATTCATGGAGTTTGGATTTAATATAGGTCAAGAGAATGGTATTTAAAGTGGTTTTAGCAAATTCTTTTTCAAACCAGGGCATAAAGGAAGGCTTCCCTCAGAACCCCATCAATGAAACAATATGGCAGCTACAAAGCGGTCAATCTGTCTTGTGAACCGGGAAACGGTTTCAGATTTTACATTTGTTCCAATAACAGTAAGCCCAACATTATATATTCAGAAACTCCTTATCACAAATCATCATTACCCCAACTCTGATGTAATCATACAAGAAAGTGATAAAATCATTTTAAGAAGCACATACATTGAAAATAAAGATAAGAATGTAATAGCCCAATTGTGGAGAAATATAGAGAGGATAGATTTGTAGGGTGAGTAAAAATAAATAAAATGTTGAAGTTTATGAGAAAAAGGTCCATGGCAGATTATTTCATTAAGCGCTTTTATGATTATAGGGGAGGGGGGGGTGGAAATGTAGTGTGTTTTTTGCCATTTTTGTTTGGATGCTATCAATTACCTGCAAATTATGCAAAGACACAAGCTAAAAAAAAAAAATTAAATTAAGGGAGGCATTCAAAATAAAATCTAAAAAGTTACACGTGCTTGGTCAAACTTCAATGAGCATTGTTAAATAAACTTTTTTCTCATTTTAGTCACACTGTAATGGGCACAGGCAAGTTCCCTGACACTGTAAAGGTAAACTAAGCTAACAACTCATCTTGCTGCATTCATCTCAAAGGCAGATATTGGTTTTCCTATAAAAACGTTGCAAACTCTTATAAGGAATTTGGCCATGAGCGTAAAATCAATTTATAAAAAAAAAAAAAAAAATAAAAAAAAATTAACACACTTCTTCAGTCCCCAACTGGCACTGCCTCCAACCAAAGAGTCAGTCTCAAATCCACCAGAAATAGTTGAGGGAGACAAAAAAAATAAAATAAAATATTTGCCCTAAGCGGAAAGAATAACGCTACACTAACACACCCTTTAAAGGTATTGTCCGGTGCCAGGAAAAGAAACCAGTTTCCCTGGTACTAGAGAATCATTGAGTACCCCCCTCCCTACTTCCCATCCATGTCACTGAAGGTGTTAAAACCCAATCAGCTACTTACCCGAAACCAGCGCCGAGGACTCAGGATTCGCCCACGCTCCTCCCCCTTCTGACGTCAGCCGGCGGGGGAGACCTAATGTGCATGCGCTGCAATGGCGGCGCGCACATTAGACCTCCCCATAGCAAAGCATTATTCAGACTTAGTGCTCCAATATAAACATTGCAGTTCTCTGGAAAGGCAATGTTTTACATTGCAGCACTAGCTGCAAAAGGGACACAGCATGCAGACCACTTCAATTAGCTGATAGATCACATAGAATTTCTTAAAGGAACACTATAGTGACAGGAACACAAACATCCGCTTGGGCTGAGATTATCAAACTTGACAATCTCAGCAAATCCAATGTTTTCCCATAGGACAGCATTTGGAGGCTACTGAGCATGCACAGAAAATCTGCATGTCCTCAGTGATGCATTAAATAAATACATCTCTATGAGGAACGTTCAGTGTCTCCATGCAGTGCGTGGAGATGCTGAGTGTCAGTGCTGCACATTGTGCACCACTGACCCACTAGTGGTGCTTTCTGGGTCAGTGGTGCACAATGTGCAGCACTGCATGGAGACACTGAACGTTCCCCATAGAGATATAGAAAAGGTGTTACTAAGCAGTATTGTAAATGTTTTCATTAAAAAGCCTGCAGTGACAAGCAGTAAACACCAAAAATACTATATGAAGCTGTAGTTCTGGTGACTGTAGTACTCACCTACAAAGTTTGCCTTTACACTAACAGGAGTACTTAAAACACACTTTGTTGTTTGGGATACAGTGAAGAGAATAAAATAACCTCTACCCTAAAAATCAGATAATGCTGATGTGTGCATGAAGGAAATGTAATGCCACCTAGGCAACTAGGGACAGTTATTAACCATCTAACCAGATGTTTGGGGTCTTCAGAAACCTTCAATGGCATTATCTCATTACAACACACTATTCAGTGTTATGCATCGATATCCATCTGTCTATGCAAGCGGAAAGCAGCCTGGCAGGTGCTATAGGTGCACAGTGATAGAAGATGCAAATTTTTCACTCACAGCACATTGCTTGATGATTTGTGAGAAAACCGACATTTTGCAGTAAAAAGGAGTGTGTCTTGAAAGAAAGCCAAGACAAATGTACCAGTCACAAGAAATACAGTCCATAACAGAGCCGTTAGAGAGCTTCAGACAGATACAAAAATAAATAAATATCCGCATATCTAAATAAAAAAAGTTTCAACCTATGTCATGTGAGTTTTTCGGCATAACATTGAGAGCCTAGAAATGGGTTTCAATTTAGTTGTCCTGGATTAACTAGGTGAGTTGACAATAAATTGCTAAGATTGTGTTGGTATGATAGAAGTGTAAAAATTATGTTTTGAAGGAAAGGAGATGGAGAGGGCAGGTCAGACCTTCAGAAATGTATGTGATTCATAGATCAAAGATGGCAGACAGGGAAATACAAGAACAGGAGGCAGAGAAGGCAGGGCTGGCAATGGACAGTATGGGTGGAAAAGGTGGGAGGATACCTCGCACTTGCTGCTCCAGGGTCATTATGACCTGCACGGCTTGTTGTAGAATAATGAGTTTGGTTTGGGCCTTGTCCGCTTTCAGATGCATCTGCACCATGCGGCCCAGCTCCTTGAAAGCCTCATTGATGTCACGGACACGCACCCTCTCCCGCGCATTGTTTGACATCCGCCTTTCACGATCTCGCACGTCTTTTTCCTCCACGTTGCTTCCCTCCTCCTTACTGCTGCCTCCACTGCTGGACCCCAGGAGAATGAACGGTTAAATGGGGAAGGGGTGCTCTGAACCCCAATAAAACCTTTCATTGCCAGGGGTGCCAAATTAGTGTCCAAGTATATTATCTATATCTAGATATAGAGCTAAGTAGCACCGTCATATATACTTGTACACACATGCATTGTATGTTTATAAAGCCATACCTATAAACACACACACACACACACACAAAATAGGTTATGGTCAAGTATATACATTCTGTGTGTATATTAAAACCACACATTTCATCTTGTGCACAATGCACAAATATACTTACACATGTGTATTCGCACCTACATAGAGTATCAAACTACCGTGAACCTGATTAGTGTTAATACTTTAGCTTTTTCTGTTGATGGTGTATATACACATGTTCACTTGTTTGATATTTTTAGCATCTACGAGGTACAGACTAGTTTTCTTTCTTTTTTGCTTGAAAATTAGCTTTCTATACCAAGTGGTAAGAAAATTGCTTTCCTCACATGCCACAAGACATGATCAGAAACTCCTCTATTAAAGGACTTTGATGTAAAACACAAAAAGTGTATATTAACAAGATCATGACTATGGGCAAACACTGTGCATGCGATCTGAGCTAGGACACGATTTGTGGGATTAGTAAAAAAAAAAAAAAAAGGTCTAAATTCCCGCACAAAATCAAGGATATTTCACTATTATTTTTGGCATTTGTATAGCGCCACCTTAATCCACAGCGCTTTACAATATTATAAAAGGGGGATAATTAATAAATATGACAATTACAACAAGACAATAAATAAATAAGATAACTAGAACAATGCTACATGAACTCTAGATTGATGAAGAACCTGCTCAAACTAGCTTACAGTCTAAACTTTGAATTTCAGTGAACAAATTCTTAAAGGAGCACAATAGGGTCAGGAACACAAACATGTATTCCTGACCTTTTAGGGTTAAAACCACCATCTAGCCACTCTGCCCCCCTCCCTGCCTGAAGCTGTAGCTCTGCATACTGTTTGCTTCAGAAAAAAAAGCAGTCTGCTGACATCAGAAATGGTAGCCTGATCCAATCACAATGCTTCCCCATAGGATTGGCTGAGACTGACAAAGAGGCAGATCAGGGGCAGAGCCGGCACAATTCAAACACAGCCCTGACCAATCAGCATCCCCTCATAGAGATGAATTGAATCAATGAATCTCTATGAGGAAAGTTCAGTGTCTGCATGCAGAGGGAGGAGATACTGAATGTTTGGATGCATTTTAGGCAGCCATGACACAGGAAGGATCTCTAACACTTATCTGAGGAGTGGCCAGTGAAGTTATCACTAGGCTGTAATGTAAACACTGCATTTTCTCTGAAAAGACAGTGTTTACAGCAAAAAGCCTGAAGGTAATGATTCTACTCACCAGAACAAATGCAATAAGCTGTAGTTGTTCTGGTGACTATAGTGTCCCTTTAACTGTATTTTTTTTTCTCCCGAGCAGTTATTTCAGCCCAGATGTTGGAATTCAGATTTAATCTGCTTTGATAAACACACCCCATTAGGTGTAGGGGTGTGTGTGTGTGTACACACAATTGTGCAGATGTAAAACAGCTGAAATTACCATCTTGTAAGATTTTTTTTGTAGTAACAGAACTTTGCAATAACAAACTTTCAGGAGAAATTAAAAAATGCTTGTGATGGGAAGGCTCTCCTGAAATCTTGTAATTTGTTAGGACTAATGGCTTACATTTTTTACTCCATTAACATTGTGTAGGAAAGCACTCATGAAACTTTTAATGGATAGTTAATAATTCTTACTGTTTCTATCACATTTAGTCACATAGATGCTCTTGAACATAATTTTCATTATCCTGAGCAGAAATAGCACTTGTACAAGTATAGTGCAATACAGAAATTTCTGTTGGAAAGCATTGGATTGGCTGAAATAATAGATTTCTATGATCTCATCCAAGGAGGCTGGGTAAGCTACAAAGACCAGCGGTGCAAGGAAGATCAGGAGGGCAAGACTTTTGTTCCCCTTCCTGCAAGAGCTGGGGCCGGTCACCTAGACTGTTCTCAAGTGTTCCCTTTAAATACTGAAGTTATGCACAGTGCTTAAAGATATCAAATAAGCACTATCACAAGCAAAAGTATAAACAGTAAGTAGGTTTACAGTATATTTTTTAAATAAATAACAGTGTTGATACATAAACTAATTATTATTCGTGTGTATATGTACATGCAAAACAAATTGTATACATACATACATACAAACACTCACACTGAAATCCACTTACAGAAATGTCAGATGCCTTGCATAAGAGTTATAAAGTGAATCTCAAATTGATTTTTAATTATACATAATAATGACCAACCCACTCCCATTTGAATGCTTGGTAAAAAAAAAATTATATATATATATATATATATATATATATTCCACAACGAGAATATGATCATTGGTCCTACAATAATTTCTATTAATGTGGCTGGACCACCAAGTCTTGTTATATAAATAAAAATTAGATTTAGGTTTATGCATACTATATATTTTATCATAATATTCACTTTATAAGTCTGCCCTCAGTAAGCAAAGGGATCTGTACAGCACCATACACAATCTCAAACATTCTATTCATTTAATGGGCCACCATAACCATCTACACCTTATTGATGTAGTTCTGTTGCAAAGAGTCACTGAGTACACAAACTGGTTCTCTCAGCACTTACAACCAGGACCTTCAGCTGCTGCATGGGTAACGTTAAAGTGAACTATTTCATTAGCTATCCAAGTTTTGGTGGCAATTATAGGCTATCTTGTGACCTAAAGCCTGATCCCTCTGCTGTGGCTTGGCTAGTGTGGTAATTAACTTCCCCATTAGTTTAACGTTGGGGTGGCAATTGCTGGTCGAAAGTGCTGGAGAAGGTTAACACAGTAATCACAAGCCCATCCTTGCAGCAATAAGATGAATGGGTGTATGGAGCCTTTCAGTACTGCATTAGCCAAGAGGTAGAAGAGGGGCCAGGCTCTATGTGGCAGGAGAACATCACTTTTTGTCAGATCACTTCAAAACTTTTCGACAAATCAGGGGAATGGCACCCACACAATTATTTCCATAACCACTTAGAGAGCTAGCTATAGGGCTGGGGCAAAGAGGTAGTTTCTACATTTGGAAACTCCAATGGATAACACGCCAGGAAGAGCTTTAGACACACTGATAAATATCCTGTTCCATCCAGAGCAAAAAGGAATTGGCTTGGGGGAGGAAGACATCAATGGTGAATTCTGAGCAAAAACAGCTGTGCATCCAAGATTGTGGGTTTATTTTTCTGTGGACAGTATGTTGGGGGGTGGGGGACACACATTAAAACAAACACTGCCCCTTTATAAAACTATTGGAAAAAGCCACAACTGTATGATGCATCTGCATGATCACTTACAGCAAACACAAACACTGTGTACCAATACCCACACACACACTGAAATTAACAAAAACACTAACAAAGGGGAAAATTTAGTTTTAAAAGGATAGCATCATCTAACTTAAAGAAATCGTATTTACAGTGCCTGGCTGGGATCCAATAGCATTATCTAAACAAAAAATGTCAGAAATATCCCAAAGTTTCTAGCATTTGTGTGTATACTAGGAATTGCAGGATTCAGCTACATTTGTAAGATTTACTCCTACGCAGTAAGTAAAACCAAATGCAGACAAAACAAAAAAACAAAAAACAAAAGCAAAATAATGAATGTCTTGATCTATAGCTGCACTACCAAACCTCAACATTGAGTACAAAATTAATATCTATAAGGTGACACCATGTTATACTTGACAACAAATGCCTGGCTTATAATATAACCATTAAAAGACCACTCCAAAGAACATAACCAATACAAATAGAGGTCATGGTGCCAGGGTGTCCTCCTAGGGTAAGTAGGAAAACCATTTGAGAGAGGTTAAACAATTTGACTGGGATCTGATGGGCTTTATGGAGTGCAGTGTAGGGTCAGCTCATTGGCAGAGTGTGCCAATTGAGTGCTCTGACTTAATTACGGTAACTAAGCACTGCTTTGCTGATGTCTACCATCCAGAGAAGAGGTGGTAGCGGGCACCTGATGAACCTCAAGTTTGCAAGGAGTTTTGAGACAGTTCATCTATTTACTCTGGGAAGCAATCAGGGAATGCTTGGCTCCATAATCACTACATCGATCTGTAGTGGTTATGGTGCTTGGAGCTTCCCTTTAACAGTATTTTGTTGATCCAGGGAAATATCTAGTTTCCATGAGTAAAGAAGAAATTTCCCAAATGCTGCAGAACAGAAAATCTCGAAAGATTCTATCTTCTCAGCCAACAGTTCTTTGTAATGTGACATACATAAAACATACTTGCATGCACTAACATACGCACACTATAACCAGTAAAGGTTAATGTGTAGAAGGAACAGTCAGCTGAATTCAATATTCTAAACTAAAACACTATAAAATGTAGGTGTAAAAATGTACACGCTTTCCTTACACTTCCCCATTCTGTTACGCATGGAGTGCAACCCGGACCAACTTTAGTATGGTTTTTCGTTTGTAAATCAAGTTTGGGGCAGCATGTAACAGCACTTTCAAGTTCCACTGAGCTGTCGACTTGAAGGAGCAACAAGTGCAAGGTCAGTTTGACAGGGTGTGGAGAAGAGGGGAGCAAGGACGAAGGGAGCTGGGGTTGCAGGCTGTCTGTGAGGAAAGGAAATGACAGGTCTGGAATGGGTAAGAAGGTTTGGGAGGAAAAAAAAAAAAAAAAGTAGAAGATGAAGTGATGTAGACAGGATGAAATAAAATTATACTTTTCCCTTTGTATAAAGACTTTTACAAAAGGTAGGAAGCAGAGACTGAAAATAACCAGCTCCCCCTTATGTGAGCGGTCAAAATAACAGATAGTTGTGGGAGAGGTGCCCAGACACGGCACCAAAGTTAAACAGATTCTAAGCACAAAGCAAGATTGCAGAGAGCGGAAGAGATACCCTCAAAAAGCTGACGAGGCAAAAGCATGCACAGTCTGCAAAACACACACAAGGGCGCCATATACATTTGTATGCTGTGTCTTTTGCGCACCAGAGGCTGTTAGTCCTTTCTTGCCAGTAGGCTTTGTCAACAGGCCTCAGTCTCTTAATGCTGATTATTATAAAATTAATTTCAGACTATTGGAAAAATTTCTCCCCAATTTTACAGGTAGATGTGTTTTTTTGTATTTCAGCAGACAGAGGAACATTAAATAAGAAATCTAATGGTTAATATAGATGGAATAAGTTTAACAAAATAAAACAAACAAAAACGAACTCCTCAACAATAGAAAGGTGAAGGTATAAAGTTCAACTATCTTTGTAAGTTTTAGTTTGTAAACTGTGAACAAAGAAAGGACACTACTATTCAGAGCGTCTTCTTTCCCGTCAGGCTAATTAAAGTCATGAGACCAAGGGAATGTGTCCAATGTAATGAATATCATGCAGGACATGCAAGACCTTAAGTACACACACCCCCTAATACATCCCAAAACAAAGCAAAAAAGAACATTACAATACATCGCAAGCAAGAAGGGGTAGGAAAATATACATGCGTTGTCCAGAAGCAAGGCTGTAGTAGGAAGGGAAACTGCATGTATATCTCCGGATTGAAGGGGAGAGAAAGAGGAGGTGGAGTGAGGGAGAGACAGACAGATCCGTGCCCCACCACTCTCCCCGTGGTCCCACTCACCTCGCACTTGCTGCTCCAGGCTGAGTATGACAGAGACGGCCTGGTGCAGGATCAGAAGCTTGGTCTGTGGCTTTTCACTGTTAAGGTGCAGCTGGCACATCCTTCCCAGTTCCTTAAATGCCTCGTTGATGTCCCGCACACGAAGTCGCTCACGAGCATTATTAGCCACCCGTCTTTCCTTCTCACGCTCAGCTTTTTGCTCTGGTGGAAGGTTATCGTCGTCTTCGTCGTCTTCGTCTTGACTGAGGGGGAGGGTTGATTAGGATTGCAAGGGGGAATTGTTGGCATCAAGGGTAATTTTAATAAATATATATTTATATATACACACACACATACACACATACATACACACATGCGCACACACACACACGTATACACACGTGCAACTTTTTTTACATCCAAATACTTTCTTGGCCCACATTCCAATTAGTGTGATTTAGATTGCAAGCTCTGTAGCCCAAGGGAATAAAAATGTATATACTTGAACATAACTCAAAAATATTTATCATAACATCCACCCACAGTGCAACACACCCTCCTCCCTCCTAGACCCCCAGAGCTCAATGAGACCTGTTGATTGAGCAGCGTGTCCGACTTCTCTGTGACTTTGATTCCTTCTTCTCATCATCTGACAGATCTGCCACCGACCTGTTCTCTTCATCCTCTTTACTCTCTCGCTTGATATCGGCCATAGCACCTACCACTGACCTGACCAAACCAGGAAGCCCTGAAAAAAGATGATCAGAGTTTAAAAAAAAACTTTCATAGAAGACCTATGCATACACTCATGGTACAGAATGCCGCACTGGTAAATGAATAGACTATATGTATTTAAACTGCATCCTTGCCAGGACACTCTGTGGTGGCAAATTATGAGACCTGCACAATGGGGTCCATTGTTAAATATATTTAATGTTAAATAGTTGACTACACTCCATGAAAAAACACTGCATTACAAAAGTATGGATTGTATAAGTCCCATAAACTTATCTGTAACTGCCAAAGAAGTCCATTTAAGCGATCTCAAAATAATTCAGGAAGGTGTAAGTAGACAAAGGAAAGTTATTTTAAAATTCTAAAACAAAACTCACAAACAAAAAATTGCAACATACAGCAAAGATTATGCACTAAACAGGAATTGTGGATTATGGACTTTGTTATGGGTTGCTTATATCAACTTATGTCCCTATCTGTAGGTCACCTGGTGTGCACAAAGGAGAAGCCTCTCGCTCTCATCTCCCCGAGAAAGCAGTGGCCTGCGCATAGCAACTGGTCTTTGGATCTGAAACATGGCCAGATTCACTGAACAGTGGGCTGTGTATAAATTGATTGTAACTGCATAATGGCTGCTATAAGCTTAAAGAGCAGGTCAGCTCATTCAATGTGATGTCTGATACTGCTCATTAGTTATAAACTACTCATCCCATATTTCCCTATATATAAGATCTGTTTCTATAAACTAGAAAGAGAGGTTCCTAATTGGAGGTCTCATTCTTGTGTGGGAGTGGATGCTATTTTGGCACCGTAACAGAAAACCTTTCAAATCTGCATGGGGAGATATTGCTCGACTAGAATTTACAGTGATGGCTTATGTTCTGTTACCACTCTGTACCCCTCATTTGCATTGTATACCCTAGTTGTGAGTGGACTGAACTTAAATGTCATGTCACTTGACACACACAAGGGTCTGGAGACCTCTATTAAACAACATGGAATAAACGGAACATAAAAATAAAATAGAATCCCTAAAAAGGGAAGGCCTAGGGAAAGAGGAAGAGCTCTATGAAGAAATTATTGAAACAAATTTTATTTAAGCTTTAACATACTCAAACTTGGATAAATACAACAAAGTCCCCAGAATGAAAAAAAAAAAAAAAAAGACTCAAACAGCTCAAATAATTATGTAGCAGACTACTAGGAGTTGCTTACTCATGGTGCAAATGTTGGATAATTATGGGATGCAAAGGGTATGCATGGCATTATCGAATGCCTTCCAAATAGCACCTCGCATTGGATGAAGGACTTGGCAGCTTCATTCTGGTCCTCTGCCTACTATCCTACACAATCACCTAAGGCTCAGTAGAGTTACTCCATATGTCGTTTAAGCTAAAGTGTATGCTTCATCTGCCTAAAAATACACCCACCCTTCTAAACAACATCTACCTGGAATGCACACATGGTCCTGAGCTCAAAACAATAATTTGAGAAAGCATAACTAAAGCCCTCTTTACACCACTTTGCAGAGAGAAACTCCCCTCCTCCCCCCCAAAAAAAAAAACAGTAACACAATCCCCATCTTTAAGTCTCCTTTTTTTAGATCATACTTTTATAATTTAAATACAGATCTACTGCGGTTTCATTTAAAGGTTAGTCATGAGGAAAATAAATAAATAAATGAAAAAAGTACAATAAAAAAAATTCCAAACCATGATAAAATGCAAAATTATGTGTAGTAATTTAGGGGGGTTAAGTCCACTAACCTGCGTATGCATCTTGTGCCCGGGTGAGGTCAGATTGCGAGCCTGGCTGTGAGGGTAGTGTCACCTGGTTGTGAAGCATACTGGGAGCACCATCATCAGCATGGGCGTTCACCTTGCATGAGAAAAACAACAACATGGGTCCAGCAGGCATAAAAAGCTCATTTTTAGCAGAACGTAAATGTATCCTTTAAAAAGAAGATGTGGGAATATAATTCCACTGACTGCAGCTGCGATGAGCAGAGGCTTGATTACAAATATCCTCCTAATGACAAAGACTGGACCATATTTTCTTGGAGAAGCCCAGTCTACATAAAAGCAGGTTTATACTTGTTCCTTCTCTCACCATAGAATGCCGATTTGCCAGAGAAAGAACTGCTGCGGGAAAACCAGATCCTAAAACATTAGCTGCTGCACCCAGGAGTGTATGCATGTCCTCGTGGCCCCCCGAAAGGGAGCCAGCTTGACCAACAGCATGGCGACTCAACACATGGATCGCCTCATCTAAACGGTCTTCCATCTTGCTTTGCTGTAGTAAATAATAAAGATATTAATAAAGCTCAGCAAATAAACAAGCAGAGGAAAAACATTATTTAAATATATAAAAAGAGTAAAATAATTATTTCAAGCCCACTTATCCCGAATCATACTTACCAACGTGTGCAGTGTTGCGTCATAACTGGGTGAAAGGGCTCCTGGACCACTGGCTCTGGGCCATTGCCCTGACCCTGTATATAAACAAATGTGATCATTATGCATTGGGAACACAGGTAGAACCAAAACAAAACAGCAGCAGAAAACAAACACAAACCTGTTTAACCCCTCAAGGACACGACATGTGTGACATGTCATGATTCCCTTTTATTCCAGAAGTTTGGTCCTTAAAGGGTTAAAGTGACTAACAGCATATGTAAATTGTATTCTAATCTCAGAGAGATAGAAACGTTTCTTAATAAACTTGCTTTTCCAATGAGTGTAGGGACATGGTACAGGCATTTAGTGTATTGCAGTTTACAAACAAAGGCATCCTAGAACAACAACTCATGGTCATTGCATAAGTTATTGTACAAAGAGGTTCTTTGTTCCCTCTTTAATTTGGTGGTTTGATATACTAAGTGTATAGATTTTAACACTTTATGTATAGGAGAGATTGTGTGGTATCTTCCTTTTAAGTTCCTGTAGTTGATTAGGAGTTGGATCTGTTAGGTGAGAGTACCCCAACAATGAATACGCATTGTAATGATTTCTTTAACAATCCTGTCTTAGAAATCAAGTCAACCCTTTATATGAGTAGGCACACTATATCACATTGAGTGAAGCTTAAAGGACCACCCAGACCAGTTAATCTCAAAGGCTTGGTCTGGGTGCAGTCGGGCTTAGTAGATATGGCAATGTTTTAATTGACTGACTTCCTGACAGCCACTAGAGGGTGCTGCTGCTACCGAGACCGTTTAATTTGGTCATGTGACGTTCTAATGCAGTACACAAGGACGTTGAACGTCAAATGTAGCTCATAGGGAAGCAGTAGATAAAAAGCTTACCTATCAATACATGAATACAACGCTATAGTTTTCCTTTAGTATGGACACATAGTAACAGTTTAGCTGACGACACAGAAGTCTCTCAGGCATGAGAAGGCTATAATAGCTCAAAAGTTAAAGTCTCTAGTGCTTATTGGTAGCGCAGGTAGGCAGCTAGTCTATTCTCGTCGTGAATGGTGTGGAAAAGGAACAGACGGAAGCAGCGCCTTAAAAGTATCCTTGAAATCCAAATCAAGAAAAATCAATATGTAAAAGAGGACTAAATATGGTGTAGTATTTCCATTTAATTTCTGTCCCATGAGAAAGGTGAGGTCAGCCAAAACATTGCTAGGTTTCCCTAGTATTAAATGCCACTCAACAGAAAATGTATTTATTTAAAAGTAGGATGAAACACCAGTAAAATATGCAGGAAGTAAATAGGTGATTAGAGCAGACTTAGGCCTTGGTTAAAGTCTTTTGGATACGTTTTAAGTTTAGAAACAGTTATCTACAAATATTCAAGTGGACTACAATGGCGACTTAAGTACATAAATCATTTGTACATTTTTCTAACATTTTATGAGAATTTGAAAGGCTAATCCAAAAGAATTATAACAAGGCTTCAGACAGCAGTCCTCTTCATGTAACGATTTATTTTATCATTAATCAATCATGCATAAAAATCCATGTATGCATCTTTACTGTTCATACACACAAGCACCAACCTGTCATTCCCTGTGGAGATCCCACGGGTGTGGACGGGCTAGAGGAAAAGTTTGTGCTGGAATGATCTGGGGAATAAATCTGCAAATAAAGAGATGGGCATTAATATGTAACAGAGACATTCGCTCCGACTACAATGCAGGACGTATTTCTGGCTAATAAGGAATAGGCTTCGAAGAGGTTAACCCAACAAGTGCACACATATAACAAAATTATTACTATATACATCATTACATCGAACAATGGTTCAACCATAAGGACTATGAGCTACAGAGATACCGTACACTACAGCGCATAAACATATTGCGCTGTACAAGGTATTTTTTTCTTCTTCAGTGCAGTGATAGATACACCAGTTGGTAATGACTTGCAACAAGAGAAGTGGTAAATATTCTACCTGACATGTCAGAAATATGCAATTTTTTTTATTTTATTTTAAGTCAAAACAAAATCAAACAAGTGTGTGTCATACAATGCATGATGCACAAATAAAATAAATTTTGCTAGGCTGGCTGACCACATGGAGTAGGGCACTGAACTGGAGTCTAGAATTTAGCATGCTTACAAAATAATGTGTAAACAGAAAACTCTAGGAGATGCCATCTTGAGTTGGTGAGATTTCAACTCTGTTTATCAGTCAGCCTATGCCACTAACAGTCCAGTGTAGGTAGGGTAGTTTGCACCCAGGCTCTGCTTCTGCTCCCCCCTTACGTCATGATACATAGACTAGTCAGCCAGCAGTGTAAGCCACAGGAACAGTGCCATATGCCGGACACGCTTGCCACATCCTGTTCGGTCCTTGTTAGGAGAGGCTGCATGATGTCCAGGATTCAAAGGATGTAGAGGTCCCAGCCTTCGGGTGTGTGAACTGCTGTGGGTGAAGCGCCCTGTGGGCCCCTAGCCCAGAAGAGGGATAGCAAGCTGGCACGGCGGTTGTTGGAGACGTAAGTACAGGCGTTCGACGGGCAAGTCGATTCCAGAAGTTCTGGCAGAGCTGCTTGAATCTTGCCACAAAACTTTCCCTCCAAACCTGCCCTCCTGATCCCATTGGACTTAGGAGATGCTGCGGTGGGGTGGCCATCTTGGTTTAGCCTTATGTTTGTGAGGGAGATGGGATTCAGAGATTTTCTGTTTCGGAGGAGTAGCTTGACCAGTGGCGACCAGGATTTCCCGTGGTCCAGAGGGGGTGTGACAGAACTCACTTGAGGTTGCTGTGCTTCAATCGGGAGAGCGGCCGCCTCCCCCAACCGACAAGCTGGCAAGCTCTGTAGTTTGCAATTCCGAACCACGGGATTCCACACCAGATCGGTGCCCACCGGTGTCAAATTATTCACTGTTTGGTAAGCAATTTGCAGTGCGTTTGTCAGTTTTCAGGGTAATTTCTTCACTTTGAAGCAGTTTAATGGTCCTTGATTGCCAGAGCTGCTAGCAGATACGTCTGTCCATCTTGAGAGTCAGGCCCGCCCCCCAAGGTTTTTAAATAACTATTAATCACTTACTGATGCTAATGCTTTTCCGAGTGCATCTCCTGAGCTCCCTGTAGCTGTCCCTCGATTTCCTGCAGGTGAATGCAAAACAAACTGCATCAATGTATTCAAGGAAATAAGACCATTTACAAGTTTTACTATCTCAGCATTTACATAGAGCCCACTGTATAATACATTCAAAAAATATTTTTAATAATATATGCATTTAATAATAATGTACATTAAAGTGACCCTAGGCACCATAACCACGTCATCTCATTTAGGTGTTTATGGTGCCAGGAGTCAAGTGGCACCATCCTGTAATTCAGTGTTATACAGTTTTTGAATGTTTTAACACTAAAGGAGGGTTTTCCTGCACCAGTTGCAAGGTGAGCAGACTTATGGAGCACTGGTGATGCAAAAGGGGCATGACCTCGCCTAGCCTGAATGCATGTCAGGATAGCTAAAACGGTCTGGCCAGCCCCATTGAGGACAACACATCATTTGGAAGCGGTCTGTGCATGTGTTTCATGCCTTGAGCTACATTGGGATACCACATGCACATCTAATATTGCATTAGAGCTGTGTGGGTTGGTGGTAGGAGCAAACTCAAGACAATGAGACAGAAGCTTGGAGAAGAGAAAAATAAATAAATAAAATAGGGACTGTTGGTAGGTGCAACTCCACATTAGCCATAACTATCCAAACCCACGATGGGCAGCACAGATAGGCTGAGAGCACAGTTGACACTTAGTCTCACTGCTCATCCAAGGTCCCTCAATTTGGTTTCAAACCAATCGAGAACAGTTTGACACTGAACACTGGAAGAGTAGCAGCAGGGGTCTCCAGGCACCATTACCAGATCAATGTTATGAAATGATAATGGTGCAGAGTGTCCCTTTAAAAGAAAATGTTGCATTCCAGAATGATTTTGGTTTTGCAAATTAAAACCGTTTGAAAATCATGTAATATAAAGGTTAGGCTATTTTGAGATACAGAGTATGTACTGACAATTATAGCTAGATTGTACATGTATCACATGTGGAATTACAAAGTCAATGAATAACCTGACATACCAATCATTGTGTCACCACTACTGATGGGAGGTGTGTGGCTGGAGACTCCATATTGTGCAGGGGCAGATGAAAAGCTGGAGGACACAGCAGGATTGACCTCACCGGAATGCATTGGAAAGCCCTGTAAGTGTAAAGGAGAAGAAAGAAAAAACTTGAATATGAGCTATAGGTTTGTTCCACCATAATGTAAGGGTTTCTCTTTAAAGTACCCCCATACATATTTTTTGTAAAAGACAGAAAGGGATTTCATTTAACATCCTATATGTATACCTAATACAACATTACAAGGGAATACATTTTTAAAAATGGGGAAAGGCAAAAACTTTTTTTTCCTTCACATTTTTGCTTATAAAAAGGTTTACACATACAACGCAACAAATTAAAAGAACTCCAAATTGATTCATATATCAGTTCCGATTGGATTGTTAAATGCCCAATATGTTCAGAATCTAAATTACATTTTGTTAGTTAATGCTAACCTTATACCAACTTGTACACTAAAACTATACCAACACTAACCATATGCCTATCCTAATCTTACCCTTAACCTCACACAATCTTTAACCCTAAAATCAACATTAACCCATAGCTTACCCTAAACCTACAGCTACCCCTAACTGTAATACCATTATCCCTAAATCTAACCCTACCATAACCCCACCCTAACCCTAAGGTAACCCACTGATACTATCAATTTTGCTATTAGAAATGGGTTTTACTATTTAACAGTAGATAATAGTATTTTGCCACCATCTACTGGAGTATTTCAGAACTACACTTTGTGAACCAGACTTCAATCAGAATTACACTGCGATTAGATAAGTGTGATAATGGTGAATGGTGAGATAAAAGTGTCAATAATGGAGAATTTGGGAATTTTTAGAATTACAAATGTTTACCTCAAAGACAAGGTCAACGCTACAAAAAAAATAATAAAAAAAAAAAAATTATATAACCTGCTCTGAGCAATAGCAGCCTACAAGTGTCATCAAATGTAAAACTACTGCATCGGCAGAACAGCAAAAGAGGGGCTGCTTTTCTTGTTAATTTTTCTTTAGTAGTGAAATAACATTACAGTACAATGAAGTATTTTGCTGTGTTTTAAATACTCACCATTCGTTCATGAGGGTGCAGACTGTTAAACCCTGAAGGCTGGGTGATGGAAGGCTGAGAACCACCCAGTAAAGACCCATAGCTTCCTTGTCCAATACCTCCTGAGGAAGCCCATATATCAGAAGAACCGTGAAGTCCATCTGAGGAAGTAAAAGAACATGTTTAAAATCACAGGTCAAAACAAAACAAAGTAAAAGTTAAAAAAAAGGGCAATAACTGAAGCTGCCTACTGTATTTAGAATATACAGTTCTCCAGTCTACCGGAAACACAGGAAGAGGTGGAATCCAGACATTTTAGAATTACAAGTAAAATTCTAGGTTGGAATCATGAATTACAAGGTTTTGTAGACATAACCAAATTACATATAGACATATGCACTCCAATACATTTCTAATGAATGTTTGATAAAAATGTGGTGAGATGATATGTTTAGCTTTGATTTGCATCTATGGACAAAGAGCGTATTACACTTACAAGTCCCAAAAGACAGAAAAAGCTGTCCCATTATTATGCGTAAAATAGCAGGCTGTTGCTAAGGGAAACCTAGCCAGAAAATGTAAAAATGGATAATGCTACGGTGTTACTTGCTTATTTTGCACGGCTTTATGGGAGCATTACTGAAGCAGATATATGGTGTATAGGATGGATATTTAGATTGGTCTCAAAGGGATTTATACTGTAATTCCAACGGAGAAAGGGAAAAAAGAAAATTCATCAATAAAACAGACTGCTATTTTACATGTATGAGTTACTCATGAGGGTTGATGGAAAAGCCATCTTATGTGTGCATTTGCAAGAAGATCTGTTTACGATACTACTATGATGTTGCAAGTTAAAGTCCCACAAGTGAGTGTTGCAAGAACCTTCAATGGAAGAATCTTGTAGACTGGCCTCTCAGCATTTTAACTCAATTGTATATAAACACAGTAGTACATAACGGATTTGATTAACACAAAATGGTAAGTTTTACGTAATTTTTACTTCCAGCTAATATCCAAGTCAAGGGAACGGAGTAGATTCTGTAATTCTGTTACAATACTTTAAAAAATTAAAATAAAATCATATATGCAGCCTTAAATACAAACAAATGTTTAATCAAATCAAGACTAAGGCTAGTACCTATGAAGAGAGGGGTATGGAATCAAGATGTGTGTATTTCTATGTATAGTTATATGTATTCTACCCTGCTATACAACACAGGCAAACTGTTTACACAAAATTGACTAAAAATAAGAAAATTCTAGCAAGTACTAGGCATGTATAAAACTTTAATGCAGATATATAGTTTCATCAGTAAGGTTTAATCAAAGACCTGCATTTACTGAAGACATTGACTTTATTATCATTTTAATTCTATCTTGCATAAACCTTGCATAATTCAGAGGTTTCCTGGTTGAAATGTGTATTGTATAAGTCTATTGTAGAAGTAAAACCCTTCACCTAAATGTTTGACATAGGATTTGCATGACCAATTCTCCCTGTTAAGCTATTTCTATTGTTTGGAGAAAATAAATACTTTCCAGCGCACAGTGTCATTGCTCTCATGGCGCTGTGTGCGTATGGAATGGTGGGAGTTCTTATTGAAGAAATTAATTGGGCATAGGATCACATTGCTCCACCACCATCATCTGGATGCACCTTACTTACAGTAACATGAGGAAGCAGTTATTGGATGTATGCACCTGGAAAATGCACAGATCTACATGGAAGCAGACTCCTTTAACCCCTTAAGGACACATGACATGTCATGATTCCCTTTTATTCCAGGAAGTTTGGTCCTTAAGGGGTTAAAGAGCAAAATGTTTGTCACTAGGACTTGGAAGGGATGAAATCAGTGTGGGTAAAGAGGTCACTGCCATTTGTCCCCTTCCACAGTAATTTCCCACATGGTTGCCTATAAGGCTTAAATGTACAAGTCCTAAAATACTAACCAGGCCTTAAAAGTTACTTTGCACTGCAAATCTGGAGGGTCCATGAGACGGTTACCAGGGGTGAACTACTTGCGAGGGCTGAATTTTCACTTGACAATGGCTTTTGGAAATTTTGAGCCATGAGGTTTACGGTTAAAGGACCACTATAGGCACCAAGACCACTTCAGCTTAATGAAGTGGTCTGGGTGCCTGGTCCAGCTAGGGTTAACCTTTTTTTCTATAAACATAGTTTCAGAGAAACTGCTATGTTTATAAAATCGGTTAATGCAGCCTCTAGTGGCTGTCTTTTGACAGCCGCTAGAGGCGCTTGCGTGCTTCTCACTGTGAAAATCATTCTGAATGCTTTCCTATGAGACTGGCTGAATGCGCGCGCAGCTCCTGCCGCGCATGCGCATTCAGCCAAAGAGGAGGTGGAGAGAGGAGGAGAGCTCCCCACCTGGTGCTGGAGAAAGAGGTAAGTTTAACCCCTTACTCTCCCCAGAGCCTGGCAGGAGGGGGTCCCTGAGGGTGGAGGCTATGACAAACCGTGTAATATAAAGAGTGGATTTGTTTAGTGTGAGAAGGAAATAGGTCTTGGGAGGGAGGGTCTAACCTTTGGCTCATCTCAAACTAAAGGAAATTACTCCACATAAAAAAAATAAAAAAAATAAACAAAATCTTGTTCTTGGGTAGAACATTGGCTTACAAATAGAGTACATAGAGATTTTGTTAATGGTACATTTTCAAGCTGAACTACAAGTGGTAAATGATGTCCCATAGGGTTCTATTCTGGGACAGATTTGATTTAACACTAATAAAATGATCTTGAAATAGGCATTGAAAGTTATGTTTTCAGGGTTTTAATACAATGTGAGCAGGTTATTATTTTGCTGCAGATTCATTTAGATAAAATTTGGGGACTTGGCACTCAAATGACAGATGGGACTTAATGTTGATAAATGCAAAGTTATGCACTTTGGGATACAGAATGCACAAGCAACTTACATCCCAAACGTTAGTGAATTAGGAATAACATACAAAAAGGATTTGGGAATGGTTATAGACCGCAAACTGGGCAACCATGTGCAATGTCAATCAGAAGTTGCTACTGTCAGTAAGGTATTGTCATGTTTAAAAATTGGCATTATTTCTGGGGATGAAAATGTAATTTTGTCTATTTATAAATCAATAGTAAGACCACACCTCAAACATACTGTGCAATTTTGGGCACCTGTTCTAAAGAAAGATATTATGGCAGTAGAAAAAATGCCAAGGCATGCTACAAAATTACTAAAAGTAATAAAGTATTTTTGTTATGACGAAATGATAAAATTTAAATATATCTTTCGTTAAGTAAAAACAGCATCCTAGAGGGGATTTGATAGCATTACAAATATATTTGGGGTCAATACAAACCATTGGCTGGAAATGTACTCAAAGACAGGACTATACATAGGACACAAGGTCACACATTTAGACTGGAAGAAAGGAGATTTCATATAAGGCAAGGGAAAGGTTTTTTTTTTTTATTATTATTTTAAATGCAATAAGGATGTAGAATTCCTGAAGAGGTGTTTTTATCAGAGTATGTACAGATATTTAAACAGCAACTGGGTGAATCCTTGCAAAAACCTAATATTTAGGGATATTTTTAATTAGTGAGGTAACAGTTTCTAAAACCAAGGAGATAATCGGACTGCCCTTCTGGGGTCAAGAAAAGAATCTTTTCCTAGTTTGTTGCAAAATTGGAAAGGGCTTCAAACTGGGTTGTTTTTTCCCTTGCACAGCAAAAACAGATGTTGCAAAGGATGAACCTGATTGATGCAAGTTTTTCAGCCTATGTGATTTCTAATAAGACATCCTGGTGATTACTGTTGCTTTATACAGAGAATGCCATATTTTTCTAAAACACAGTCTTCCTTGATTCTGGTGAACTGACCCGTCATGTAGAAAGCCCCAGGGTAAATGGCGTTAGAGGGCTTTGTGGAAGGATAACTTCCCCGGTCCCCACTGTATTCATCACCTGAGTTAGCGGGGTACACCTGCAGAAATAGAATGATAATGTAAGATATCCCAAAACAGATTCTTGTGTACAGGAGCACAGAAATTAAGACCTACAGAAATCTCCAATTACAAACATATTCAGTAACAACTAGAGAAGCAGAGAAGAGGGAAGGAGGGGGTCTGTAAATGAATTTTGAGCCAGTTACATCTCTGGGACAAGTGCCAAAGAGTTACAAGCAATGAGGATAGAGACAGTCACAGATTCATCAAATAACTGAACAACACAAATGAGAAAATAGGAGGACAAGAAAGAACAAAAAAAAAAAAACAAATAAAAAAAACCAGAAAAAACACACTTTGTAGGTGTGAACATACAATGTACTAGATAAAATAATGGAAAGATAAATATGCTGAGAACCGCAATAAGCTAATTGGTGATGGACTCAGGTCTTAAAAACTGTAATATGTGAAAGTATGGAATTTGTAGAGCTGAGGCAAGACATTTTGAAGTTCTTATTTTCAAAAACCCTATGTTTTACATCAAAACTCTAGGTTTAGTAGTTAAGCCCACTTTTCCCTGCATTAGTGAGTTGATGTAGGGGTTAAAAGAAGATGCAACACTCTTAGAATCCCAAAATACATAGAACATTAAAATGCTGGATTCCTATAATTTGATTATAGAGAGGGGAGGAGGGGCACAGACCCCCAGCACCATCTGCCATATCTTGGCAATGTTCCAGTACTGCGGGCAGCTGGGAGCAGAGAGGGGGCGTCTATAAGAAAAAGGAGGGGGGATATGACAGGGGGACGGCCTTGGAAGAGGGGGTATTAAGAGACAGATCTGGAAGAATAGTTCTAGTTTGTGTGACTAAATTTCCAGTTATGTATTTTGATAACAGTATCATATAGCCCCTGTGTATAGTTTATGTAGAGGTAGTTAGAGTAAGCTCTCCAGTCAAGCACATTTGCTGGCAGTTTTGATACCAAACTACAAATACCTCCGTGCCAAACATCAGCTACAAAAATACACTGGCCAAAAAACCACCACAAAAACTGGGAAAAATTGGACTGGGAAGAGAAACTGTGCAATTTATTTAAATAGTACTGGTCTTAGAATGGCCCTCATAATTTATCAGTGTGGGAGTCCAGACCGACAAGAATAAACATCATATGAGCACATTATGCTAAACGATCAAAATAACTATAGGTGCAGCAAAAACATTTTTTTTTTTAAAACCAAATGTTGAGAATTTAAAGCAGATTAAGTATATTAGGCTATGATGTATGGAGCAGGCATCCCTTGGCATTGAGGAATTCAGCTCCTCCCTCCCTCCCTAGAGACTTCCAGCTCCTGTCCCAGATACAGGGCTCATGTTTCATGGCGCTGGTCTTAACCCATTGCCTGATTTTGTCCTAGTGCCTCGTGCACTAACACCTGGAAAGAGTTAATGACTCCAACATGTAGGAGTAAGTTAAACACGGATTCCCCCGGTTTCTTCCAGCTTGCAATTCCTCTCTTGTAAAACATATCTTTTAGGCATGCAAGATGACTTTATATATGGCGACTGCAATATCCCCATGACCTCCACCAGCCAAACTACATAGATAAAGCAGATTAAAATTCTGCAGTTATTTAAACATGGTGCACGGTATGAGTAGTATACTGCTAATTGACCAAATTCTGTAAATTATATTTAAAGGAAATATGAACTATTTGCCTGTACCATATATTTTTATAGGACAAAAATCAGTGGAGATTAGATTTATAGAGGACTGAGAAATACATTGTGTTTACAATGACGTATATGATGCGGTCAGCTGATTTTGTAATTAACGACGTGCCAAAAAATAATTTCTACACCAATTTAAATGCAAGGAACTGCATTTATAACATCATTTAAAGTTACATTAAGAAGAGCTATACCATATAAAACATTCACGGTTCACATAGTCGAATAGCTGTTATTCTAAATATGGTTTGAAGAAAAGATTAATAGTATTTACAGTGAGTCAGGAAGATAAGAAATTACAAGCTGTGTCTGTAAGCATAAATTATTTTAAATATCATTGATATAGAAAATACACACACTGACCAGGACATAATAAATGTAATCATTTACACAAACACTGAACTCATTGCCTAATATAATTAAATACATAGTCACTTTTTTTTCCCCCTTTTCTTTCTATCTGAATCATCTAACCTTTCCGTGTATTATTGGGATACGGAGAAGGAATGAACTAGTTAATAGTTACTCAGGAAGCTGTAAATCACACAGACCCCCTCCTCACATTCCCAACCCCCTATTACTGTTGAAAGGGGAGGTGGGCTGTTCACCCCCTCCAGGAGAGTGAAGTCATTTCCTTTGCTCTGTCTGGCTGGGAGAGAGGGGGTGGTGAAGCTTTAGGGGAGGGGTGAGGAGAAGGAATCATGACACACTGCTGTGTGTTACTGTATGTGCTTAAGCTATTATTGCATTGCACTAAATTATATAGAAACATTGCATTCCTCTCCCCCCTCCCTTTGAAGCACTTACAATTCCGTCTACCTGTTTTCAAGGAAACTTGCTAAAAATAAACACATTTGGCTGCTAGTCATTTAAATGTCTGTTAATATGGTTAAATGCACTGTGCTTTTTTAAATATGGTTATAGAACCTACTCAAATGTGAGCTCTTTATTTTAGGGACAGGAAAGTGAAACGTAAATGACAGTTTAAAAATCAATTTCAATTCGTAGTCTACAATTTTAAGGTTTCATTCATTTATTACTAAACACAAAAAAGAAAGTCCTGTAAGGCCATGACGATTACAGACAGATTCCAGATCAAACTTAAAAATATTTTGCTTTCTGTAGAAATCATTAGATATCATCACTGGAGATATGCGAATAAGGCTAACCATTGTTCAAAAGGAACAAAACAAAAACAATTTCTAGATGGGACCATTATTAGTCTGCTAGCACTAGAACATATTTTGCCACATGAAAAAACAAATAAAAAATGATAATTTGTATTTGTAATTGGGAGGGAACAGGGAATCTAATTTGTAATGGGGAGAGAGCAGGGTATTTAATTAAAACAGTGTTGTAATATGTAAAATGATATTGTGTTCCCCACAGAATATTATTACATTTTTTTCAGGTTACAAATGTGTAAATTTAAGGCGAAAATATACATATCTATTTAATGCCTCCTCCCCCACATTCTTTGTTTAAAATCTAAGCTTAATTTGTTATGTTAGCACATAAAAATTATGAGGAGGATGGTTCGATGATGCCTCCCCCAACGGATATAAGACTACATGTCCCAGAAATCTCTGGCAGCCCCTGACAGGAAGAAACCTTGTTTTGTTAATATCCGACACGGAACGGCAAAAGCATGCAATGTTCGTGCCTGGACCACAGAAATAGTGCAGAGATGTGTTTTATATTTACCTCACCGCAATGCTTCAACATCATCAATATCAGAAACTAAGCTTTAGGGCTTGTAGTATCATGTAATTTTTTTTTCTCCCCACCAGTTCATGTTAAATATGCAACAATATATTTTGAGTGGAGGGGATATAGGCACCAACATAAAACTAAATCAAACTATACTAAGAGTTACATTAAGCATCCATACAAATAAAATAAAATAAAAATACACTATAAAAAAAGGACATGATTTTAAATATTTAAAAAAACAAAAACGAATAGTCATTTTTCTGACTTCTACTCTAGTAAGTTTCAATAATCAGTCTAGTAATGGGGAGTGCTTAAGTTGACTAAATGTAACACTGCTCTCTTAATTATAGTACATGTGACACTTCTGCTTCTTACTCTCTACTACACTCTACAAACAAAATGTATACATACAAAGGAATAAGCAGGGTTACTCTGTGAAGTGATACCCTATAATCCTGAACAAAGACCCTTTCCTTGAAATGGCTAGTTACTTGGCAGAAATCCATTATGACATTTATTTTGATTCATAATTTATTTTACTTTAGCATGACCGCCCCCTTAATAACTATATTTTGGTATAGGTGTTTTATCAAGAAAAGTGACATGTAAGAACAAAATTAAAAATCAGAGTAGCACTTACTGAAGTAGGAAGTCCTGGGGGCACCTTACGTACTTTTTTAGGTTGCGTGTCTGAAAAAGAAAAGGACTATAGTTTTACCATAAGAAGATAACTGGCAAAAAAGTGATAATTTATTTTGACATACAAAAACAAGTGCTGACTTCAGCACTGAATTCCACTGGTCATCCAATCCAACATGGCTCCAGAAATGGAGTAAAACAGGCCGGGAACAACTTACCTACGTTGTCTCCAGGCCGGCGTCGCGAGTTATTGGTATACGAGTAATACTGAGAACCACCTTTACCAGCACTAGGGGAGAGGGCACTGGGACTGTTCATGCCTATCTCTCCGGGCAGAAATCCTGCCTGAAATGCAACACACATATAAAAACAATGTTATACATTTTACTGGTGGCAAAATATAAAATAAATGTATGAGAACACCAAGCCTCAAAATGTCACCACGTTCTCTGTAACACATGTGATTTCTCTTCCTGACAACGCATGGATTTCTTACATACCATTAAATGGTGTGTGGGTAAGGGAACGTTAAAACACTGTTGCATTCAAACTACAAATGTTTGCAGATGGCATGAAATGCTCGCTTTGGTTCCAAGGCCACTGATCCCACTGTGCCCTACATATGTGATTATAACAAGGTTGTTTAATCTAAAACAGGAAACTGTTTTCTCCCTCCATCAGCTTCACAAATACAGACCTTGAGAAATGGAGTGGAAGCTACTAGACATTATAATAATGTAAAAAATAAATAAAAAAATACATATTTCAATATATACACATAAGAGGTTGCTTATTGCTTGCTATGAAACTGCAGCTTAAAACATACATCAAAATAATAATATATACACTTTGTATTTTTTATTAAATAGATTGTGACAAAATGCGCACACAATTGACTAAATTCTGCCAAAACTACCAGGAGGAAGGGAGTTGTGACTCCTAAACCCGTTCTTGCTGAATCATCAACTTTGTTTCAAAATAAGCTAAGAACGCATCTCTAGACGGCTCATTACAAAAATCCCTGCTATTCCACGTTGGCACAAATCTTGTTCTTCTGTGCACACAAAGTACATGACTACTTGGCACCATAAAACAAAATAAAGAAATATCTTCCACTGAAGATACACAGCACCTACATATTTAAGCATTCACTACAGAAATTTTAAGAAATGATAACCAATCAACAAAAGCTTATAAAATCCCCATGCTGACATTATAAAACGGACTATGTCATTCACACTTTAAACCCCTTTCCTTGAGTTATGCATTTAGTTTTATTAAAAATGCACACAGTTTATAGTGTATGAACCAGTTGGTGAACAATTGTCAAACAAAAGCACTGTTAGATTCAAATTTAGTGGGAAGAATTTTTACAATGTTTTACCTGGTTCATTGAGGGCATCCCACTGTCTCGTCCAAATGAATAGGGTGGCCGATCATTTTTACCTGTCAGAAAGTTTACGAAATTAGCAGTGCAACAAAAATTTAAAGCAGGATTTTCCCACCAAATGGGGTAATCGTCAGCTAAACGGTTGGTGGCGACGTAAACTCTCAATTTAGCCCATCACCCTCAAGAATGCTTACCCACAAGTCCGGATGCCAGAAACGGAGAAGAGGACATATTCCCTTCGTGTGATGGAAGGTCTCTGTGTTCCCCATAGTGTGTCCCATCGCCATATCCCTACGGGGTAGAGGGAAAAGAAAACAAAAATTGAGAATGGCAAATGAAAGAGTGAAATTGTGGCAGTGTTAGAGATGAGGACCCACCAAACTGTGGATAAAACAAATATGGTCATTAAAACCAATAGATAAATTGTATCACATATTCATTTTATTAAGCAAACTATTTTATCTACATTAGTTTTCTTGTCACTAATGTTCTTTGTTCTCCCGGGTATGAAAATAAAAACACATGCCTTTCCCAAACAATATTAGTCCATCCCTACTTTCTAGAATAGTTCAGTACTCACCCTTCCTTGGTCAAACGTGGATCCGTTGTGGTCTCCTGTGCCCCATGAACCAGAACTCGTCCTTTCCTCAATCCCTAAGAAAAATAAAAATAAAATACTAAACATCAGTTGCCAATTCAGAGTTCAGTTGTTAGAGCACTTTATATTACACTGCATTATTGTGGCTTATTAATGGATAATATAGAGTACTCCATAAACAAAATGTATTTGAAAGGGAACAAAACAAAACAAAAAAAAAAACCCACTTTTTAAAAAAACGGTCATCAGATGCCACATTTGGTAATAACTTAAATAGTAATCATTAAAATAGATTACAGACACATACATGCACACAACTTCACTTCTATTATATTACTTGGCATGCTTGTACAAATGTTACCACCAGACAAATCGTGTTGAAGGAAATTACCACTTTGCTCACAAATAAGATAACAGAGCTGCTTTGTACCTAGAGTTTAATTTGACAAGGGAATGTAGTGCTCAGGTGCAGGTAACCAGCCTTGGCTACTGACCCTCAGGGGAACAACTGCTCGGGTATGTGTGCATCTTCCTTTAAAACAGACGTCTAGGAAAACAGCCATTCCTGGAAACACATCTCACAACTAATGTCTGCCTGTAAAAGTCAACAGCTCGCAATCTAGATACTTCACACCTTAGCACACACACCTGTCTGGGCTTTTTGCACACTTTTGCCTATTAGTTAATATGTCCAACATTCAACGGAAATGTAAGCAAATAGTAAAGTATTTCACTAATACAAAAAAACCTTGTAAGTAAGATGGAGCTCACAAAAACTACAATATATTGCAGGGCTGAATTAACATTCCACTGTTAGATTTGTTTAGAACTAAAAGGGCCTTTTACTTAGTTTGTTCGCAATATAAAACATATAGACAAACCACATAGTGCCTAGCGAATACCTAGCTTAATACCTAAACAGTTAAGACTCCATCTCTTTTTTTTTTTAAATAAAAAACACCTTTTCTTTGCCTTTTTAGAGAGATGACCTTTTCTCCCTCTGTATACAAGTATCATACTTACTGAAAAGATTAGAGCTGTAGTATTCAAGCACTATATATAATCTCCCAAATTATGCCTCTGTCCATGGAATATTGTAGTGCAGAGCACACTTCGCAAATGCATTTAAACCTGTATGTAGGTATATATGAAGCAACGGCCATAAGGATTGCCAATATATTTCAGTCCATATTTGGGATATTCTAGTGGTCAACATTCACTCCAATTCCCAGGAACTTTAGTCAAGCAATGGATTGAAACGTTCATTTGGATATTCGGGCACAGATATGAACTGCTCCGCACACATGCCTTTCTCTACTTATGGGATAAAAACACCTGGTACATATATACACATGCACAAACCCCCTTTAAAGCATGTTCATTTTATACTGCTCATTTAACCAGAAACATTGAGGGAAAAAAAATAAAATACAAAAATTACAGTCTGCAACCCCAGTGTCTTTTGTGCCTGTGATTCTCCCCCCTCCCCTTCCACCCTGGAGGATTGGTGGTTTAATTGCTGCCTAATTTGCATAATTATGCATATTAATCTCTGCAGCTCATGAATATTCATCCTGTCTCCTTTACATTTTGTTTTCTAATCAACGGAAAGAGAGTGAGAAAATAAAAATGTTGATTACTGAGCAGTTCAGATGTGGAGAAGAGCCAGATATATTTGTGGTCCAAGACTGACAGATAATGGTGTATGGCCGAAACGGTCAGTAGAAAATTCTATGGGCATCATTCTATACATCTCAGACAAATAAGGTTGTGATACACCAAGGCAGGCGATGTACAGTATTTTATATATTTAAAATATATATATATATATATATATATATATATATATATATTTTTTTTATATTTAATTATATCGTCAAAACACACAAACTACAAAGGTTATAGCACTAGTTGATTATCAGCTGGCAAAGTAGAAAGCCTATGTATGCAAGCATATATTGAACACGAACAACAGAATAAATATTTTCATGCCTTGCACACAACTGCTCTGTGAATTCACATTCCCCAGAGATGATAGGCTGGCCTGTTTTAGAACAGTTTGTTTTCTAATCACAATTGCATTTCCAAAAGGAGATTGCAGTGCTTGCTTTACATGGATTTAATATGTAGATAGACAGATAAATAGATAGATAAAAATGAAAAACAAACCACGCATACCACAACAAACTTTTAGAATACTGAAATACATGGCAAAAATAAATATAGGAAAGACAATGCCACTCAACATACTACGTACTAAAAGGCATCCAGACCATTTCATCTCAATGGAGTGGTCTGGGTGCAGTGGCCCTGTAGTTTTAACCATGCAATAAACTTTTGTAGAAACGTTTGTTAGAGCTGCGGAAGCGCAGGTGTGTTAACAGAGGTAAACTTCGTCCTAGACCAATGACTCTCTAGAGAGCACCTGTCTGATTGGCGCAGGCCTGCATTTTGACGCACATGTACACTACCCTCCCAAACTTGGATTGACGGAGATCATCAATCATAATGATCTGAGCCAAAGAGGTGGTGTAGCAGGACGGAGACTGCAAAGGCGGAAAAGAAAAGTAAAAACTCACCTTTCAAACCCACAGATAAATAGATAGATAAAAATGAAAAACAAACCACGCATACCACAACAAACTTTTAGAATACTGAAATACATGGCAAAAATAAATATAGGAAAGACAATGCCACTCAACATACTACGTACTAAAAGGCATCCAGACCATTTCATCTCTGGGGGTGGGTGGGCGCGCATGGGGTTTGTGAAAATATATATATTTTTTTAAATTCCTAATTTTTATTATACATTGTTTTTTCTTAATTTCAGTTATTAACACGCAGTAAAACCAAATTTCACAATAAATTTTACTGTGGATGGCCCAATATAGAATAAGGGGTTTTCAGTTCCCATGAACAATGCTCTTCTCCCCCCCCCCACCCCAGACAACAAACACATAAATATTCATTAGGCTGATTACTTCACAGCAGAGACTAAAAGAACACAAAAGGAGTTTTATGATTTAAAAAGTCTATGGCTTTCTAATGCCCTGGGAATATAACTATCAGGAATGGGTGAATGTTGCATGGGGGGATGGGTAAACAACAAGCCAAATTCAGAATCTCTCATAATAAATCAACTAAACCTCACGAAGAGTCAAATTATTGCATTTTCCATCACAACTGCTTTGATATACTGTAAAACGGAGAGGTAGAATAAAAATAAATAAATTTAAAAATCTCCAACTCAAAATATTTTCAGTTGCAATTCACTTCTCAGCTTAAATCATTCCCAGGTTAGTCAGTTACAATGCAAATATGATAACAAGAAGGCATTATCACCCATTTGAAAGCCCAGTGCAAATAGCCTGTCATTTATAGAACTCCATAATTTCTTTACAGTGTACCTCCCAACATTTGTACATTTGTTTGGTTTGCAAAAATATGGATTTGTCATAAAGTGCAAAAATTAAGAGAAACAAACATGGAGAACTTTGACCATTTAATTTATTACATGGGCAAGATCCATGGAGTCTCATTAAGAGATTATTCCATATAGCAATACAGGAATCTATGTGTAAATT
Source organism: Pelobates cultripes (assembly GCA_933207985.1). Lineage (NCBI taxonomy): Eukaryota > Metazoa > Chordata > Amphibia > Anura > Pelobatidae > Pelobates > Pelobates cultripes. Next base: position 30,295,433 of record OW240916.1, read on the forward strand.
TCTCACACGTTTCTGGGCTAGCTCTAGATATTGGGGCAGTAAAATTACAGTAAATATCGATTCATAAATAACCTTACCTGTTTTGAAGTGCCACTTCCCCCTCCTACTTTAAATTTTTCCTTGTGAACCCTCTTACCATATTTAACATTCCCATGGCTTGTAACACTGATATTTAAAATAAAAATGTATTTTCTTTAAGTATTTTTAAACGCCACGTTTAGGAAAAATAAATCTAGAAAGAATCTGGAATTTAGCACTCATTACAGAAATTTTAGGTTATGTGGGCATCCGTCTATAAGCAATACAGAACAATGTAAAGGTTTATGTGGGATACAAAAATGGCGGTTTCTTCACATTTTCATTTTCCAGCTGCTTCTGCAAGGTAAGGCAGGCAGCATGTGTACCACAAGAATACAAGGTTTATTAAAATGGGAAAAGATGCCAACACTTCAGGAAACCTTGTTGGAAAAAAAGAGGTCAGCGTGGTATGACCGGAGTAAAAAATAAATAAAATTTTTAACCCATTACCTTTGTTAAAAGGAGCAGTATGCATGAACACATACACAAAGAGTGTGCACACTGATTTTCTATTAGATTACCACTGCAGTTTTCGCTGGTAACAAATTGAACAAAAATGGTTAAAAAAAAAAGGATCATAGGAGGTAGGAAGTTGGATGTAATCTCTAATCCTTTAAGACAGAAGTCTTAGAGTTAAAGAGAAACCATACAAATAAATAAAATTGACCTCCAAGATTTTAAAATGCATTATACAAAAAAAAAAAAAAACCCTTTGAATGGTAAATTTCTAAAGTTTTTTTATTTATTTATTTATTTTTTTTAAAAGAACGGTCACTGAAATTTTATTACAATTGAATAGCAAAGTAAAAGCTAGCTAGTTATATATTTTATGTTTAAATTCATTCTAGATTACTTTGCATCTTAATCAACTACTTTGCCAGCCACACCGGGCAAAGCATGCAAATTAGTTAACCCCTGCAGAGCTGTGCCTATGACACACATGCTTCTATGGAATTTCTCCATAGATGCCCAAGAGTGCATGAGTATCAGAGACATCATAGGGAGGCTATGTTACCCAGAAAGTGGAACATGTATTAGGTGAAGGAACAAGGAAATAGCACAAAAGTGACAGTTCAGCTCAGTTACTGCAGACAGATTTTTTTTTTAACCAATAAGGAGCCTCTCATTCTGGTATAAGGGCATCTGAACTTATTCTTAAACCACCGTACAGAATGAATAGATATTTTTTTAAAATGCATAGCAGACATATTGGGGATGTCATCAGTTATCATATAGTGTGGTTCAATTAACTGAACAACATGCAGCAATCAGCAGAGCTACCATCCACCCACGTGTGCATCTTTGGCTCTCTTGCAGGGTTCACTAAATTCCGATATTTGTGTGAATTAAATCTAAAGACAGCCTGGAATACCAGACACAGGCAGCTTGGAATGGAGCATTTTGGTTGCCTGATTGTCAGCATAAAGGGCTGTCTTATAGCTGTGGCGATTAAAAAAAAAAACAAACAAAAAAAAAACTGCAATAATTAAGAACTCTCAGAACAACTCTGAGTTGACTGTGGATGCAAGGTACTTTCTGCACCCCAAACTTTGCCATTATGCACCGTTGTTGTGAAGCTTAGAGCAAAATGTTTTTTTTGTATTAGGATTCACCATGAGTGTGACAGTAAGTCAAACACTAAAAGAAAAACCCCAGACCCCATAACTTAATCTCACAATTTTCAAAAGGTTATAATAGAAGTCTCAACCCAGGGTGCCAATCAGCCATGCCTACTCTTCCTGCAGCAAGCTCAGTGATCAGTAAGGTTTTGTCTTGGCAGCCGACGTTTTCAGCCTATCAACATGCCGCCCATTGCAAATAACAGTATGCAAATTTTACTTGCAATGGGCAGACCAGTGGTAGAGAAAGTTAGTCTATTTCCAGATGCCAAGGTAAAAAAACAAAAAAAAAAAAAACAAAAACAACTTTCCTGATTACAGAGGCAGTCAGAGGAGGCAGCTATAGCTCTCATAAATGGGACAAGGTCAGTATTTAAACAGCTCAAAACTGGTTTAACTCCATAAACAAAATGGTGCCCAGGGACTGCTGACTCTTAAAGGACCACTATAGTGCCAGGAAAACATACTTGTTTTCCTGGCACTATAGTGCCCTGAGGGTTCCCCCACCCTCAGGGACCCCCTCCCGCCCGGCTCTGGAAGGGGGAAAGGGGTAAAAACTTACCTTTTTCCAGCGCTGGGCGGAGAGCTCTCCTCCTCCTCTCCGCCTCCGTTACGCCCCGCCGGCTGAATGCGCCGCAGCGGCAAGAGCTGCTGCGCATTCAGCGTCTCATAAGAAAGCATTTACAATGCTTTCCTATGAGCTAGTGCTCTCACTGTGAAAATCACAGTGAGAAACGCAAGCGCCTCTAGTGGCTGTCAATGAGACAGCTACTAGAGGATTAGGGGGAAGGCTTAACCCATTCATAATTATAGCAGTTTCTCTGAAACTGCTATAATTATGAAAAAATGGGTTAAGCCTAGCTGGACCTGGCACCCAGACCACTTCATTAAGCTGAAGTGGTCTGGGTGCCTAGAGTGGTCCTTTAACGTCATGGAGATATAGTTCTTGTGAGGAGGGAGTAATCCAGTAAGTGATAGCTTACAGTCTCTTAAACTATACATGCCTGGACCCTGGTTAAATTATTTACCTCCTCAAATATAAAACATGTGAAACAAGGGCCTCCTATACAAATATAAATTTAAAAAAAACAAAACACAAAAACAGTATAAGTAGAGCACATAAAACAAACTCCTGACCTCTAATAATCCGAGAAATATTGCATCAAGTTGCACTCTCTCTCGATAGGAGTATCAGAGAGATATACTTCAGCTTAATGAAGTGGTCTGGGTGCCAGGTCCAGCTAGAGTTAACCCCTTTTTTTATAAACATAGCAGTTTCAGAGAAACTGCTATGTTTATAATAGGGTTTATCCAGCCCTCAACTCCTCTAGTGGCTGTCCCACTGACAGCCGCTAGAGGTGCTTGTGTGATTCTCACTGTGAAAATCACAGTGAGAGCACGCAAGGGTCCATAGGAAAGCATTGTAAATGCTTTCTTATGAGACCGGCTGAATGCGCATGCAGCTCTTGCCGCGCGTGCGCATTCAGCCAAATGGGAGGAGAGGAGGAGGATCGGAGGAGAAGAGCTCCCCACCCAGTGCTGGAAAAAGGTAAGTTTAACCCCTTTCCTCTCCCCAGAGCCTAGCGGGAGGGGGTGCCCCCACCCTCAGGGCACTATAGTGCTAGGAAAATGAGTATGTTTTCCTGGCACTATAGTGGTCCTTTAAGGACAAGAAAGAGCCGTTGATATAATTTTTTTTTTTATTTTTTTTAAATGTGTATATGAATAATAAATTCAAAAACCAACCTCTCCCACCCCAAAAAAAAAAAATCTAAGTGCCAAGTCATATAAATACAAACACTATACCTGTAAAAGTATTAATAATGTCTCTCTAACATTTTACCAAGATGAACGCTTACAGTCCAATATTTGCCATTTCCAAACAAGATAACATGCTTTAATAATTTCTACCAGTGACCCCTGAATGCATGTCAACTTTGTGCTTTTATGATCCTTTATATTGCCATGGGATGGGTGGATTTCTATTGGTATAACAAACTCTACTACGAATCTTCATTTCGGGCAGTAAACTTTTAATCTTTGAAGTATAATGCATCTGGCATCAATTCTCCCCTCCCCCCTCCCCCTTTTATTGCTGTATAAAATAAATTCCTTCCTATTTAACTATAAATATAAGAAACAGTCAGCAGCAGTTGTGCAGAGACAGGTTTTAAGCACTCTCCTTTGTAAGCATGCATCCATTTCTAAGTATCAGGTTTTATAGTTAGAGCCTATAGATGGCATGCTTGTACCCTGAAAAAAATACCAAAAAAAATAGGTGGGTGGGTAGAGAGGATAGATTCATGTGTTGTAACTTTGAAGCCTAATAAACTAAAGATTAATGGATGAACATAGACTATTTAACCCCTTAAGGACACAACTTCTGGAACAAAGGGAATCATGAAGGGGTTAAATATACTTGTTTTTCACCTTCAAATATTTTTTTTTCAAAAAATTGCTGAAAAGGCTAGATATGAATCGAATCGAGAAAGAAGCAACCATGTTTTCTACAAAAGCCATACAGGCAACAGTTCAATAAATCTTATTTCACTACAATAGTTCAACACCTACATACATATGTGCATGCGTGGGTGCGTATGTATGGCTTCCCCCCCTCCCACCCGCTTTCTTTTTTGGTCAATCTTTATTTTAAATGTGGTATTTGGAGAATACAAATCAGATTAGGTCAAATAGGAGTAAAAAAAAAGTCATTAAAGATTACAAAAAAATATATATATAAAAATAAATAAATAAATAAATAAATAAATAAATAAATAAATAAATAGGACATAAACAAGAGAAAAGGGAGGGAAAAAAAAACCCCAGAACAAAACAGGTAAATGTCCTTCGTACCTTTGCTTGGAATAAAGATTCCGTAACAAGTAAAGATATTGTAAATTGTACAGGAGTGAGTCCTATTTGGGCAGAACTGCGCCCCCCTGTCCAGTCTCTGCTCATCCCAACTCTTTCATGACAGTCATTACATGAACCACAATGAGCCCCACTAGAATCAATGCAGAAGGTCCTATAAGACACACAACATTTGACAAAGCGCACAGGAGTGAAGCACAGCAAGATGAAGAATTTTGTCTGGTCCAGATTGTGCATGCCTTTGAAAGAGGTTTGTTAAACTAACCTCATTTTAAATACAGCTTCCTTTACAGATTTAGATTAAGTTAAGTACTAGAGAATACATAAAACCGATATGAAAATCTTCATACCTACAGTATCCATAATAATCTGTTCTAGATTACAGAATTATTGCACCTTCCAACCACCATGACAATGACATTTGTAAAGGAAGGCAATCAGAAGTCTCCTTTGGATTGTATGAAAAGTCAATGTAGCAGTGTGTCGAGCATGTGAGATTTTAGGTCATGTCCTCCGGCATTTAAAATGGATACTGCTTGAAACAAAGTATTTTATAAACAACCATAGTTGCATGTGGAAATGCTCTTGCTTCAATAGATGAGTATTGAGTAGAAGTGTTGACTACCAAAATGAAAGGTCTAAACCCCAGCCAATTTCTTCATTGCCTTATTTTTGTGTAGAAGTAATTTACATTTTTGTAATGTTGCAGTTTGAATTAATTTTTATGGTCACGAACATCTCACCCAATGTTAGGCAGGAGTGAAGAGGCCCGTCGGTGAAGGCCTGTACTTGAGGCAACAGAAGGCTGTCTGATAAACACTTTAAAATTAAGCAGCTTTGACCATAATCTGTCTCTCTCGCAGTCTGCACTAAAGGGATTGCCAAAGAGCATAAGAGGGCTGGTAATTAGAGAGTTCTGACCAAGCAGCTTGTTAGGTTACCGGTACACAGTTAAAATAAGAGGATGGAAACCATTACAAACTTTAGAAAAATCACCTTTACTCTACCATACATCTCTTAAGGACCATACTCTAATAATAGTGTAACAGTGTAAGCCTGTTCTGGCTAAAATTGGTAGTGGAGATACTTTTAGATAATATTTCCCATGATACAGCAGTCATTATGGGAAGTACAATCCACAGACATTTGCGGTGGCAAGGTTAGCCATAGAAGTAACACAATTACCATGGGGAGATTTAGCATTACATCTTCAGAATAAAATTATCAGTCAACTAACTTAAAATAAATCCCTGTACTCAAAAAACACATCATTGTCTAATTTTTAAGACAACACATAAAATGCTCTCACATGCCTGAAGTGCCAAAAAACAAACAAACCAAAAACAACCCACATAGCATATTTGATATTCCTGTGACATATTCGTATTTCCAATTTGACTTCAATACACAAGCAACTTACAACAGACTCAGACTAACTGCTGTTCGGATCTATGGGCCCCACTACAAAAACAAAAAACAGAACCACCACCAATGATATTAGCAGAGACTCCATGAGCGGCTTCTCCTCCTTCTCAATTACATGGGCTGTGGGCAGGGTAATATGTATTAAAAAGGACCAGCACCACATACGGTGTGAATTAATAACAGCTTGATGGGCCCTACTTTACAGAGTAAAAAAAAAAAAAATTATATCTTTGGCTTCCCTTACTACCCACTTGGGTCCAGGCCAACAAGTTTTTTTTACTGTGCACCACCGCAGGCAACTGGACAGTCAATTGTTTGTTTATGGTCACTGGTCCTTTTGGATCATAGCATACACTTTGGATGCACGGCTAAGAGTCTTTGTAGAAATTAAAGGGACTCTCCAGGCAGAGTAGTTTACTCACCTGGTTCCAGCGCTGGGAGCCTCGCCCCCTATTTCGTCAAAATGGAAGAGTCATTGCTCCCTGGTGCGCATGCGCAGCTTCGCCGCACATACTTCATAGGGCGGCATTCATGCCGCCCTCTGAAGTCTTGAGCGCACTACCGCACATGCGCGTGGCCACGAGCTGAGCTGACTGACAGCTCAGCTCGCGGTCTTTGCCTGCCCCCTCTCCTCTGCTGACAGGCAGGAGAGAGAAGGCGCGCACACAGTGCCTTCTCTCTCCTGCACACGTCAGACGTATTTTAATACGTCTGACGTGTACAAGGCCTTTTTAGGGCCCTACATGATAGGAAGTCCCTCTGGTGGCCGTCTGAGTGACGGCCACTGGAGGTATTCCTATCAATGTAAACACTGTACTAGATTGCCTGCAGGGAGCTATAGATCTCACCTGAACAAATACATTAAGCTGTAGTTGTTCAGGTGACTATAGTGTCCCTTGAAACAATGCAGACTGCGCTTATTTGCATGTGAAGTCTGGGATTCTGGGATAGTTGTGAAAACATGATTTCTCCAAGTTTTCATGTCCCAGGCAGACCTTACAGTCTGACATGAGATGCGCAGGTGTTTAAATTTAGTAGTGGTGCTTGCCTAGCGAGAGTATATACACCTCGTTTCACTAGGCATAGCATTTATGCTTTAAAGTCTAATACTCTTGAAACAGATATACCATTTAGCAAACAAAATGTTTTTGCAGATTTTATGGTGGGCTCCTGCTACAGGCAAAAATCTTTACTAAATAGCATCATAGTAAAGTTAAGCCAGTTAGTGAATAGCATTTTTGGTGTGAATTTGCTGCAACACAAAGTTTAAGCTTGCTGAAAACCTTTATGTGTGAAGAGTCTATCCTCCTCTTCCCCCCGCCCCCACCCATTTTGCAAAAATGGCAGATTTAAATAGAAATTAACACTTATTTACTGAAATGGTTACACCCACTTGGCGGTCAAGCAGACAACAGGCCCTGTTACTTGCTGGTTTGGTTTAGCTCAGTAGAGCTAAACATTGCCCAAAGTACCTGCCTTGCAAAGACTTCTCATTAAGCTCCACTGGGAAGTCTGATTGGACAGTTGCAGAAATTCTGAGCAGGGGTTAAAAGGGGAGGGCTTGCAAAAGCAGCAGGCAAGAGAGCTGCAGGTTTTGCAAGCGGTTTTTAGATATAAATCCAATGAAAAAAATATAATGTATAATTCAATGCATGCATGTTTTAGTTTACGTTATATCTACTACACAGTGATTTTTTATTTACTTTATTCATTTGGGCAGTGGAGTGTCCCTTTAGTCACCCAGACCACTGTTTCTCAATGTTCTGGGGTGCAGTGGTCCTGTCGTTTAGATCCTACAATCTAAAACATTGCAGTTTAATGGAAACTGCAAATGTTTACATTGCAGGGTTAAACATATCTAGAAAAGCACTGAATGAGAATTATTAGATGCGCGTGCAGTGCTAGTTGTGCATGCGCATCAGGTCTCCAATGCTCCTCTATGAGAGGACCATCAATGGAGGAAGCAAGACCGGCGCAATGAGGTCACTCGAAGTAGAGAAACAAGCAGCACAGAGGGAGTCTGGCCACTGGAAAAAGTTACGTAAAAGTGCTTTTTTTATATTAAAAAAAAAAATTTCATGCCAATTATCTAAGGACAGGGAACAGTATAGTGTTAGGAATTCAGTTTTGTATTGCAAATACTATTGTACCTTTAAAACCCCTTACACTTGGTGAATCTAGGTGAGCGGTTTAAATAAAGAATGTTGATTTTTGCCCGTTTTAAAGTAATGCAAAATAAAATTTAAAAAAAAATAAACTTTCTAATAAGATTTAGAATGACCATTTGAAATCATTTTTCTCATGACAAATGTTATGACCTTTATTAAAGAAAAACAGCAATGCTTAAATTCATGTATACTTTTTGCAGAATTGCAGACGCTTAGTAAAAAAAAAAAAATTTTTTTTAACTTATATCTATTGCACCATACCTCCACCCCCTTCTCTTGCCACTTCAAAGAGAAAGTGGTGAAAACGCAAAGCAAGAAACCTACAGCTGTATGTTACTCATAAATCCATGTGCAGCATTTTCTGACAAAAATAATCACCTACAAGCGAATGGAAGCCGCCGACAGTTTATAACAAGCGCAAATGGTTCAAATGAATGGGAAGCTGCAAGTGTTTTTTCTCCCTTCACATAAACAAAATACAAAATGTCACTCTAGTGAATAACCCTATATCGATATATTCTAGTGTTCAGTAGATCACTACAACCATGGAAGGAATTTGGAACAAAGGAGAGATCTCAGACTCTCTCGATGATAGGGCACAGGAGGAAGATCAGAGCAGAAAGGCTCAAGTTACATAAAAAGGAACTTTCTACAAGTAAGAGCTTAACAAAAAGGACAAAAAGTGCTGAGAAACATTTTGACAAGTTTACAGTAAACGCCATCAGTTTTTGTCCAGTAAAAGCCTCTTTTCAGCCACACTGATAATGAGGAAACCCCATTTCTGCATGATCAATGTCAATATAATTGTGACCGAACTGGATAGCATTGAAAGGTTGCAAACACCTGACAAACTCGCATGCAGCACACTAAACCAAAATTCAAACTATGAAGTTCTAAATGGTTCAAGAAATAACAGCAGCAAACAATTTAATAAAAAAAAAGGATTAAATTTTTTTTTTTTCTAAAAGATGGTGTTCAGAGATTATTACCAATACTAAACAGCTCAACACATGTACACCTTGGACAAAAATGTATGTAGGCAACCTGGAAGTGAGGATTACAGCTGCCTAACAGATAGCTTAAGGATACCTGCCTTATAGTTGCAATGTTATTAAATTGATGCAGTGATCACGGTCATCATCAGTGATTAGGGGCAGGACATTATTTGCATCAGAACCTTCACAGTGATGGTGCTTAGAGCGACATCTTAGACAGTGGATTATGTTTGGCCAGCACAATATAGAAAAACTGTTATACTCTCTAAAATTTAGATATAGAGATCTCATGGACAAAGATTATAATTTGAAAAAGTAGCCAATTGAAACACTGCTTTCAATTCCAAAATTGGTCACTTAAGTTTCTTGTCCTCTTTGTGCAGCTCTTTCCCAAACCACAACATCGGCATTTCTCTAAATGTGCTTTATGCAAAAAGCCCATGTTAACTTATTTTTCTTTTTAGAACTACATGGTCACTCTTTCTAGAATATAAAAAAAATACAATAAAATTTTACAAAAGTCACAACATATGAATGTCACCAATATTTAAATACATAGATACACACTGTATCAGGAGGAGCTTAAAAGTAACCTAGGAAATCAACTACAGACCAATCCTCCAGATATGAGTGAGTGTCTTGTGTGAAGTGGAAGTGGTGGGGCTTGAGTGGAGGTGGAGCTTGCGGGGTGTGTGCTTGGAATATAGGAATAGCGACATATTCCTCCTTCTAAAAAATGACAACCTATAAGGGATATCTGCTTTGCACCAATTGGTCGAAAGGGTGAAAAGGCAGAGCGTGCATTCGATTCAACACAGGTTTTCATGGGAGGGATCGGGAACCCCTTTAAAATCCGCACATTTTATTAGGCTCATTTTATTCCTGAGGAAGGTGTAATGTTGCACTGAAATGCGGGTCAGGTTTTTGTTTGTTATTAATTTTCTCTCACTTTTATCACTTTAGGTGTGGGTTGAGGATGCATTTTTGTGCTTATAGTTTAGTGAATACAGTACTTGGCTTGGGGTATGGTAGGTTGCCTTACAAGCTTAGAGGCAACTAAGGTACTTAGTAGCAGATGTCGCTATTCATTTAAATTCTATCTAGGCAAAGCCATTGATGTAGGCACCCAGACCACTTCAGCTCATTTACGTGGACTGGGTGCACAGTCCCATGTCCCTTAAACACTAGTGGGTAATTATTGCACTTTCTTAAAAACTGCAAAAATTACCTGCTCGGGGTTAACTTCCCCTTTCAATAGCTATCTACCAGACAGCCACTAGGGTGATTTCTAGGCTGTTAGGGAACTTTTTGCCACCTGACACCCTCACGTTATGCATGGGGATGTCTAGCGTCACCTAAAAACCCCATAGGGTAATACTAATGCGATTGCAGCACATGCGCATTAGGTCTCTCCCATCGGTGGGAGAGGATGAGGAGAGAAGGCTGGACCCAGGCAAATGACAGAAGGTGATCACCCCTTTTGCACCATGATGGGGAGGAGGAAGATATAAGATAAAAGTTTGTTTTCCTGGCACTAGTGTCCCTTTAAGGAGAATGCCAGACTTGTGAGATTTGAAGAGTTTTTTTTTTTTTTTATAGGAGATCTAGCCTATTTGTCCTCTGCTTTATATAACTAGGCAGCAAAATTAATATAGATGTTTAGTAGACCTGAGTATTAGCTACTAAATACCAAGGGATATATATATATATATATATATATAATAAGGAACAGGGCTTGCTAATCAATTTATATCTGAAGCAGCAATTACTAGCAATAGGGATACAATGTATCAATGTTCTAATTGGCCTGTGAATAATAAAAACTTCTGAAGATTCTCACCCAAAACTTTTAGTTCCATTGTCATGTACTGATACAATGTATACATTCTGATAGGGATAGTTATGTATGCTTTCTGCATTACCAGTAAGTGGATTGTCTTTTTGATGCATCTCCGTTATCATTTCGTGAATATATACACATACATACATACATATACATACACACAGTCATACACTCCTTTCACATCCTGAACAGTTCTACTTGCAAGCAAAAAAAAATATAAGCAAGTCACAGCGTAGACGCACAAGATGCTGCACTACCGAGCATCTGCATAGTACCAGGCTGTCAGTAGGATAGGCATCCTCACCTACATATCTCAAACCTCTTTCCAAAGGTCTGCCTGACTATGAAAGCTGGCTTTGACCCTCCCACCACTTAGTACACATTAACCCATGACCCTTATAGGAGTAAAGGGGTTACTTGATTTTTGGATTCTGTTTTGGGTGGATTGAGAGAATGGGGGAGGGAAAGGGGACTTGATCTCTCTTTAGAAGAACATCTGCTTTTAGGGTCATAAATTCCAACACAAGGCCATAAAGAACAAGAAACTTAACATACTATGTGTACATATAAAAACAAATATTTCCTGATCCATACGCCTTTTACTTTTTTTTTTTTTTTTTAAATGCAACAAAAAGGTATATAAAAATTATACATTTATATTGCTCAAGCTTTGTCTGTGCAGAACGATCATTCCCCGTAATGTGGAACTCCGAGATGTGGAATTCCTATAGCCCAATGCCCAGGACTTGGGCCACAGGGAGACATCTTTTTTCGGCCTTCAGCCCAGTTACCTGGACTTGGAGGGTTAGGGCCCAGGTAAGGAGCACATGGTCTGCACTTCCAGCAGGAACATACCACATTAAATCACTCCTTTTCAAAAAGTGACTCCGTAATAAATAACAGCTCAGGCTGGGAATAATGGTGGCTGTAGCTTGACTGAGCGCCATGGTATGCACCACACACACAGCCGGTGCTCACTATGCACACCATCACCACAAACACACTGTGAGAGGGCAGAGGGAGAAATTATGGGGGGAGGTTAGACAGAGTGAGTCACTAAGAGCTATTCACATGTTAAATTTGAATTGCTCCAGTTTGTGACTAAAATGTAGCTGGAGAATTTTACAGATAAGCTTTTTTTTGTCTCGGATAAAACTCTAGTAAACAACCCTGTCAATGTCCAGGACTCTAGGCAGGTTTCCTAATATGAAATTGTTTTGAGTGTAAGAACATATAGATTGTGCTGCTGCTTAAGTCCCTGGAACAAGTAGTTTTTGTTTTTATTTACATTTACACACTTATATGTTATATGTCTAGCTCCAGTCCTATTTTCAAATAAATCCAACAAACCAACATTTAACAAATGATCAATGAGCAAAGTTTTATTACAGTGCCGTCTGTATTATTTTTTTTTGCTGCAGCAAATAGATATGCATTAATACACAGCACTGGGCTCTCTTACAACACCTGGAATTCTCTGCAGCTGCTACTCCAATTTAAGCAAAGAGAAAAAAAAAAATTATAAAGAGCTTGCAAAACAAACAAAACAAGGAAACTGAGCAGGGAAATACCAAGGAGAAGAGTAGATGAGGGGAGTGTGCAAAAGGGATTGGGGGAGACTGGAGGCAAAGAAGGACAGAGAAGGAATAAAGCAAGGGAGGAAGGCAGAGGAGATTAGGGGCTGGAGAAAAAGTAGGTGTGGAGTTGAGCAGCTGCAGAGGGACGGAGGAGGGCTTTTTAAAGGAACTACATAGGGAGGAAAAACAGGATGGAAGGGGGGTGGGGGGTTTGTATGAATTGGCTCACGCCATAACCCCATTTGCTGTGTATTTATACATATGACTTCACAAAAAGATAGATGAATATCTTGATTCTGTCTCTCCAAGCAACTATTGCTGCATGTCACTGGAAGGTTAATAAAAATTAGGAAGTACAAAACAGCAGTTGCTGTACAAGAGTGAAACAATCTCATGGAACTGCCCTAAGATTAAAGTAACCTAATAAATCATATAAATATAGTTCATTGTACCAATACTAAACACCCATTTATATTACATGCATGTCCAATTAATACGCTGAAATACAAGTCTACTTTCTAAATTAAAAAAAAAAGTGTTTATTTTCAGCATTTACAATGTTAGATGCAGGCAAAAAAAACAAACAAACAACCAAACAAAGCAAAAAACAAAAAAACAAACAAAAAAAAACAATGTGGTACACCTTCTGTAAACAAAACTTCATATAGATGATATTGAAGTACATGATTTGAAGTTAGAGGTGTGTAAATATAGAAGGTGCCAGTGTTAAGAGAACATCACATGGCATTCAGGGGAGAGGTAGAGTTATTATGTTCCTTTAAAACTACTATACTTTCTTCTGTGTCATAATTTTTGCCATCATAAACCAACGGCCATAATCCTCATCTAGGAAATGGCAGGACATTTTTTATTCTTGGGGCCAAGAAACAAAGTGAAACAGGGGATGCTAGGAGAGTGTTCACTTCTCTGGAATTAAACGCTGAATAAGATTCAAAACTCAGCTATAACTTGTCTAAAAGAAAATGGAGGGGTAAAAAAAAAAATTAAAATTTTTTTTTTCTCTTCTTTTAAAGTTACACATGTATATTAAATATTTAACATAGTCGAGTTCAGACAAGGCAAAGCCAGAGCAAACACAGCAAATGAGTAGGACAAATAGAAACATTGTTTCAAGTCTCCTCTTCACTGCAAGACTTCTCTATGCCGACTGCCAGGTGCAAAGCACAGGGCTTAGAACAATGATTGACAGGGAACTAAGATGGAGTCATACAAATGCAGGATTAAAAGTAAATATTCGACACTTAACTATTTTTCGTACCCCACGAAAATATATTTGTTAAATATAAGCAATATATAAGCAAAGATGATATTAAAAATCCCAACAAGTGGCAGCTCCCTTTTAGTAATATGTATAGACATGCACTGCCTGAACTATAACCAAGAAAGCTGCATTCACCTGAACATGCATACATTATGAGTGTGCTGTTGGGCTGCTGGAGCCAATTCATACAATATACAAGATCCAGAGCACTCACTATACAGCAATTTCAAAGCTCACAGAACGCAAGTGGTTTTTTTCTTAAATTTCTCACCTAGGTAAAAATAATTTGGGGTGGGACGGGGGAGGTTTGGGGAAGGGGCGTTACATTATATGATCATACATTGCATTAGCCTATTATATTTAGTGAATGAGTGCGTGCGCTGGATTATACTATTATATATATATATATATATATATATATATATATATATATATATATATATATATATATATATATATATATATATATATATATATATTTTATTTTTTTTTTCACTACCCCTAAACTTGAGATGTCATAAGAAACTAAAACAAAACAAATAAAAAAATTGCTTTAATGTAGATTGCTGCTGACCCTTTAAATGCGCACACGCTATAACTCAGCCGTCACAGACTAGTGCATTGTATGAGCATGCACAAACACTTACATAAACATTGCGTACAAAGCAAAAAAAAGGGGAATACAACCACCGCATCCAAGCACCATAACTACAATATTCGGTTTAGTTCTAATTTAACGCAATGCCTTTCAATGGCCAGCACAAGTTACAGGTAATGAATACGAAAAGCCACACACCAGTGCGTCAGATTAAGACAATATTAGAGGCTTGTGTACAAAACGAGGATCAGGGAAGGGATAGTCACAAAACTGTATAAAAACCATTATATGCACTTATTAGATGAATCTCATTGTTTAAAATGGCAGCAAACATAAAATCGGTAAATCCACTTTTTTTACTCTATAACATAATGGTAATATTGGACATTTACGTGTTTAATAGGACAGCTAGTAGACATTAGCATCTCCCAATCCCATTAAAATGGGATCTGTCAGTTTCATGAATTTTTATGGTTTACTTATCCCTACTTGTATATTGGTTCAAAAAGAAAACAGAACATCAAATGTAACAAGTTATGGGTGATTTTCAATTATTTTAACTCTGTATTATCATGATTTTAATTTATGCAACGCCCACACATTTTACAATTATTGAAAGGAGATATTTAGAGGAGAAGCAGGCCCTGCTTAAAAGGAGCTTACAATCGGAGTGTAAATTACAGCAAAGGGACAGTTCTTAAATCAGACAAAGCTTGTTAATGTATCAAATAAGACAAAATTAAATACACTGTGCCTAAATGACCATGGTTTCCTTAAATCTGCAGGCCCAATAAAGACCATTAATTAGGTCATCCCACACTATCCTATTCCTTTAAATAATTTCAATGTGAAAGCACACAACTTGCTCTACATACTCTACAAGTGAGCTGTTTCTGAGCAGTCAGATGCATGAGTCAAATACTGAAGGGGGAGGGGTAGAGCTTTAATTCTGAGGGAACTGTGGGAGGAGTAGGATCAGTAGTTTTCAGATGTCAGACTCCCCTCTTTTGTTTCTTTCAGACCTCTTGTTGCCATAACACAAACTGTAGGCCATCTATTTATCTGCACACAGCTTTCAAAACGTGTATTTTATGCTGGAGAGACTGTTCCTATAGGTGCAAAACGATTGGTGAATGGGTGCCAGCTTTTGTGAACCAGAAAGCCAAAAACACCACCTTCCGGTGGGTGTTAGTCTGTTAGCAGAAGAGCCTAATTCACAAAAAAAATTTAATATTAGAGTTGTTTTTTTTTTTTTATTTTAATAAATACAGTAAGGAAAAAAAACCAAAACTAATGGAGTGTGCTTCTTTAAATACGTGAAAATAATATACCTCCAGGATCAAGATAAAGAACCACATCTGGCCAATTTGGTAGGTGAAAATATTAAACATCAAGAAGTGTAGATGTTTATGGGTTAAAACACATACCTCCGCTTTTGCAAAGTACCTAAGTTCTCAGCAACCCCTAGGGGCTGAAAAATTTAGTTTCATTACCCAAAAGATGCAAAAATCTTGTTCTTGGATCTGCCACCCCAACAAGTGAAACAGAGAAAAAGCTTCTAGAAGGGGAGGGAGGAAGGAGTGCAACCAAAATATTTTATAATTATTTTAACAAATACAGATCAGAGGTGTGGGCATTAAATATGGGAACCCAAGTAAGAGATAGCTCTGCATAACAATATAATTAAATCACATGTAATTTTGATGAATGATTTTCAATTGAATGTATTTTAGGTAGCTTTTTAGGTTAAAAGTGAATACAATGCAATATACTGCGTGAAAACAATAGTCCTTATTGAAACAGTTACCAGTTAAGAATGTTTCATGGAACATTTCAGAGTACAAAATAAATCAGGACAGAGCTGGTAAAAGCGTTTTAAGTTTTCTCACCATACTATATATAATGAGGATGACCAACAGTCCCAAAAACTTTCAAAGTAAAAATAAATTTATAAATAAATCCGCAATGTCTTTAGATGAAAATAAACACAGAAATCATCATTACAAACTACTGCCTATAAACCATAAAATATACACACACACACCCTACATGAGCATGGCATTCTGACTAAGAGTAAGGTCTATGGCAACAAGATGGTTATCACATGCACAATTCGTGGTTCTTAACAGGTTAATGCATTCTAAAAAAAAAAACAACAAACCACACACTTGGATTTGTCCTCTTTTACTGTATATTTAAGAATATAGCTATAAGTGAGGGATGGTGTAAACACAACAGTTATCCTATTTTTACAAATTAGAAGTCCAACTACATTAAATCCATATTCAATAAAGAGCAAAGATAGATAGGAGACAAATGTTTTTCCCAGTAGCAATATACGATCATAACTCAAAAGGGGTTTGTGTGAATACAAGCATTAAATAGAATTTATATCTCATGATGTGTGTCATTTTGTTCAAGGTTTCAAAGTTATCACCCCTTGAATTATATCCTGTAATTCATAGGGATTAAAGGGACACTGTAGGCACTGCTTCATCTGTTTGAACTAGTTCTAGTGTTTGGATTCCCCTGGCACGGTCATTCAGTATCAAAATGTTTTTAATGCTAAACTAGAGTCCTAAGTTGCTAACAGGGAACCATAAGCCAAAGCAGCAATGGGTGGCTTTAATTGGCTGATATTGCCAGCTGACTGCCTTCAGCCCATCACTGCCCCTATTGCTGCTATCAATTGGTACAGCTAGAAAAAAAGTATGTAATCTCTGTCTTAGCCATACCTCCAGTAGGTGGCTGTACTGCAGATGGCCAGAGACGCGTATTTTGGGTTAGACGGCTAAATAAAAAGGTTAAACACTTAATGGAGGGACAGTTCCAGAGGACTCCTGGCACTATAACAAAGGCAATGCGATAAAATGGTTATAGTGCCTACAGTTTCCCTTTAAGCTATCACTGACTTAAGAACTGCAAACATGGAGCAAATGACATTGAACATAAATTTCAAATGGGAGAAAAAAAAAAAAAAAAATTTTAAAAAAGGAAATATATAATATCCCCAAAGCTCCTCGCTATGTTCTATAGGACACACCTTAAGAATAGGAGATGCGTATATTTCATTACATAAGACACCTTCGGTTGATGAAACAGTACAAGAGGGCTAAAAAAAAAAGTCAATCCCCGCTATTTAACATTCTGTGCATCGTGGCTTTGCCGTGAGTGTCTTTTGTGATAATCCAGTTCACACAAGTGTTGAAATGTTGCCACTATATTTGATGACGGAATAAACCACAATTTTGTCACTCAGCAGTGTGCGGAGGTTTCCCTTTAGTGAATTTACTGTGGCCATTGGAACATGGACCTTACCTGCAGCAAAAGCACAGATGATATTGTAGGTTTAAACTGGTGCCCTACACTATTGTCATGAAGAAAAAATAAAATAAGATATATATATATATATATATTCATCAATATCTATCTATCTATCTAGGGTGCTCCCTCAGCCTGAGGGGCCAATCAGGCAGTGGTGCTGGACTGCTTCATTGTGAATCTGACAAGCATTGGACTGGGGTACACGCCATGACTTAAGCATACCGGGTGCAGAAGCTGTCTGCAGCATGGACTAAAAGCCATGAAAACACTGACAGCCTGTCACAATGATATGGGGGCGGCTTTTGGAAAGCTATTGCTGGATGTCTCATGCTTGGTGTTTAAAGGGAAAAAAAATTAAAAAAATAAAGGGGAAGAATCAGTGAATCGGACTGCATTATCAATCAAAAATTACTCAAATCAGGGGAGTGGTTGTAGTTTCCCATAAGTACTGCCAAAAAAAAAATAAAAAAAATAAAAAATAAACCCACACACACACAAAATTAAGAAATAAAAACTTTCAGAGCACAACTTCAGTTTGAAATGTGGCATTGGATACCGCTACGGTGCCCCTATAAGCACGCCTGTAAAAGATATAATCCTCAAAAAAAAACAAAAAAAACTTTAATTAACAAAACATTACCGTGACAGCCAACAGCTATATGCATGACTACATACCTAGTGAAAGTAGATGTCAGATGAGCCTTAATGCAAGTGACAATTCCAGTGACTGACAATACCACATTGCTCAGGATGGAATGTGACCGTTATACATCACATTGGCATACACCAACACACAAGAGACCTTACCGCCATAACCTCCCTCTGACACGATCCACAGATTTTGTAGAAATTTTAAACAAGAGAAGGAGTTCGTAATGCAGCCAATTTTTTTTTTTTTTTTACCAGCAGCTTTTCATTTGGAATCAGATGATCACTTTTTGAAGTTTCCCTTTCCCCCCCCAGTTAGCAACACTTTTTTTTTTAGATCTCCACTAGGGTTTAGAAGCACTTGCAGAATACAAATAAAACTGATGCTTATAAACAGATTTGCAGATAACATGCTTATCTATAGCTTGCTGTAATATTATTTGCAGGATAGTTTTAATCAGTGTTAAGAAAATAAACTAATGTATTTACCTGTTCCTCCAAACTGAGTACTGGCCAAGGTCGTAGGCCTGGTCTTCCCATTAGCCACAGGCAAAGGGAACATCTGGAAAGCGAGAAGAAAGACCAGAGTTAAAAGGCATAGTGGAAAAATAAATAAATAGGATCACAACTTGTAGAACAAAAATGTGAATGCACATTTTCCCCATCTACATTAACATACAAAAAAAATAATGCAGTACGATCACATCCTATTTGTGTGTGGTTTTTTGTTTTCTTTCATTCATTTTTTTTTGCTCAAGTTTCCCATAGTTTTAAATTTTTGAAATATACTTTTAAGTATTTTAATGTAGGAGTAGGACTATGTTTTCTGTATGATCTCAAGATTTGGAAAAAACTTAAAAGGAACACCCTAAGCACCATAACCACAACAGTGCCAGTACTGTCCAGACACCTACTCAATGTAAGTACTGAAACGGTTTTAGAAAGGTTTGACTTATCTCGGTTCTGCCATGCAGGGTTTCCACTCTTCACTACTTCCGACAGAAGCTCTCGGAGGCAAGCCTGGCAAGGCACTGCTTAACTCAGGTGAGCCAACGGCAGCTTCTGACTAATTTAGTGGAGCCAGGTAGTGGAGTCTGGAGGACCGCAGGTAAGAAGTCAAACAATGGGGTGCAATTTATTGACAATTTAACCATTATTTAAAAGAATCCCACAGAAGGGCAAACTATTAAATTGCTCAACATCACATTTTACAATATGCAAGACAAAAATTAAATTGTACATGAGAACAACTCAAAAAAAAAAAATACAGAAAATTCCTGCCATAAAAAAAAAAAATACAAAATCCCCTGCAGTTTCCCCAATCCTATAATCACCCACATGAAGGCATCCTAAAAATATCTCCACTAAGCTGTCTCCTTCCTGTAATCTCTTAATATCATCCTTATTTAACTGTATGGTGACAGTCACTGAAGCATAGATAGGTGTTAGATGGAAACTTGAGGACTTTTGGAAGGGCATTTGACTATTGCTTAAATAACTAAAAAATTGTAAAAGAAAGTACAAGTATATAATACCAATGTAGTCCAAATAGCAGCTTGCCTGATCAAGGCGTGGGTTTTATTTACAAAAGCTTCTTCTTGCCCTGTCTATGTTATACAATGTGTTTTGTTTGGCTTTATTAGTTGAAGAAAGAAAAAAAAAAGAAGAAAAAAAAAAAAAGGGAGGTTTACAACAGAGAAGGGAACAGATGTTGAGATTCCTCATTCCTGTCTGCTCTCTATGAATGGAGAATGTGTGTGCGTGTCTGTGTGTGTGTGTGTATGTATGAGCGTGAGGAAGCTTGGGAGATGGCTGGCACTGGTGGGAGGGATTTTAAAGATGAATGATCTAAATAGTGCACCGGTTTGAGGGAGCAGAGTTTGTCCACATTCCCTCAGATATCAGACACTGTAAGTAACTTTGTGGTTGCCAAATTGAAACACTATAAAGAAATATGTCAAATATATACATATGTAGCAACATAAATCACTAACCATGCATCCAAATAAAGATAGCAGCATTCAGATGCACAAAGAAGTTTAAAAACAAAAAAACCAAACAAAAACAAACAAAACATAAAACATTGCTTTCTCCCAGCTGTCTGTGGTTGGACATTTGAACTTAGGCAAGATTAACTCAATTTAAGAAGTTATATAGGAAGGAAAACTAAAGACTGACATTTATGCTTTTTTACATATTTTCCATGACATTGTGTAGGTTTTGAGAAAGAACAGATTTTTCAGAGAGAACTGTAATTATATATAGAAAATAAATAAATAAGCCTTATAAAACTTGTACTATATATAATTTAGGTGCAGTTTTTGAAATGTTATAGAAGGTTCAAAAAGAATAGTTCACCAATAGTGAAAATGTGTATCATTTACATAATTTGAAGGAAAAAAAAAAAAAATACCCTCAAATTTAAAATCTTGTATGGTGTAAAAATAAGTAATTAAAAGAACCAGTACCTCACATTTTATACATCGAATCCTCATGGAAAATATACAGAGTTAGTGAAGTTAGAAAGTACCCCCAAATACCTATTAGCTGTGTTTATTTGCAATTAATCCAATAGAACATTCTGAGAAAGCAGAGTCTACAGGGACAATAAGTCATTAAATCACATTTCTAGAAGATTTCCATGGGACTTTAAAACCATGATACACACACTTTGTATGACATTCAATAAATGTTCCTATTCTATATAGAAAGACCAGTAACTTTGATGCATTAGATATAGATTTATCTCTACAAAATACATAAGAATACACGCATGGATGAATACACAATTACATAGTATGTCTATGCGTAAATATGTACACACAGGCATTCTTAATCAACCACACAAACCTATTTCAGAGATACACACATAATTTATATATTATAAAGGCATTAACATACAAGTGTGAAAAAGTGAAGAAAAGTAAAAGGATTTATGGAACACTTAACTCCGAA
This sequence comes from Pelobates cultripes, assembly GCA_933207985.1. Classification (NCBI taxonomy): domain Eukaryota; kingdom Metazoa; phylum Chordata; class Amphibia; order Anura; family Pelobatidae; genus Pelobates; species Pelobates cultripes. The sequence goes on from OW240916.1 coordinate 30,316,816, forward strand.
TATTTAATAATAATTTCTTTAACAAACACTCACATACCCAGTAGCTAAAACAACTAGAGGCCAAGACATTACTAATAGTGTAAATACTAAACTATTGGAGGGAGCTCAAGTTACGGAGCAATAAAAAATAAATAATAATCCACATAATATAGTCATATCTGTGTATCAGATATAAACAAAAGAAAAATACCACATGTCCCTACAGCACAGCAATAGCACACACACAAGAATTTGTCATGTACATGTAAACTTTAAAAGTGCAACAGACCCAACTAAAAATTGTCAAAAAAAAAAATTAACTAAAAATGTGCAACAGACAATAGTTGTTCCATATTAAATAATAAAAATAGAAAAGAAAGAAAAAAAAAATCTGTAACCATAATTCCCCGGCTCTAGAGATGTGCTATCTTCCTGAATCGTGCATATAAAGCCATGCACACAAACATTCTAACAATGACAAGACACAGTCTCCTATTTTTAGAGAAACCCTACAGAAAAGAAAATTATAAATGAATTAGACATACAAAACCAAAACCGTAGTAACATGAAATAGCACTTTGGAATGTCTACATAAAATAAGGGTTATTTGCTAAATCAGGGATTGTGGACAGCAGTCAAGGGAATTTCTAAAGTTAGGACAAAATATGTTGGATGTATATTGAATAGATTTTCACCAACAACTATGCTTCTAACTCAGTGGACTTTTCCAAAAGTTTGCAAATCCCTGGTCAAGTCCCACCTGAGTGAATAACCTGACAGTCACTTTTAAGGATATTACACTTGGCTGTATATCTCCAAGGACTGGGAAGAAAACCATAAGTTGTTTAAATGTCCCCATGTTCCCTTTTCT
>OW240916.1:30322665-30412041 GCA_933207985.1 Pelobates cultripes
CCCCCCATATAGGATTTGTTCCAGTACATAGAAAGAAACACATAAAGGCAGCCACATTTTATAGTATAGGTTTAGTAGATGCTTTGGGAAAATAAATAACTGACAAAGAATACAGATCAGTGCTTTTGCACATTGCATTCTACAAACACACACCTGTGTTTACCACACAGCAGTATTTATCTGGGCCACAGAAGTTAAATACAGACAATTCAAGTCTTAGTTTATCTTGTACAAAACAAAAACAACAAAAAAAAGTAACAAGTGGCATAACAAATAGTGTGGGGTAAAAGCAGAATGCAGTATACAACTACTGCAGTAGCCAACTTAATGGTTTTGTTCAAAGCAGTGTCTAAAGTACAATCTAATCAGAGTATACCAAACTATGAAAAACATAGAATTAAGTGCACAGAATCTTCAGTTTGGGAAAAATTACATTTTGAATGTAAAGCTTTGTGAAATGAAATTAATTATTTCAGGCCAATTCATAAATTCCTCACATTCTAGCTCCCTAACAGGTAAACCTGCAAATATATCTAAATTAAGAGATTACAGGTCATAAAACAAAAAAAACAACAATTCTTTCTTTTCAAATTGCTATTAGTATTAAATGCACACAAATCATCTAAATCATATGTATTTAAAAAGGCAGCATATCATTCAGGAAATCAATTTGAGCAAAGAACATTTGTGGACAACCAGCTCATGGTTACAGGGCACAGTGTGAATTAGTGAAATATTTTCGGAACGTTCTTACTTTAAAAAAAACTTTTTAAAAGATTTTACACCTGTAAAAGGCAGTTCCCTAAACAAATCAGTTGTAAGGGGGCAAGTGGCATTCTTCTAACACTTGGAAAATGTGGTTTGATCTGTTGAAAGATACATTGCAGTGTACAAATTTTTAAACCAGCAAAATATTGTAATGGTATCTGAAATCACAAACACAACTACTGCTAAAGTGTGAAAAATTGAAGTAACTTCAAACATGTAAAAAAGACAAAAAACACTTAATGATAGTCGAATGAAAAGTCGAATTAGTGAATTAATATCACTGTATGGTTCTTAGTAAATCTCATTCTGTATGTGTCGGAGATGACCAAGTCTCCAAACAATGTTTCCTATGAGGGAAATCTCTTTTCTTCTAGCATTAAGAAATAGAATTATACAAGACTGGCAAATTTGCTAAAAACACTTTAACAAAATAAAATGTAACTACAAAAGCTTAATGCATATTGGGCTAATGTACCCCTGATCTATAGAACCTACATTCTACAGGAGGATGAAAGCCAAACACAGAAATCAAGTGTATTTGTGGTATCTTCCAAAGTGTATTAATTAGATTATTTCAAACTCAATAAATGCTTGGAACTCTTATCTCAAATAGCACTGGGGAAAATGAAACCCTTCATATTAGTAAGCAAGGCTAGTATAGTAAGTATATATTTTTTTTTCACTCTTTGAAATCCTCTCAAAAGGTTTGTTAATTAAAGCATTGTGCAAAGAAATAAACAGCACATGATACTACATTGTGAAATACACACTTACACAGATGTGTTCATATTTCAAAAGGAGCCAGTGACAGCACTGAATAAATCCAAAGGTTTTAGATCCTACATAACAGATTCTCCTTACATGAAAGACAACGAATAGTCATATCACCAAACCAAGGAATACGGAATGCTAAACAAGTCCTTTACTTGCTAAAATCACCATGGGTAAAATGTTCTATTAACAAAGCTGTTACAGTAATATTAACTCCTTAATAGTATAAGAAGTCCAAGACCTCAAAGAGTTAAGTTATACAGCCAGTGCAAACTCTTTGAAGATTATTTTCTTTTTAAGATTTTAAATCATTCACAGAAGTTTGCCTTTTTCCTCTCTACTGAATGCTTGAGTCTCTCTTTCTACCCAGTTAACACATAGCAGATGTTTCTGTAGCTCATAGAAAGGTTCTACCCCCTCCTCTCTCCCCACCACCACCTCCCTCTTTTCCCTCCCCTCCCTCCTTCAACAAACCGAGCCTGCCAAACTCACTCAGGAAGAACCAATTCCTTATGGACAAAAGGTTCTCATCCACCATTACACCCCTGCCATGCGTCCCCGTCCAGCACAACCCACGCCAAAGAGAAAATATTGTGCATTGTAAGACTGTGTATATAAAATGTGAATAGCAATGAATGTGGGATTATATATCCACATATCTAAAAATGTTATCTACAGGACACACTCCTTGAAAAACTCCAGTGTTTTTCACAGTTATATAGACTTAGCACATAAAAATTATATGGTTGTACAAATTTTTTTTTAAAAAATACAATATTACATATACAAATATACATAGACTTTTTTGTCGTCTTTTTTTTTTTTTTTTAACCTCCAGTTATATTGAGGCCTAGGAAAATAAACAGTTACATATAATAAATAACAGTAAATTCTAAAGTTAGCAATGCAGCAGTTTAACTTCAGGGGTTTAAATAATTTTTAAATATATTCTGTGACTTTTACTTTTATTGAATTTAAAGTGTTGAAAAAGTCTTGCAGGGGAAAAGACAAAGCAGTGGGCTTAGAAAAAAAAAAAAAATTCTGAACTTACTTCTTCGAAGGGGGAGGTGGACTATTTGTACAAAAGGACCAAAAATTTAGAAAAAACTATATATAAAAAGCAACTATGAAGGCTTTATTAACATGTGAAATTAAACTTGAATATATACAAATGTAAAAAAAAAATTATAAAACCAAAAAAAAAAAAACTTTAGCAACAATGCTGCCCTCCTAACATTCTTTGTCAACAAAAGAGAAGTTACTGCCTTCACAAAACCAATAATGACACTCAAAATTCTAAAAGCAAAAAACATTTATATTAGATACAAATGAGGCAGCATCTTTAGAACACAGTTCCATAGGCTTATTAAAATAAGAGGTCCTGGTTTTAGTTGTTAAATCCACTATGCTGAAAAGCCTACAGCTATATATATTTTTTAAAACAAAAACAACAAAAAAAATATGTATTCACTAAATTGGAAAGAATAGGTCAATTAGGAATCATAGTGATTGCTGTAGTACTACTACTACTAATAATAATTGTCTTGTGTAATTATATATATGATAATACACATGTAGTCAGGTTCTGATGTTAAACAAAGCAGCATGCTTGCAACAGTCAAGTAATATACAATAAGAGATAAAAGGAGTTGTTTTGTATGTAAAATAATATATTTACCTCTTTAGCAAGTCAACATCCAGAAGGATTGCATGGAGCTGGAAATAAATAGTTAACCTCCCAGATGAAGCCAGGGGAGCCTGTAAGGAAATATAAAACAAAAAGGGGGGGAGAGCAGGAGTTGTTGTTGTTGTTGTTGTGTCTTTTTTTTAGGGGAGATGGGGGGGGGGGTACCTCCTGAGCCCCCCACCTGACTTGCAGATAATTTTAAGGGGGTACGATGCCTAAAGCCTTGGTGTCTGAGAATCAGCAACTGTAACTTGTTTCAATGCTACAATGTAACGAGAGAGCTAGGGGTGGGGGGAGGGGAGACTAGGAAATCCACACCTCCCCCCTCCTCTCTCTATACACAGCTCCCCCGCCCCCTGTGTGCCCCCCCTCCTCCTCCTTGTATCTCCAGCCCCTCAGACTGAACATCACAGAAAGCCCCCACTAGGACCCCCCACCATTACTCCCATTACCCCCCTACCTACCTAGCCAGCTCTGCCCCAATCCCCTCACATGTCCCTCTGTCTCCACACTCTGCTCCCTTAAACCTCCTCCTCCATTTTTTTCTTCTTTTTTTTTTTCTAATCACTCTCTATGCTCCCAGACGTCATCAGCCACTCTCCACATTAACCCCCCCTGACACCCACAGCCCGCCCACTGGGTAACTCTATAACCCCCTCTGTCTCTCCTCCTCCTCACCACCACCAGCTCGGCCCGCCATTACTACTTACCCCCTTCCCTCAGACGCTCGCTGCTTTCCCCCCCAAGAAAGAGGAGGGCGGGAGCCAAGCACTACTTTCCCTCGCTCGCTCTCTCTCTCTCGTTCTCCTTCGGCGGAAGGGGACACTAGACTCTTCACGAGCGCGGGCGGAGGGATACGGGTTTACGAGTCGCCATGCCAGCGTCAAGTAACCGCCTCTTAGCCGGAGCCAATCGGAGAGCTAGGCGGGGCGGAGTGACAGGCACGCTTTCCAATCAGAGTGGGCGGGCCTAGTTCGCTGTGGAGTTTTGTAGCCCAGAGGAGTTGTTGGTGTTTGAGAGGATGCCTGGGGATGAATGACATTGGTTGGCTGCTGTTTGGTTGCTGGTTGGCTGTGGTAGTCTGTTGGTTGGCTGGTGGTTGGTTGTTTGGCTGTTGGTTGGTTGTTGGTTGGCTGTGTTTGGCTGGTGGTTGGTTGTTGTTTGGCTGGTGGTTGGTTGTTGTTTGGCTGGTGGTTGGTTGCTGGTTGGTTGTTTGGTTGCTGGTTGGCTGTGTTTGGCTGCTGGTTGGCTGTGTTTGGCTGTTGGTTGGTTGTTGTTTGGCTGGTGGTTGTCTCTTGGTTGGCTGTGGTTGGCTGTTTGGCTGCTGGTTGGCCGTGGTTGTCTCTTGGTTGGCTCTTGGTTGGCCGTGGTTGGCTCTTGGTTGGCTGTGTTTGGCTGGTGGTTGTCTCTTGGTTGGCTGTGTTTGGCCGGTGGTTGGTTGTGGTTGTCTCTTGATTGGCTCGTGGTTGGCTGTGTTTGGCTGTCTCCTCTCACTAGCAGAAAGTTGGCCCATTGAGTGTACATGGTGTTAAAGGGACAGTATGTCTTCATTGTAGGTTAGCAAGCCACTTTTAATCATATCTGCCTTTAGTTAAAGGGGCAGTTTACGCATCATAACAACTTTATCTAAATAAAGTTGTTATGGTGTCAGGAGGTCCTCGGGCACACTTCTACCTCAAGGGGTTAAACAGTTCGAGAACAGCTAAACCGCTTTTGATAGGAGTGTGCCCGTGAGCCTCCTTGCACCCTAACAACTTTATTTAGATGAAGTTGTTTTGGTGCCTGGAGTGCCCCTTTAAATCTGCAGAGTGCCGTACTGAGCACACGCAGTATATGAACTTTGGCACAGGCTGTGAAGTAGTGATGGTCCTCCATGGCACCCCTGGTATATGTAAAGTATTTCACTTGATGCTGCAAGGCAGTGAGGGGGGTGGAGTTGTATCTGTAGAAGTGACACTACCTTAAAGGGACACTATGGTCACCTAGCCCACTTCAGCTCAATGAAGTGGTCTGGGTGCCAGGTCCCTCAGGTTTTAACCCTTCAGATGTAATCATCATCATCATGTTTACATAGCAGGGTAAATCCAACCTCTAGTGGCTGTCTTCCTGACAGCTACTAGAGGCGCATCTACGCTGCTGGATGCAAATTTCGCATTCCAGAGTGCAGAACGTCCATAGGAAAGCATTGAGAAATGCTTCCCTATGGACTGTTTGAATGCGCACGCAGCACTTGCCGGTTGATGTCGGCGGGGGAGGAGAGGTCACAAGTGCCGAGGGAGCCCGGCGCTGGGTTATGGTAAGCTGCTAAAGGGGTTTTAGCCCCTTCAGCACTGAGGGCGGGGGCATCCTTAGGGCACTATAGTGTCAGGAAAACGGGTTTGTTTTCCTGACACTAGTGATCCTTTAAAGGGATGCTCACTGCCCAAAGTACACAAAAAAAATCACTGTTTAGTTGATACACCCTATGAAAATATGCACACATTTAATTATTAAATTATTCATTGGATGTATACATAACAGCTTGCAAAAATTGCATATCTCTTCTCTGCAGCCTTTGCAAGCCCTCCCCTTCCAACCGCTCCCAGACTTTCTGTGACTGTCCAATCACAGATTTCCTGATGCAGCTCAATGAGAAGTGCAAAGCAAAAGCTGCCTCTTGAGCTTAGCTCCACTGAGCTAAACAAACCAGGAAGTAACAGGGCTGAATATCTGACTGACAACCAGGGGGCGTAACGAGTAGTTTATAAAAGTGCAAAATTCTATTCAAACCTGACATTTTTGTCAAAAAAAAGGACATATTCTTCAGCAAGCTGAAGTGCTTTAGTTGTCCAGAGTGTCCCTTTTATCAGTCAACTTGGCCCTTTCGTGACTTGTAGGGGCCCCATCAAAGGATGGAGGTGTGGGGCATGGAGTTTTAACATATATTATTGTGTTCTGTCTGTAAATATAGTTAACGGGACACTATAGGCACCAAGACCACTTCATCTCATTAACCCCTTAAGGACACATGACATGTGTGACATGTCATGATTCCCTTTTATTCCAGAAGTTTGTTCCTTAAAGGGTTAAAGTGGTCTGGGTGCAATGCCCCCTGTGCCTTTAATCCTGCAATTGTAATTTTTGCAGTTATTGTGAAACTGATATAATTACCTTGTAGAGTTAACTCCACTTCTAGTGGCTGCCTACCAGACAGCCACTAGAGGCGTTTTTGGGTCCTTAGCAGAATTTTGGTCTGCTAACTGACGCTGGACGTCCTTACGCTTTGATTCAATGCTTTCCTGAGGGGAAGTCCTAATGCAATTGCGGCGATTGCCGTAGATGTGCATTAGGTTCCCTCGCCAGCTGACGTCAGCGGAGACAAAGCACAGAGGGAAATTGGCGTTGGAGTCAGGTAAGTGATAAAGGGATTTTTTTATCCTTTTCAGACCGGGCCGGATGGGGCAGAGGGTACTATCGTGCTAGGAATGCCACTTTGTATTCCTAGCACTTTAGTTTTTCATTTAAGCATTCAGAATAATTTCCTCTGTCAAGCAATATTTTGTTTTACCATAAAAAAGTTGGTGGGCATAAACAAAATCAATTATTTACTGCTTTTGTGCATCAGGGATACCAGAGTATGGTTGAAACGATAACACACATACTTCACAAACTAAAAAGCCAATGAGGTAACTCCTGGTGTTGACAACAGCATAGCCAATAATGCTAGGGACCCAGTAAACCCCTTCCACTCAGGAATAGCAGAATGTTTCTGTCAACACTGACTTGGGCCAAAATTTTCCATGACAGAATAATTCCATCGTGAAGCAAAATTATCACACCGCAAAGCTGAACATGGCAGGATTGCATTGAACTATGTTTCATGGTGCTTCAGTGTCACACAACTAAGCAATGGCAAGTTGCCATGTACACACACATGATCATTGGGTACAGCCAGTTACAGCAATCACTGTGCAGTTCTCCGAACTTCCTCTCTCCTCAAAAGGCTATTCAATAAAGTGTAAATTGGTTGGAAGTTCAACTGAATTTCAAATTGTAGGCTAAAATGTCTAACTTGGGAAAATCCTTCAAGCCTGCTGTGTTCTCAGCTGAGTTATTTTGACCTAAAATGTTAAATTTACTTTTGATTCCAAACATTACACACTTAAGTGAATAGCTTTGTTTGTGTTGTGAGACAGAGAACAAGGCACGTTGAGTAAAGTGAATTTTAAACTGGAAGGGTTACTCCAACCAAAAAAGCATTTTTATTTTTTTGTTTGTTTTCTTAAAACCCTGATTTTGGTTAGCGTAACACTTTCTGAGGTGGTCTGCCCCTCCCAAACTTTATAAATAAATAAAATAAATGCAAAAGTTACTTCTGTTCTAGTATCGAGGTCAAGTGAAGCCTGATTCACTTTGGTTGATGTCACTCCCCTTCACCAGTTTGAGAAGGAGGTCATGGAGGACAGGCTGGTGGGAGTAATGGCATCACGGAGGTAGGGTGTCGCATGCCACAATGGCATCTGATGCCTGTTTTGCACAACATTGACATTAGCCAGCCCAGAACTTTTTTTCTGGGCTGGCTAATGATACCACCATAGGTGGAGTTACACATTCAGTATTTAAGGGGTTAATCCCTGTATGTGCAATGTTTCAAAGAAAAACACTGCTCATACAAACTCCAGGCACCATGACCACTTTAATGTAATGAAGTGGTCATGGTGTTTGGAGTAACCTTTTAAGGCCAAAGAACTGAACTGGAACCATAACTGATTTGGAGAATTTGTTTTCACTTTCACTATTTGGTCTTAAATTTAAAATTAACGATGAATTTCCGACCATTCTCACCTAAGTGAATAATCCTGTAAAGTGTGACTTGTCGGGAATTCAAAGAGAATTTAATATTTTTGGCCAAGTTAGCCAAATGGAGAAGTGGAATTTTTCCAGTCCTGCTGTTTTGGTCACAGAAAATGTATTTTGTCGCAAACCTTTTTTTTTTATTAAAATCTAAATTTATAATGCTCTATTGGGCATTATTTACTTGGTCCACTCCCTCAATTAAAGAAAAACAATATCCCTGTAAAAGAAGAAATAACTGGAATCCAGCGCTGCGTCAATCTCCCCTCGCTGGACTCCATGCCCCTTCTGATGTCACTCTCCGTTGTCCAGTCAAATGCTTATCATAGAGACGCATTTGATTGGACCATTCTCAACAAGTACTATAGGCAGGAGTGGAGGGCTGAAATGAATGATGAAAACGCACGCTTTCAAGGCTGCCTGCAAGGGTAGAAGTTAATAACATCTGTTGCCAATGTGCAGTTTATGCTGACAACAGACTTCATTTTTGCACAGAATTGACTTATCGGATGTAAAACTAGCCCCCCGCACAAAAGTGCATATTTCTCTGTGTGTGCAGTGTCTCCCAAAAATGCTGCACATGCGGATTCTTACAACCATGACTAGTTCTAAAAGCAGAAGTGGTCATGGTGGTTGAAGAAACCCTTTAAAATCGAAACTCACGTGGGCCTGACTTGGTAGTGACTGATTAAAAATGGATGGGTCTTTTCCAAAGAAAGCTATTATTAAACAATAAAATGTGAGACTTAACATTATCTAAGTCTTTATACTTGTTAATATTGCCCGTGGAACACTCTGATCCTCAAGTTATTTTGGATATCACATTCACATAAAGCTCCTGCATTACAAGAAAACTTGTTTCTCCACCTCCCTTGGACTAATGAGATTTATCCCGATTCCCGTTGGAGCAGAACTCATAACTTGTTGAGGAGTACTTTCTCGCAACCGTGCCGACAATCGCGTTATCTAAGCTGACAATACTTACAATGGTTGCCATGATGAACATTTTGATGATCTCTGCACCCAATTTTGGGCATAGCTAGACCAGCGTTCTTCAATTTAGCAAAAGGATCAGCCTAAAGATCGAGGATTTCCTTCATTACTCAAAAATTTCCAGGCCAAAAGAATGGTGACTTTCAGTGACTAAATACCAAGGTTGCGAACCACGGAGGGGAGATCCATTTTACACCGCCCACACCTCCGGAGAGCTTCCAGTCACTGCCACATAAGCCCAGTTGTACTCTTCTGGGATGCAGATTCGAATAGCAGGAGTGAATGAAGCCGTAGACGTTGTGTGCCGTTCAGAACGTAAAACTTGCACCCAAACATAAAATTAATAAAAAGTTTCACACTGACCAAAGCCCTTTTGTGGAAACATTTTATAAATAATGAACATGCTTATGAGCTGTGTGATCTCTGTTAATATATTTATATATAATGTTTTTTTTGCATCATACTCTGAGTTGACAAACACTGTGTCAGAATATTATACATCTGAGTATAGCTTCTAGCGAATCTCCTGGACCTCTAGCTTACAAAAAATAGCCATATAGCTCATCCTAAAAAGATCATTGAGTCTCCCTCTAGTAATGCCATACCAGAAATCCCTTCATTTCACTACAACTCTTGCCATACCTGGTGGCATGTTGAATTATTGGTAGAGTCTATGCACCAATTCCTGGGTGGATATCATAGGAGAAATTGTCACCCAGTTATATTTGTATGCTAAACAGTATCTTTCTTGAATCCCACCAGGGTAGATGACCTAAAAATAAATCTGAGCACTCAATGTGGCAATTGAGTAATAAAAACAAAATTGGTATACAATAAAACTAAAACAATAGATTTTTTCTACCCCATCATCCTTAAATAATGAAAGAATATATATATATGAAATCCTCTGACACATAAAATCTGCTACTATATTTGCTACACCCCAGGGAAAAATAAAAGTACAGATGAGTTACTCCAAAAATTATGGAAATGGGTTTCATGCAATATATTCTCACTGATTTAGATATGGTATAAAATTAATGTGTGAAAATGAAACAAGATATTTTTGTTCATTCAGCATACATGAATGGAAATACTGACACATTGACCCTTCAGATTATTTTAACTTTCTAGAGACTTGTACTTTGAGAAATATTACATAAACGTACCACTGTTCAAAATCTTGTTTTGCATTTAGACAACGTTCGCGTCACTGTACGTAAAAATGTATGTCTCTCATAACCGCTTACACATACAGAACTCTAACGAGTGTAAGAACTTCTCTGATACTAGCTAGCTCTTAAATACGAAGATACAAAGGAGGTTGTCTTGGTGTCAAACCTGTCAGGTCTCCAGGTCTTTCTCTGTTTCAAAAGACAAGCCAAAAACATACCCGTATACAAAGATAGCAAAATACGATGGGGCAATAGACCCAATCAACCAATTTACTCTGGTCTCTCCTCCTTAAACTACTCAAATCTTCAAATCCTACCACTTCCATCTTACACAGCTTGTATTAACTACTTTCTAACACACGATAGAACTAAAATGATTGTACATTTTGCTGACTGAATAATCCGTAATGAATACTGCTGCCAGACTTATCCACCGAACCTAACTCCTCTTTCGGATGTCAGTCCTTGTGCAGACCTATTATACCATCCCGTAATAAAAACAAATCTCTGGTCCGTGTATATAAAGCACTTTATAGCTGTGCTCCAACTTACATACCCTTCCTAATAAACAAGTATGTCCCACACCAACCTCCCTGTCCTGCGAAAACCTTACATCTTTGTACATGCATAGCCAACTCCAGTTTTGAAAACGTCTCTAGGTCCGCACCATTCGTTTGCATATTTATACTCCGTGAATTAAACTTTTTCCTTTTTCATTTGTTTAGAAAAAGCTGTATTTTCTTTAGGTTGTAAGCTCATTTGAGCAGGGACATCTCTTCCTCATATTACTTTTGTTGAAATTAATTAAAGGATTTTTATAAGTAATAAAAACATTGGACTTTTTTTCTTTTCTAAACCATAAAAAATCTATATGTCGGGCTTGCTTTTATCTGCCGATTGCGGTTAAATGCAAATTTGTTTTATGTTTGTAGCCTGCATCACGCTTTTAAATTCTCAGTACAAAGTTGAAGTAAAAATATTATGAACACTACACTTTACAGAGACTGATAAAAAAAAAACAAGATTTAAAAATACACCAAATGACACCGTGGTCGGTCTATTTTTGAATATGGTTTGTCCTTGCGTATTAATATGAATGAATGAGCTGCTAAAATCGCTAAATGAGAGAAAAGACCAGTATTCAAATTCTTGCCACTTGTAATAATTGTAATTGAACTTTGCAGAAAACTCTCAGAAGTATACATTGGGGGGGGGGGAGGGGGGTATAGCTGCACGTCGAAAATATAGACAGGTCTCTAAATTATTACAGGAAACTCCACAATACCTGACAAATGTACACATGGGTAGCATCAATGTGTTCAGAAAATGTAGCAGAGTGGTTGCACGCATCATGTTTATCGACTACACAGCCAAACGTCAATGTGGATGTAAAAACTGCACAAAAAAGCATATTACTTCTACAACTGGAAGAAATTGGTGATAACTAACCCCATGTTGAGGACCACACTTCATATGAGATGCTCTGAAGTATATACAACATGAGAGGTCTTAATAGGGTAATTGGTGAGCTTCTAAAATGCCCTAAAATATGGCCAGCAAATCAATCTGTCAAAATTGGATCTTTGAAGACAGAAATAGACAACGCAATCATTTGTTGAAGTAGGTTTACAACCTTGGTCATTGTGAGAGAAAGATGTGATGTCTGGCTCAGTGACAACCAATAATAAAATAGAACAGAACTCTAAACAACAATGGTGAATTAGGTCTCATTTATCAAATATATAAAGCTGTTAAAAAACTTAATATGGGAACAAAATTCACTTTTTGTGCGCTAGATGTTTAAATTTAAATGGCCAGCGACTATTATCGCTATTTACAATGCAGTATATTCTAGGGTGTTTCGTGCTGTAGTTTGTAAACATGTTTCTAAAGTAGAAATATAATATTTTCATGCTGCTATGATTATTATTATTTTTTTGGTTCCTTATTTTATAAAGTTTATATCCAATCCATCTAATACAGATGAGCAAGTTTATTTTCAAAAAGTAAAAATGAGAGAGTATCTGGTTGGTTCTATTAATGCAAAATTGTTTTACTGAATTAAAAGAAAAGGGGGTCAAATAGACATCGGTCTGGAGTAAAATAGAATGTAGGCGTTTTATGGGTCTGGAGTTATTGCTGTTATTATTCTAAAACATTTTAATGTTGTTTGAAGAGATCTTCAATAGCCAACTCAGGGAAATGATGAAATGGGCCAGATTTAATTTTGCCCCAATCGACAAAATATAGTCGAGAGAGTATGAGAGAACCGGGTTACAGTGTAATAAAACATCTATAAGGTTCTGTAAGTCCTTTATAGCTGTTGAGATTTAAGGCCTTAATTGAAAAGAGTCAAACCAGAGGAGAGGAAGATTCGGGAACCTCGAACCAATCTCATTGATAAAGCGTATTTTCTGAGCGGAAAGGTTTATAAAATGTTAAATACTTTTCCCCTCCTCACTAGCCCACTCTCTAAAGAGAATACAATCTGTTCCATCTCTAAAATCGGGGGTTGGTGGTGCCCCTAATTTCTTTCGCAAAAGCTTCCAAGCTTTGATTAGGGCCAATAATAAAAGATTGGCTTCAATTTGAGGATGTAAGGAAGAGCGTGGACTTTGTAAAAGTACTTAATAAAGGAAAGGATATCCTAAATTAGTTTTCAATGTTATTTTTGAATGCAGATTTTCCATAATATCCACTCTAGTGCATGTCTTGCCTGTGCAGTTAAATTGTACTCTGTTGCATGTATTATGAGGATTTGTAACTTGAACTCCTATTGTATTTACCAATGATTAGAGTCCATTGGTTTGGTCGTGTTTTTTTTTTGCAATGTGTTTTGTTTATGTCTTGGAATTATTGTGTTTTTAAGCAGATAAACCAATGTTTGACGGGAATAATAAGAGCATTGATATTTATGAGCGGATTTGGGATGTCAAATATTGTACCTCTGATGATATGTAATTGTTCGTGTCTCTTTTTTTACATTTAAAAAGCTAATAAACATTTATATAAAAAAAAATAAAAAAATGTACTCTGTTTCGCCACCCTTGGACAAAAACATAGGTAAAACAATTTGGGAAAACTGATTAATTTAAAGATTTAATTTCCCCGAGATGTAATATGCAGCCAATAAGACAATCAAATGCCTTTCAGTAGCCAAAATAGTGTGACTTAACTTGGCCCGCTGCTGCTAAATCATGTCTCGCACTTATGACTGAATGTTTTCCTTTTACCATTGTACAGCGCTACGGAATTTGCTGGCGCTATATAAATAATAATAATAAGGGGGAACGGAGCCAGCTGCCTGACTGATCGGACGTGTCCTGCGGGAACTCTGGCTAAGCTGAAAGCTAAAATGGCTACTTACCCAGTTTGGACCTGCAAAAACTACCCAAGAGCGAGCTTCTGTCTCCAGCTAGCATGGGGCATAAAACAAAGAAATATCGGGCAGATAAGCCCCTGACAACCACCAATATTGTTGATCTCTTATGAGGCCCCAAAGCTCCACAAGGCCTGTCATGGCGCCTCTCTCGGATGGGCCATCCTGCTCGTCCAGTGAAACGTCCCTAACTGGTCTGAGGGAGTTGGAGGTACAGACTAGAGGCAAGCAAGCTCAGACCGAAAATCTGGGACACCAGTAACTGAAGGTACTCTGAAGGCCCTGCAATATCGCTGCTGACATCTCTGCATTTACAGAAGAAATCAGCGGAGTCTCGGCCCGCCTACACGAAATGGAGGATGCCACAGCAAGCCACTAGACACAGAATGGGAACTCTCCACGCTAAGGCGTGAACAGGCGCAGAGACAATACCGCATAGCAGCAATGGAGGACCAGAGACAGTGGAAGAATGTAAAGGTGCGCGTCCTTCCCGACAATGTCGCCACAGCTGAAATACCTCTCCTGGTCCAGAGGCTTCTAACCCAACTATTCTCTGCCAAATAAGCCAAATTAATGGCACTAGATGGATGCTACAGGCTCCCAGCTCCTCCTGCAAGCACTACAGGAGTGCACAGGGACATCATAATCCGCTTCCAAAACGGCCCTGACAAGTCGCCCTACAACTTTAAAAAACATCAGCTGGCATTCTTCCCAGATCTATGCAGAGCAACCCTGGACTGGAGAAGGTCCCTGAGACCCTTAACTCTGGAATTTACAAAACACAAGGTTCCTTATAGATGGGGTGCACCAAGGAGTCTTCTGATCCTCCACGATACTGGGACATTGAAAGTACTGGAGGATACGGAAATACCCAGCACTCTACAGAAAATCGGGTTGCCCGCTGCCTCAGAGGTATCACCAAACCCAGCTCCGGCCCCACAGTCATCTGCCTGGGACCCCTTGAAAGTCCGTCCGTTTGTGCCTGCCGCGCTGCGGGGTAGCCCTGCAACTACCACGGTTCCCTGAACTGCCAAAGACCACTTGCAGTAATTCTGTTCTGTTTAGTTTGTTTTGATGTTTCTTTTTTTAGTTGAACATAACCTCACTGAATCATTAAACCAATATGCTATTACCACAATGAAAGCTCACTGGGATGCGTCCCTCTACTCTAATTCACCCCGCTGGCATGGGGGTTTTTCCACTTTATCGCCTTTCTTGTAGCTGTGAGTGCCAACCTCTAGCCAAAGTACTGGGGTTTACATGCTTTCATTTACAGACAGGAAGAAGTACATAGCCTATGCTACCCCTTAAATCCATGTTATACTCTACACCATGTCTTATAGGGATAGTGGGCTCAGTCTTCACTGTTCGAATTTACTTTACTTTTATCTTTATTTTTTCATTTTCAACATATAAAACACTTAATCCATTAGTTCACACTACCGTTCACAATAATAGGATAAGGCCAGGGACTAATGAAAGTAATTAGAAAACTGGGCAGACTAGATGGGCCGAATGGTTCTTATCTGCCGTCACATTCTAAGTTTCTATGTTTCTATATAATGGCTTATGTTGAGTATTGTACAATGTTATTTTAAGTATTCTCATTCCTTAACAAAGCCTGTACTTTTTATGGATCATGCATGCAATATGAATAATAAAAAAAAAAAGTGCAAATATAATATACAGTATGCCATACCAATGTTATTAAATGTCAATAATTACTTTGCATGCAGCTGTTGTTGTGGCACTGCACGCACCTATGTACTCACACTTTCAAAATAAAGATTGACAAAAAGAAAAAATAAATAATAATAATAATACAAAATAAAGCTGATGAGGAGTCAGAATGTCAGGCAGAAACGTTTGAATTCTTGTTGCCAAAATTTTCGAAAGAAGTTTAAAATCTCCATTTGAAAGGAATATTGGGATAACACAAGGAGAATTGGCTGGGTCTCTGTCTGGTTTGGAAAAAAACATAGTACGTGCATGGAGTACAAGAGAGTCCATTGAGATGCCATCAACATAGATGTTAGTAAATAATGATGTGAGCAATTTATCCTGATGAGGTATAAATATCTTTTAGTATTTGGTAGTAAAACTGTCAACCATTTTTCCAGTTTTATGACGGAAAGGGATAAAAAAAATGTTTTCTCCATCGTAGGACTATTCAGTAGTTCCCAAAGTCTTTCTCAGTGAGACATTTTGAGAGCTTTTAATAATTGTAAGCCTAAATGGTGATCGTCAACTGATGTTTTTTATAGAGATCGGAAATTATTTTGGAAAAGTTGATTGATTTGGGTATGAGACGTTTCACAGTCTCCATTGGTAGAGAGAATATTTGTGATAGCTTTGTGTAATGTCCCAGGATTAGCTAATCTAGCTAAGAGTCTGCCGGACCCCCTCCTACCACCCCATCCGAAGAAAAATTGGGTCTTAGTATCAAGAGTGGATTAGCACTCATTAGGCCACAAACATTTCTAGAGCTTATTTGGCATCAGAGTATTTTCAGAGGGTTTGTAAAAAGGTAGTGTGAGCCAATTAAGAGCTTTTTCTACAGTATGCAAGTCATGTGTCCATTTCCTATGTTGGGCTACAACATATGAAATAATTACCCCCCTAAGAACTATATTGGAACAATTTGTGATCACCCAATGTTCAAGATTGTCATTTACAAAATTATCCCAAGTGATTTTTTTGGCAAGTAGTAGGGGAATGTCCAATGTCGAGCACAGGACGTCCTAGTGGTAGTGAGAGTGTTAATTTGATAGGGGCATGTAGGGCTGAGAAATTAAAAAAAAACAAAAAATCTCCTTGTCCAGCGGGCTAAAGTGGTACCCCAATTTACTTGTCCATCAGGACAAACTACTTGTCCTGACACACAATAATATTAATTACAAAGATTGGGCACCCTTGCCTTCAGTAGTGGATACTGACGGCTATAAATAAAATGGATGTCAAAATAGCTGAAGTTGGGTATTTTTGCTTCAATTTTGCCATTTGGATTTATATTGCAAAAATTCCAGGTTTTGTGAATTACCCTGAGTGTAGTTTCTTCCTTTGTTATTTTTTATTTGTGTGTGTGCTAGCTGTATGTAACATGTGTGTGGCATGTGCGGCCTGTATGCAATGTGTGTGGCTTGTGCTGACTGTACGTAAAGTGTGTGATATGTGTTCTGTCTGCATGCAATGATTCCGTGCTGTGTCACTTGAGTAGAACAATTTTTAAGATTAGATTTGGGTAGTTTAGATTTTTCAGAACTACAAGTTTTTATACGCTATGATCATTTGAACTGTGACATTAAAGTTGAGAAATTTTACTATCACTGATCCAGCTCTGGGCTTCTCCTTTCATCATTCTGGTCCAAAGAACCAATAGGCTCTTTCAATAATTAAAAGCTGAGTTGAACTTGTAAGGTAGATTTAAAGCATCCATCAACCAAGTTTGAAGAAAGGAGTCAGACGTTTTAATTTAATTCCAAGTCAGACGATTTAATTCCAATTAATCCATTAAAGCACAGATTATTTCTTCTTCTACGATTCTCCAGATCATCAATTTTATATTGTAATTTTGAGATAATGGTTTGTTGAGATTGGGTGGTAGAATGTAGTTGAATAAAATTAAAGGGACACTATAGTCACCAGAACAACTACAGCTTAATGTAGTTGTTATTGTGTGTATAGTCTGTACCTGCAGGAATTTTCAGAAAAAAGGCAGTGTTTACATTGCTGCCTAGTAGCACCTCTAGTGGCAGTCACTCAGACAGCCACTAGAAGTGCTTCCTGGGTCAGTGCTGCACAGTGTGCAGCAGTGATGTTCTGCGCCTATATGGAGGCATTGAAAGTTCCTCACAGATATGCTTTGATACACATACCAAAAAAAGTGACCGCCTCCAACAGTGTGAACAGTAATATTGTTGTTCATTTCCAATGTAATCAAGATAATCTTGCTTTTATGGCTGCTGTCCACAATAAAGCTCCATACAAGTTTGAAGACAGCACATTGTCATTTCCCCCTGATATATCTAGAGCTACTTTAGCCTGGTGAAGATCTCTACGCCCAAAGAACCTACTGTTCATAAGCTGTCATTCAGGTGGGGTGCCACATGATGCTTACTGAATCCTCAGGAATCAAAGCCTCCACACTCCAGTGTCTCTGTCTCTCTACAGAGCTTTCTGCTAAACAACCACCTGAAGGCCCTTCAAAATTGCCTGGGACCTGCTCAGATTAGTCCATTTATTCCAGCTGCACAGAGAAGGAGCTCATCATCTACAGAGATTTCGTGAAGGGCTTATTCACTACTTTACTGTTCTTTAATGGTAGTTTCATGCCTGTTTTGTATGAAGTATTTATTTTATTTCTTCTTTTGACCTTAAGATGGGCACTTGGTGAGTGCTCACTGCAGCGCATATACATTGATATACCCTGTTGGGCACTGCCGGTGGTGGGTTTATTGCCCAATCCTACTCTCCCACCTACTTGCTCCCATCGAACAGTTTCTTACACCATTAAACCAACAGTGTGGGTGTTAGCCTCTCCTCACTCCACTTAGGTACTTTTACATTTTGTGAACTCCACACTGTTTAGAGGCATCCTTAACTCGCTGTCCCTGTACGAATGCACCATGAAAAAAAATGCAGACTAGAAAAAAATAACACCTACATACTGTAGGTGTTAAAATATTAAAATCATAGGATGGAGTGGTTTTAGAATTTTAAAATAAAAGATAATAACACGTCCATTTTTTTCTGAGTGCTGGACGTTTTATTCGTTTTTGTTTATTTAAAATTATAAAATCACTCAATCCTATGATTTTATTACTTTAACACCTACAGTATGTTATGTTTTAAAAATAATTATTTGATATCATGATTTATAAACTTGCTGTATTGTTTTTGGATTGAGTAATAAAGAATAAAGAAAAAAAAAGTAAGAAAAAAAAGTGTGAATTTGTATATATAAAAACAAAAAACAAATAAATAGAACCCGTTTCACACAATAACAGCATACTTAAAAAAAAGTTAATAACAAAACATATAAATTTATTTTAAAAGGAGAATAGTGAAGTTAATTACAATGTAAATATATTAATTTGCACAAGAAAACTATAAGATATAGAATGTTTCAAAACACAACAAATAAAATGCAGTGGTGAACCTATAATCTAAAAGGTAGCAAATCCACAGCTGTTACATAATAACCAATTATTGTACGGAGTTACAATTTCCACAAAGAGTAGCTGTAAAAATATTAAAGGGACATTATAGTCACAAAAATAACAACTTTCGCTTAATGAAGCAGTTTTTTTGTGTATAGATCAACCCTCTGAAGTTTCACTCCTCATTTTTCTGCCATTTAGGGTTAAGTCACCCTTGTTTCTGTTTATGCAGCACTAACCACACCTCCACTGGCTGTGACTGACACAGGCTGCATGAAAACAAAATGGCTTCATTTTCAATCAGATGTCCATTTAATTTAAACGTTTGTATCTATTGCTCTGTGAATTGAACTTTAATCACACACAGGAGGCTCCTGCAAGGTCTAGCAGGGTCTAACGGAGCAGGAGATAAGAAATTTAAAATGAAACAGAATTTGCAATAATTGAAGTGTAAACATTAGATGACTCTTTACAGGAAGTGTTTAGGAAGGCTGTGTAAGTCACATGCAGGGAGGTGGGGCTAGGGTTGTTTAAACAAAGTCATTTAAACGAATGAATGTTGAATGAAATGTAGCTCTAAGAATACCTGCTCTTGCAGTGCCTTTAAGCATTGCCTAAGTGAAATAAACTTCTTCTCCTCATTTATTCCTTGTTTTCCAATCTTGTGTTAAAATGTCATTGTCAACTTGTTTGTTAAACTATGCACTACTAAAATATAGAATAAAAAAAAAAGAAATGCAAAATGAGACATTTTAAAAGAACACATTAAGTACTAAAGCAACTTTAGCTCAAAGCCTTCAATACCAATAACGAGGATAAATGTTTTTGTTTTCATGTTTTTTGTAGTATAAAATGTAGTCTAGAAAGTCTCACTCACCCTTATTTATACTCTAGTTATGATTACCAGCCTGTAGAGGAACACATTTCTCTGCCAGAAGTCACAAGTCACAAATATAATGATTATAAAGTTGCTGAAAATGTCAGCTTACCCTCTGCTTTCAAACAGTACAGGAAGTTCAATGGATCATTCTATTTTTACAGTCGGAGGGGAGTGAATGGGCTCTACCATTTCACTGTCAGCATTACATTAGCAGTCCAGATATTGGTAAAGATTGTATAGCAGTTTTACATACCTGATGCAACCACTAGATTGTTCTTACCTTACCTTAGACGCTTTAAATTTATAACACCTCTGGACCTACCCTGTTTTCTTCCCTTGGAGTTGGACCACCTATTCCTTTGGTGGGGAACATACCTCCTGAGCACTGTACACTGAGCAAAACTAATATTTTGCTCCACAGCAGTGAGTACCTCTGCAACCTTTTATTGTTGGTTTTATTATCTACAGAGAGCACAATTTTTGTATTTCTTGTTTTTATCTGCGTATGCTCACCACAGAACTGCCTACACACGAACAAGATCTGTAAGTGGGGATTTTACCTCTTGAGGCTGCTTTCTGAGCACTAGTTCCACCTATATATATATATATATATATATATATATATGTGACTTTATCCCTATACTTTAATATACTACACTAGATTGGGGTTTGTCTTATGTTTACTCTTTATATACAGTTTTGGTGCACTTGCAACTGGACTACAACACCACAAAGGATATCCCCAGGCAATGATTGTACCACCTAGGTGCATAATGTAGAGCTATTTCTAAATCTATACATTGTAAGTGTGTTTCTTTATTCTTCTGATCCACTTACACCAAAACTACTGCACTATATTTTGCAGTTTTTTTTCTTTTGTTACATATTTCACACCATTTGACAATCTAGTAAGATGCTACTCCATTCTTCTACCACAAATTAGGTAGTCATCTAGGTCTGTCACCTATGGCCTGGGGGGTGGGGGGTGGCAATGTCATGCTGCGTGCTCCGTTTCTGCCAGCCACTGCATGTACCATGTCTGAGCAGATTGCAGGGAGAGAATATTTTGTATCCTCTAGCAGGCCTGATGTGAAGTGCTCACTGAGAGCACCAAGCAGCTTTCTGTCAGATTGGGGAGAGAAAGCAACAGATCATCCACTGCAGTCTGCTAGGCCACGGTACATAAAGGGAGATGAGGGGGCACATGAGTGAGAGAGACCACACTGGGGGGCATGAAGAGACACAAGGAGGGGCTAAGGAGGAGCAAGAGACACACAGAAAGACTGGGGACACACCAAGAGACCCACTGGGGGGCACAAAGAGACACACGGGTGAGGAGGGCTGATGGGGACAAAGAGACACACGGAGAGCTAAGGTGGGACAAAGAGACACGCAGAAAGGCTGAGGGGGTACAAAGAGACACACAAGGTGGCACAAGGAAGCACACAGAAGGGATGAGAGGGGGCTGTATTGCATGTAATACCTTAAAAGGACACTATAGCCACCAGAACAACTACAGCTTAATGTAGTTCTGGTGAGTATCGTCAGTCCCTGCAGGCATTTTCATGTAAACACTGCCTTTTCAGAGAAAAGGCAGTGTCTACATTGCTCCCTAAGGACACCTCCGGTGGCCACTCTTCAGATTGCCACTGGATGTTCTTCCTGGAGCAGTGCTTGGGAGAATTAGCCCACTGGGCTAGCCCAATGAAGGGAGCAATTAAAAGACGTTTTGAGGCTATTGAGGTCAAGGGTTGGTTAATTGGAATGTTATAGTCCACAAGAATTAGAGAAGGAATATTACTTGAAAGGAAGAAGGGAAGCCAAGCAGCAAAATGGTCAAGGAAGAGAAGAGGGGAAGCAGGGGAGTGGTAAATAACAGCAACATTTTCAGAGAGTTTGATCAGGCTAATGGGGTGAACTTCAAATTTGAAGACAGAGAAAGGGAAGGGAGGTGGGAAGGTTTAAAGGAGCGGTGGGATGAAAGCTAAAACCCTACTCCGCCATCCTTACTTTCAGATGGTAAAGTCGTTTGCGTCAATTGAAGACCACTAAAGGATAACGAGGCAGGGGTAGACTATACATCACAATCTTCTCAAAATTTGAGTTTGGTAGATTTAGTAGTCAACAGCTGATCATATAAACGTCTGATCAAAGTGCAAAAAGGAATGCCAAAGAAGCTGAATTTTATGATGACGAATAGGTGAAGACAATCAACCATATCAAAGGCTACTACCATAGCAACCCTAATCCTTTGGATAAGTTGCCAGCCTCAGGCCTGTTGTCTCTAATGCAAATCAGATGAAAAGCATTGGATGTGGCTTTCGATGATTTTAGTGAAAAATTTATAATGTATACTTATTTTTTATATTTACATTGGCTGGACCAAATCTGGATCAAATGGAATTGAGTGAGACCGTGGCATTAAAACCTGATGCAATTGTAGAAGCCATGTTGCTTTACAAAGCCTAATAATACTCAGCGTTGAATGTGTAAATTCCTAAAGATTTGCCCAGTTTTGTAGATGCAATCACCCATCTGACCTCATTCTCTCTAATAGAATAATTTACTAACTCTATGTATGTTTAAAACCTCTGCAAGTTTTCTTCTCTGAGAAGTTCCATGATGAGCATATCATCATTAGGGTCTGGTGGTAGTCAAGTGTATAAAAACATGAAAGGCAGAATTGCCCTGTTTTATTATCCTCAACAATAATATTTTTTTGGTGAATTCAAATTGTGACAATTCAAGTTGTGACTGGGCCTCTTCTTAGATAACTTTGCTTTCAAGATAGACTTGTTTAATGGTTTCAGATGGGGTGATGTAGGTGTTGTACAGAGGGCCGTTTAGTTCTTCGTGTTTATGAAGTCAGCCTTTCTTATATTTGGACATATAAGATATTATGTGCTTTTTCATGACTCCCTTTGAAGGAAATCGATGGTATAAGGTTATGTTTAATGCTAAGCTCCATATAATTGGTCTGCACCATTCCAGCATGACCACAATGCTGTGTTTGATAGATAATAGTGAAGCACCAGTGTCTAAAGTACAACATCAATTGCCCTATTATTAAGACCAATTCTTACAAACACGAGTCAAGATGGTAATGTTTTAGTGGAACACCCAGTTAAGAGGAGAGTGATGGAAAGCTAAAAAAAAAAAAGATTGTCGAGAGGCTATGTCATGTGCTCTTGAAGTATGGCTGTATTGCTTAACCTGAATGTTATGCAAATGCCAGATATTAGTAAAATGTGGCCAATAGCAGAGCATACGAATGGTTCAAGCTTTAGTAATGTTGAGGGTCCAGGGGGCAAATCTGTCCACTATCTCATCCAAAATTACATTTTAAAAAATTGCCCCCGTTTATTGCATTGTAGCGGAAAAAGAAATTATACATGAAGTATATTGATTTAATAAATGTAGAATGTAGAACATTAGGTGCATATATATTAACAAAAATATTAGCATAGAAGCAATGGCATCCTTCGATATAAAAAGCTTGCTTTGGGTCACCTTTTTGGAAATGATTAGTTGAGTGAAGTGAAAGTATCCAGCAAGATGGCGATCTGGTGGAAGATTGTTGGGCTTCCCAATGTGTCTCCTGTAGGAAGACTGTATGGGGCTTAGAATGAAGGAGATGATTTAGAATGAGTTTTCATTTTACTGGAAAGTTACAGTCTGGAACATTCCAAGAAAGAAATTTCAATATACTGTATATTATTGTGAGTTTTATTGCTGTGAAGTTCTAAGATACAGTGCTTCGCAAAGCATATTTATATGGGTTTTATTATTCTGTTGTGCATGCTACACAGTACTATAATATTTATTACTGTTGTGTTCTATGATACTTGTATATATTACTCATTACTATGAGTTTTATTGCTGCAGAGCACTGTGATAGTTTCATATTAATTTAGAGCTCTGGGATACAGCTATAAAACTGCACATTATTGCAAAATTTACTGCTTTGGAGCTCTGTGATATACCTCTTTACTCAGCATGATATTGTAAGGTTTATTGCTGTAGCGCTCAAGGATAGGATAATTTAGTCAACACATTATCAAGAGTTTAAGATACAATCACATAACTTAACATCCCTTTGAGTTTGAAAAGGGATTTAGCTTTGAGAAACACTTAAACACATTATTGTTTTATTTATATGTAAGCACAAAAATATACCGTCCAGCACCTTCTCAGTGTACAATCCATGTATTAATTATTATTATATTTATATAGCGCCAACAAATTCCGTAGCGCTTTACAAAGGGTGGACTAAGAAACATGTATATAACAGAGCTCCCTGTACCCCTGGCTGGGTACCTCCGCCAAGGATCTCTTCCTAGCTGGAACAGAGGACAAACCGCAGCACTTCTGCCCACAGTCACCGTGGCTTGACTGGGGCCCTGGAACAGCTCCTTCCTGGAGCCGAATGGGGAATTAGCTTTACTCCTTACAAGGACTTTCCATGTTGAAGCCCAAAAAGTTCCAGGGAAATCAGTGCTAACAGTCGGTCAAGTTCAGTAGTCTTTTAGAGGTTTCCCTGCAGGGCCCATAGTTTGTGGGCAGGAGGCTGGCAAGCAGGCTCCTCCAGGAGCTCGTGGCAAACTCAGGTAAAAAGTGGAGTTTGCCACAATGTGATTGTAACCATACAAGTTTGACGCACAGAAGCAGAGGGGTTGAGGGCCCTGCTCAATGAGATTACACGCTAGAGGAAGTGGGGTAAAGTGACACAAAAGGTAAGGGAATAAGGGAATACAGTAGCATAGCTGAAGACAATGTTTCTGTCACTACCTTGGCCTTTGTCAAGGTCAGTGAAAGTTCGATTAAAGGATTGTATTGCCTGCCAAGGTGTGCTGGACTGTATATTTTTGTGCTTACTCTACATCGCACTACCGATCCGGGGTAAGTCCTCCATGTAAGACTGCTCACAATTACCTGTTTGTAAATATTTTTTTGTGGCTGACTACTTTTATCATTCAATCAGGTTTTATAGGGGAACTGTCCTTTTCCAGGAATTGTAACATAATGTTGACCTATCCCCTATATTTAACAAATGCTTGCCTGTGAGGTCTGAAAAATAAGATAAAAGTAAAAATGTACACAGCTGTATTTAGATTTCTGTCCGTTACTGTTATAAACTCTGCCCTTTGGATCTACCAGTCAGAACAGAAAGAATATTTCTGTTTCTTCTACTCCAATACCATGGCTGTACATGGACTGAACTGCATATTGTTGTCAATACTCTAAATCCTTAATATTCTTAAAAAAAAATAAAAAATAACATGACAAAAAAATTTGACACAGATTATAGGTGTTTTTTCAATATTTTATTCAATGGTGTCATTTCCTGAGAATTGACGGTCTCCCTTTATTAACTAAACTGGAAATCTCAGTTTTTGGGTCAAAGCCGAAGACATAACTTGCATAAATTTTCCAGCTCAGCTAATTGAACTAAATTTTATACCAGTCCATTAATGTTTTACGTATTTCAGGGTAGCTTTAAACATTATTATTTGCTGCTGTTGATTCTGTGAATGCTTCCCCAAGGGTTTAGGTTTTGGTTCAAGGAACTCCCTGTACCCCTTTTGAAATACACAACGGGACCTGACAAGGTTGCCCCTTTTTATTAATTTTTTATTTTTGTCGTGCAGAGAGTTATGACAACATTCGTGAGGTACCCCAACGGCATTCCTCGCGTTACTTTTCAACAATAATAACAATGGGGTAATTAAGATTACATGCACATTTTTCTTATTTTTGTTAGTCACTAGCAAGAAGTATATAAAACATTTATATCGGAGCTGGTCATGCTTAGTTGAGTAGTAATTACAATAATATATGATAGGTAAGTTATAGGCTATGCAGACTAATATCGGGTGTAGATTTCTCCACACTGCTTGAAATTAACCACCGGGGGGGAGCTTGCGGGTAAAGCATACCTTTAGGTTTAGACATTTTAAAACTATGTCCCTGCAGTTCTGCTGGGCTGTCATTATACAAGGTTAGCAGCTGCTTAGTTACTCCTGTAGCTGCGCTGGGTCGGCTGCCATCCTGGTCACCTTCATCAAGTCCCTTAGTTTTCCCGCTGGGTGCTTGGGCGTTTCGGTGCTTGCCGGTCAAGAGTGCGTTCATGTCATTTGCCAGCACCAGCCTTGTGTGCAGAATAATGCCTGTATGCTGCGATCGCTGCTCCTCTCAGTGTGGGCAGAGTGAGAGTCCTGGTAAAGTCCCCTTTGGTCCGCCAGTATCACAGGGAGTTGTAGTTTCCGATTATGCATTTCGGAGCTTGATCTCCGGCTTGAAACGGGCGCAGTGGCCATCTTGGATTTTGCCACGCGGTTCTTGTGTGATCATGTCGCCGCTCAGATGGTAGAAGTGGTCACTGCCAGTCCGCTGGGGTCCGGGATAACCCCCCCGGCCCACAGGGAGGGAGAACGGGGCCCTCAGTAGGCGTGCGAGAGGTCCCGCTGGACTAAGCACGGGAGATCGGCCACCTCTCCCGCCAGAGCCTCACGACAGGCCTCAATCTTAGTCATCCAGCAGTCCGCTTTACCGGCAGGACGGGGGTTGATATTGACCTCCAGGGCATTTGCTTGTGTCCCCTTTGCCATCGTGTGGCTGTTGATCATTTGTTTCCGGGGAAAAAAGGTAGGTTTTGCCTGAGTTTGCTATTTTCATAGCGGAGCCGAGGTGCCCCACGTCCATCCGGCTCGGCAGTCAGGCCCTGCCCCCAAGGTTGCCCCTTTTTGTTTTGTTTCTTTGGAACCCTTGCTCCAGCTGCTCCTGATTATCAACAGATTAGACATCGAAAGAGACGATTGTGTAATTCCATAGATAATCTCTTGCTTGCACAATAAAGTGACATATTTATGAAAAGTTCAAAAGCCAAAAAATTAATTGAAAATAAAAATTCTACCTTATCTTTTATATTTGTTTCAAGTCCAGCCGGTGCCATTGATATGGAAGAGCATTATGGTCTTCAGTCTGCCATAGTTGTGTTCATATGGTCTTTCAACACACTCAGAAAACTTCCACATATAGTCAAATTTCTTGGTGGCCTTAGTCTACCCTGTAATTAATCTGATTATATCTTAGCTCAGTTGACCCAATTTCTAACCTAGCTTTTCCCATGGGTTTGAGGAGTTGGGAAGATTTAGAATACTCTTTGTGCTGCCCCGAGCTTCTCAGTTTTTTTTATCTGGCTCCTAAAAGTGGACAGACAGTTTTACCTACTTAATACCAAAGCATTTGCAACTCCTCAAATATGGCCTTTGTAACTGTCCCTTCCCTTTACTGTTATACATAGCAAATGCTCTTTCCCACACAAGACTTTAAAAATCTGGAGCATGCCAGACTTCAAAGACTTTACAATTTCTAATTTCAAAATGATGTAATTTGTTTTGATACTTTGGTAGCTGTTTACCCCGCTGACCACATATTTCTGCATCTTCCAGATTCATAGATTGCCACCTCTATCTCAAACTAGGTTGGGTGCCCTACAATTCTCTTACTGGTTTAAACAACTGGTTGGAACAACTTCACAAGGATAAAGTGCTCCTTAAAGTTATTATTTCATGTTTATAATAAACATTTATATATAACTTCCTACCTGGGCCTCTTGGGAATTGGCTTTTGTGGGTCAGTCAGTGATAGAGTCATCCTGGGGAAAAAAGTGGAAGACATCACTTGGAGCATCGATCTCGGGACCATGATATCAAATTTTGTTAAGATGGTATGGCACATTGGCAAACCCATCACTGATGTAAAGGAGATTACAGATATATGTAGTGGTACTTGCCCCTTATTATTCCCCTCTGGGACCCAGTTGTAGGTGTTTCAAACTGAGTTATCCTCATGATGCCAGCGAGACACGGAACCTGGAAATTATCCATCTACTATGAAGAACACCTGAAGGAGCAATGGAACCAATCAGATCTCACAAACATCAATTAAGGGGACTTAAAAGGAGGGAGGGAAAAGGGGATTTTATTGCATTTTATTGTATTGCCGGTTTGCACAGCTATTTGTCCCTGAGGAAGTCCCTAGGCAGGATAAAACGCATAGGACGGGTGGTCTGGTATCCATACTACCACATATGCTGTTTTTAACTCACATGTAAGTGATTAAAATTATATGTGCACTTTATTTTGCATCCAATTTGTTCAATTTCTTTTTCTAAATATCTATGGTCCATCCCATTGAGACTACATGGCAACAGGAGGAAAACCCAATGACATCTTTAAATATACTCCGAAGGCTTGAATTTAACATCCAAAGTGTGAGTGGCCAATTGTATATAACACCACCTTCACCAATAACATATTTAAGCACTATGTTGTGCCTTGACTGCTGACCCCGGACCAAAACTCCCACCACCCGTTGCCCAATAAATACACAACACCTTCTGTATGGGTAAGGGCAACGGCCACAGCTTTATTAACAGAATTAACATCGATTATCACCAGCGTCCACAACCTGTCAGCTGTTGGGGATTACCAACAGACAGCTCTATCAAATGACCCACGAGTCCAATGCAGCCTGCCCCCGCCATCAGCTCTCAGCAGGCTGCGACTCCCCAAGCCGCTTGGGCACTTTCTTCCAAACCTCTTCGCTGGCCAGGACTACCGCGAGCTGTGACAAAACAAAGAAACAACAGCACACAACCAACAACAACACCATCATAACACACGTTTTGTGGGTGGGTGGGCGGGAAGCTAGCAACACTACACCTCTGCCCAGGAACTGGTGAGTACCCTCCCCTTTTTCCCCATCTTAATGTCCCCCCATGTGTAACAATGTATCCCCTTGTGACCCAACCCCTTATCCCTGCCAGCAGTCATGTCCTCCCTTCCTTAAGATTTCCAGGGAGGTACTTGACTGCTGACCCCGGACCAAAACTCCCACCACCCGTTGCCCAATAAATACACAACACCTTCTGTATGGGTAAGGGCAACGGCCACAGCTTTATTAACAGAATTAACATCGATTATCACCAGCGTCCACAACCTGTCAGCTGTTGGGGATTACCAACAGACAGCTCTATCAAATGACCCACGAGTCCAATGCAGCCTGCCCCCGCCATCAGCTCTCAGCAGGCTGCGACTCCCCAAGCCGCTTGGGCACTTTCTTCCAAACCTCTTCGCTGGCCAGGACTACCGCCACCGCGGTTCCTCCCTACCTACTCCTCTGGGAGGGACCGCGCCCCCCCGCAGCCAGCGCCTCCTCAATACCTGCCTGAAGACCCGCATTCAGGATATCCAATCCTATGAGGGAAAGGTGTACCCCATCCTTCCGCATCAAGTCGGAATTGTCCCCTTCCAGCTCCCTGTGCCTAATGACAAAACCGCCAATCCGGCGGACAAATTTTCCGATGGCCACGTTGAGCCTGCGCCTACTACGCTCCACGCCCTTAGCATGCGGCAGCGAACGCCAACGCGGCCTGGACACTATGTCCGACCAGATCAGGGTCAACTCGGGAAAAAGAGCCATACACCGAGCCAGATCGTGTCTAATCGCATGCAGGAGGTCCACAGACCTACTGCGCCCCAGGTCATTTCCCCCTGCATGAATTACTAGGGTCACTGGCCCCGACACGTACCTACGAAGGGATACGCACACCGAATACAGCTGCTGCCACAACATACCCCTAATACCCCTCCACCTTACCCTGGCTATCTCGTAGGAAAAAAACCAAATTCCTCCCGTAGGGAGGCTCCTCAGCTCGCCGCGCTGCCCAATAAACGTAGGAATGTCCCAGAATCCAAATGCAGCGGGGCCGAGGACCTACAGAGAAATTGGATTATAATAAATGAGGTCTGACATAGGACCTGTAGCGCCGTGAACCCCATCTACCCAAGCGCTGAATCGCTGCGTCCGAGAAACCCCACAAACTAGCCTGGGTGGCCGCCCCTATCCGAAAAGAATGAGTAGAGTAATGGCGAGGATTCACCCCGCATGCAACCAAGGCAGCACGGAACCTAGCTGAGAACTGATAACGTGTGAGGGGGGACCCATCCCTATGAACCAGAAAGGAGAAACACCACACCGGCCTAATCTGCAAATACTCTGAGAAAAGACGGACTGGACAAAACCTACCTCCCGTGGCACCGATACGCACCCATGAACCCCTACCTACCTGGTCTGTCTTGGAACGCCGTATGAAAACATCTACATAGTCCTCGGACCACCGGATATCCGCCAGAAGCAGCGGCCCCACCGCCCAACGATTGCGTGCCACCAACTCGCCCACCCTAAAAGCTCCAAAAAAACAAAAAACAAATGCAATCCGAAATAATGAGGCTTCGTAGTCTGAGAAACAAACTGCCCCCAGAGCCGCCAGGATCCGTCCCAGCAAGTCGGCTGACACCGGGCGGCGGCGGTCTGGGGCCCTCCTAAGTCTCCAACCCCGAATAACACGCTGTATACCGAACCACCGAGAAACGTCTTGCCAACCCATAGACCGACAAAGAAAGGATAGGGCGCTCAATGCCTTCTCGGCCGCAGAACAAGACTTACCCTGCGCAAACATCGACTCCAACAGTAGCAGAGTCGCCTCCAAGCGCCCGGACTCCGACCCCAGCACCAGGCCCTGCGAAAACGAGGACAGCCACGTCCGCCAGACGGCTTGGTATGCCTTCCAGGAAGAGTCAGCTAAGGAGTCCGACACCAAGCTCCTCAATCCTCCAAATCGATCTCCCAAAAGGAAACCGGACATCGGATACCCACTGCCTCCGCGGCTGGCGCCGACTCCCGAAAACGGTCCCACTGAAACCGAGAAAGAGAGTCAGCTACCACGTTGTGAACACCCGGGACATGACAAGCTGTAACCCAAACATTGAACTTTAAGGAAAGAAGTACCAACCGTCGCAGTAGCGCAAGAACTGGAGGGGAACTGGAGGTGGAACGGTTTATCACGTGGACAACACTCATGTTGTCCGTGTGAAAAACTACAGTCCTGTTGGCCAGAGCCTCCCCCCAGAGCTCCAAAGAGACAACGATGGGAAACAGCTCCAGAAACGTCAGGTTGCGCATAACATTCAAACCCCGCCATTGTGCTGGCCATGCCTCCGCGCACCACTTACCCTGAAAATATGCCCCAAAACCCACGGAGCTGGATGCGTCCGTGAAGAGGTTCAACTCCGAGTTAGACGCAGCCTCCAGCAACCAGCAGGAGCGTCCATTGTAGCGCTCCAAAAAGGAGCTCCACACCTGGAGGTCCGCGCGCAGACGCCGCGTGACTCGGATAAAATGAAAAGGCTCCGGAACCCCTACCGTGGACAAAGAGAGGCGCCTGCAGAACGCACGTCCCATGGGAAGAACTCGGCACGCGAAGGCCAAGTGCCCCAGAAGCACCTGCATTTGTCGCAACTGCACCTTCCTCGCCCCTCGAACCAGGTCGATCAGCCGCAAGAGGACCGACAACTTCTCGTCCGGCAGCCGGAAAACCATACCGACAGAGTCGATCTCAATCCCCAAAAAAGACAAAACCTGAACCGGGCCCACCGTCTTAGCCTCTACAACGGGGACCCCGAAATATCCCATAACTGCCCGAAACGTTTGTAAAAGCCGCTCACACTCACCCGAACCCAGAGGGCCAACGAAAAGGAAGTCATCCAAGTAATGAGTAGCAGAATCCAAACCCGCCTCCTGTCTCGTTACCCATTCGAGAAAACAAGAAAACATTTCAAAATAAAAACACGAAATAGAACAACCCATGGGCAAACACATGTCGTAGTAAAAAACCCCTTGAAAAAAAAAAGCCTAGTAGGTGAAAACAGGAGGGGTGAACAGGCAACAGACGGAAAGCTGATGCTATGTCAGATTTCGCCAACAAAGCACCTTGCCCGGCTCGACGAACCAACTCCAAAGCCCTATCAAATGATGCATATCGCACGCGACAGATGTCCTTGCCAATGGCATCATTTACCGACTCACCCGACGGGTAGGACAGGTGCTGGATCAAACGAAAGGAACCTGGGTCCTTTTTGGGAACCAAGCCCAGAGGGGAAATCCTTAAGTTAGGAAAAGGTGGCGCACTAAACGGGCCAGCCATGCGACCAGCCTGCACCTCCACCTGCAATTTTTGTTGTAAAATATCTTCTTTGCCCTTAACCGAGCGGAGATTGTCCGCGAACTGAGGCAAGGAAGAAGGAACAAAGGGGATCCAGAAACCTACCTGAAAACCGTCAACAATGTCTGTGCATCGCGACCCCTAGGATACCGGGCGAGCCACGGGAACATCCTTAGGGCGTCCACCGGTCTCGAGAGGGACCCTTTCCAGACACTGGCTTCCCCTTTCGGAAGCAGCGCACAGCTGGGTGCGCTCCCCCGCAGTGTGCACATTCATGGCGGAACCTGCAGGAGCTGTACCAGCGGCAGTGGCTCTCGTTAAAGAGCCAACACACACCTTTTCTCTGCCCTGCTGAGGAGCCGGAGGTCCCTCCGGCAGGCCCGGGAAAGGGGGATGGTCTACTGGGAGTCATAAGTAACAGCCAGAGACTGCCATCCTGTACGGCGAAATCCATACCCGGGCACACCGCCATCTTCTGTCGGAATTGCTGGTCATAGCGATACCAGCATTGCCCGCCATATATTTTATAGGCCCCCCAAATTAGATCTAAGTACCCGAACAGGGCCGGAGCCTTATCCGGGAACCGGCGCACTAGGATACTGGCAAATATGTTAAACCCCTGCAACCAATTACCAAAGGTTCTGGGTATCTGCTTACCTTTGTCCGCCTCGGGAACCTCCCCACAGCGCGGTCTGTCCACTGAATCCTTGTCGGGAGAGACCAAGGACAGCAGATCCACATACTCACCTCTCCAAATCTTCTCTTGCATGTCCATAGGGACATGCAAACCTAACGGTGCAAGATCACATCCCACCGAACCGGCACGAAAAGCCCCTGCGGCAGGCTGACCCCTAAGGGTTTGGGAATCCTTGCACCTGACCCTCAGCCTGCCCTGGGAGACCCTGTCCCTGAACCCCTCTATTATCCAGCCCAGTAAGATGTGAAGGGAAAGTGGCCACTAGGGTCCTAAGCAGGCGCAAACACTCACTAGCCTGATCCTGGGCCCCAGTCCCTGGCACGCCAGCGCAATGTAACCACTCACCGGACCGCTGGGGAACTGCTGGCACCGACACCTCCTCTTCATCAGACCCAGAATCCGACCAAGAGCTCCTAGGGACATCTCCAGCTGGACCTGAGCTGTGCTCCAGGTGAACATCACCGAAACCGGCTGCCTCAGGGTGATGGGGGTTGAGTCCGGACGTCTGGGCGCTCCTGTGGTCTCCTCTTCTTCCTGCCGACCGCCCTCTGCGTCCGGCGCCCTGAGAACTCCGTGTTCTGGGCCGGGCGCCGACGTTATGAGTCACTTCCGGGTGCAGGACGCCGCCGGTGCGCATCACTTCCGGCGTCCTCTCTCTTCCCGCCGTTGGGACCGGAAGAGACGGCGGGCTACGAGATCTTCCCGCCACGCCGCCATCTTGTCCACCAACGATGATGGCCTCCACCGGTCTCCTTCCACTTCTCGCCGGGGAAGACCTGGCGGCGGCAAGCAGCACATCCCGCTGGCGACCTCTACGCCTGGACACCGGACTGGGGGACAGGCGCGTAGGAGGCCTGGAACGCCTGGCCCTCCTACCGCCATCCAACGGGAGCAACGAAGATCCTGAAGCTGCAGCAGGAGCCGGGCGGTTATCCACCCCGGCGATCACCTCCTCCAAAGCACCGGATCCATGAGAGTCAAGGTACGCCTGCAATAAGGCTACCACATCTTCCCTTGATACAGCTGAAGCCATTCTCCCGATGCCAGATGAGGGAAAGGTAAGTAAGTAGAAAAATGCAAGCAAAGTGAATGAAATTAATAACTGAAAATATATATATATTTTTTTTAACAGTCCCAGGGGAAGCTAGCAACACTACACCTCTGCCCAGGAACTGGTGAGTACCCTCCCCTTTTTCCCCATCTTAATGTCCCCCATGTGTAACAATGTATCCCCTTGCGACCCAACCCCTTATCCCTGCCAGCAGTCATGTCCTCCCTTCCTTAAGATTTCCAGGGAGGTACTTTCTTCTTATTTTCACTAGCAGATCTACTCCTATTGCCTATATATATTTACGTTAATTTGGCTGTTATTCAAAATCCAAACATAAATATAAATGTTGTGATCAGTGTCTTGGTTTTGGTGTTCGAATTGCAATGGGTTATTTTTTGTAATCTGGATCATTGGCATTAGAATGTTAGTGAATAGAACTGCAGTAAGTTTCAACATTGTACTCAAAAGTGGTTTGCTGCATTGTCTGAATATTTGTGTTATCAATTACAGGATGCGAAAATAGCAATATGTTGGTCTTTCTCATTTTAATGAATAAAATATACTGTGAATATTACCATTGCCCTTGGTAGGATCCAGATATAAAAAAAGCTTCCATTAAGCAAAATATTTTTTCCTTACAAAATTTATCTTAATGGTAACTTCATAGACTGCTTCAACTCGCTAATTACCACTGTCTCTGTACAGAACTACCTGCCCCATTGAAAGAGTGCAGTGAACACCACACAGTCTCTGTCTGTTATATTAAACCTTCAAAAAGAAGAGATTTGTAGTTTATTTTATGTCCCATCCCTTCCAAGATAAAAGACATGCTCTGATTTTTTTCTCCCATACAACGTGCTGTGACTATGCTGTCAATAGAGTCTAGATCAGTCCTTCTAAAGACTGGTTTATAGGAAGCCATAGAACCAATGCTTGTGTTTTCTGGACCCTATGAGTGAGGATCAGACAAGATTCTCGAAGTCCCCTTTTGTGTTTTTATGGCAGAAATGAGAACCCCAAAGATTTAGTTCGATTTATTTATATATTTTTTTTCTTTCTATCTGCGGGGAGAGGGATTACTTCGTTTACAGCATTGTTCTGGTGATTGTTATCACACTGATAATAAAGATAAATTGCTGGACTTTTCTCTTTGATGTTAAGAAGGCCGAATGTAAATTAATGTGGGTTATGGAACGGTATCTGCTTGTCTGTTATCTAACCATTTTGGGGATCTCAGGCTAAGTTTCTCCAGAAAGCAGATCAACAGGAGACATTCATTTAAAACTAATGAACATAGTGAAAAAAAAATGATTATTTTTTTCAGCCCTTATTAAATGTATCCCTGTATGATGATCCCGGGCACACAAACACATTGCATTCTAAAACCACATATTAAGCCAGCTCTTATTCCAATTACATGGTCTTCGCTCTCTACAGAAAATATAGATCTGATCAGGATACACAATATTCAG
Organism: Pelobates cultripes; assembly: GCA_933207985.1. NCBI lineage: Eukaryota > Metazoa > Chordata > Amphibia > Anura > Pelobatidae > Pelobates > Pelobates cultripes. Next base: position 30,357,598 of record OW240916.1, read on the forward strand.
TTTAAAAGCGCCGATGCACCTGAACCAGTACTTTACATTCTTGAAAGATTTTAGCGATGAGGTTAAATTTCATTTAAAATCCTGATGCAATACTTGCTTCTAAATTGCCATTACTAAAAGCCTCCAGCAAAAAAAAGACTTAAAATATTACTGCCCATTCATTTAATTACGTTTTCAACATTACAGTAATTATGTCAGGTTTGACAGAATAAATTTTCCAAGTTATATTAAATCCAAACTTGGAAAAAAAAATATACTTTTTTTGCTGTTAGTTTTATTAAAGGACCACTATAGGCACCCAGACCACTTCAGCTCAATAAAGTGGTCTGGGTGCCAGGTCCCTCTAGTTTTAACCCTGCAGCTCACTGAGGGTTAATCCAGCCTCTAGTGGCTGTCTCACTGACAGCCACTAGAGGCCGCTTCCGCGATTCTCACTGTGAAAATCACAGTGAGTAGACGATGGACGTCCATAGGAATGCTCTCCTATTGGCATTTTAATGCGCGCGCGGCTCTTGCGCATGCGCATTCGGATCTGACGTCGGCAGGAGGAGGAGAATTCCCCAGCACAGAGGGAGCCCGGCGCTGGAGAAAGGTAAGTGGGTGATGGGGTTTTAACCCCCTCAGCCCAGTGGGAGGGGGGCCCTGAAGGTGGGGGGACCTAATGACCCTATAGTGCCAGGAAAAAGAGTTTTGTACAGCGCTGTGGAATATGATGGCGCTATATGAATATTTGTAATTGCAACTCCAATAATGTATAGCAGTATTTTGAGTGATAAAGCATATCTGACGTTTTAGTTTAAAAACATCTGAGGGTCTTCCATTTGGTAGACCCACAGGCAAGGAATCCCATTTTAAGGTAAGATTGTTAAAGTTGAATAGAAACTTCTAATCAGCAACCATGATAAAAGACTGGTAGGTCCACAGATGTCCAAGAGACCCAGGTAAGTATGAAGCTCAGAGTGCATATTAAAACTCAAACAGGCGAGTTTTCATAGATTTGTATTTTATAATTTTTATAATTGTTTTGTATTATTATTATTTTTTTTTATGGATGAGAACATCAGAACTACTGAATTTTTTGGGGGGAGGAAAGGGGGAGAGCAGGAAAGGGGGAGAAGGAGACAGCCTTTCGTGACAAATATGTTCCCCTATCATCATTTTTATTATTATTTGTAAAGCGCCAACAAACTCAGCAGCGCTGTACAATGGGTGGACAAACTGACAAGTATTTGCAACAAGATGAGCTGGATGCACAGGAACAGAGGTTTTGAGAGCCCTGCTCAAACGAGCTTACATTCTAGAAGGAGTGGGATGCAGTTTTTATTAGCAAAGTAATACACAATCACTGGGGAGGCTATTGGTACAATGGGATATAGGCCCATCTGAACTCACCATTTAATATGTATGAATATGCAATTGAATAAAAAAAGTAAACAATTGTTAACCCCTTAACACTGTCAAAAGTTAGCGTTCATATTAGTTTTTTGCATTTTTCACACACAAGCAAATATGAATGCTAACTTTGGCCAGTGTTTGTGACTAAGTGACTACTAAAAAAGTCTGGACATACCCCATTTGTAATACCTTGGGTTGTCTTCTTTTGCAAATGGTATGCCATCATGGGGCAAGTTCTCATTCCTGAGCTACCACACGGTCTCAAAGGCAACGTAACCAATCTGGCAAATTTCAATGTGTATAAACTGAAAAATGTAACATGCTATTCGTAATACATTATGTTTCATATATGAATATTTAATGTGAAATGAAACAAAACATTGTTTTCCCTGAACAAATTCATCATATAATAACAACAAATATTAAATAGCTGTAGCGAAGAGACAGAAAAATGGTCTGAAAGTTTAATCTACCCTATTGAAAATAAAAAAATGGGCTTTGATGCGTGTGGATAAGGCTAAAGAGTCGGTGTCTGCTACTTAGGAACAAGGAACCATCAAAGAGGAAAAAGTTAAATCATTTCAAGAGAAATTAATGAAAAATAATAAATTGTTGTTTTGTTTTTTTAAGTGCATTTAAACATAAAAAATGTTAACTCCCTCTCAATAATCATAGTTAGTAACAGACTCAAGTTCTTAACATCAGTATCCCCCTTTTGGTAAAGAAAAAAACAAAAACCCTTAAACTAAGTCACATGCTAAAAAGATCAATGCCCGAGTCGTTTTTATTAAATGTTGCGGAGTTATTTAATGTTTATCATCAAATGTGTATCCTCTTATCTTCTAGTGCTACTACAATGCCACGTCTGTTTATGCATTTTATCTCTACATTTTTGTCGTTCATCTGGAAGCAACAGGGTTAAGCAAAAAAAAAGCCGTCTAAGATGTGTGTCTTTTCCACCCCACACCCCTCTCAGTGGACAAACTTTCCCCTTCCCCCCTCTTCTGCTACCCTGGGAGTAAGCACTGCACCTGTCTCTCTCTGTCACAGGGGCAGTGACACTAGTCCTGAGTCACAGAGACATGTGTGTGGCACTTTAACACCATGCGTTAACACCATCACTGCCAGATTCTTTAAACGTCTGGAAAAACAATTCCTTCGACTGTTTTGATTTAAAGCAGTTGAATACTATTTTCTGGCCTGTGATCTATAAAATAGCTCTATTCGGATGGTAATTTACTAGGAACTGTTAACAAGGGCACTGAAAAGTTTTGATCAAGATCAGAGAAGTTGAAAAAAATTCGGGGCCTTAAATCTGATTTAACAATTCCTGTTCAAGGAATAAACTTGTTACCATTATTCTCGTTTCTTTCCTGCTTTTCTTTTTTTTGTCTGCAGAAAATAAGTAATATTATTAACAGAAAAATAATTCCTAAGATAAAATACAAAGGCAGACACAGTGAGATTATTGTGCGTTTCTGGATGCCGATACCACTTCCAATATGTACTGCGAGATATATCTAATATGTCTGGACACGCACTATTGAGATACTTTTTTGGGTGCTATCAAGTCGTAATAGAGGATAGGATTATATATGATAGTGGCAGATTTATTGTGTAATCATTGCAATAAGATACAAGATAATATATTGAGAAATTCATATACTGATGAAATTGCATAGATTTGATCCAATATCTTGGCACATAACGCATTGACCTTTTACACTGATTACAATTTCCAACCTTTAGGAACTTTGTATTAAACCATTTAGGAACGGTTGGATATAAACCAAGGTTTCCACTAAAGGACCCCCCATCGGAAGCTGCTGAGCCTATAGTGGACTTGATTGTGATTTCAGTTGCCAAATTGTTAGTGTACACAAGGGTATTGCTAGGTTATATAAACACCTGAGCCCAAAGGAAAACTCAGTGACTTCCTATACTATATACTATATTACCAGAGTTAGGGGCATGTAATGACATATCCCCACCTTTCTATGTAATGCCTCTCCTCTCTACCCGAGAACAACATGTGGCAGTCATCTGGGGAGCACGACCTTCTCCCCCTAAGTAGCCCACACAAGAAATCTTTCTTTTTATAATAGGCAATAGCCAGGGCCGGACTGGGAAAAGAATTCGGCCCAGGCGGCCCACTAAGAAGGGAGCGGGGCAGAGAGGGTGTGTTTTGTCATCACCCCCTCTCAAGGTGAGCATGTTGGTTCAATGCTCTTCCAGGGTAGACCATGCGCAGAGCTCTGCTGAAGAGCTCTAGCATGAGAGAAAGGCCCTGTATTTGTTCTGCACGGTGTAAGCAAATTTAATAACATTCTTGCACTGTGCTTCCTTGTAACTTGTTTCTGGTACCTCTATAAATGGGATACCAGGAGACAAAAGGACCAGGAAAGAGTATTGCGCACGTGTTTGGAGCCTGCTTGTGGGATTGATTGTGTGTAGAGTGAGCTGAGTGTGGTGTGGTATTGTGTAATAAGGTCGGTTTTAGTCGTGTTGTGTTTGTGCTGTAATGTAATGCATATGTGGCTAGGGACTGTAGAGAGTGTGTGTATAGAGGATGTAGCAAGTGTGTGCATATGGGCTATAGTGTGTGTGTGTGTGTGTGTGTATAGGTGATGTAGTGTCTGTAGGGGTTGTAGAGAGTGAGTGTTTAGGGAATGTAGTATGTGTTTGCTTACAAGGAATCTAATAGGGGAGCCAGAGTGTGTATGTTAGGAATGTAGTGTGTGTGTACGTGGTGCAGTGTGTGTGTTTGTGTGTATATAGGAGTCTTGTGTGTGTTTGAAGGACCCAGAATGTGTATAGGAGATCTAGTGAGTGTGCGTATATAATGGATTTAGAGCGTATATAGGGATCTAGTGTGTATGTGTGTAGATGATCCAGAGTTGGGTAAGGGATCTAGTATGGATCTGGAATGTAATGTGTTTAGGGGTGCAGTATGTGTGTGAGGGGTGCAGTGTGTGTGAGGGGTGCTGTAGTATATATACTAATATAAATATGTTTGGAAGTATTGTGTGTGTGTGTGGTGCAGTGTGTTGGGGGGGGTTCTGCGTGTATGTATGAGGGGTGCAGTGGGTGTATGTGAAGGATGCAGTAGGTGTGTGTGAGGGGTGCAGTATGTGTGTGTGTGAGGGTTAAAGTGTGTGTGTGTGATGGATGTTGTGTGTGAGAGTGCTGTGTGTGAGAGTGCTGTATGTGAGAGTGCCGTGTGTGAGGGTGCCGTGTGTGAGGGTGATGTGTGTGAGTGCCATGTGTGAGGGTGCTGTATGTGAGGGTGATGTGTGTGAGAGTGCCGTGTGTGAGGGTGCTGTGTGTAAGGGTGATGTGTGTGAGAGTGCTGTGTATGAGAGTGCTGTGTGTGAGGGTGCTGTGTGTGAGAGTGCTGTGTGTGAGAGTGCTGTATGTGAGGGTGCTGTGTGTGAGGGTGCTGTGTGTGAGAGTGCTGTATGTGAGGGTGCTGTGTGTGAGGGTGCTGTGTGAGGGTGATGTCTGTGAGGGTGCTGTGTGTGAGGGTGCTGTGTGTGAGAGTGCTGTATGTGAGGGTGCTGTGTGTGAGGGTGTTGTCTGTGAGGGTGAAGTGTGTGAGAGTGCCGTGTGTGAGGGTGTTGTGTGTGAGAGTGCTGTATGTGAGAGTGCTGTGTGTGAGGGTGCCATGTGTGAGGGTGATGTCTGTGAGGGTGGTGTGTGAGAGTGCTGTGTGTGAGGGTGATGTGTGTGAGAGTGCTGTGTGTGAGAGGGCTGTGTGTGAGGGTGATGTCTGTGAGGGTGCTGTGTGTGACAGTGCTGTGTGTGTATATATTAGGAGGGATTGTGTGTTGGGGGGGTAAAAAAACAAAACAGCTGCCATCCCTGGTGGTCCTAGTGGTGAGTGAACTCTAGCCTGCGGCGCTCTGGGTCTTGCAAGAGGAAAGCGGCGGAGCTGCAAGATAGAGCTTCACTGGGTCCTCCTCTCCCTCCTCAGCCGCATGTCTATGCAAGTGGGCTGGTGAGGGAGATCTTTGCCTGTCATGGCAAACAGCGGGGCTGGCGCTCGGATAGTGCCGACCCTGCACGGACTGGCTGGGGATATCCTGTGACCTCCCCTGCAGACCTCGGTCCATGGACATTGCGGCCCACCAGCATTTGCCTGGTGTGCCCGATGGCTAGTCCGGGCCTGGCGATAGCCTTGAAAAGCAGCTGCCTGATGTAAAATAAAAAATAAAAAAAACAATATATTTCTGCCCCAAATTAAAGAGCTCTATATTTGGGGCTTTGGCCCCCAAAGCCCCTCCCTAGCAATGCCTATTAATATACATTTGAAAGAAAATACATCATATAAAAATTAAATTTTTTTAGTAGTTCTCTTAAAGCCTTAATCTCCTAAATAATTCAATTATTGTATCGTGTTTATTGTTTTCCATACATCATTTTATAGTGATACATTTCTGGAATACAAATGAATGAAAAATGGCCGATTTTCTTTTAAAACATATGGACATCCAGAGACTGGGAATTAAAGGGACACTCCAGACACCAGAATCTCTACATTAAGCTGTAGTTCTACTACTGAATGTAGTGTCCCTTTAACCCCTTAAGGGCCAAACTTCTGGAATAAAAGGGAATCATGACATGTCACACATGTCATGTGTCCTTAAGGGGTTAAAGCACATTTGTTTCTGTTTATGAAGACTTTGCCACACATCACCTGGCTGTGAGTCACACAGTCAACAAGAACAAAATAGTTTCATTCTCAATTAGATCTGACAGCACAGTGTGTTTAGGTTAGAAGTTTCTCCTGCTCTGTTAATTGAACTTTAATCACACACAGGAGGTTCCTGCAGACTCTAGCAGGCAATTAACATAGCAGGGATTCTAAATTAAACAGACTGTGCAGTTTAAACATTAGATATCTCTTTGCAGGAAGGCTGTGTAAGTCATTTGCAGGGAGGTGTGACTACGGCTGCATAAAGAAGTGATTTACCTCCTAAATGGCAGAAAATTGAGCAGTTAGACTTCATAGGCATAATCTATAAAAAGAAAATCTGCTTTATTAAGCTAAAGTTGTTGCGGTGCTTATGTGTCCGATTAAGGGCTCAAGCAATGGAGAGAGGAAAGCTGATAAAGTTCAAAACATAGAATCATTAAGATTATAAGGAGTTTGGGACAGATGAATCTATAACCGTTCAAGGCAAAATTAGAGGAATATTTCATATGTGCCTAAATATAATAAAAACCATGTAAGGACAATACATTTCAAGAGAGTGTTGGAGTAGCCATAATTACCATGCTTTACACCATTTTTCCATTTTCCTGTTTTCTTTATCTTTCATTCTTGCTTGTTTGCTTTACTTTCATTATGTCCCACTCCCCTTATTGTTCCACCTACAACTCTGTATATCTCATTCACTGTCTTCTTTTTTTTGTGCCTCTAATTTCCTTTTTTTTCCTTCAGAGCTTCTCCATAATTCATCTATCCTTCATTTTCTCTTTTTTTCCAGTCTACTCCATTCTTTTTTCACAATCTCTCTCTCTTTCCCCTCCAACAATAGAACTTGATACGATGAAAGCTTTCCCCTGGGAACTGCAGCTTAATTACCAGCTCATTTGCATGTTTGCATATTAATGACTGCAGAGAGTCTGTTTTTTTCTGCAGTATGAAATGTCTGCCGTTGCAGTTAGACTAATTTCCTCTCTTTTAATTTTATTCGACTTCACGTCAAAAGGGGTAGATGATACAAAAAGCGTATAGTCTACGAGGATCTGGGATTTTTTGGAAGTTTTTGTCAAAATTACCAATACGTGAGGAAATATTGCCAAAAAAGGAAGAGATACAGGCAGGTGCTCTAATTCAGTGAACGAGAGAGCTACGGAATAAAAATGAAAGAGGTAGTAGACAGGGCGTGAAAAATAAATAAATACATAAAATAAACATATAACGCTATATAACATAATGCTATATAATAAAATTTTATATATTTATGTTCCTGCCAATTTCTTTTGTTGTTGTATGATGCATACCTAACCTACCACCCCTAGTACTGTGTTATTTTCTAAAAACGCAGCTTTTTTTCAATCTGGGAGAACGTCACCTCACTTAGAAGCCAAACTACATTATCCTGAAGATTATACATTTCAAATGTCACAGCACTTTATAATCTTACAGATTATTCCCCTTCATGGCATAGCAGTTTAATCAGCTTTGGTAAGCATGCATTGTAAAAGAGAGAGATATTTTTCGAGCATGATTTAGTCATGATAAAATGTCTGAACGTGACACTCACAGATTAATTTCTCTGTCCGTGCCTTAATTCGTTCAACCTCTATTTACGTTTTAGGATTTTTAACACATTTTGAGGGATATTTACAAAATGTGTCGTACTAAACTGAGCCAATATCATGATGAACAATTTGGAGTAATTAAGAGGCTTAATTTGGGTGAAAATTACTAAATTTAAAATGAGCTAACAATTAAGAATTAAGAAAACCAAACCAACTTGAGCTGAATGAGCCACCTTTACCTAGATCTGAGGAACCTAGTTCTGGATTTAATTTTTAAATATTTTCTTAGCTATTCTTAAAACAAAACCTGATAGATAGAAATTTGGGCTGCACTTAAGTTTAAAGAAAAATAAATAAGAATCCACATGGGTGGTCTCACATGATCTAGGGCAGTACTGGCCCAATAGGATACTGGGAAATTTCCCGGTGGGCCGGTGAACCTGGGGCTGAGCAGAAGATTACATAAAATTTTTCTTTTCATTCATTTTTCCCCTTGTGTTGGGGGCTGGTGCAGCCAATTTAGGTGGCCACCTTGAGGCTGCCAGCAGATGGTGACCAGCCTTTGCTGTTTCCAGCATGGCATGGTCACAGAAAAAGACTCACTTTTCATGTGGTTTTGGCTCTGAAAGTCCACCCCCCACACTCAGCCAACCGACCTTGCCGGAAGAGGAAGAGGTAACCTCATAAATGAAGAAACCTCGTACTACCTCAGAGTCCTCACTGCCAGTGATAGCTAATTGTAGGCTTTCCCAGAAGCCCATGACTAATAGCATTTGTGTGTGTGTGTGCTTACCAGTGAGCTAGTCTTTAGTGAGCTTGTGTGTGTCACTAAGCTTGTCTGTAGTGAGCTTTTATGTATGTGTCAGTGAGCTTGTCTGTAATGAGCTTTTCTGAAGTGAACTTGTATGTGTCCATGAAATTTTCTGTGGTGAGTTTTATGTATGTGTCGGTGAGCTTGTCTATAATGAGCATGTGTATATTTTCTGTCAGTGAGCTTCTTTGTAGTGAGCTTGTGTGTGTCTATGAGCTTGTCTTTAGTGAACTTTTGTGTATGTGTCAGTGAGCTTGTCTGTAGTGAATTTGTGTGTGTCAGTGAGCTAGTCTGTAGTGAGTATTTGAGTGTAAGTGAGCTTGTCTGTAGTGAGCTTATCTGTGGTGAGCTTGCATGTGTCTTTAGTGAGCTTGTGTGTGTGCCAGTTAACTCGTCTGTATTGACCTTTTGTGTGCCAGTGTGCTTGACTGTAGTGAGATTTTCTCTAGACCTATGTGTTTGCCTGTAGTCAACTTGTGTGTGTCAGAGAGCTAGTCTGTAGTCAGCTTGTGTTTGTGGGCCATTGAGCTTGTCTGTGTGTGTCAGTGAGCTTGTCTGATTTATTCTTGTGGAGCATGCTTTTTAATATATATTTGACACACTGATGCAATTGACACACTGATGCTGCAATTCAGATGTTGACATGAGCATGGTGGAAGTGTCCCGAAGCAGGCCAGTGACAACAGACAAGGGGTGATCTGGAAGGTGGGTGTTACAGCAATGTAACACCCATGCTTTCTCTGAAGGGAGGGTCTTCAGGTAGGAGACAATGTAACAAGTCTTAAAGCATATATATATGTTGTTTTCTGTAGTCCATCTAGTAGTAGTCCCAGTTGTGATAGGAGCACTCAAGGCTTTGACCCCCAAGTTGGGGGACTGGCTCCAACAGATTCCAGGTTGGACATCTGAGATCGCTGTCCAGAAAAGTGATACTGATACTGTGCAGAACCTTCAGACTCCCAGAACCCGAGAATGAGGAATATATACAACCCAGGAAGGGTGAGAAAATCAATTATTATATATATATATATATATACACATACACACACACTATGTGAGACAATCAATTATTATGCTGGAATTTTTTATTTTTTTCCAGTGCTGCTTTGTATTCCCAGTCTGGCTTCGTCTAGATCACTAAATTACCAGAAAGGTTCAGTAGAATAACCTGGCTCCCCACTCTTTTTTCCAATATTTGATAAGTTGAAGTTGTGTTAGTGAATCATTCTGAGCTTGTAGGCACTGGTTGCTTCCTTATCCCATGATTTAGAATGAAGGATTATTTACTAATCAGGGTATTTTACATAGCCTCTATTTATAGGCACATTCTGATTCAAGATGGGGGCTAATCTAAGTAAAAGACTTTGATTTTCCCTGCTACTGTCTCCACCAAGGAACCTCAATTATCTAATTTAACCGCCGCTGGGCATCCTCTTGGCTAATGTATGGGGATGGGTTATTGATCATTTAGCGATAGTTGAGGGTTATGGAATTGAGGAGGTGATAGGTATGTGCCAGACGATTGGGGATCCTAACACTCTACTTAACTTTGGTTAAGTGTATAGCACCAGTGATAAAGGGGACTTTTTCTCCTCCCGATTAATAGTGATGTCTAGTGATGTCTCTTGCATCTTGAATAAAAATGTGAAGATCTAAAGAAGTGATTTCTCTCTTACATGACCATGATCCAATTTTACGTCAATTTTTCAATTATGCTTTTGTGACAGGCGAAAAGCGTTTTGAGTTATTATTTTAACATTACAACAATAAAGATATTGTGGTTTTAATCCATTCCTGACTAGACTATATTTTTTTCATTGTTATTTTATACATTTACCTAAGAACCTTGAACTTCTGATCCCTAGTATAGACCATTGCTGGATATGCTGCGCAGTTGGTACCGCTCAATTAAATGTGGGTACGGCTTCAACATTTTTTATTGTTCTCTAAAACAGTGAGAGCTATATTGTGTTTCTTCTTTCTCCATTGGTCCATTAGTTTCCTTAAGGTGGGGAATGTATCTGAAAACTTGAGCTTAAGTCGCAAGCTCCCACTTTGGGAGTGCATAACCTCTTCTTTGTTAATATCATCGACTGTATATTAACAATACTACACTATTGGTTGCTCTATTTTCTATTCCCACATATTCATCACGGAATAATCGCTGGAATAACACATATGGCAATCATGTCCATTATTGGATATTAAACTACTATGCACAGTTATAAACTGTGCTTGCTGGTAGCTCGATACCATATGAGTGTGTTATTTATACATAACTGTTGTATGTCCTTACCTATCAAGAAATACCGCACTATAGGTCTTCTCTTTTTTTCCTTACATGTACAATGAAGCTACATAAGAATCAAGACTATTTGTGACTACTGAAAAGTTTGGAACTGTACCTTTTACACTTTTTATCACAATTGTATATATAACAAAGTTCTGTTTGGTACAACCTGTTGTATTCTGACTATCTTTGGAAAACTGAGGGAGTTCTCTCTGTCCAGTTTGTTGCCTAGAGTAATCAACTGTTGGAATACTAGCGTGTATCCACCCTACCCATATTGCTATATATCGCTAACATATAGCCATGGTAGATGTATATATAGCACTCTTGCAAGGTGAAACTATCATAGTGTTCAGGGGCAAAAGGGACAGAAAAACTGCAGACCACCTCTTTTATGTCAGATAACCCTGGTTGTGCGTCGAGTTTGTGAATTGGGTGGGCTATTATTCTGCCCCACTGTAGTTAATAGCCAGTGGGACATATTATACATTTATTTTAGGACTTCAATTTACAGCTATAACTGAAATTACTAAATCAACTCCCAAACTGACAAAACTGGAAGTAAGTCCCAATAACATACAAACGAGTGAGAATAGCTTTGTGAGGCTTTTGTCCCGGGATGCTATACAGTAAGGGAGGTAGGTGCTTGCGAAATTTAGGTGCCTTGAGTGGTACCACCCATCTCTGGTGCACTGGGTATGTGACGGCCATCACATGGTGTGGTCGCTGAGGCAGCCAGGCTCAGATAGCTTTGGAGATTTGGAGAACCCTAGTGAGAGGTTTCAGAGACCTGCGGTAATTAAGTGTGGCAGATAAATCAGGGAACAACTTGATCTTGATTTGATGCTACTGAACTTGGCCCTTCGCAGGATGTCGTCCTTTGTGCCAAAGTGGTAGAGACAGCAGATTGTGTCCTGGGGTAGGATGTCTTGTGGTGTCCCCGGTCCAAAGACCATTGGCTGTAGAAGCCATTAAATATCTCACAGAGAATGTACTTGAGGTGGTAAGGGGTCCATCTCTAGCAGGCCATGTAGCTGGTTGTTATTTCTGCATTTATGATTTTCTAGATATTTGATGTGCAAACCAAGGCCCCTGAGCTGGTCTGAGGTCATACACAATAGTCATATTTACCTCTTTCCGAAAACCAGTAATTATCACGTAACAAAATGCATGTAGGTTGGTTAAGCACCTACTTGCAAATCTCTGTGTTATAATGGTCTGTATTATAATTTAAGTTAAATTGCTAATAGTGTCCTTTAAATGACAACTACATTGCTGGGCCCTTCAGTTGGAAAAGGTCCCAGGGGACCAAAAATAGACATAATTTATTAGAAAGTTTATAGTTAGAAATGAATAATTGATCCAAGGTAAACGAGAGAAAACAGAAGGAACATTAAGACACAAGAACATGAATGAAGAATATCTTCTTACTGGTGCTAGGGTGCTCAATCTGCATTAATGAAAGGTATTCAAATACTTATCACATAGGGATACAAGGTTAAGATACCTTGCAAGTAGACCAGGGCAGAGAACAGGAATCAGAGTTAATAATACATATACAAATGTTACAGGTATTCTGGAATGTCTTATAAAGAGACCATTCATCAGGACAGCAGACAAGCAGCTTGAAAGTATCAGGTGTCTCAGAGGAGACCTGGAATCAGGGATACACAGAACAAAAACATATTGCATGAAACAGGAGTCAGGAGTGTCCTGCAAAAGAATGAGAACAAAGATAATACACCTATAATATACCTAAGACAGTGATCAGAATATAAAGCAGATAGTTATACAGGTATAAAGCAGGCAAATTACATATCATATAGTCATTTTCATTGTATTTACAAATGGTGGCAGACGTCAGAATGGTCAACCCCACCTCACAAAGCATCAATAGATAATGGTAGGAATTTGTTTAATTTATGGATAAAGATGGAATTTCTTTTTTATTGAAATGGAGAAAATCTTGCAAGTCTTTAAATCCCAAAATGTTAGGGGTTAATAGTTGGGCCTCGATTTAATATTTTTGTAAACTTTTTAAAATTATTTAATTTTTTTGAATAAACTTTGTAAAATAATTGGATAATTTAAAAAATATATTTTATTGAAATATATTTATATATATATATATATATATATAGAATATTTTTATATTTTCAAAAAAATTATTTTCACCATTTATCCAAAAATATTAAATTGAAAAGCTTAAACAAAAATAGTAAATCAAAGCCTTAATTTGCTTTTGTTTCTGTGATTTTTTAAAAAAATTACTGTTTGACTAATCATTATAACTGTGAAATAGTCGAGTGTCTCAAAGATTTATAAGGTTTTTTATTTTATTTAAATTAAAATCACAGAGTGAAATGTCCCCATAAAAGTATAAGGAAATACTTATAGTTAACTAAATAAACCTGAGACATGCTTTTGAGAGTTTGGGACACAAGATATAAAATAAGGGTATAGCCTGAGATACTTTAGAATGAAAGAGTACAGAAAGTTGGGTGGGGCAGACATTTATCTGCTGGTAAGAAAGAGGGGTCATATTAAACAATATCTTAGCACATATGCCTAATAATACTAGCTCCCTCTAGAGGACTCCCAGCAGATCACATGCAAATTCTAAAGAGAAAATAAATTAAAACAGGGCACGCAGTGGAAAGTGACATGAATGGTTAGGCATAGCAAACAAGCCTGAACATTTGTGTCATTTTGTCATTCAATTCATAACATCTGCAAATACTTTCCATTACAGGTGGGTGTATGTATATGTCTAAAAGCATACTCCTCTATACAGATTATTGAGTGACAGGCGAGCGCAAAGGAGGTTCTCCAGCTCTCTGCCACAGTGCATACTCTTTAGTTGTTGTGATTATTCATGTATTAAGTGTAGAGCTCAGTGTAATATCCACAGACCCATCCAGATGTTGGTACTGGAAAGGAAATATGTTTTGAACTAACATCAGAATTGTTATGGGATATTGACTACATAAGGAAATGGTTTTGCCTAAAGAGAAACAGTTATGATAGGTTCACTTTAAATATGTTGGTATGAAGGACATCCCAAGTCAGACCTTGGCCGCAGTGAAGTTTGCAAATACTGACTAAAGTGTGTGTTTTTAATAGCCCACGTAGTTAAGAGACAGATGAATTTAGAGATAATGTCTTGAAACCATTCTTTATCTACTATTGTCATCTCAGCGACTACAGACATGACACAGAGAGGCATGTTGTTGAATACATGGCTTACAGTGGACTCTTTCTTGATATATACCTGAACTACCCAGTTCTTAATGTTGATATTAAAATACTAATGATAATAATATTGAATAAGTCTTCCCTTCTGTTTCTTTACGGCACACTCCGTTGCTAAAAATTCCTGGATCACCCAGACATAATCCCATTCCCAACAGCATACAATCTTGGAGAATATGGTTAGAAATGCGTCTTCACTAGCATTGGTCAAAATTTCAATCCTTTATAATTATCTTGAATTTACAGAATAGAGAGATAGCACAATCTTCTAGTCATTGGCCAAGAGGGACATCAGGTTAACCGTTTCTTCTTTGGACCTCCAGGACATGTTTCTTCTTTTCATTATATCATGTTGTAATAAATGAATACAGGCACTCCTCTCTTACCGACCAGGTTCCGTTCTTACGACTCGGTCAGTAAGCGAGGATGCGGTATACAGAGAAATTTCCCCGAACATAGACAAGTGCACCAGAGCAGGGAATCCCTCTAATCCATGTTCGGGAAAATTCCCCGAACATAGACCAGCTCTCTAATCCCCGCGCTAAAGAGCTGGTCGTTTGTCCGAGCTGTTGTTAAACAGGTAAGTTATAAAATTATGACTACCTGTAAACTGAAATAAACATTTCCAGATTTGCAATGTTGCAATTCCATAACTGGAATTGCAACAAAGGGTATTCACTAGAGTGAAAAGTCTAAGTTAATTTCAAGTTTGAGGTCATAGTAGCTGAACTGAATTTTTTTCCAGTTCACCTATTTTTACTGTAAATTTTAAATTCACTTTGAAGTCTTACTTTACTAAATAACCCTGTGGGATTTGATAACTCGTTAAGACCACAACAATACAGTGTGAAAACAAGGCAGGATACTAAAAGTAATCTGTATGTCGGTGCTCTTTTTCCATTGATTGCAAAGAGCAGGACACATGCCCGTTAGATCCTCCAAACAGATACTTATTTTTGCACGTCTTTACTAATATTCTGATATGACAAATACGGTTATCGGCATAGCCTCTGTTTTCATATAACAAAAGATGCTTTATCATTTAGTGCATGGATTATATTTAACTCACAAAAATATATCTTAGTTATTAGTGTGCATGACACATATTTGTTTTTCAAATGTGATTCACGTGCCATTGATCTACGTCATTGTATCAACCACAAGTGCTTCTGGAGGATGACTTCCCTCTACCACACTTTTTCAGTTTTCATTTCGGGCTGATGGCTTAAATGACTTAATTTGATATTTGTGTGGGTGAGGATCACCACAAGCTGAAAAGTGTTTAGATTCGCCTCAACCCTACTATAAGACCACTGTCTACAATCTTATGTCAACAGGCCTGTGCTTCTTCTCCCCCAGATTGTATCTCCAATTCGTCTTGGAACCTTCAAATATCACTCTCACATCTACATTCCATAAATGTTTCCAAATACATTGGAGATGCCTATGCCTATGGAGATGCCAATGTTGTTGGTGACTTACACCATATTTGGTGCTGATGTCCAATCATTCAATTCTTCTGGAAGAACATTTCTCCTCTGTACAGGAGTGGCTTATTAAGGTTCAATAAGTACGTGTGCTTAGGAACTCCCCAGCTATTTAGGATAGAATCTTGTTTTAATACTTGGATAGCTTCGATAAAATGTATGGAAACCTGATGCTTCTCCCCCCCTCTTCTCCAATCCCTGCCTGAGGTTCCCCTTTTATACTTTGGCATCTATAATTTCAACAAAAATAAATGTTAGATGTTTACTAACCAAACATTTACTACTTCTACATACTAATATTGTGTTAAGCTTTCTCTGTCTATGTCAGGGCTTACAATTGCCATTACACACTGGGTAATGAAAATTTGGCACACAACTCGCTGAGTGTGATATGGACTCTCCAGGCTTGCTGAGGCTAGTAACTTTTAAAGCCTGGCTAGTAGTATAGGATTTTAAATTTTACGTTATACATATTTTGAAATTAATTTTTGTTATATGTTCTAGTTAATTTGTGGGACACTAATAAATTATACCGAGAGTATATTGAATATATCACTTTCTTTGCTTTCTCCTCAATAGTATACAGCTTCAGTGTTTATTTCATGTCATTTCTATTGTTTGTTAGTGGTATTACATAATTACTGCACAGCTGTGTGGTTACGACATATTTTAATTTATTATATTGTTATGCTTACGGCTTTGTTGTAAAACATATTTCCTTTTAAAGGGACACTATAGTTACCAGAACAACTATAGCTTATTGAATTTGTTCTGGTGAGTAGAATCATTACCATCAGGCTTTTTGCTGTAAACACTGTCTTTTCAGAGAAAATGCAGTGTTTACATTACAGCCTAGTGATAACTTCACTGGCCACTCCTCAGATAAGTGTTAGAGATCCTTCCTGGGTCATGGCTGCCTAAAATGCATCCAAACATTCAGTGTCTCCTCCCTCTGCATGCAGACACTGAACTTTCCTCATAGAGATTTATTGATTCAATTCATCTCTATGAGGTGATGCTGATTGGCCAGGGCTGTGTTTGAATCATGCTGGCTCTGCCCCTGATCTGCCTCCTTGTCAGTCTCAGCCAATCCTATGGGGAAGCACTGTGATTGGATCGGGCTACCACTTCTGGTTATGTCAGCAGACTGTTTGTTTTTCTGAGTCTAACAGCATGCAGAGTTACAGCTTCAGGCTTGAATACAGTAAGATTTTTACTATAGTTATGGAGGCATAAGGGGCCCAGGGGGGCTAGATGGTGGTTTTAACACTATAGGGTCAGGAATACATGTTTGTGTTCCTGACCCTATAGTGATCCTTTAATAAACTTGAAATGGAAGAAAAAAAGTGTTTACATGACCAAGTCAAAGACCTGCTATATAATTCTTCATTAACAAATACTTGCTAGCCTGTTTATAAGTGCTTCAGGTATGGCCGATCCTTCGTTGTGATTGGCTCCTTCATGAACACAGCATCCAATGTGTGTACAAAGTTGGTGGTGATAAAGTTTATCCTGGACGTCTGCAAGCTTAATATGCTATTTGCTCATGTATTCTTTGATTTAATGGCTTCTTTCTTTGAAACTTCTCAGAGGCAAGGATGCAGAGTTCTTAAAGGGACACTATAGTCACTAGAACAACTACAGCTTATTATAGTTGTTCTGGTATGTACAGTCAGTCCCTGACAACTTTTTAATGTAAACACTGCCTTTTTAGAAAAAAAGCAGTGTTTACATTGCTGCCTAGGGACTCCTCCAGTGGCCACTCCTCAGACGGTCACTGGAGGTGCTTCCTAGAGCAGTGAATGGTGAAACTGAACTTTCCTCATATCTCTATGAGGAGATGCTGATTGGCCAAGCCATTTGGCCCGCCCCACCTCCTTGATGATCTCAGCCAATGGCTGAGATCATCAATTCTGATGATGTAAGCAAAGGAGGCGGATCGGGGGTAGGGCCTGCATTGACAGACCTGCACGGTGCTGGAATAATGGTGAGTTTTATTACCTTTTAAGGTGAGTAAGAGGGGAGCAAGCCACCTAAAGGGTGGTTTTAATACTTTAGGATCAGGAGTACAGTTGTTCCTGACCCTATAGTGTTCCTTTTATATGGTTGGCTGATTCAGCAATAATCCAAGAGACTGCATATTGACTTATTCAAAGTTACTCTCCTCACAAATCTTCTTGTTTAAGCACGCACTGGTAAAATCTACAATTTAAATTTTTATCCAACCGTGCTCACATGCGTTTCCAGAAACATGGATATTATTTAATTTCAGCCTCTGCCCGATCTATGCATGTATATTGTTATCTGTAACTAATGAAAAATGCTCTTGGTCTTCAGATCTACAGGATGGCCAATAATCTTCGACAAGTGAGGTTTTTATTATAAAATAGTTCTAACGGAGTTAATGTTTTACAGGTGGGTGCTAATGGTAAAGTGTCTTAGGACAATTTCCTTCATCTCTGTAAACTGGGAGATACCACAGCCCCTGGGTTAAACACAGCATATTATTATTTTGTTTACCGATATTTAGCTATTTTTTTTATAAAGAATGTTTCCAGTATAGCAACAACACCTTAAAATAATTAATTTTCAGTCTATTAAATGGAAATATTATAGGTTGTTGGCAAATAATCTGAACTCACAAGGCAGCCAGCATATAACTCATGGCAAGACAGGTGTAATGTGATATTAGAGGCAGTATTTGGATGGGTTTTCTTAGCAACATAACCAATACTGCTCAGTGTAGTGGTTATGGGGCACATAGTCTTCTAATGGGCGCTATCCTGCGATTTCTGTCAAACCGTTTGGGAGCAGTTAGGCAAACAAAACAAAAGTGTTTTTATTGGTACCCCGAGACTGCCTCTCTTCAGCTGTCTAGTTAATGTGGAATTTTCACTTCTGCGTCATCAGTTTGTCTTTGTCTGGTGGTGATCAGCTGAGAGCACTGGGGGTGGGGAAGAACCCAGAACCCTCAGTTTATCAATGTAATCCAGGATGGGTGGAATTGATAATGAGGTCGTGTAATTTATGCATTATAAAGGCCGTTGAAGAGGGTCTTGTCTCTGAGCGACAGAAAGAAAAGCAATTTTTGTCAAACCGCTACCAAACTGACTAAACGTTTGGCAACATAACATCCTACAATGGGCTGTAATGATTGTTACCTGGAGAGCCTTTTAAGTGGTAGGTAGGTAAGTACAAAGAAAGATAGGTAGGTAGGTAGGTAGATAGGTAGGTAGATAGATAGACAGACAGACAGGCATGTGTGTCAAAGAACTAGCAATGGTTTCGAGTGGTAGCGTAGAACAATTAGTACTGATGGACTTGTGTATACATGTAAATATTTTGTATATGAATGGAGCATCATTTGGCACAGCACCAATCTGGTATTATCGCCAACCTGACATCACTGTACTATTTGTAATTAAGTGATATAAGAAAAATGTACATGGGTGTAAATACTTTAGCAAACACTTTACCTCTAGTTCTCCACAGTGCCCAAGGAACAGTGACGTTCTAGGAGTTTTCATATTGTGTTTGCTGATCACCTATAGGGACTCTAAAGGTACTGTAAGCAATTAATTTAATAGAATTGGTTATAGTGTTGAGTCCCGTGGTGCTATCCCTCTATTTAAACTTAAACCATTTTTCAACAGTTTAACACTCAATGAGGTTCCTCAGGCGCCCACAGCCCAATGTCCACTGGAAGTATGACTAAGGAAGAGATTACACACTGCCTTTATCATACCAATTTATACCAGCACCATTAAAAGCAGCTTAACATTGATCAGAAGGACTGCGCCAGGGGACCCCAGATACTAAAACCACTTCAATTTTATGATGCTGTTACAATGTTACCATACCCCAAGCGAAAGAAACTTACTGCATATCCCATAAGCGGGAATTATACCGCTGTACACTCTCCACACTAGAGCTAGCTATAGCTCTATCAAATGTGAGTTTATTTCCATCTATTCCACTGACGAATATATTGGACTGTTCATATTGCACTATTGGTTCCTTGTATCTGGTTTTGTCTTTCATATGATTGGATTTATCCAGATAAAGACAGTGAGGATATTACTCCCGATCAAGCACTTTACTCAATATTTGATCTGAGTAAGATCCCTCCAATTGGACTATTTTTACTGATATTTGAATATTTTATTCCTTTTTTTTTTGGGCTGTTGTATTCTCTTATATTTGCAATGTTTGCTGCTCATTGTATTATTTCTTACTGTAGGATTTCGCGCAGCCCTTATCTCCTTTTTCGCACTATTTTTGTTTTTTAAAGGGTTTTAAAGGAATCTCCTTTTTAGGGTTGCTTCCCATCTGTTAATTAGCGCTCACTCTTTTTTCTTGTTGTGTTTTACTTGTGCCCGAACTGGTGGATTGTGATGTCAGTTGCTTAATCATTTTCGGTATTTTATTCAGTAGTAAAATTTTCAGACAATTGGCAGTTCCCTTTGAAATATTTTCTACATAAAGCAAACATTTTATTTGTAGTTAACTACCAGTTGAACACAGGTTTTTCAGCATGGAGGTATGAAGTCACACATTCTCAGACAGTCTCTCACCTTTCTCCCATTTATGTGTCTTTCTTGCCATAGAGCTCAGAAGGTCAGTAGAAGAGCACTTGCATAGAGCTCTAAAGACGTACTGCTATATACTGTATTATCATTGTGACGATAGAATATACCTATTATTAAGTGCTGATGCAAACATGAAACATAGGGTGAAAATGACTATGTTTGCACTTTATGGGTTTTTGCTGGACTTTCTGCACAGACGTTTTTGGGTCTTCAAGCAACAAGTGTCGGTTGGCTGGTATCCTTATTCTCAGACCAACAATGTTAGCAATGCTGATTGATGGGCAAAATATATGTAACTAGAGTTGCATGAAGACTCCAGAAAGTTGCTTACAATTAATAATTATTAGGCCTGTATCACCAGGATGATATTTTGGGAGGTTTTGGGAATAAAAAAAAAATATATATATAAAAAAATAAAATAAAATATATATATAATTTATTTGGAATTTGTTTGTCAATTGTCAAATTTCCCCATTCTATAATTGTAAAGCCTTGCACTATAGCTCTATAAATGATAATAATAGCCAATCAAAATGCAAGGGATAATCCACTGAAAGTAGACATCTGGAAAATTCATAGTATCGTTTGCAGCCGATTGAAAGACATATTTGGGGCGGGGAGGGAAAAGAGAAGGATGAACAGCGATGGGTCAAATCAGATTGATGTATAACAAAAACAACCCATATGTGCGTGGTCACAAACGTACTTGCACATGCTCATAACATTATCTCTGAAGGAAGGGGGAGAGATAGGGAGAGGGCAGGAAACCCCCTGGTGGGAGCTATAACAGTAAAGTTAGGAATGTGGCACATCACTGAGACAGACACAGCATACTTAGGGGTGGGATAGGAAGCTAATAACACGCTTACATTGAAGTGAATCAGTTTTAGTCAGCACAAATTTTGATATTTTTAAGACTATGTGGTTCAGTAGGCCAGCTAACTCGTCACAATCTGGCATAAACTGTAGTGTTCTGTTATGTTCTAGAACACACTCCTCAGTATTAGAGACAGAATGTTGTGTACAATTATAAGACACTTGCAAACATGAGTTGCTTGTGGAATAAGGCTGACTTGGGACCAAGATGGTGGCACAAATCCTACATGATTTCTGTGTAACTGTCCCACAGACAGCTAAGTGCTTAGAACGAGATGAACTGAACTTCCCCTGGCCATTTACGGAGGAGAACGTTACACAGTATCAAATAGGAGGTACTGGGACTTGAGGGGGAGTTTAATAATGTGTAGTTTTCTTTTTTTTTTTTTCAAGGAAGGTCGCCACATGAACCCCTTTATAAATTTCATACATCCCAACTTGTGGTGGGAAGGTTGAAACGGGACAGTGATATGCATCATTGGGGCAGAGCCGTCCAGAAAGCGGTACACGTTTCCTCATAGACGGGACAGCCTAGTGTGAATGCTCTCTGCAGGGTGTCTATTGATGTGCATCCACTATGCTTGTTGGGGACAGTTCCCTGGTGTTCCCGAAAGCGAGACAGCAGGGAGCAAAGTCGGGATGGTGGAACAGGACCCAAAAATTGCGAATGTCCCGCCAAAATCAGGACTCTTGTGAGGTTCTGAAATTGAGACATGGGGACTGTGGCATTTTTATTTTTTTAAGAAAGGACTAATCACTAGCTCTCTTTGTGATATGATTCTTGTGTCTTTTATTATTATTTTTACTGCCATTTATAAACCATCAACAAATTCCGCAGTACTGTACATTTGGAAAAGATAATACTGTATACACTGACCAATACAAAATGTAAAGAGGGCCCTGCCTTTAAAATCAGATCTAGCCATGGGAGCTGTTTTATACAAACGTTTAACTATTTATACATACTCTGCTAAATAGCCCAGTGAGCTTACAATCTATTTGTCAGTTATATCAGCAGACAGTAGCAGAACACCAGTCAGTTGAAATGCAATAACTTGCCTCTACCTTTAATAATATAATTGTGCCAACAGTACCTGCTGCTGCATTTGTATGCGGGGTAATTGATCTAATTCAGTAAAAAATAAACTACTGGTTTGGGACAAGAATTTTGTGCCAGTGTTAATAGCACAAGCCAAATCGGACCTCTGGTATTTTAGGGGCATGATGTTCATATGTTAAATGTACAACAAAATGACGATTTTGTGGATCAACTGAGGTTTAGCAACTGGAGGACTTTAAAATTGCGAGAATTTGTCAGTGACAAGAAAAAAAGGAACGTTGGTCCTTGAGATGACCTTAAAGATAAACTAAGTCTTTTGGATTTATGTAGTGTGGTGTATGTACTCCAATGGTAGGAACAGCAGATTGTTGCTGCAAATGTATATTCTCTCTCTCTTCTAAAGACAGACATAAGAACTTGAAATATGATTGCCTCCAGAATGTTTAGGTCAAGCGTCAGAACAGCTGTCCCTGTCCAAATTTTAAAAAGATAATATCTATTTTGAAAAAAAGAAAGAAAATTACGTTAGCTACAGAACAGCTGCTATCATATGTAAACGTCCTATACTGGCTACAAACCTACCAAAAGGGCCCCCTTCCCATAACATAAAAAGTTCACATCAGTGCAAAGAATAATTTGAAAAAAGTGCCTCTATGAAATACGTTTGATTGTATTTATGTTTTTTTATATTTTATCTATAAAATATTTCTGCATTCACCAGAGTTTATTCCGAATAATTTTCCCAATTTTTTTTGCATTGACAATAATTGGAAGAGCGGAAATGCCTCATGAGCAACTATCTGCCTATCAAAACTAAATTTAATTTTTGGGTGAAGCGATTCAAAGAATCACATTTTTCTACCGAGAACAAATCTATCCTCCAGTAAGGAAATGGTTAAGCATGCTGCTTGTGTATTGCAATAATAATTTACAACTATTGGGATAATTTAGCATTTCTAATCTATTCATATTAATTTGGATCTCAGAAAAGAGCTTAGTTTTACGTCACACGTTTGAGTAGCCATACAACCAATGCATTGTAATGTCTTGGCATCATTAATTTTAATTCACATCACTTAGTATATACTTGCTTAGTGACAGCTAACGTTCAAGCTTAGAGGGACACTCCGCTGCCCAAATACAAAATAAATGAAAATTACTGTTTAGTTGATATACCCCAAATTAAAAAGTGCATGCATGAATTATACATTTTTTCATTATAGGTTTGTCTAAAATCAGCTTTCAAAACCTGTAGTTCTCTTGTCTGTTGCCTTTGCAAGCCCTTCCCCTTTAACCCAGCCCAGAGTTTATGTGGCTGTCCAATCACAGACTTCCCAATCATCTTTGCAAGGCAATTGCCACCTCTTGAGTTTAGCTACACTGAGCTTACCAAACCAGGAAGTAGCAGGACATGTCTGCTTGAAAACCAAGGGATGTAAGTAGGTTAATATATAAAAGTTTCAATTTCTATTGAAATCTGCAATTTTTGTAAAATAAAAAAGGACATGCCATTCACACATAAAGCTATTTAAACTAAAGTATTTAGGGGTCTGGAGTGTCCATTTAAAATGTAAACTTTGTTTGCCAGAGAACCCACTGTGTCCAGCAAGTATGGTGTGGCATAAATGCAAGCCACGTGTTCATTCCTACTGCCTTATACTGTACAGCCATGCACTTGACGGCTATCACTGTGCCTCTACTGTGCCCTAGCAAGTACATCTCACAATGTATAGAGACAGTGCAGCCATGGCCGGATTTGCCACATGCCCATGGCCTGGGGGTGGCAGAAAGGAGAGGGGGGAGGGGAATTGCCAGTGGGGAGATTAAAGCAATTGTTGTTTTCTTCACTACAGCCTCTCAGCCAATATTCCCCACTAAAACTTGTATAACCCAACTATAGCCCCTATCACCCCACTACAGCCCCTGTCAACCCACTACAGACTTTATCACTCTTCTATATCCCCTATCCCCCACTACAGACACCACCCTCCTACTAAAACACATATCCCCCCACTATAGCCACAATCCCTCAACTATACAACTAAACCCCACTATAGCCCCTATCACCCCACTACAGCCCCTGTCAACCCACTACAGATCCTATCACTGTTCTATATCCCCCACTATAGCCACAATCCATTAACTATAGCAACTAATCCCCACTATATCCCCAATCACCCCACTACAGCCTCTGTCAACCCACTACAGACTCTATCACTCTTCTATAGTCCCTATCACCCACTACAGACACCACCCTCATACTACAACAAATAGACCCCCACTATAGCCACAATCCCTCAACTATAGCAACTAATCTCCACTATAGCCCCTATCACTCCACTACAGCCTCTGTCAACCCACTACAGACTCTATCACTCTTCTATAGCCCATATCCCCCACTACAGACACCACACTCATACAACCCCCCCATAGCCACAATCCCTCAACTTTAGCAACTAATCCCCACTATAGCCCCTATCACCCCACTACAGCCTCTGTCAACCCACTACAGACCCTATCACTCTTCTATAGCCCCTATCCTTCAATACAGACACCAACCTCATACTACAATAAATATCAACCCATAAAAACAGCCCATATTCCCCATTTACAGCCTCAAGCGCAACAGAACAAGTCACCACACACTGACATGCAACCCCACAAGTAGTATTTTCACAAACATCACCACAACACCACAAGCAACCTCCACACATGCACACTCTCACCCAGGCCTGTCCCAGCAGCAAGGGCGGGAAGAGGGTAAATCGGACCTACCTGAGTACTGTATTGCCATGGTAAGCAGAATCAATACAATTTTCATACAAAAATAAAAGACAAACACCTCTATGGATTTAACAGGGAAATGTAGTGAAAAATGCACAGTTCAAGGATGAAAAGCCATGAGGACTCTACTATCAACTTTACCACACATATACTTAATTTAGCAAGGAAACTGCAAATTCCTTCTCACTACTACCTCCATTATTTTTTTCTTTGAAATTTATCTAATGTTTTGTGAATTAGTTCTAGTAGGGACAATCTGTAAATAATATATATATATATATAAAATATATATAATTTCTAAGTTCAATTGAAAATAAAGTACAACTCTGACTGCAAGGAATGGATGAAATAGTTAACTTCTTGCCTTTTCTTCATCAGCTCCGCCATATTCCTTCCTCAATATCTGATAGACGAGAACGTCACGTTACTGTTGTACTCTTGTGTACAAACAGATATGTATATAAAGAAGAGATACTGGGGTCTCCCTCCCTCAGATGAAGAGAAGAGCTAAAATCGTCATATAAGAAGATGGCTCGCATGAAAAATAACAGCTGATGCAAAAATTACGTTTTCCAATATTTCTGCCCCAAATTGAACCAATACTTAGCATATTTTCTAGACTTGACTCATGAGCTAGAATGCTAGACTACTGTGCACATTGTTTCCAATTAGGAATAAATCTTGAAGGTAGATTATTATTATAATTATTATCTAAGTGTTCCCATTATATACCTTACACATGTTCGTAATCGAGGTGAACTTTTTGTCACTTTAAGTCTTTCTTTGTAGAAATCTATTGTATGTATCAAAGCTACACTGTAAAAAACCTTATTATATGTTTGAGTAATGCTGCCCTCTAGTGATATTATAAATAAGATGTTTGCATAAACGTGTAATACCTCTTCTGCTTATTGCAGTGGTGTAGGTATTTGATGATACAGCACCTATTGCAATGTTACAAGAGTAGAAACTGTGAAGAGGAAAAATAAAGTATTACAAAAAGAATACATGTAATTAAAGTAATGTAATAACAATAAATGGTGGATTTTTAGACATTTACACCTGGCAATTGCTTATTGATTCACTCTTTATAAACTGCTCTCACTTTCTAATAATTATTATATGTTAGCAGGTATTATGTGGGCCACATATATTTTATTTTAAAGTTAGGGACCATTTTAAGCAGGTTAAAGAATTATTTTCAGAGTTGTTAGCACAGGGGTTCCCCTGACCAAACTGATGTTGTGGATTCTTTTTTGAGAATACCCTGTATATGAGCTCTATCAATGCCTAAGAATGATTGCCTCTTAAGGCATACTCTAATATATACAAACCTGTCTTGTGTTATATGTAGTATTGTTTAATAAAGTTGATTTTAATTAAGTCATCACGCATGACGTGGCGACGCACGATGACGTCATCTCTCCATTACGGAAGTTAGTCGATAGGCGGGCCATGCCGTAAGGCGCCCTCCGCCAAAAATTACTATAAATATGCTGCAACTTCACCTTTGAACTTAGGGGCCTTCGAAGGGACAGTTCTGTCCTGAGTGCGCAGCCCAGCCACACACGAGACAAGAGAGACCAGAGACTGGAACTACAGACCTGATTGGATGAGGATCACTTCCGATTACTACTTTACTTGACTAAGGGATACTCTTGTGAACACTCTCCTTCAACAATCAATTGGACATATTGCTGTTAGTGAACAGATTCAATTCAGTGGTTCAAATCTACAGCATATATAATATGTGGTGGGATCCAACCATTTTTTCATCATTCATATAGTGCACGTTTTTTTAGTCTTTTGAATGTTTCATTTTTGTCATTTTTGTCATTTTTTTCTAATTTTTCCTTTTTCTTCATTTTTTGCCTTTTTTTCATTTTTTGCCTTTTTTTTAACAAGAAAATAATTAAGTGGCGGATTCACCTGAATATTTATGAACTTCCAACTTCATGCATATGGTGTTCATGGACTGTACATAGTTGTAAATAGTCTGGGATGTATATAATAGGAAATTTTGTTACATGTATCATAGATGAATTCATAGAGAGATCATCAATTTATATGTTTGGCAATAGTGGTCTCCTTTTTTCTACTTTCATGAATTTGGTGTATTTAGTGTACAATAAATGAATTTTTGCATATTTACACAGTGATTCTTTTTTTATGCATATTGTTATGCACGTGAGTGCGGTATTAATTGATATATTTTTGTATATATAATTGTGGTTCTTGTGGGGAATACCTCTAATACCTACACCATCAAGAAATTGAGTACCAACACAATTAATATAGATGTTTGGTTTTGGTTCTCCTGGGATTTGAGTCCCCCTGACCACACTGATGTCATCTTATTTCCCCAGCAAGTTTTTTTTGATACATTTAAATTGAAATTGGTTTATTTTTAAAATGTTCTAATGGGTTAAGAGTTAAACTGTAAATTTGAAAAAAACAAACCAAAAAAAAAACAAAAAAACACTTCTATGTGTTGATAATAAAATAAAAAAGGTTTTATAAACCCAATTTAACAAAATAATAACCCAGCCAAGAAATCATTGAGAACGGAATGCATTAACTTACAATTAATGGTCAAAAGAGCAAATCGAGCAACTATCTCTGGCACCGGAAGTGATGCAGCGTTTTAGCGATTTGAAGCATGGATGATGTCTCTGCTTTTAAAATGTTTCAGTCACAAACCAGCTACTACTCACTAACAGAAGCGACAGACATTTTAGCAAGCGGTTGCTAGCCAGTAAAACGTAGCGACAAGGCTAAAAACCTTTGTTGTTACATTTTTGCAGTCTAACTCTAATATTGACTGCTGCTTCAGCACATACTAAACACTCACATGTAATCGGCTTGTTGGTAAAGCACAGAAACGCACACCTGAGCATGGGTCCTTCACCCAGTGTAGCCAATAGCAACAGGCTGTTAAAACATAGGAACCTGGCAGAAACTAGACTTTTTATTTTAAGAGGATAGATATTGTGTATATAATATATGTATATAAACCCAAGAGGTTATGTCATTGTATGCTTCAAACAATTTGTTGCACACGTTATTTTGTTCTTAGTGTGGGGAGACTGAAGGGACATTCTTTTTGCACCACAACCACTACATTAAGCTGTAGTGCTTCTGGTGTTAAGATTGAAAATCTGTAATCAAGTAGAAAGAGAAACACTGCCAGGTGTGATCAGAAGGGGGCAGCATAATACTATGTAAGAATACACACCCTACAGCAAAACAAGTAAGAAGCAAAAGGGGATTTCTATACATCTATCTATCCATCTATTATAATAATTATTTTATTATTTATCTAGCACCAGCAAATTCCATAGCGCTGTACAATGTATCTATCTATCTATCTATCTATCTATCTATTATAATAATTATTTTATTATTTATCTAGCGCCAGCAAATTCCATAGCGCTGTACAATGTATCTATCTATCTATTTATCTATCTACCTATCTATCTATCTATCTATCTATCTGTAACGGATCGCCTGGTATCCCGACTGTGTACCTCCGTTGATAGATGCTCCTAGTGCTTCCCGAGGGCTCCAAGCACTCCACTAGACACCATAACCACCGCAGACCCCACGAACCGCCGCAGCTTGGTTGGGGTCTCACAGTCTTCCACCCACTCTGGACCCAAGACCAGGATCCAACTTCAAGTAGGTAGATCTCTCTTAATCCAGAGAGCAGGAACAGGAACAAGCTCTTACAAGATCCTTCTATCTATCTATCCATTAATTTATTCATCCATCCATCCCTCTATCCATCTATTATGGTTTTATATTGTAGTCAGAATTACCTGCTCTCTGCTTATTTGACATTATTAAACTCTCACCAAACAACAGTCAGACGATGTAGAATGTGAAATCTGTCAACAGATTATTCTAGTAGGGCTAAAGACAAAATGGATTTAAAAGTGTGGGCCAAAATAGCTTGATTAGAGAAATTCTCTAAATTAATTCTGTTTTAAGTTTGACTATTTGTGCCTTAAATTTGAATTTCACTTTAGATTCTTGGCAATTCTCACTTTATTGAATAACCCTTATTTATAAACACATATGAAACCAATATGGGACCTGTCAAAAATGGGGTACATTGACATTGTGGCAGGTTTATGCAATGTATGATCATATAATAATAATAATAAAAATAATAATAATAAAGTATTTAACCAGGAAAGGCACATTCAGATTACTCTGGTTTTCAACTACGTCCTGGGGATGTTACCTTAGCCCAGCATCCAGGGGTTGTTACTATTAGCCAATTTAATGGTACTCATTATAATATAACTAAACCTCCATTATTTTTGCCTAGGTAAGGTTAAAAAAAAAAAGAAAAAAGTGTTGTTACATTTAATGAGCTTTGAAGTTGCTGTTTAGCGCTGGATCTATATTTATAAACACACACAGAATATTCTGTTTAATTTAGAATTTTTTATCTCCTGCACTGCTAATAGCTTGCTAGACCCTACAAGAGTCTCCTGTATTTGATTAAAGTTTAATTTACAGAGCAGGAGATAATATACTTTTAAAGTAAGTTAACATGTGATTGAAAAGGAAACCATTTTGTTTTCATGCTGACTGTGTCAGTCACAGCCAGGGGAGGTGTGGCTAGGGCTGCATAAACAGAAACAACGTGATTTAACTCCTAAATGGCAGAGAATTGAGCAGTGAAACTTCAGAGGTATGATCTATACACAAAAGCGGCTTCATTAAGCTGAAGTTGTTTCGGTGACTTTAATGTCCCTTTAATACTTTTCACCCCCTCACAGTTTGTGTAAACGATAAATAGCTAAATAAAAATCATAAATAGTGTACATTCACATACAGGTAGTTGTTAACTTTTTCGGCATACCTGTGCTGTAACATATACACAAAATATTGTTTTACTCTAAGCTTATTGCTTTCTCTTTATTCCATGTTTAAACAAATGGCAATACAGTACACGTTCACGCGTTGTAATTTACTGAGATGAGTTGCACATGATAGCAAAGTATCCTGCAGATTTGGAAGTCCAATTTGAGTGGTTTATGGATATTATAATCACCCGCTATCGAGCAAGTAGAATGTGCTGAAAACAAAGATGATTGATTTTGATTTCTAAGCAGTGAGCGGTTGTGTCATGAAAACCTTATTTATTTAAAATGGAGCTGTCAGAGAGGATTTTTCTTTTTTTTTTTTTTTTTGCATAATCTCCTAGCTCACTAAAAGTTATCTATAAAAAAATAAATAAAATAAAAATAAATAATAATCAAAAACTACAAAATAAAAAAATAAAAAAATTAATATATATCTATATATATATTCTATTATTGTTATTATTTTTTTTTTAAATGCCATTTGTGCAAACCTAGATGGTGCATGCACATGTATGGAACTAATTGTAAGGTATATTTGACTGCACATGGATGTATATAGTATACGTACATCTGCTGCATACTTTCAGCGCAACAACCACTTCAATATTTCTTTAGCGATGGCTCCTCTCTGCGTACACTCTAGCGTTTAGGATAGCAAACAAGTAACATGTTGGTTTGTTTATGTAGCTGAATTGGATAAAAGGGATCATTCACTAAACAGCAATCTTCAGTTACTGTAGATAATTAGTGCGTGAAATTAAGGTAACAATAGGAAAACTAAAATCTTTTCTGAAATTTAAATATGTTGCTTACAAGATGGACAGTGTAAATTCAAAAATTCTCGTCAAATTTTCTGTAAAATGGGCATTGTTGTATTTGGAGAATTTATCTAAAACAAATGATTCACATTAAATAAATTATAGGTTTGTATTCTGTGCATGCGAGGTGTCCCTGAAATCAGGATTCATGTGTTTA
Organism: Pelobates cultripes; assembly: GCA_933207985.1. NCBI lineage: Eukaryota > Metazoa > Chordata > Amphibia > Anura > Pelobatidae > Pelobates > Pelobates cultripes. Next base: position 30,388,264 of record OW240916.1, read on the forward strand.
TCTACTTTTCTACTAATTTTTCTTCAGTTTTGTGTACTAATTTCTCAAATTTAAACCTCTTTAGTTTAAAAAAAAAATGGCACCTCAGAGGGGATATGATAACATTATACAAATATATCCAGGACCAATAACAATCATTATGTGGAAATTATTCACAAACAGGGCTATAAGTCACATCAGGATGTGGAATTCTCTGCCTGAAGAAGTGGTTTTATCAGAGTCTGTACAGATGTTCAAACAGCAAAGAGATGTATACTTGCAAAAAGATAATATTTTTTTACTTCTTTTTTTTACTTCTCTGAACAAAAACCCCACAAGGGTCCCATATCTTCCAATTTCCAAGACACTAAAATTGTACCAATTAATATGACCCATCATATTTTGGCAGCAACACATTTTAAATAAATGTAAAAGAAATCTGCAGAGAGGCTAAAAAGCTAAATACACATTTAATGATGTCAGCCCATTGTGCATTTTGGATTTTATTAGCTTGCCAGGAAGACACAGTCATGTAATTTTACAGCTATGAGAGAGCCAATCAAGTCATTAATATTAAATGCTGTTTGCTATTTCAAGAATAACAAACTGGATCAGACGTAAGCGTGTGTGTGTATATGTATAATGTATGGGGCAGTAAATGCAGATATGTGACAAGTGATAGTGTATGAATAGAGACTCGTGACATTGTACTTCTTTTATACTGGCACGCACAATTACTTTGGCCGATATCCAGTCTTTCTTGCCTTAGTAAAACAAAAGATATTTATTACATAAGCAATGAGCTGTGATTTGTGGAAACTAACTTAAAAATGTAAACCAAAGCTGGGAAGTTGAAACAATTTTTAATTTGACTGAAGTGAGAATTCTAACATGTTTGCTTCCTTGGTCCATATAGTGAGACTTTTTGTGAACTTAATATTTAATTTAAAAAAAAACTTCAATATTCTAATAAAAGTATCTGGTCCTCTGGTCAACATACAGTATATGTCTGTTGTGTATTTATATCTATATCTATATATACGTGGAGAATATTTATATATATCTATAGAGAGAGAGCTTTGCGCACTTTTGTACCGTTAGTTTACCCACAGCCACTAGTTGGAATATGAGGTAATACCTGTGCTCCCAGTTAGTTAATTGATATTTAATTAAAGGACCACTATAGGCACCCAGACCACTTCAGCTCAATGAAGTGGTCTGGGTGCCAGGTCCATCTAATGTTAACCCTGCAGCTGTAAACATAGCAGTTTCAGAGAAACTGCTACGTTTACATTAGGGTTAATCCTGACTCTAGTGGCTGTCTCATTGACAGCCGATACAGGCGCTTCTGTGCTTCTCACTGTGAAAATCACAGTGAGAAGACGCTGACGTCCATAGGAAAGCATTGAGAAATGCTTTCCTATGGACTGTTTGAATGGGTGCGCGGCTCTTGCCGTGCATGCGCATTCAAAGCTGACGTTGGGAGTGGGAGGAGAGTTCTCCAGCACCAAGGGAGCCCGGCGCTGGAGAAATATAAGTATTTAACCCCTTCAGCCCCCTTCAGCCGGGCGGGAGTGGGACCCTGAGGGTGGGGGGGAAATAAAGTCCCTATAGTGCTAGGAAAACGAGTTTGTTTTCCTGGCACTATAGTGGTCCTTTAATAGTATAGTTACTGGGGATCCATAAATTCTTCATGGTTGCAGGAGTAGAAGTAGCCTGAAAGTTTTAAATCCAACTATTTGCCAACAATCCACTGTGTATGCAAAATGGGATAGTGGGAGAGAGAAATCAATGTGTTAGTCCCCAATGGTTATTTTGTAGATCATGGGCAACACAATACTACTGCTGTAAAAACAAAGAGAACGTTACCTTCGCTCTGGCCTAAATCCCCATGTACATTTAAACAAAATGGAGGCTCTTTAGTTTTATTTCAATGGCCATTTGAATATATAAGCTCACCTGCCATGTCAAATGGCCATTGGAATAAAACTAAAGAGCCTCCATTTTGTTCAAATGTACATGGGGATTTAGGCCAGAGCGCAGGTAATGTTCTCTTTGTTTTTACTATGTATTTTAAGCTGTTGGATACTAAGCTACTGCTACTGTAAGCGCGGTACTTTATCTTTGTGTTTGTATATATATATTTTGTATCACACATCTATGTTACATTGCTGCCAGCCTCCCCACGTTTATAAGTATGTAGGGGCAGCACCCCTTCCTGTCTCATCAGAGAAATTTGCCTTTTATCTGATGCCAGCAAGGTGATTTGTATGTGTTATAGCCCTATTCAGGGTTAAGTATGTAGGGGTTTATAAAATACCCCTTCATGTCTCATTAGAGATGTTTACATTTTGTCTGATACCAGCAAAGTTTATTGTATGTGTAGAAGCCCTATAAAGGGTTAAATGTGAAAAGGTTTATAAAATACCCCTTCCTGTCTTACTGGAGATTCTTGGCTGATATCAGCATATCTAATGGCTAGTGACGTGGCAGGTGAGCTTATATATTCAAATGGCCATTGGAATAAAACTAAAGAGCCTCCATTTTGTTTAAATGTACATGGGGATTTAGGCCAGAGCGCAGGTAACGTTCTCTTTGTTTTTACTATGTATTTTAAGCTGTTGGATACTAAGCTACTGCTGCAGTAAGCGCGGTACTTTATCTTTGTGGTTACAATACTACTGCTACCTGCCACCGTTATTAATAGCCCCCCATCACTCTGATTAGTAATATAGCATCAATTAGGTACCTCCATGGGTCCTTACATCACCCCAGTAGGTTGAGTAATGTGGCTGCTATAAAGTCGGGCCATAATAAGTGGTGTTGTGCACTTATAAAGATTGTTTTCAGGAAATCCCGAGACTTCTACGTTAGGCTTTCCATATCTTTTTATGCTTTCCCTAGCAGGCTAAACAGCTGCATAACTGTTTATGTAGTTTTTTTTCTTTTCCATCATCAGATTTATCTTTGTGTAGCACAATTCCCAATAATGGTCTTGATTTAATATTTTTGGTTTTCAAATTATTTCATATTTTTGGATATGCTTTTACCATGATTTAATATTTAGAAAAATATTTTAATATTTAGATTTTGTTTTATATACTTGATAATTTTTGTATACAATATATTTAAAAAAAAAAAAATCTTTATATTTTGAAAAAGTTATTTAAAAAATGTATCCAAAAATATGTACTAATTTGAAAAGCTTATACAAAAATACAAGACTATTAGAAGAGTAACAATTCCAGCTTGACATTCCACAGCTAATTGTTTCCTTTCTTCAACTTTGCCTTTGCAAAGCTCAGATCAGTCTCAGTTGCCAGTTACTACCAGTATTTTGATGCAACTCAAAATTTGTTTAATTTCTCTTTTGAGTTTTGCTTTGGACTCTTGGTACACCGTTGCTTTCTTATCCCATTGCGAGTAACAGTACACAGAAGTCAGTAATGTTTATGAATGATTTGGTGAGATTACACCAGTGTAATGCAGTGCGTGCATTTATGTACATCAGTGTGTAGTGCGCATGTGTGTTTGATTCTGCATCAGTGGATGGACATGTGTGAATATAGCGACTATTTAGTGACAGTGTGTTATGTGAGGCAGAGTGCTTAAGAGAGTGTGTTAGAGATGGTGTGCAAATGTAGTTTGTGTGTTTAGTGATGGGGTGTACATTTTGTGAGTGTGTTTAATGTTGGTGTGTCAGTGTAGCGAATGTGTTTAATGATGGTGTGTAAATTTTGTGAGTGTGTTTAGTGATGGTGTGTCAGTGTAGTGAGTGTGTGTAATGAAAGTGTGTAAATCTAGTGAGTGTGCTTAATGTTGGTGTGTCAGTGTTGTGAGTGTGTTTAATCATGGTGTGTCAGTGTAGTGAGTGTTTAATGTTGGTGTGTCAGTGTAGTGAATGTGTTTAATGTTGGTGTGTCAGTGTTGTGAGTGTGTTTAATGTTGGTGTGTCAGTGTAGTGAATGTGTTTAATGTTGGTGTGTCAGTGTTGTGAGTGTGTTTAATGTTGGTGTGTCAGTGTTGTGAGTGTGTTTAGTGATGGTGTGTAAATTTAGTGAGTGTGTTTAATGTTGGTGTGTCAGTGTTGTGAGTGTGTTTAATGATGGTGAGTCTCAAGACCACCATGTCGTGGAACACATGAAAGTGGTTCTCATCGAAGGAGAATGCATGAATTTCTGACATGCATTTTGCAGTAGTTATGGCCACCGGAAACAAGGTCTTATATGTTAGTAAGAAAATACCCAGCTCATCTAATGGAGCAAAAGGGTTTTCAGACAAAACCTCCAGTACCATCGGTAAATTCCAAGGGAGAGAATAATTCCTGTTCGGAGGTCTTATACGGATGGTTGCTTTTAAAAATCTGGCAATTAGAGGATCTGATGTCCATGACCTGTTGCAGAGAGCGGATAAAGCTGATGATTGGACTCTCAGAGTACTTAGAAGAAAATCTACCTTATTATCTTGAGACCAGGAACGAAAAACCTCCCATATCTTATGGTAGCAAGATGAAGTTGACCCTTTTCTGGATTTAAGGAGAGTATTAACAACAGACTATGAGATACCTTGAGCTAGTAGTCTCTCCTTTTCAAGAGCCATGCCCCCAATTTCAGCTGGCTGGGGTTGGGATGAACAGCCGGTCCCTGAGTCAAGATGTTTGCTCTGTGAAGCCAAGGAGGTTCCAGGCTCATCTTATTGAGGAGAGGAAACCAAGGCCTGCAAGGCCAAATTGGGATGATGGCAATTACCTTGAGACCTTCTTTCCATATCTTTCTCAGCAGTCTGTAAATCATTGGTAGGGGAGGGAATGCGTACCCCAGATCGAATTTCCACGTAAGAGACAGGGCATCCTGTCCTGCTGCTCGATGATCCGCATGTAGAGAGTAAAACATTTTGACCTGAGTATTTTTGTATGATGCCATCAGATCGAATGCCATCAGGGTAATTAACTGAAATAAATCTGGGTGCAACTTCCATTCTCCTTGGAGAATCCTTGTTCTGCTGAGATAGTCTGCCAATAAATTTTCAGGCCCCAGTAGGTAAACTGCTTTCAAGCCTTGTAAATGGAGTTGCGCAAACTTCATTATAGGAGTCAGCTCCATCAGAAGAGAATTGCTTCGAGGGGCCTCCCTGGTGATTTATATAAGAAGCAACCGCTCTGTTGTCTGTATGTACTTTCACCCAAGCATTCCTCAAGAAAGGATGGAACCCTTTTAGTGCCCTGAAAACAGCTCTAATTTCTCTTAAATTTGAATGAAGCTTTGTCTCCTTCCATGATCATGTTCCTTGAATCCATGAGTTGTTCAGGTGTGCACCCCATCCCAGAAGGCTGGCATCTGTTGTTATAGTTATCCAAGCCGGTTCTTCCAGGGGGAAACATCGAAATAGGTTTTCTTCTTTTGTCCACCAAAACAGATCTTTTGAGATACTCGGGAGGAAACGAATACTCTGATCCCAATTGCCTGTCTTTGCCTTGAACTGTATGAGAAACTGCCTCTGAATAGGTCGCATCCTCCACTGGTCCCATTTTACTAGGCCTATTGTGGAAGTAAGGAATCCCAATAGGCTCATGAATTCTCTTGCTGAAATGTAGGATTTCTGACGCAGGCCTCTGATTTTCTTCACAATTCTTTTCTCTCTGTAGACAGAGATACCAGGCCATTTACTGAGTCTATATTTGCTCCCAAGAAAATCATCCTCTGGGAAGGCACCAACAAACTCTTTTTGGGATTTATCAACCAACCATGTTCTTGAAGGTATTTGATGGTAATTCTTGTGTGGAGATTCACTATTTGACTGGATGGGCCTATGATCAGAAAATCATCCAGATAGTGATAAAGCTCGATGTTCTTTGTCCTTATAAAGGCCACAAGGGAAATGAGAATCTTCGAGAACGTTCTGGGGGCCAAACTTAAGCCGAAGGGAAGTCCCTTGAACTGGTAGTGATTCCCTGAAATCCAGAACCTCAGGAACCGGCGATGACTGTTGTGAATAGGTATTTGATAGTAGGTGTCTTTGAGATCAATAGATGTCATCCAGTTTCCGGGCTTTATATTTGGCAGGATTGTAATAATAGACTCCATCTTGAATGTTCTTGTTTTCAATTTTGTATTCAAGCTTTTTAGATCCAGAATTAGACGCCATTTTCCCTGGGGTTTTTGAGCCAGAAATATAGTAGAATAGTGGCCGCTGTAACGCTCTTTGTAAGGAAATTTCTCTATATCCTGGTTCTGCAGTAGTTGGGAAATAAAGTTGTTCAGTGCGACTTCTTTTCTTCCTTTTGCAACTCTTGAAGGAAGGAAGGTATTTTGAGAAGGGAATTCGTTGAATTCTATCTTGTATCCTTGCATAAGGATAGACAGAACCCAAGTATCTTGAATACTTTTGGCCCAAACCGGATAAAAGAAGCAAAGTCTGCCTCCTATAACATCTGGCTGGGCCGGCAAATGTTCAGACGTTTTTACTGGCTGGTCTGGATCCTCTTCCTCTAACAGGTTTTGATGTAGTTGTCTGATAGCTTCTCCAGTTAGAATTTCTGGAATATTCTCTCCCAGGTCTATATGCTCTGCTATCTCGAAAGGATCGGTCTCTAAATTTTGTATCCTTCCAGTAAGATGCACTAAATCTTCTTTTACCTTATGGAAGAAAAGCCTTTTTCTCTCCCAGGTCTATATGCTCTGCTATCTCGAAAGGATCAGTCTATAAATTTTGTATCCTTCCAGTAAGATGCACTAAATCTTCTTTTACCTTATGGAAGAAAAGCCTTTCTCCCATCAGCTGCTTTATGAATTGCATCTTCTAGGATTTTACCAAAAAGCAGGTCACCTTGAAAAGGGAGAGCACATAGAGAAGCTTTAGATGCGTAATCTGCTCCCCAAGAATGAAGCCATAATGCTCTCCTAGAGGCTACAGACAGCGCCATACTTTTTGCTACCATCTTGGTAACATCCAGGGAAGCTTCAGAGCAGAATTCTGTGGCTAGCTTTAAATCGTTAAGGCCCTCCATCAGGTGTTTTCTACGGACTCCTCTAGTAATATCCTCTTCTAGATTTTCAATCCAGATTTTAAGAGCTCAGGATAAAGTGGTTAGGGCAATAGCTGGATGTAATGCTGATCCCAGAGCCAGGTATGCCTTAATAAGGTTGGTGTCCAATCGCTTTTCCATTGGCTCTCTCAAATATGCCATGGAGTTTTTGCCATATGGATGACTGCACCGTCAATTTTAGGAATAGAAATCCACGATTTGCAGTCCTCATGCGCATAAGGATATAATCTGTGAGTCTTATTCTTTAAAGTAGCTTTTCTCTCTGGTCTATTCAATTCTTCATGGATGACCTCCTTAATAGCAGAGTGAGCCAGAAACGTGGGTCTGTTAGACTTCAGATCTTCAAAATATCTGTCAGACTCCTTTCTTTCCATAGTTTCTTCAGGGATTCTTAAGGTTTCTCTGATAAGATAAACCAATTTATCCACAGCCCTGGAGTCCAGGGATTTTGAGGAATTATCATCTTCTTCTTCCTCTGAAAATTCTTCCATCAAGTCAGAATCTTCCTCAGATTCTACATAACTTTCCACTCTAGGACGTTTAGAAGTAGTCATTCTATCTGTAGATCTGAAGCCTTCTGCAATCTCTTCTGATATCCATTTTTTTAAATCAGCCTGTGGGGAATTTTTCTTTTCCCATTCATCTGCTGCTTCCGCCAGGCAAGTTCTGCACAAATGTTTCACAGGAGGAGCTTGGTTACACTTGGTTACAGTTGGTTACAGTTTGAACATCTTGGTTGGTTACAGTTTGAACATCTATTAGATTTATCTCTATATTTCTTAGGAGAATTCTCTTGAGATCTTTCTGGGCTGAAACAGAGGCCAATATATAATATATTATAGGCCTATCATGGCACTCCTTTCCCCCCTTTATAATAAATAATTAGGAAAAAGAAAAAGGAGGCTCACCTATCTCTTCTAGAGCGAGATCTTGAGGCAGAGGGAGAAGCCATCTAGAAAGAATAATTTACTAAACTTAACTATGAAAGTTTTTAAGAGAATAATAAAAGAAAAAACAAAAGTTAATGAATGAATTACCTTCAAGACAGAATCTGGATGTAAAAGGCAGATCTTCTTGATAACTGATGAACAGGCAGATAAGGTAAATAGTCAACAGCAAAACGGAATGATTTTTAATTTTTTTTAATTTTGGCGCCATATACCTTTAACCCCTTAAGGACACATGACATGTATGACATGTCATGATTCCCTTTTATTCCAGAAGTTTGGTCCTTAAGGGGTTAAGCGCAAAACTAATTTGCGCATGCACAGATTGCCCGCCGGACGCCGCCGCTACTGCGCTTGCTCAGGATATCCGAGCACAGAAGAGCCCAGCCATCGGATGAAACTCCTGTAGAATTTGCCAATAAGGGAGACCAGAAGTAGAAGAACAGCACAGGTAGGAATTAAACTTATGAATTAAACAGGCAATCTTCCCTTCTTTAGTTAGATTCAACAACAACCAGAATATAGATATAAAAACACCAATAAGTCCCAAGACTTACCCTGGCTTCTCCAAATTCTTTGCCCTCAGATCAGGTTTTTTTTTGATGCCATAACGGGAATTTTTAAGGCAACAGCCGACCCCACATCATTAATATAGAAGGTTAATTATCCTTTTCTCCCACGAAGCAGTACAGATGCTAATCTGTACCAAACTCAGTTAGTCCTGTCTGTGCAGGCTGTTTACTGAGTTCTTCAGAGGAAGAGAGGCTGGGAAGGTGGCCCCCCAAAAAATATCCTGTTTGTCCTGAAAGGACAGGAAAAAAGACTGTGGGATGGAAGGAGGAGGGACCTTTTATACCCCAATCTGGTGCAGATTAATTTAACCTTTTTCCTGTCCTGTTCCTGATTGGGGCAGAGCTACCCATAAGTGATGCTGCCATGATTAGCCAGGAAAGGACTAATAGCATTAGGACAGATAAACAATAGGAATACTAATATGAAATGTTGACCACTTAAAAAAAGGCCTCAAAGTCTCCATTTAGTCAGCCATAAAAAGTGTGCTCTACTTTTGTAATCTTATCAGAATGGCAATAGGTTGTTAATTTATGGGGTTTATTATCAAACGCAAGATTTGTGGCAGATAAAATACCCAAGGTTTTTCACTGACTTACCATGCCTGGGACACATTCCAAGATTCTTATCATGAGCCGTTTAATTAACTTCACTTATAATAAATAATGTGTCACTTTAAAGATCTATGCAGTGTCATCTATAACGTCCATAGACTGATGACTTAAAAAAACAAATATTTCTCCTTCGTCTGCTGTCTAAGCTGAGAAAATTGATCCATATTGACTCTATAAGCTTGCAATAACACCTCTAATATGTGTTATGGGAGCCTTATTAATATATAATACACATGCATATCTCTGAAGGTCTATGTATTTATCTATCTGTTAACTGCTGCCTGTCTTTAGTGTATTCCCTCTTCTTCTCATTGTTCATCATCAGCCTGTGGTCATTTCGGTGCCTGCATATCTTACTATCACCACTAGAGAGCGCACAAAACCCAATGTTCAAAGTAGACCTATGCAATGACTTTCTACCAGTCTTACTTTAACCTGTTATTGTCCATTACTGCTTTTCATATCAGTGTGATGATATGACTTTGAAAAATATCCCTACTACGTATTTATAAATGTAATTCCAACAGCTCTGAAAAAAAGTGACTTCTTAATCTTTTCAGGGTGTCACGCAAAATACGCATTACGAACAAATGAACAAAAAAAACAACGTTTTGTCACATTTTATATTGTTAATTTTTACGTTTCCTAAAGGATAGATGGTTCAAGCTACAATCTTAAAGAACCCATGCACAGATGCAATTGTTTCGCCGTTGGAGGGGGGCATTAGTGCCGCATATGAATAATACACGATTAGGAAAATCTTATGAGAAATTATGATGAATGATGTAAATCAGCAAGGAGTCTTTGTGAATATTAATCTAGTGTTTGTTTTTATAGCATACATGAGATTTTTTTGTGAGGCAAAAAATTGGGTTTTACATAAGATTCAAATATTATATTACAACATCTGTCGATCAATAATTCCCCAAAGCAGTGTATTCCTGTATTAAGCTGGCCTTAGACATTAATTCACAAATTGCTCAGATGCCCAAAAGCACTCAAAGCTTTGTAATGTAAAAGAAAGCTGATTCAAATATCTAGCAATTTTTTTTCTGTCTGGCGCAATGAGCACAATATAAGAGAGAGAGACATATAAATATTCTAAAGCTTATCTGTCTACAATAATGATTTCAGAGACTGATCAACAGAGGGATCTATATCACCAATGGCTGATTGTCCCACAGTCTCAGTCAATGCGTCTGGTTTCTACACCTGACTTGTAAAATGTCCTAATTCTCTAATCTGAGAATTACCATGAAATGAAGAGAGCGACCTTTCACATGACTTTAATAAATAAGGTCTTGTAATTGCTATCAAAAGTGCAGATTCTAATATTTAATAGTGCTTTGCTATATTAAGAAAAAAAGTCCAATTATAAGGTTAGTCTATATGAAATATGTATCGTTTCGTCATTATGTTCAATGAATTCTCCTCACTTTCCTCTTTGCCTTTTCAATCTATTTAAAAATAATCAGTATCCACGATAATCAATTAGAATAATGATGTAAGTACAAATAATTGAATACAAAGTGAATTCTACTATTAATATTTGTGTCACGGCTACCTAGAGTGATAAAAGATAGCTCATTTCATATTGGGTTATTTTCTAGCTATCCCATGATTCTATATTATTATTTATAAAGCGCTGATAAATTCTGTAGCGCTGTACAATAGGTGGACTAACAGACAAGTATTTGCAACAAGACAAGTTTGATGCACAACAACAGAGGGTGTTGACGGCCCTGCTCAAACATGCTTTCATTCTATATGCAACTAATGTAAACCCTGAATGTGCAAGATTTTATTATATAAACATACATTGTGTCAGGAAGAGTTTGCAGTCCTTTCGAAGCAGAGATTGTTTGTTTACTTGGCAGCCTATATGCTTTTATTTAAACAAAATAATACCCCAAAGCCATTGCCCAAATATATAAGAATATTAAAAAGTTATTACTGAATTTAAAAAGCATATAAATGTCTTCAATGACTAGTCACGCACAGCCTGCAATGTAAGGGGAAAATGAATTTCAACTTTTATAGATTAACAAATGTATCATTGTACATGCAGTAAACAGTAACTGTGAAAACACAATTTATATGAATGTAAAGCACAGAAAATGATTGTAGAAAATGGCCGCCGTCGATGAGGTGCGTCATTATGTTAGTGTACCTTCTGATACATACCTCCCACGCAGTCCCTCTCATGTGCATGATTTTGGTAACAGGAAAAAGCTTAAAAGCAAAGGTCACTGCACGGGTCAAACAGAAGGATCAAGGGTCACAAGACAGAGTCACATATGTAAAAGAGTACAATTGTTTACAATGGTCGGGGTGTGAATTAAAACCAGAATGGTTCAGGTAGTGTTAAACAGGTGTATAGCCTGGTAATTGCAACTAACACAAACATACCATTAAGCTGTATACTGTACATTGTGTTTGTCATCGTAGTCTTACGTGTAATTCACTCTTATTTCTTAAAAACGTTGGAAAGCTTATACTAACTATCCACCTGCAAGTGAAATTTTTTTTTTAAAAGTTGCAATAATGATCATTTCGTTTCATTTTTAAAAATTGCTCTTAAACCTTAAAAAAACTAAAAAGTGCGGTCACGGTAGTTGGGATACTGTAATAGACAATACATTAAAATAGTGCATGAAAAGAGCGCAATATAATTTCCTTTTTTTAGCATGTACCAGCCATGATCCTAAAACAAATTAAATAAATCAGACATATTTTCAGGTATGTTCATGCAGTTAAGATAGTTATTTGATATTACATTACTAAATTACTGCTGGCACTGCAGACCAAAAGTACTCTTTATTTATTTACATGTACTTTTTTCGTACATAAGAAATACACGTCTTATTTTTGTTTGACATTCACAGACAGTCACATCTACAGAGGATGTACTAACCCATTCCTTTGGCAAATCCAATGTACCTTTAGCCACAACAATCTGGAAAAATCTGGAGATGGGCCGGTCGGGACATGTGTTTGTACAAGTGTATTTGAAAGATCCCTAAACACTATAACAACTTTGCATGTTGAACCGAACCAGAACATAAACGAGCGCCGATGTTCGAATAAAATAAACATTTCAGGAAAAATGGTTTGTTCAAACCGAACTTTACCACAGTGCACACGTTTAAGAACTGTCAATTTGTAAAAATCGCTGTAGCAATTCACTGGCCTCTTAGGTCAGTGATGTCAAAAGATGAATTTATCTCTCTCTGTTGCCATCAGAGATCAATCCAACCTTCAAGTGTGTCACAGTTTGGAGAAAAGTCATTTTTAAGTAGTTGTGTCTTTTTTGTTTTTTCAATTTATTTTTAATGTGTTACACATATAATGCATAAAACCAATTATCAATCACTTCCTGAAAATGATGTCTCTGTAAGTTTTTCTGGACCTGATAAAAATCTTGCAGTGAACTGTAAGTGCAGCTCTTTGTTTATTCAGTAGACTTCGTCTTCATATTGCTTTTTTTGTTGTGTTTATCTGTTTATAGTGCTTAGAAATTCTCCAGTGCTGGATACATCGAACAAACACTACCTTTAATAGGCAGATACATACCTTTGATTTTGGGTGTCTGCTCACAATTTACATTTAAAATGTAAACTTACCCTAAAATGTTCAAAAAAGACAAATACAAAAAATAAAATATATTGGATTGATATAGAAACGTTAGATATACGACATTGGGTATGTTTATCCGATTTAAGGCTCTCTGATACTGTAAATAAAAGGTTCTAATTGTATCTGTAGATCCCTGTTTTGCTCACCAATACCAAATGGTCCTTCAGCGGTCATCCAAAGGTTTACTGGGGATGGTCAGCAATCACTTGACCTGTGACCTTTGCATGTGCTCTTTACCCTACAGAGGTCAAAGAAGTCAGCTAACCTCATTTCCATGTGGAAAGCACTCAGTGCTGATCAGACAGGAGTAATTAATTCAGAGAATAATTCAGTGCAGGAAAGAACATAAACAGAGGCTAAAAAAATATATTACATCCATTGCAAATAACAGTATTATTTTCTTCTGCACTTTTTATTGCCAATAAATATTCATATCAGACAAATGTCCCTGATTTCAATGAAGTCACTACTTTAGTCCGACATGGTGTCTACCATCATAGCACTGATGGGATTATTATTATTATTATTATTATTATTATTATTAATAATAATAATGCTCAGAAATATATGTTACAGAATATACATTTCCATGTCAATGTGGTACGAGCTGAAGTGCATAACAAATATGTATTTATTTTTTATATAACTATCTCCACTGCCTTTGAATTTAATGTTTATACTAGTTAGAGGTTCAACACCCTTGTGGTATGCTGTTTTAGGTTGATCTGTTTTTATTAAGGATATTATAACCCTAAACAGGTGTGCACCCCCCACCCCCCTAAATATGGGGATTGTTAGATGTTATTTGTTTGTTAAAGATAAGCGAAGGTAGACTTATGCGTGGAGAGAAAATATAATTGGGCCGAACCATTGTTCTCAAAAATGTATTTGGATGGATGCCCGAATTTGTCCATGCGTCAGATCGGTTCAGTAGAATTTCAGTACCGAGAACTAAATTCAGAAATAAACAGACGAACCAAAAGGACATAAAAATGGACCAATCAACGTACTGCAAAATATGGACATAATATAATTTTGCAGTATATTGAACATTTCTGCACCATTTGGCTCACAGATCAAGTGAGGCATATTAACCGATAGTAGAAAAAACAGGAGTAGCAGTACAATAAATAAATAAATTGCATATATTATATATTTTAGTGCCCCTCCTTTTTACCCTTTATTTTTTCTGACTTAATCTGTGAATAAATACATTTTTGTTTTTGTTTTTTAAGAAATTGTTAATGGAGAGGTGGACAAACCATGATGCCTCTATATACTATATCTATATTAGAATTCTTATAGTCCCAAGTTCCAAGGCACTGTACAAAGATTACATGAATTAATGTGACTAGATCATTCTGTTTTTTTTCCCATCAACAATAAAGATATATTGAAGACATGTTTCGAAAGGGAAACTCCTGACACCTAATCTGCAAGTTCTGTGTCTGATAAAGATTCACGTAAACAAAGTAGGTTTGACTGGGACAACTTGTGGCAATTTTTAGGTTTAATATTCAAGAAAATGCTTGAGAGGATTGACTTGGATACTTGGATGTTGTGGTCAGATTATGAGGAGAGGAGTAGTTTAAGGGGTGGAAAGAGCCACTTACTTTTTTTTCCTCTAACCTTTTAGGGCTGTCCAAAAGCTAATCGTTTCTGGAGCCCTTGTATATGGGTTTATGTACTGAACCAGCTGAAGAGTGCAGCATGAGCACTCTTGCACAAAACTTTCCCTCATTTTTTGAAACACCAGGTAACAGAGCGGGTCTATAGGGCAACCAGAAGGCAAACTTGTGTTTTTTTTTACACCATACCAGATGCGTGATTTTAGATAAACTACAAGAACCATCTATGCCAAGGGCTCCCAAAAGATGGATCCTCAGATGTTTTTAAAACTACAGCTTCCGTAGTACTTTGTCATTCTGAAGACATTCTAAAGGCATGCAAAGCATCATGGGAGTTGTAGCTCTCTCTGAAAATCTACCTTTTTTGCACCACTGATTTAAGCCAAAGCACCACCCAACTATTCTCCCTCTTCCAACAGAATAAGAATAAGTAGGGAAATGTAGAAAATGTTATATGTTTCCCAGAAATTTTGCAAGACAAGTTTAGGGAGAACCTGAAAGTTACTCATTTGAAGTTATGAACACCCTAACAGTAAGTGAACACAGCATTGGCTTGTCCCAATATCAGGTTAACATGATCACTGGGGGCATAATTGCTTTCCTCTATGCTCTTGTATAACCAATTAGGGATTGCGTGCACCTACGCCATCTTACCTGCGTTTATGCTTGCTAATTCTTCACTGCAAGCGCGTTGGAAGCCAAGAGGTAGATTACTATGTCCCTGGTAAACATTGAGCAATTACACATGACTGTACAAATCCCTGGCAATAACCTGCTAAAAACAGCGTTGTGAAAGCAGCATCATTTGAAATTATTTTTAAAAAGTCCAATATTTTTAATGCATGATATCCACATAATTGCAAAAATGGCGGTAAATGCCTTGATTGCGATGCGCCTATACCACTAGCAGTAAATGGTAAAAAATTTATAGAATAAACCGAGAAAATAAAATAAAAATTGCAGTCTTCAGTTCTACAGAATTTGGATGGAGTATGACGGAATTCATTGATACATAGAACACATTTCTGTTACTTCAGAGGGTACATCCAATAAATGTATTGAATACAATTGATCATTTGGGAAGGCACGTACCAACATTTTTCTTCAATATAAATAGTTTCCTAAAAAACAAATTCAATTGTATTGGAGAATCCCTTTAGGCAGAGCCTGTGGGCGTTTGATGCCTTTTAAGTGTGCAGTTATAGCCTATACAACTGCCATTACGATTGTACCGAATGATGGGATGATACTGGATTCCTTCCAGGAGGGATCAAAAGATTTATTCTCTGTACTGATATATACTGTCAGGTATATTGAACTTGGAATAAAATATCACTGAGCCCTGTTTACTGAACTGCAGTACATTTATTGTATGTAATTATTATTATTATTATTATTATTATTATTATCATTTATATAGCGCCAACAGATTCCGTAGCGCTTTACAATGCATTATAATAATAATACTATCCTTACCCTTTTGTGTCATTTTACCCCACTCCCTCTAGCATGTAAGCTCATTGAGCAGGGCCTTCAACCCCTCTGTTCCTGTGTGTCAGACTTGTCTGGTTACAACTACATGTCTGTTCATCCACCCATTGAAAAGCGCTGCGGAATTTGACGGCGCTCTATAAATATCATAATAATAATAATAATAATAATAATAAAAGAATACATGAATTACTAATTGTAATTATGCAATGTAATAAATAATATGAATAGTATAACATTGAACTTTTTTTTTGTTTTCGACTTTGACCCGAGGTCTCAATAATATCATATGCTTGCTCAATAAAAATTGTATTAATACGTTTTGTTTTTTAATCATGGTAATGTTATAAGAGGCTCTTGAAGAGACATGCCGTAGAAGAATTATACACGTCTTTAATAACCCTTTATTTCCTGCCAATATACGAGAATTTATTGTTAATCTACACAGTTTTTTTTGTTTAGTTTTTTTATTCTTATTCCCATAAATGTTGTATTTTGCTATTGTTATATTATTGTTTGACTGTTTGATAAAACAAAAAGCATAACTGGTGTACTTCACAAATATAAAATGTTGGGCCTAGTTAAGTACATTTTTGAGAGATTTCAGTGACGTTTATTCATTAAAGAACAAACTATAAAGTAATTAACATCGAATTGAAACAAAAAGAACTAATTTGAGAATAAAAATGTATCCAAGTAAGCTATAGCTGCAGCTTGGCTGCTTAAAGGGTTACTCCAACCAAAAAACAGTTTTTTTCAGAAATCACTGGTTTTGGTTACAGTAACCCTTTCTTACGTGGTCCACCCCCTCCCCTCAAACTTAAAAATAAAATGGCTGACGTCACTCCCCTTCATTGAAGGGAGAGGAAGGTCAGGGAGGATGGACTCCAGGCACCATGATCACTTCAAATCACTGAAGTGGTCATGATGCTTGGATTAACCCTTTAATCCTATATTTTGGCATGTGGTTTGCATTTCACTAGAATTCAGAATTTAATTAATAAACTGTCTCAATTAATATATTTGGATATACTTTCACCTATGGGTATTATAGTTGGGTGTGCAAAGATCTATCCATCCATCCATCTATCTATCTATCTATCTATCTATCTATCTATCTATCTATCTATCCATAAAGTGTGTATGCATCACAGAACAATAGTAGGCGATGTATCTATATGAAACTGAGAAACAGCTAGGAAGGGGCTCTGATCTAAGAGCTATTGATCTTTTCCATGGAAACAGGTATTAGATTAAGGGGGGTTGCACTTAATGCCAGGCAGCAAGGGAGATGGCTGTTGGGAATCTTTTGGTATTCTAGTAAGCCCCCTCCCCCTCTGCCTCCCCACACACATATACACCATTCTCAAAAAAGGTGTCTGCTACCGAATAACCCTTCCCATGCCAGCCTAGAAATATACTCCTCCTTCTCGGACAGAGGACTGGCTAATCATCCCAGGGAGTTCAATTACATTGACTTTTTTGGGGCTAAATTAATTTAAACTTTTTCAATTAAATAAATAAATGTGAGTGTACACAGTCTGTCGAAATGATGGGAGGGGGTTGATATTTCGTCTGAACATTGTGAAAGTGACCCTTTTAGCTCAGAGGTTACATCCATTTAAGGATTTGAAAATTAACCCGTGTAACACGTTTATCATTTTTAATGATGTCTTCATTTAAAGGGACACTCCAAGTACCATAACCACTACAACATATTGTAGTATTATGACGCCAAGATGGTTTTCTTGAAAATGCAGAATTTTGTGACCGCGATTTTTGTCTTTATCTTCAGTGCCCTGCCACCATCCCCACCTACTCATGTTATATGTGAGGTGTCCAAAATCTTGGACCTTGGGATACCCTCCCTCAAGCTTATTTGGTAAAGAGAGCATTGTCTGGGAATTCAGAGAGAATTAAAAGTAAATTTAAAATTTAAGGTCAAAGTAGCCGATTGCAGCTGAACAGAAAGTGTAGCTGACTTGATGACTTTTTCAGCTTGACAATATTGCCCTTAAATTTAAAAATCACATTAATTTCCCAACAGGACTCACATTAGTAATAACCCCAACTATGTTGAATTTAGTCTCCTTTATTTTACGAGCTGTGCTGTGATGACGCATGTACATGGGGCAGTTCCCTTCTGATTCACAGCACTCTTAAGCAGAAGAGAGATCCTAGGCCAGGCATAGGCAACCTTCGGCATTCCAGATGTTTTGGACTACACCTCCCATGATGCTTTGCCAGCATTACGGGTGTAAGAGCATTGTAGTCCAAAACATCTAGAGTGCCGAAGGTATTTGGATACATTTCCATCTATTGCATCTAAGGAACACTTTTATACTGGATGTGGATTGCAGCATTTGGCAAACTACCCCCAATACAGATCACCTTAGGACTCTTGAATAATATATATATTTTTAAATACATGCTTTTTATTTTTAGTTAATTTGTTGTGGATAACCCTGATTTTGCCAATTGGGGGTTTATCTACTAAGCGCTTACACTTGTTATTTGTTAACATAAAACAGTAGGCCAAAACAGATATTATACCAAGATCTTTATAATAAGTAACAACCATGCCCCTCTATAAAAACTGAAGATATTAAGACAAAATGTCACTAGGAGGGAATGATGCCAGTGACAAGTGGGGGAAGAATGCCAGTGACATTGAGAAAGCGAAGAAGTGAAAAAAGTTGACTTAGCGGAATTGGAGATTAGTGACAGGGGTAGGAGGAAGACCATATGTATCAATGGTAAGCTGGGAAAGTGATATGGAAGGAGGTGATAGAGTAAATGACAGGGAAGGAGTGGGTACATGACAATTAGGTAATGGCAAGCAATACAGGTAAGGTAGAGGGGAAAATCCATACCTCCCAAATGTCCTTATTTAGGAGGGACAGTCCCTATTTTGGACTCTAATCCATCTGTCCCTCTTTTCTCTCCTAAAGTCCCTCTTTTCCAGGAGTTCCATATTGTCGGTGTCTGAGTGTGTGACAGAGCTGCGCATCAATAATACTCTCAGTAATGTGTCTTTAAACCACAATAACTTTGTTTAGAAATCAGTCTGTGTAAATAAGATACAGCGTTCTTGTTTTAAATAGCGTTCCATAAATTTGAAAATTTCTCAGAACAGCCATACCCCTGGCCACATCCCGGTCATAGTCCTAGAAAGTGTCCCGTTTGTCTGTTTGAAAAGTGGAGAAGACTAATATTCTGGACAATTTTCTTAAAGGTAAACTATAGTCACCAAAACAACTTTAGGATAATTAAGGAGTTTATGTGTATAGATCATGCCTCTAAAGTTTCACTGCTCAATGCACTGCTATTTAGGTGTTAAATCACACGTGTTTCTGTTTATGAAGCCCTAGCCACACCTCTCCTGTCTGTGATGCACACAGCCTGCATGGAAAAACATGGTTTCACTTTCAATCAGATTTAACTTACTTTAGACGTTTTTCACACACAGGAGGCTCCTGCAGGGTCTAGCAAGCTATTAACATGGCAGGAGATAAGAAATTCTAACTTAAACAGAATCTGCAATAGAGGAAGTATAAACATTAGATGACTCTTTGCAGGAAGCATAGGCGTGCGCACGGGGTGTGCCGGGTGTGCCTGGGCACACCCTAATCCCCGTGGCACGCCTATGGTTTGAGTCCTGCAGGAACAGCCTTCCTGCACTTTTTTTGAGCAGGAACGCTGTTCCTGCAGGCACTCAGTGCCCCCTGTTTCACCTCTTGCCCCTGTCATGGGGAGGGCAAGAGGTGATGGATTCCCCCCCCCTCCCCGTTCAGCGCGCGGTGAGGGAGCTGTCTGCTCTCAGCTCCCTTTCGCCACGCACTGATGCTGGGAGCCGGAATATGACGTCATATTCCGTCATATTCCGGCTCCCAGCTCCAGCAGACAGCCCGCGCGCTGAGCTGCAGAGAGGCGCCCGCCCCCACTGGACCCCAGGGAAAAGTCCACCAGCACTCCAGGTAGGAGGCTGGGTGGACATTTTTAAAAAAAATTAAAATATAATGATTTGTGTGTGTGTGTGTGAGTATGTGTGTGTGTGTCAGTGTGTGTGTGTGTGTCTGTGAGTGTGTGAGTGTGTGTGTGTGTGTCTGAGTATGTGTGTGTGTCAGTGTGTGTGTGTCTGTGAGTATGTGTGTGTGTCAGTGTGTGTGTCTGTGAGTATGTGTGTGTGAGTGTGTGTGTGTGTCTGTGAGTATGTGTGTGTGTGTGTGTGTCTGTGAGTGTGAGTGTGTGTCTGTGAGTATGTATGTGTGTGTGTCTGTGAGTGTGTGTGTCAGTGTGTGTGTGTCAGTGTGTCTGTGAGTGTATGTGTGTGTCTGTGAGTATGTATGTGTGTGTGTGTGTCTGTGAGTGTGTGTGTGTGTGTACGTATATATATATATATATATATACACACACACACACGCTGTGTGTGTGTGTACATATATATATATATATATATATATATACACACACACACACACACGCAGAACCGGCGCTATCTGAGTGCCGGCTCTGCTCTAAGCCTTCATGGGCCGGCGGGGAGACCAAAGGTCTACCTCACCGGCCCACAGCAGCATGGAGGGAGGCAGTAGAGGACCCAGGCAGCTCTAGACAGAAGCTCCGCCAGGTTCCTCTCGCGATATCTGAGTGTTGCTGCAGCAACGCTCAGATCTCGCGAGAGTTAACTCTAGCCCCGCAGGCTAGAGTTCACTCTCCACTGGACCACCAGGGATGGCACATGGCAGCAAGGATTTACTAATCTGCCAAATCCCTCCAAACATACAGCACACACACATACAGCACCTACACACATACAGCTCACACACACACACTACACTAACCGCACCCTCACAAACACACACAGCACCTTTAAAAAAAACACAACACCCTCACACACAGCACACTAACAGCACCCTCACAAACAGCACCCTCACAGGACAAACATACACACACAAACACCCTCACACACAAACAGCACAGTCACAAACACGCACTCTCACACACACATCACAATAACAGCACACACAGCAGTGTGTGTGTGTATATATATATATATATATAGATAGATATATATACACACACACGTGCGTGGCGTGTGTTTGTGCTTTAGGGTGCACACGTTAATGCAATAGGCTGCGCACGCCTATGATTCACATAAATATTAATATGGCTATATTTATTATATAGGTCTATGCCCACACTTTTGATTTAAAGAGATACCTACATTATTACATTACATTGCAATATCTCCTGTATTAAAGAAGCATAAACAAAAAATAACCTATTATCTCCACAAATGCTTGCTAACCATATTAACTTTTTTCAATCCACTCAGCAAGTAACTCTATCAGCTTTGTATTTCAAACTGTTGATATGCAAATGAATTAAAAAATGGTAATAACAATATCCCAATAAAAAAAATATATTAAGAAGTGTTCAAAAGAAAATATTAGGACAATTTTAAATAACTTCTGTACATGCACTAAGCAAATGTAAAGGTATTCACGAGATAATAATAGTCTATTTTCCCCAAAAGGGATAAATGATTTGAAATGTTGATTGATACACGTTTCATAGCTCTGCAATTTATGAACATAACATAGATTATAATTGCCACAAGTTGTTGTCTTTCCCTTCTCAATGGATAAGGAGTTAAGATTTTCGTTTAGATACAACATTGAATAGAAAACAGCTAGATAACTTGTGCTGTTAAATTCAGGTTATGAGAAGAATATTTAGGTGAAATAAATTCAGTTTAAGAAAATCATTTAAGAGTGTGTGATTGTGTGATCAATCAAGAGACCGTGAATATGAGTGTTCCAGATAGTATCTGGATTGAGTATTCTAGATAGAGTTTCAAGAGTAACCCTTTCCTCTATTCTCTATAGGAGTGATAGGCAACCTTCGGCACTCCAGATATTGTGGACTACACCCCCCCTAGTGCTCTTACACCCATAATGCTGGTAAAGCATCATGGGAGGTGTAGTCCACAACATCTGGAGTGCTGAAATTTGCCTATGCCTGCTCTATACTATTATAAATGTTTCTTATCTCAGGTAACTCACACCTATGGATTTAACAATCTCCAATCAGATTTGGTGGGTGTAACATATGATAATTAAGAATTTGTCATTGATTAATAATATTACATTAACCTTTACTGAATTTTATCCACCTGGTGAGGGTCTTGTATTATGAAAGATTTTAATTTATTATATCTTCTAAAATTGTTAATTAAAATTATGCTGACACATGTGTCCATAGATGTTTATATTAGTGTTTGGATATATAAATAAGGTTAGTCCTATAATCCTTACTCTGAACAAAATGCCAATTAACTAAATCCATAGTAAATTTACAATGTTTTGGTTTCAAAGTTTGTAACATAAATGGCCTTAAAAACATCTGACATGTCATTCATTCAAAAGATGTGAAACATATACTCAAATATATATGTGTGATAAAAGTGTTTCCTATAACAGCAAGCATGGATAGTATTTATTAAATAGGAAAATTGCATATAGATTGTCTAAACATGCTATACTGTAAATATTATATTAAGATCAATAAAATGGTTATGCTTTGCATTAAAGATATACTTTGAAATCTATACCCTTCAAACTTAAATTCAGTTACACTAGTAAGTATCTGTCAGGGTTTATTTGCTGATTTAAACAGCAACCCTTCTTTTTTCTGTGTCTGAGCTTTCAGCTGATTTAACGATCAGCTCCTTCATTAATGTTGCCACGGTTACTCACCTGATTGTTAGTAACCAGCCCTGCTGATAATCAGTGCAGCCTATTTAAGAAGCAAGTCCCAGTACCTCCTTGCCCTTGCAAAGTTTCCTGTTTCCCAGAAGACTTCCCGTTTTCTGTGAATGCCTGGTTCCTGATTTCTGGCCTTGTTCCTGTTTCCGTAGCTCTCCATTCTCCTGATTACGATTTGTCTGACTACCCGCTTTGGTGCCTGACCCCTGCTTGCCTCCTGGACTTTGCTTTTGGTTTATTTCATTTTTGCTGCTTATTAACAAAGATGTTTTGCATCTATGTTCTGTCTCTGTCTGGTTCCTGGTCTCTAACAGTATCAACCACCATTCTTATTTTTCTCAGAGTAGAGATGTGATCTGGACTTTAAATGTTCTTGTTAACCATGAGATGGAAATCCCTCTATTGTTTGAGATTTTACTAAAATCAACAAAATCTGTTTACTGTCTAAGTTAGAGTGGTTTAAGTCATAAATGGAATTAGACCAATAAGGCATTCAGGTTTCAACATTTCTCAATGTCAGAAAAACATTGTACCACTATTTGGTTTCAAACAGCTACAAAATGGCCGTGATACTGTTTTTCTTTATTGAGGTCTGCAGTGTGTATAATACAATAATATTAATCTTTTCTAGCATAATATGTGTGACAGGGGTTAAACCTTCTTTAATGGTTTAACCACTGAAGGTAAAATCTATCTCACACGATAACAACCTTATTTCAACTAAGATGTTATGGTGTCCGGAGTGTCCTTTTAGACCACTTGCTTAAGGAATCCATCCTCCTAGGGCTCTCTGCTGTGCAAATTTTAATAGGGCTTGGGAATTAGTTAACTGTGACAGAGAGGGTTAAATACCAAAGTACCAGACCTACGTTTTTGATTGCCAAAGACAAGGGAAAATTTTCAGTCCAAATATATGAGAGGATGGATGTCTTGAATCAGTGAGTTGTTAGAATTGGTTGCTAGGATGGGACTTGCCAAGTATGGAGTACATTGGCATTGTGGCAGGCATATACAATGCGTGATCATATACTATAACGAAATGCCTGTTATATTCAGGAGTTGTTTCAAAAAAACAAAAGAAAAATAACATTTTGCTGTGGA